>CM040403.1:73025353-74227087 GCA_022702515.1 Ilyophis sp. 1 JC-2022 | reverse complement strand
GGGAACACATTGGTAACCAAAATGGTTCACCTGAAAAAAGCACTGTAGAATTTGAATGGTTTGAGATATTGACACCATATTTTAGCAGAGATGGAATCACACATTTTCTCCATAGCTCTTGTAGCTCATCACGTAAAAAATCTGAAAGTTTAACCTGTTTTTTTGTTTTTTTTTACAATTTCTGTACATAAATTGTTGTAATTAAATATCAAAAAATATATGTATATTAATTCTGACTGCTTAGTCATAATTGTGCAGTTCTCTGTTTTAATAAAAGCTGTGAACCATATTTGTAGCCTTTACAGTTTTTGACATGAACAGCTTTGTTTGTCACTAGTGAAAACAGGTGAGAATTGGCATATATTGCCCTTGGTAGGAAGAGGTTAATGTTGTTTTAGGATGGAATTGCCCTTTAATGTTCTGTGCAGAAACCGGTATAATGTGTGTGTTGCAGGTGAAGTATCTGTTCTCTGACAAGACTGGGACTCTCACCTGTAATATCATGAACTTCAAAAAGTGCACCATCGCTGGTATCACATATGGGTGAGTGGGAGATGTGGGGAGGTGAAGCCCAGGAAGAACTTGAAACAGTGTTTCCTGTGCCTGCTGAAGGAATGCTGTCTACTGCAGCCCATGTAAAATTAAGCTACATTGGCAACTAAATAATACCTCCATGGACATATTTATATCCACAGTGTGTTTTATTGTGTAAGTTTGTATGTAAAAATGATAGTATGTTTGGAATACCCAGGTGTTATACAAGCTCAAGCTGTACCCTGCACCAAAATATTAAGCATGTGTTTACTGCACAGTTTTCAAACAAAAAGGTGATTTTGATTCCACAGTTGAGCCTGGCTGCTTCCATGAAGAGAAAAAGGTTGTTTATAGTTGACCAGGAAATATTGAAAAAATAATTATCTGCAGCAGCTGAAGTTAGTTGGCTAAAGTTTAGAATGTTTTTCTACGATTATCTCAACTGTGTCTTAACTAAAAAAGGAGAGTGCCCAAAAATAAATTCAGCATCAGGCAAGCACAACCCCCCCCTGTTAAAAACCATGTTAAATTCTACTCAATTCATATAGCCTAAATCATAATTCCATTCACTGGCAATTCCTGTTACCAAATTTAGTAATTGGTGGTAATTCACTGGAAATTCCTGTTACCAACTGGAGCAGGAGGAAAGCAGGAGTTGACTATGGGGTTAGTCTACTGAAACATTACTTACTGACACATTCCTTCACCCTGCTGCCTTCCCTCTGCTCTGTCCGGTGCTTGGATTATGACAGCAGAGTCACTAGAGACATCTACCCAGCTCTGATATCTCTGTGATGTTTTTGCCTGTAGGCACTTCCCAGATCTGGACTGTGATCGCTCCATGGAGGATTTCAGGTATGCCTCTGATCTAATCTTACACACAGCATCAGTTCTGTAGGCTCCAGAATCGATTGTTTGATTACAGACAAAATAATCACAAAATAAACACTTAGAAACTACGTTACTAAACTAACAAACTGTGGTCCCAACCGTAGCAGTTTGGTTATCACATTTCAATGTGGTTATATCACATTTTTATAAAGGGTTAACACATATGTTGTCAGGGTGCAGTAGGGACTCAAGCGCAGACAGTACTTGAGAAATAAACAGAAGCTTATTAGTGGCAAAAGCCACAAGGAAAAGACAGAATCGTAGTCAGGAACAGGCAGTAGTCAAAACAAGGTAATCATGGCAAAAGTACAAAAACACAATCCAAAAAGCGAAGTCAAGAAACAAAATCAAAAAGTCAGGAGAACAGAAATCAGGCACACGAAGAAACTAGCAAAACACGGGTCAGGAAAGGCTTGTAGCGAAACAGAGCAAAGCAGGCAACTGTGATGAACTCGCAGAGAAAACAAGACTGAGTGGAACTTAAATACACAGACTAACTAAGAGACAGGTGAACAGCAGGGCAGGTGAGGCACATAAGTAATCAGGAGCTGACACATAAGGTGGGGCGAACACAATGGGGAAGTAAACACACGAGCATATGGCTGGGAGATGGCCAATGAAAACAATAACACACAAACAAAAATGGACATGATCGAAACAGATATAACAGAAAAACATAACACTGACATATGTCTTCTTCTGTGTATTATTACACTTCTCCTCAAGACCATATTATCTGATAATTGTTCCGTTTAGTTTACTGTTTCTAAGGGAATGTAATAACAATTTCTTCTCTCTCTCTCTCCCTCTCTTTCTCTTTCCTTACCTCTCTCTCAGTCACCTTCCCTCCAGCAGTCATAACTCCACAGAGTTTGATGACCCTGCTCTCATTCAGAACATTGAGAAAGACCATGTATGTTTCTGTTAAGCAAATATGCAATTTAAACACAATTCAGCTGGACGCAGTACACCTGCCAGTGAACACTTTAAGTGAATCTGAGCATTACAGTACATATCCACTGTTGCCAAAAACAAGAAAAAGAAAATATCCTATCTCTTACTCTACCTCCCATCCCTTCTCCCTATCTTTCTCCTATACCCTGTCCTCTCTCTCTTCCCTTATATTCCCTTTCTTCCAGCCTACCTCTCCCCAGATCTGTGAGTTTCTGACAATGATGGCTGTATGTCACACTGTTGTCCCAGAGCGAGAAGGAGACCAGATCATCTACCAGGCCTCCTCCCCAGGCAAGCAGATCTGGTTCAAATATGAGTTCTGAAATATTTGTTTTTGAAAAAAAATGCTTTGATGAATTTGTATTTCCAATTACAGTTGGCACTAAAAATGCTTTGCAGTTGACGTATATAAAATGCTGTCTTGAGAAAGCAAAATATTTGTATTTTAAGTATTTTCAAAACACTGTAGAAGCCACAAATGTAATAATTGACCACAAATGTAATAACACCCTCAAGTGTAATAAGGGTTTGACCATTATCATCACAATTAAAGAATAAGTGCACCCACTGTTTCAGCCTGTCTCCGCCCACTACACAATTTTTTTAAATACTTGTGTTGAGTGAGAGAGAGGGGTGGGAGGAGGTGTGTCCATCGTCATTTGCATAAATTCATGTGACCTCCAAAGAGGTACTGTGGCATCATGATTGGGGCGGGGGCAGAGTAGAGAGCAGAAAGAAAATTTAAACCGATAGAGGGCAGCACCAAGACGCTTTTCTGACATACGATATTATTTCAGAATTGTTGAAATAACTGAATGGATGAATAAGGGTCATACAAACACATTTACAGCAAAAAAAAAAAAAAACGTGGTGTGGTCTAGAGTAGTGTAGTTACCCTTTAAATCATGTTATTTATTAAGTCATCGGGCGCTATGTATAAAAATGGCTACACGGTTCACCCGATATGGAAAAACCCTCAAATTAAAGCTGAAAGTCTGCACTTTAACTCTTTCCAGCCTGAGAGAATATTGGGTCAACATTCTATTCCATTCTATTTCTTAATGTGTGTTGCAAAAATGTTTGTGGTATGATCATATTACATCAGATATCTAAACTTTATATACCATTATAAACAGGATAACAGGGGCTTTTAATTGATATTAAAAAAACAATAGGATTACTTGAGGGCAATATCAATTATGGAAAGACCTTCACCAACTAAATTTCTAAAACGTTCTAAATGGCTATTTTCTAATGAGAAACCTACTATTTTACCCATTTCATGTTCAAGATAGAGGGAAACCTACAGTGGATGATATCTTCACCATTGTGTGAGTCACATATTGTGTTACTTTAACACAATATCATCAATTATTAAAATAATTCACAAAATAAATAATAAAAAACTTTCTAAATGGCTATTCTCCATGAGAAACCTAGGTTTTTAAACATTTCATGTTCAAGATCGAGGGAGACAAGCTGTGTGGTATCTTCACTATTTTGTAAGTGATATAGAGTACAGATCCTCTTAGTGATGTATGGGAAAAGGCAAAAAAACATTTTTTAATTAGAATGTTAGGTTCATTGACATTTCACATTACCACTTATTCATACACCTAATGGGCCACTTGAGAATTGGTTGATATAATGCAAAATTGAAAGACACTGAAATATACAATTTATGTGTTCAATGAAAGACACTATTAAAAAAAAAAAGAAAAAAAAGTATAACATAGTGAATGGATGAACTAAGTAAATGGATAACATTGCAAAACAAATAAAAACAAGATACAACCCACCCATGGCAAATATCAGTTTAGATGCCTGTATTTACAGTAAAATCATAAATGTATTTGTAAAGATGCAGCAGACAAATCTATGGTCAAGCATAAATACCTTCAATATATTCAAAAATCAAGAAGATAACAGTAATTGCATGCCCTGATGGTCCTCCGTGTCGTGCTCTGCAATGACCCTCAGCACACTTCCTTCTCTTCGGGGACTGTATCAGATGGCTAAATGTCCATCATTTGCTGCAATACATAAATATGTAATCATTTACCATTTCATTAATCCATAACATATCATATAAAACCATTTCTGAATGATTAAAGGGCTGTATACTTGCAATAATAACATCTTACTGCAAACGCTTTATGCTTATGTCAGGAGTAGATAAAATAGCTATTCTGGAAACAAGCATAATGTCCATCCATCGCTGTAATGGATAAATATTTTATCAGTTGCCATTTCATTAATCCATAACATACATTCTGAGTCATTAAAGGGCTGTATAGTGAGAATGACATTTTACAGAAAACACTTTATGCTCCAGAATAACATTAGATAAAAAGCTCAACAATAACACAATGTTAGACTACTTAGCATAATGTCCATCAATGCAAAATATTGTTTTGATTTGAACAGACCTAAATCATCAGTGACATTGTCTCAACAGAATGTCTTTTTGTCATATTTGTCTAAACAGGCTAATCTTTCTCAAGTCAAAAACATGAGTCAGAAAATAAAACTTGAAGCTGACATTAGTACATTTTTGCTGTTTAGTTCCCTGTCCATTCATTTTCGACAGGACTGATCAACAACAATAAGTTACCTTGAAATTTAGACATAACGTTACATTAAAACACTAGCTGTTTAGTACTGGCTATTGATAAGACTAATAGTAGAGTATAACATTTATAAAGCTAGCAAGACAGACATCAGAGCTAACGTTTCAAATTAGGAAAACAAAAACGCTTCAGAAAATAAAATGGCTGTTCGCGTGGCGAGACACTGAGAGCTCGCTGTTAGACTAACGTTACTGTTTTTAGCTTTAGTTAGCTATTGTTTAGTTATCAAAGTCTACACTAAATATTGAAAATATTCACATCTAACGTTATCACTTCACTTATCCATTGTATGACAGACTTTTTCACAATTTCATCTCGAAATGAGCTTGGGGAAGAATAACAGTGGCTTCTCATTTGAAGCTAGATTTTTACACAAATGTTCATGTTTTTGTTCGAATTTCAAGTGACAATCTGAGAAAGTCTGCGGTACAAAAACAGGATTCTATTCAAAATAAAAACTTTTCTGAAGTAATATCTATGGTTAATTATTATCATAAATGTCTCTTACCTCAGGGGGTTTACTGACTTTGCGGCTCTTGTCCTGCCTTCACGATTGTTAATCAGATTAGTCAGATTAATCATTAGTCAGATTTTTTCCACGTTCCGTTTTGTGGTTTGCCAGTCTCGTTATTGTTTTCACCTGGGCTTTTACGCGTTATTTAAGTTCCTCACTTCCGCTTCTCCGGTGCTTGATTGCCTCACGACATTGCTTTCGAGCTAGGTATAGCCAGGAACTAGCGACCTCTTGATATTAAACTCTGTTTATGTTCAGGGGGGACTTGCTGTAGCTACTTTATCGCGTATAAGATTGTTGTCCGCCTGGTAGCGTTTGGTGCTATCTATTTTGTACTTTGCTGTTCTCTCGGAGATTTTTTTTGTACTTTCGTTTTGGTTTTTTACTCGACCGGCTTTGAGCTACGGCAGCTGAGAGCGTTCTTTTGTTTTACTAAGTTTCCCGTTTTTAGCTCATTACTTGAACTCGGGAGATTTAGTTGGTATTCTACTAGTTTTAGTGGTTCGCCCATTTTAGTGGGTTTATTTTAGTTTTGGCTGTTAGCCTTAAGGAATTAGTTTCCTGTCTTTTCTTTCTTCCTTTATTCCTAATTATTGGTCCTCACAAGCTGACTTGTTCTGCTCTCCCCACCTTTGCGTTTGATTCTCCGAACTATCAATAAACCCATTACAGGCTTTCCCTCAGTCGCAGTAAAGTCTTCAGACGATAGTCTTCTGTCCAATGTGGTCAGCTCCGCCCATGGTGAGGCAAATGGAGATTTACGTGGTTGACGTGCGGTTTTATCTTGCGGTCTAGAAATAAATCCCCGCCTCATGGGAGGGCTCATGAACCAATTACAGTGCCCTCCACTTATATTGACACCCCTGGTAAAGATGAGTAAAAAGGGTTATAAAAAATTCACCGTTTGGTAAATTAGCTTAATGTCACACTGAAAAAATTTGAAAAATCCAACCTTTAATTGAAGTAAATTTATTTATATGAGAAAAAACATCCCTCGTCAAGAAATTATTTTTAACAAAACCATTATTGGCACCCCTACATTTATATATAGAATAAAGTAATCATTTTTAATATTTAGTCGCATATCATTTGCATGCCATGACTTCCTGATGTCTGTGACCCAACAACATCAAAAGACTCTTGAAGAGTTCTCAGAAACAACCGTTAAAGTGATCCATCCATATCCACTGCATTTCCGGCAGCAGAGTGATGGTTTGAGGCTCGTTTAATACCACAGACCCTTGGTGAATTACAGCCATTTAGCCAACCATGGGTTCCATACTATTCCTGTGTAATTTACAGCTTAATCTAGTCTACTGTCCCAACTTTTTTGGAATTGGGGCATTGCATTATTATTATTATTATGTATTTATTGATTTATTTATTTGGAATATTTGGATTTCTATGAGAACTACAGAGCATAGATATCCTTGTGTTCACAAAATTTTGTTTATTATTACGTTAAAAAAAAGAGTACTATTACTTATTTGCCATCATCTGACCCACAAACATGTCTGGATAGGTTTGTAAATATACCATATGCACGCTATTTTCTAGGTAAAAATATTACTAATTTTTATCTGCATTTATCATGAGAAGCCCCCCTTTTTAAAACCTGTACATCTTCTAAAGTAAACTTGCCAACAAAGTACAGCCATATCCTTTCTGGAGTGTAATTATTCATCAACTGTTAAAAACATTCATTGAAATCAATAGTTCCATGAGGCACAATCTTTTCACATACTAAGATGAAGAAACACAGGGCCAATTTGCATTAAAGTATTTAGGAAAGTTTGGATAGCATTGATTTGGAATAGAGCTAGTGTATTTAGTGTGAGCTATGATAGGCAATATTGTTAGTTGTAACTTGGCCACCTTTTGATATCAATACTTTTAAAGGCAGGCCCAGTTTTTGCAAGTTTGAATTAAGGATTTATAGACAGCACTCTAGGTTATGTGTGAGTAACTTGGGTTTTTTTTTTTTTTTTGATGATGATGAGATTGATCAAGCATGGTTTTAATCGGGTTTTACACATGCTACGCTGTACCGGTAAAAAAACAAAAACTCAAATCAATGGTGTGTCAAAACATTAACTGAAGTAGAGCTGTTATGGATTTTGTTGTGCAGTTATCCAACTCTGTAGCCTAATCTTGCTTTGTGAAAGCCTCCTGTATATGTTTTACTGCTACATTACTTACATGAGAAAGTGTGAACATCTGCATGAATTAATGCTCAGATCGATGACAAGCGTGTTTAGTCCTAGAAAGAACAAGCTACTGTATATTCCAACGGTTTATTGTTGCTTCATATGTAAACAGACTGTCGGGGAAGTGAGGTTTAAGGAAAAATGTGTTTCATTTTTCTGAATCCAGCAGTTCTAACACTTGCCCTTGTTAACACTTCAATGCCCTTGTTAAAATGCCCAGCACTCTGAATACTGAACACAAGCGGTCTTGTGTTCTAAAACCCCCTCACTCAACCATACATTAAAATATATTTAATGGATTTAATTGAATAATTATTATAAAAAATTACAATCATAAATTAAATCGCCGAATTTGTTGATAGGTCAGTCGAACCTGGTGGATTAACTAACAAGTCAAAACAAAGTCTAAATCAGGTCACGAGATTGAATAATTATATTACAGGAAAAACCGTCAATTAGAATAATGGATTGGATTCGTACATAAATGAATGTAGACTCACTGCTTATATTTTACAAAAAGAAAGACATTAAACCAGATGTTATATTGAAATTACCAGAAAAGAGAGAGAGATAAACCCGAACTTGCCAGAATAATCCAATTTCAGCACAGGAGCTAAATAAAAGAAAGCCAGCTATAAAACTCAGCAGTCACAAGTTTACACAACCAAGGAAAAACTTGTCTGTCTGTAGGCTCCAGGAATTCTGCAGCACAGAACTTCCCCGCTCCACAGCCCCCAACTTAGTTAGTCAACAAAACAATAAAAGACCCAACAATACAATCGGCTCCACCATAAATACCTTTCTCCCCAAGCATTGAGGACCTGTGCCCTGATTGAGTGAAATTTGGAAGGAGGGGGTAGGGGGTCAGACTCCTTCATGACCAGGATGACTTATCCAATAGCTGACACATTAACTTATTAATTAATGTGTGCTTATGTTGCTCAAAACAGGGCTAAGCATCATTAAATTATTATTAAAATATTCAGTGTTTTAACCTCTTCATAATAAGTCTAAACCTTGCTATTCTAGCAGGTAATTAATTGAGGACTTCATCAGAAAGGGACGTTCGCTGCTGCTTTTAACAACAGTTGAATAATTTTAGTACAATCATTAAATATGTGCAGTTTTTATCAGGTGGAGTGTAAGATTTGGAGAATGAAACACGACAGCTAAGGGTTCTAAAAGCACACACCGTAGTGTGCCCCAAAAAGACGGACAGATACCGTACTATGAGAGGTGGATATATCTATATGAATAACTAAGGAATGGAGAATAGAAAACACTTCAGGCCCTAAGCCAAAACAAAACAACCCCCAAATAACAGGGCGTACTCGAGAACCGAGGGGAAACAAAATACCTCTCGCTTACAATATGAGCAAGTGAATAACAGAGGTAAGAAAACAAACGGAAAGAAAATTATTCTCTCATAACTGTAGATGCTAAAGCAAGCCCCCTGTATCTCTTAAGCAAAGCTTAAAGGTCCCATATCATACTATTTTTTGTAAATGTTTTATTATTCTACAAGGTCTACCAAACATGTTAATAAGGTTTTTTAAGGGAAAAAAGTTTTGCAATATATTTTAAAAATATATAAATCCAGTGAGTTTTTTACTCTCGCAGCTGAACAGCCTGTTTTGAGTGGGTTTCACATGCTTCACATACATGTTTTTTTCACATGCTTTGCGTTGATTGGCTAACTGACCCAGAATCACAACTACACTACACTTTAGCTCCGAAGAAACGAATACAAAAGAGCAAACGAAGACATTAAAGAACACATTTTTTACAAAGGCAAATACATGTAACATATATACAATGTAGCGATTATCTCTTAACTGTTTAAATTATACTTAGCCTGTAGGCTAACGATACTTTTCAAGCAGTCAAAGATGCATCCCTGCATGCTTTCAAATGTATCCTATAGGTCAACAAATACGACATTATTAATGTGTTCCCCCCTCTGCAAGTTATTGTTTTTAAGCATTCGTCTGAATAATTTTTGGTAAAATACAGCCACACTTTAGACAGTTTCGCTTTTAGAAAATTGACTGAGTTTAACGTTAGCTGGCTTGCTAACAGTAGGCTACCTGTGGTCACTGACTGAGACGTCGTTAAATAATGTTAGCAATCGGAAGCTTGTGCATTGTATTTTACAGTGGCACTGAACACTGCGGTGGATTCTGTTTGGTAGGTAATGAATGGTATCGGTCATATGGGTTAATGTTACAGGAAAGTATAAAAGTGCCCATACACAGCACATTTAACATGGCTAGTTTTACTAGTCATGAACTCTCCACTAATCCAGTAATGACGTTACAGCTGGAGCCAATTCTGAACAGACTTTTAAGCCCAGTGATTTTTTAGTATTTTTAGTAGAACATAAGTATCATGCTACACTGCATATAAATGCTAAAAGTAGCTAAACTCCAATTTCCATGATATGGGACCTTTAAAAGAGAAAACGTTGCTTGTAAACCTGTACCGTACTGACTTTGTTTGTCAAATAGCAAAGACAATCTCAAAGTGCCGGCCTATTTATAACCGGCAGGAAACCCAAATTAGGTGTGAGGAGTAATAGCCGGGTAAAATCCAAACACTGAAACGGAGGCGGAAAAAATCAGATAGAGCGCCCTGATGACATCAAAATTAATAACGACCGCAGAACAGCCGAGGCTGCCAATAACCATGACAGTTTGTGGTAACACCCTGGCCTTCGCTTGAATTTGGAGTTGTGCCAAAAAGGTAAATTACAAACTGGCAGAACTAACAACCTATCTACATCAACATTAAGACTTTCAATTGATGATTTCAATTGACTGTAACAGATTGGCATTCACTATTAAAATGGAAAAGGAGAGCGTGGTATTCTCTGGCCATGCTAGGCCCTGGATTCTGTGAATATCTTTGTGTTCTGGTGTTTTTCCTGAACAGGAGACAAGACACTTTGACCACTTTAGGATTTATATCATTGATAAGCCAGCGCCTCAGCATGACTTAATTGCATTTGTGCCTGTGGACTAGGGGGCAGAAAGAAAAGCAGATCCTAGGTCAGGTCAGCAGAGCAGACCTCTTGATAACTAAGTACTATTGAATGGACTATGAGCAAGTTTGCCATATCACATTCTCTATTGGAGACCGTAATCTCAAAGCTATATACCCAACAAGACATTCTAATAATGTGTTCTAGCTGCAGCATCGGAGAAGCCTCACGCTTAATCAAGGAAAGATGCGTATGCGCGCCAATGTAGCCAGCCAAATCGCAGAGGCAAGCCACGTGAGAGGGATGCCTGTTGCGTGACCCAGAGCCATAGAGAGAGACCGATTGAAAAAGGAAGTGTGCATGTGCGCAAATGCCTGTGGCGTGATTGAATTGCATGATATTGGAATTTAATGTACCGATTACTCCCAATATTAAAAATACACAACAAATAAAACTGAACAGAGAAATCTCCCTATTTATGTATTTTTCATTAACAAATCAATGGTAAAATAATAATGTGATCCTTCCAAATAACGAAGCATTGCTACATGAAAATTAAAGCAGAAAACATGAAATACATGGAGAGTCCGAACCTCGTATGTATTTGTGTCCTAAACGAACTGTGACCAAAACAATTTACATCTATACATAACCATCTACTAAGAGTTAACCGACGCCTTGGACCCCCCCGCTCACGCCCCTTACCCGACTGACATTTCACCTGACCCCTAACTCGAACCTTGCGGATGGTGGGCCCACACGGTGATTCCATGTAGCCTTTTCGGGCTAAGCCTGGCCGAGGTTCGTGAACTGTCCAGCCATCAGACGCTCACCTGCGAACACCACCCCCAGGCCTGGCTCCATAGATGGATCCCGGTGACCCTGTTCCAGGCAGGGTAAACTTGTTCTTATTTTCATTTACCATGCTAGGGATCAATTTGCATCATATTTGTCTGAGTCCTCACCCCAGACCTGTTCACCTTGGGAGACCCTACCACGGGAACAAGCACTGGACAACATAGCTCTGGGCATCATGAAACCTTGCAAGCCCTTCCGCCACAACAAGGCTACGATCCAGGAAGGGCTCCTGTGTCTCGGGGGAGGTTGGGGACATGGAGTCTGAATGGGCCCTTTCAAAACCTCTATTGTGGAAGCGGCTGCTGGGAGCTGTGGTCACAAGCTAGTCTGTGTCCTGACCTCAACTGGGGATATTGTCGGAAGGTGGAAGGAGCACTTTGAGGAACTGCTGAATTCGACAGATGCGCCCTCCTTTCAGGAGGCAAAGCGGGATCATTCTGGGGGATCAGAACCCATCGAAGTAGTTGGACAGCTCCACAGTGGCAGTGGCAGAGCACCAGGGGTGGATGAGATCCGTCTGGAAATGTTGAAAGCTCTGGATGTTGTTGGGGTGTTGTGGCTCACACGAATCTTCAATGTCGCGTGGAGGTCAGGAACAGTGCCTTTGGAGTGGCAGACAGGGGTGGTGGTCTCCATTTTTAAAAAGGGGGACCAGAGGGTGTGTTCCAACTATCGGGGAATTACACTCCTCAGCCTCCCTGGGAAAGCCTATGCCAAGGTGCTGGAAAGGAGGCTCCGACCGTTAGTCGAACTTCAGATTCAGGAGGAGCAATGCAGGTTCCATTCTGGCCCCGCGTGGAACAGTGGACCAGGTTTTTACCCTCTTGCAGTATTTGAGGGGGCATGGGAGTTTGCTCATCCGGTCTACATGTGTTTTGTGGATTTTGAGAAAGCCTACGACCGTGTTCCCCGAGGTATCTTGTGGGAGGTGCTGCGGGAGTATAGGGTACCGGGGTCACTACTGTGAGCCATTAGGTCCCTGTACACTCTGAGTGAGAGCTGTGTTTGCATTCTTGGCATTAAGTCAAGCTTGTTCAACGTGGGTGTGGGACTCCGACAAGGATTCGCCTTGTCTCCAATCCTATTCATGGTTTTCATGGACAGGATTTCCAGGCGTAGCCAAGGTCTGGAGTCCAGTTTGGGGACGGTGAATTTTTTATAACCCTTTTTACTCATCTTTACCAGGGGTGCCAATAATAGTGGAGGGCACCGTATATATAACTAGCTAGCAAGGTAAATCATAAGACCTTTGGATGCACTTACCTCTTTAACATTACACTTGCGTCAGAGCCGCTCGCTTGAAGTACTTATACATTTTTTTTGCTTCCCGGCAACAGTCTTCCCGGCAACTCTAAGCTAAGCCCGGATGCTTCACCTTTGGCCTCGTTAACATAAATTCAGAATTTCAGAAATTTGAGAGATTAAATTTGAGAAATTTTAGTATTTATGGATCAGAATTTTTTCAATTGGAATTTCAATCTGAATTTTAGAAATTTGAATCTGAAAGATTTTTATTTATGGATCTGAATTTTTTAAATCAGAATTTCAATCTAAAAGGCAAATTTATTAAATACACCACAAAACAATTCAAGTTTATTAAATGTCACGCTTACTAAATTCTAATTCAAATACTTGTGTCAGTTCTTGAGCGCCATACAATTCTATTCTAAATCTTGGTTTTGTGGTTGATGATGTTTCAGATTTGATAGATGTCTTAATTTTTTCCTCATTGATTTGCTTTCATCATCAAACCATTTTTCATTTGGGGTGATCCTTGATTATTTTGCTATAATTATTTTGAGGTTTGCTTTCATTTTTGATTGAAAATTTTTGTTATTTTAACTGTCAGATTTATGCCATTTTTGTTTGGTTCGAATTGTGTGAAAAATAAACTGTTAATGAGGTTATTAACTTCAAAGGAACTGATTGCTTTAGTGAATTCCTTTCTGCTGTCTTAAGCCCATTTGTATGTTTGATTGAGATTGTACAGCTTAGAGGGCTGTGTTTCAGTGCTCCTGGGTTGTCCAACACCCTCTCTCCCTCTCTCTCTGTAGATGAAGGAGCTCTTGTCAAAGGGGCGAAGGGTCTGGGGTTTGTCTTCACAGCCAGGACACCCGACTCCGTTATCATTGAGGCGGTCAGTCCCCCTCTTTCATAAATGCCTCCTCCACCTGTTTCTCCACCCCTCACTACTCTTTCCACCCCACATATATTTAAATCCCTGCTACAGTTACTGTATAAAGATTCAAAACTCTTGACACTGACTCTGAATTTCAGAAGGGGAAGGAAAAGACCTATGAGCTGCTCAATGTTCTGGAATTCTCCAGGTGAGACATTTGTGCACACACACACACATTTTTGTGTGTGGAAAGTATTTTGTGAGTATGTTCTTGGGAAGGTCTTTTAGGGTGTGGGTATTTGTGTGGCGAGTCTGTAATCCATTCTGTCCCCACAGTAACCGAAAACGCATGTCTGTGATCGTTCGAACACCATGCGGGAAGCTTCGTCTCTACTGTAAGGGAGCTGTAAGTGTGTCCCTCAGCAAAACACATATAAAATGACTAAGCTTTGTAACTCAACACTGTCATAGCTGTATAGGTATTCATTGATGATGTATGTCACAGTTGGGTGATCTTTAGGGAAGTCGTCACAGTTATGTGGATGTTTGGTGATGATGCACTTTTATATTTAAAGCATTTAAAGTAGACAACCTTATTTGGAGTGACTTATACAAGTTGCATTATTTTTTATAATTTTACAAACCATTTATGAACGTTTACTGAAGAAATTCAGGTACCATGTTCAAGAGTACAATGGCAGTGCCCCACCTTATGATTTTCATGGTTGCCTGCATTTGTGTGATAATGTCATTGATGGTGTCATTTTCAGGATAATGTGATCTTTGAGCGCCTCACAGCAGATTCTCAGTACAACGAGCTTACTGTGTCACACCTGGAGCAGTTTGCCACTGAAGGTAAAGCCAGATTCACTCAATATTTATTCTGTTCCAGTGAGCATGACCAGTACTTCTCTCACTGAGCATGCTCAATGCCTGTCTCTCCCAGCGGGGAAACTTCAGTTTCTCTCCCAGTGATCATATTCAGTTTCTCCCCCAGTGATCATATTTCGTTTCTCCCCCAGTGATCATATTCAGTTTCTCTCCCAGTGATCATGTTCAGTGTCTCCCAACGATTATATTCAGTTTCTTCCCCAGTGATCATATTCAGTGTCTCCCCCAGTGATCGTGTTCAGTTTCTCTCCCAGTGATCATATTCAATTTATCTCTCAGTGATCATATTCAATGTCTCCCAGTGATCATATTCAATTTATCTCTCAGTGAGCATGTTCAGTGTCTCTCCTAGTAATCATGTTCAGTGTCTCCCAGTGAGCTCAATGTCTGTCTCTTCCAAGGATTGCGGACTCTATGCTTTGCATATGTGGACCTGGCAGAAGGGGAGTACCAGGAATGGCTGAAAGAGTACAGTCGGATTGGCACAATACTAAAGGACCGGGCCATCCTGATGGAGGAATGCTATGAACTGTTGGAGAAGGTGCCATCACACATTTATTTTTATATGTTAAAGTTAAGTATGTCATTATATGCATGTATGTATAGCTTTCAATCAGCGCAGTTATGTGTGGTCTAAACAAAAAAAATCACTGGTAAATAAGGCAGGTATATTTCCCCATTATGGAATCATGCACGCTTGTGTTATTAAAGGGGAATGCTTGGTTATTTATGAAACTTCTTGTTTGAGTCTTATGAAACTTCTTGTCTGAGTCTTGAAGCTTGCCGCACTAGAACTGCGCCTCCCGGTTACCTTGTTTCCAGACGAGATGCATTGTGCTAATATACGTCAATGGTGGTTAATTCCAGCTGTAGGTCTATACTGTATACTGGATGGTTCAAAATTGATCAGATTTTCTGATAG
This sequence comes from Ilyophis sp. 1 JC-2022, assembly GCA_022702515.1. NCBI lineage: Eukaryota > Metazoa > Chordata > Actinopteri > Anguilliformes > Synaphobranchidae > Ilyophis > Ilyophis sp. 1 JC-2022. The sequence goes on along the minus strand of CM040403.1, from coordinate 74,211,587 downwards.
TGCAGTAATATAAATATAATAATCCTTTCACCGCCCCGTCGGGAGGGGTCAGGACCATTCCACTACAAGTTATTGAAACTTTCTTCCAAATAGACACTACATTCCAGAGTCTGATATAACGTAATTTATTGTATATAGATTTGCATGAATATACATACCCAGGCTGATCGGCTAAGCATACATATGTTAAAACACTCTCAATCACACGGTCCAGTCTAAGTCCGTCAATTTCATGCTCACCCACAAGACGTAAAAACAGGTCCGTTAATGACAGAGACAAAACATACTGGCACCCGCCCAACTCAGATAACTCAGTTTTATGCTTATCTCAACTCCCCCCATGCGGTCTGATGTTTGAGACCGTCCCCCCTGGGAGATATATATTTGTTTCATGGTCTGCATCGGTCTCTGCTGGTCTTATTTGAACATTACAATTGGCCTTCGTAGTTTTAATGAAATACCATGATTCAATTATCTCAGAAACAGTCTGGCCATGGTCTGACCATAGTTATTCAATACATAATAATACACTGCTCTGATGGGTTAAATAATACTAGCTATAAGCTTTTTAATTGCTATTCACCACAGATATGTGTTTTTATAAACCAAGGATAACATCTTTCTTTGTGATTTGAAACATTATCTATAGTAACATTATTTTATACCACATGGTTGTGGAGGAAGAAAGATCATTTATTTGTCAAATGTATTTTTATACTAAATGTTTGTTGCAGAATTAAAGGAAATGTTTTCTTTGAATTTTTACTAAACTCTACTAGTTGCTCAAACTGCACACACACACACATTTCCAAGCCTTGAGCACCAGACGTTTTTAACGACCGGGCCCCAAGGCATTCCTTGGGGAGATACACACTATCTCATCAGCCGATCTAGGACCATAAATGTGTCCCATGTAAGTGTGTGTATGCAGGTGTGAATGGGTCCTTTACCTCCTTATCGAGATAAGTATACAAATGCTTTATTACTCTGATGCTTAAGTATACAAATGTAACTGAAATAGTCTCTGGAAAAAAAATTCGGAATTGTTTTACCATATGGCTTTCTGCTGAGAGCGAGCTCTTCCCATAAATTCTCCAGCGTGTGGGTGCGTGCACATGTTCTTGATTTACAAGTGTCGAAGATGAGATCATACTGTGTGCCTAGCTCGGGACAATCGCCCCACCCGACCATGCAGATACAAATCATGAGCTTGTTTATCTTCCTTGGCGAGAGTGTCTGCCCGTGGATGCAAGGCCATAAATTTGATGTGCGCACACTTGGGCCTTTTAGAGCTGTTTCGTCCAAGACACAGTAACACAGAAAAGCATCTTCTTATTGACACCATTGTTTCATACAGAAGGTCCTACAGTATGATATATAATTATATATAAATAATGAATAATCTATATTTTCCCACAACATTCCCCTCTTTGAGCCCCCATAGGCTAATTTCAAGATTAGTCATTATAAAAACCATTCCCCCTTTGAGCCTCCATAGGCTCTTTTCCAGAGTCACATTAATTTATACATATGGCAACTATCAATCCAAACATTGATTGATGACTTCAAAACAATTTTTACACTTAGTTCTAAACCGCAAAATGAGACCAACTTTCTCGCAGCCAGTAGTCCTCGATGCCTGGCCGCCGCTTTTAACTGATCTGGCTATATCTAGATCAGCCATGGGTTTTAGTGCACAATCAATAATGGTAGTACAAAACATTTGCACTTAGATCAGATACTTCTACCCGAGATGATGTTTGTTTTTTCTTCTTTGGTCCAAGTAGCCTCGGCGTTGGACCAGTGGACAAAGGAGAGGTTACTAGCACATCACTCAGCCACCGGTCTTTCTTTGGCAGATTATGTAATGCGTCTATGTGTGTGTGTTCTCTCTATCTGCCATTTATGAGGGAGCACATAGCTCCTGATTGTGAAATTCTTTCTTTGTGTGTTTGTATAATCAGTATTTGTGTTCTTCAACCCAGGTGCTTTGCACACCGTAAAGGGTCATCACTGTGGAGAGGTTACCAGCACATTCGAAGCACAGTGATCTGGCTCCGCTTTCTTCTGGCAGCAAGACGCTTTCTTCTGGCACAGTCTTCATCAGTGAGGCACCATATGTGTTTTGTGTAGCTGTTCCAGCATTCACCTGTTGGGCAGCCTGCGGGTGATGCTTACAGCATTCTCATCCACTTCTTCCCGCGCTCCTGCCCTGTTCGCAGAGTGGGTTTCCAAACGGCGGACTGCCTACAGCATTCACGGGTCTCCCATATTGATCTCGATACTCGTTGGGTCCTGTTTAAACGACAGCCACAACAAAACATCCCACCCCCTTTTCACCTGTACATCTCCCTTGCTTCCTCACTTTTCCTACTTCCTGAAGGTGCACCTCATTCTGCCTCTCCATTATTTCCCTTGAATTGTCTACAACCTTGCCCTATGCGCGTACTGGCGCTTTCATTATAAAACAGTGATTAAGGTGGAACCACACAGTTTTACCTTCAGTTTTCATTGCAGTATAAGTTGTCAGAACCACCTTGTATGGTCCCTCACGTCTGGGTTCACTCCACCTTCTTTTGAAAACTTTAATATACACCCAATCCCCCGGGCGTATTCCACCTAAGCCCCACGGAAATGTCGTCTGTCCTTTTCCCCTGTTGGAAAATAATCTTGCATATTCCGGTTAAGTGTTGCACATAGCTCGCCAGTTCCCTCTCGAGCTGTTCAAGCGGGGGTCCATTGTACGGACCTCATACAAACGGCATGGGCCCTCCTATGGTCGAATGTGCCCTATTGGGGAAAAAACTGACACTTTCCAAATTATTATACATCGCACAAACCTCACAATCATTCACTTCCCCCCTTGTGCAATGGTCCTGCCCATGCGCATCCTTAATCACACTTTGATATTTCTGTGGTGTTATCTGTTTTTAGTTGCTCGAGGTTGTGTGCTTCTGTCTTCTTGGGCCCAATATCTGCGGAGGGACCTGACAATTTCAGTTAGAGTCACACAGTAATTTGTCAGCGCATCTCCAATCCCCTGTAATTCGCCCCTGGAATTATCATTGGAGTTCCTGTCATAAATTCAAAAGGGGAGAAATTAGCAATAATTAGTGGGGCCTAGTTCAGCTCTCATTGTCAGTAGAGCTGCTTGAGAGCCGCCACCCAGTTCCTGCTGGAAACCGTCTTTTCCCTCTTCACCGGGAACCCCCCTCTGCTGGCCACTATGGGCCATCTGTTGTCCCTCACAATGCGTTATTTGTAACATAAATTTTACTTCAGCATTTTCTTTCATTTGCCCTTGACAATTACTATACTGTTCAGCATATTGTATTAGTTTCTCTGCATTTTCCAAGTACTCTACAATAAAATTAAGCTTATCATGTTGACAAATTATCATTATTATTTATTATATTTATTTGGTTTAAACTCAACTGCTATAGCCCCCTGGGCATTTACTTCAGAATCTTCAACACAATTCTTTCGTCTGAGGAACACTTTTGCCAGGGAATTTGGATTATTTTACGGCTCGTTTACTCAATAATTTTTTGCAAACACGTAATAACCGATGCATATTTGCAGCATTTAGATTTCTTAACACTTGGATTCTCAGTTGTGTGAATTATTTTTTCTTTTCGTTCTGCGCTCACTTTCAACAGAGCCTGCACAATTGTTTTAATATCTTCCGAATTTGACTCCGTATTTTTGTTATTAGTCTTTTTCTCCACACTTAGGGTACATTTTCACATATGGCCGGGGCAGCGTAGGATTTGTTTGTTCATTTATTTAATTTATTTATTTTTGTTTCGGTTGTGCACCTAATCTGAAACACTTCGCGTTAACGGGTTTACTTTTGATTAGACAAAATCAAACAATTAAACATAAACAAAACCATACAATTTAGGACGTAATTAAAACTAGTTATCTATCTACACCAGAACAAAAACTTCACCCAGCTTAAACTGTAAAGTTTCCACTTCTCATCTTCGCTAAAATACTGTTTCAATACTCCGCTGTTGCTCAATTGTTTTCACTTGGTCAATTATAGCACAGCCTACTATGGTTATGCTCCCACTTCTGTATCTACCTCCAAATATATATTTCTTTCCTAAACCATCAATAACTTATTTTACCCTTGAAGGTAAACCCGGTTCCTTAGTAATAATAAATTTAATTAGAATATCTAACAGCATGATACAAATGCAGGTGCGGGTGTTTGAACATTTTAGCCTGCTTTTTTAAAATTTTTGTCATGTAATTTCCACCATGTATATTACACTTCGATTGTGTTTGTGGTAGGGGTGGGACAATGCACCATGCATCGATCTGAATGTGTAAATACAACTGCATCGATCTGTAAGATTAGAATTGATAAGCATTGATTAATATTAGGGATGCACCGATACCGATACCAGTATCGGGTATCGGGGCCGATACCATGCTCATGTACTCGTACTCGTACTCGTAAAAATGTACCGATACTCCAAAACCGATACCAACTGTCAGGGCTAGCGTGGGAACGAAGGACCAGACGCGACAGTAGGGGTTTCAGAGGATGCTCACTGAACACCTCAAAGCGGGAGCGAAACCCCGCAAACAGGGACTAATAATAAACAAACAAAATATAACTCTCCACCCCAGGAGAGATACCGCTAACAACTGAAAACAACCCTAAAGGCGAAAAAACTCTTAACACTTTATGCAATGCAATAACAACGAAAAAACCCCTATAGCTAACAACGAAAGAACCGAAACCAAAAACTCTCTTGCAAAAAGAGATAGCCCTGAATACACGGGCAGTAACAATAATGGTAAAAGGAAAGACAACGCGAAAACAATTGCACCCTCGGTACGTGGCTATAACGCCCGATAAATGGTGAAAGAAATGAAAACAAAATAACGCTTAGTTTCCAAACACGAAGAGAGCAGGGCTGGAAAAGGACGAAGGTCCAAGGATACCGGCTATCTTCGTAAAAAGATTGGCAATATGGAAGCGTCAAATAATGCTGACGTGTGGTTTAAATACTGCCAGGAAACCCTAACCGGTGAACACACTGAACTGAAAACCAAAACCTGAAACGGACTAGGAAAACAAAGAAGGGACGCAACATGAGCGCTCCCCAGGGAAGTGGACAATATACACAGAGCAGGCAGAGAAACCATGACACCAACGTCCAAACGTCCGCACGCTAATGCTATCACCTTAGCAACACCTAATCCTGACCTGCGTGCTCACGCTCACGCCACGCCCTCCTTCACGAGAAATCAAGACAAAATGGCGAAAGTTTGGAAGTACTTTGAGGTAGACGAATCTGACCAAACTGTAGCAAAATGCAAGCTCTGCTCAGTGAAAATATCAAGAGGTGGCACGAAGGCTAGTTCATTCAATACTAGTAACTTGATAAAACATCTCAAAACTCGACACGAGTAGTATAAATAGAATGATGCACAAAAGACTACAGTTTTATTTTGGTTATTATTTATGTTTATTTATTTATTTTTATTGGACCTCATTTGATTTAAATAATCAGTAAATTGATAGACTGTGCTCCATCAACAGGAGAAAATAAACACAGTATCTTCAAAATCAGCCGTCTCATTATTGTGGTATTATTATACAGTATTATTATAAAGTACTCATACTTAAAAAAACACACAAAAAATGGTATCGGTATCGGTATCGGCGAGTACTCAAAAGTGAGTACTCGTACTCGTACTCGGTCTGAAAAAAATGGTATCGGTGCATCCCTAATTAATATCGCATTGTAAATGAATGTGCACATGTATTTATTTATTCAAAAAAAATATTCATTTCATTATTTAAAATATATATTTCTGAGACACGACTACTTTTAAAACTGTTTTGACTAGCTTTAATCCATGTTTCTGCTCCAACCCCCACGTAACCGTGAGTTGAAAGCAGCGACAGGCGGGAATCAAGCGACAATGAGACGGACAGATCTGAGCGAAATGGCTAGCTGCTCGAGTGTGACAAAAGAGACAGAAATTGACAGAATTTGCGATGTTCCGAACAGACAATCAGTGATCTGGAAGCATTTCGGGTTTAGAAAGAAGGAGGGTGTACTTGACAAAACCGCTGCAATATGCAAGATATGCCAAGTTGAAATCAGATACACAGGCAACACCACAAACAAGATAAACCATTTGAGCTGACGACACACCATTGACGTGAAGGACAGCAAGCGGGTTAGCAAGCTAAACTCGGGAGTCAAGATTTTCCTGGAGAAATGGCCAAACAGTTCTTTTATTCGTTTTTATACACATACCGTGTCCAGACAGTTAATTGTAAAGTGCTTTCTGATATTTTAATTTAAACCATTTTCTATTCAAAATCAAGTAGACGTTAGAGACAAAAAACTAAAATAGTAAGACTATTTCCAATGTCTTACGTTCAATTAATTATTACTACGTAAACTGTCCGATTCCAAACCCCCCCCCCCCCCCCCCTACATATCACACAGACAAAAACTAAAATTAAAAAAATTAAAAAACAGTTCTAAACGGGCAAAAGAGGTGACATCTGCTATTGCCACATTCATCTGCAAAGACCTTAGACCATACAGTGCGGTAGAAGAAGATGGATTTCGTCACTTAATGAATGTCGTGGAACCTAGATACACCATACAGAAATTTTTTTAGTGAATAAAGGAAAGGTATTAGGGTACCATGTCTGACACTGTTTGAAAAACAATAACCTCAATAGGGCAACTTTACAAAATACACTGTTAGTCATGTTTATTGCTGCATTATTTGCTGCAGACAGCTGCAAAATGTATGGCATGCCTTAACAATAAACATAATTCTGTGAACTTGGCGTAAAGTTCTAATTGAATATTGAATTACTGCTGACTGTATCGGTATCAAATGACATTAGCATACCTATTACATTTTTTTAAAGTTAATCAAAATTAATCGAACCGAATTGTATCGAATCGAATCGTGGTCAAATGTAAGATGTTATGATGCATCGAACCTTTGCCTAAAGAATCGTAACCGAATCGAATCGTTATGGGATTGAATCGTCCCACCCCTAGTTTGTGGGTCTGTCCCACTTTCTATGTCTTTTTCCTTCTGGAAACTACAGCTGAAGTTCCCTCATGGAAAATAAGTTATTCTATGCTAATCTATTCCGTTCTCTTCTCACTATGCTTTAAAAACAAGTCCACTTTTCCGGGAAGTTCTATTCAAAGCAGGCAAAACAGACCCTCTCCTGCATTACATCAAGCCGCACGTGCAGAAAATGGCACTCAAAATGAATGCGAACACTTTAATATCTGCTTTCAATCAATTTTCTATGATTGACACAACATTCACTTTCTGCACGTATTGGTCACCGATGTATCAGTGTAATAATAACACTGAAGTCATCATACTGATGAATAACATTGATTTTACACTTTGATAAATCAGCACTTTGATGCTCTTTCTATTTCTTCCAAGTAAAACCGAATTATTCATTGCCTATTTCTGCGGTCGCTGCTGTAGGCTACATGCTAGCACATCCGTACATGTGTAGCCTATGTTACGTGGTTAGTGGATTTATTTATTCCTTTTGGTTAATTAAAAGTTCAAGTTGCTACGGGGAACATAAAAAATATACAAAATGAATTTAACCGCAAATCGTGTTTGTGGTTAATGCCAACGCTGCATCCGTTTATTAATTTGTTATTTTTTCTACCTAAGAATCCCGATATCTCACAATGGAAAATGTAATAAGGCCCCTTTCAATTGAAATCGGTGCTCGGCCCGACCTCCCAACTAGGAAGAAATTACCATCAAATCATCATGGCAACTCACACCGTGACCCTCATTGTGAAACAACCCATTAGAGTTTGGCTTTAAAACATCTCAATGTTCGCTTTTTAGCATGAAACTATAACTGTTGCGTGTATTATGTCCATTAACCAGAGGTTTAAAATCAATAAACACTTTAATCCTTGAAAGTAACTTCACTTGTTCTCTTTAATTCGTTCTGTTTATACAGGTAGTTAAAGTGTGCTCTATAAGCGTGACTTTTTATATACCTCCAATGTGCTCCACATGCGCCTATTGGCAAGCTCCCGGGTCAGTGGAACACATCTGTGATACAATCTGCATATTGCGGGTCTAGTCGCAAACAACACATCTTCGCCAAGCATAACGCAAAGAAAGGTTTCATGAGCGGTTGCGTAAATTTCAATATGGTGTTGACCATCTATAATTGATACCCGAGCCGAGCCCACAATTTGTACTTCCTTGCTATAAACACCAAAGAGACCATCTGTCACCCGACTCCCATCTCCCTCTATTTTAAAGTCTTTGAGCAGGACGGTCGGTTCACCCTTGTCCCAGCAGGGCAGTACAAAATCATACCAATGTAAGTAGGGTATTAAAGAATCATACCAATGCACCCACTTCCCTTTAAATGGCAGTACACGGCTTATTCTCTTCACCACGCATCAAACTCGTACTTCATGACAATGTTTGCCATGTCCGTCTTCCCACGGAAACATCACAGGTGCAGTTCAATATTTTTTGTCACTCATGTCAGAAAGTGAAACTCATATATTATATAGATTCATTACACATAGAGTGAAATATTTCAAGCCTTTGTTTTTTGTAATTTTGATGATTATGACTTACAGCTAATGAGAACCCAAATTCAGTGTCTCAGAAAATTAGAATATTACATAAGATCAATAAAAAAGGATATTTTAAACTGAAATGTCAGCCTTCTGAAAAGTATGTTCATTTCTATGCACTCAATACTTGGTTGGGGCTCCTTTTGCATGAATTACTGCATCAATGGAAACTTCACACTGGACTTCAAGCAACGTGGATTCTGTGCCTCTCCACTCTTCCTCCAGACTCTGGGACCTTGATTTCCAAATGAAATGCTAAATTTACTTTCATCTGAAAAGAGGACTTTGGACGACTGAGCAACAGTCCAGTTATTTTTCTCCTTAGCCCAGGTAAGACGATTCTGATGTTGTCTCTGGTTCAGGAGTGGCGTGACACGAGGAATGCGACATTTGTAGCCCATGTCCTGGATTCGTCTGTGCGTGGTGGCTCTTGATGCACTGACTCCAGCCTCAGTCCACTCCTTGTGAAGCTCCCCCAAATTATTGAATGGATTTTGCTTGACAATCCTCTCAAGGCTGCGGTTATCCCTGTTGCTTGTGCACCTTTTCCTACCACACTTTTTCCTTCCACTCAACTTTCTATGAATATGCTTGGATACAGCACTCTGTGAACAACCAGCTTCTTTAGCAATGACCTTTTGTGGCTTACCCTCCTTGTGGAGGGTGTCAATGACTGTCTTCTGTCAAGTCAGCAGTCTTCCCCATGATTGTGTAGCCTACTGAACCAGACTGAGAGACCATTTAAAGGCTCAGGAAACCTTTGAAGGTGTTTTGAGTTAATTAGCTGATTAGAGTGTGACACCATGAGTTTCCAATATTGAACTTTTTCACAATATTCTAATTTTCTGAGACACTGAATTTGGGTTTTCATTAGCTGTAAGCCATAATCATCAAAATTACAAGAAATAAAGGCTTGAAATATTTCACTCTATGTGTAATGAATCTATATAATATATGAGTTTCACTTTCTGAAATGAGTGACAAAAAATATAGAACTTTTTCACGATATTCAAATTTTTTGAGCTGCACCTGTAGACATTCCAATAAGTAGGCAAGTGCAGTCTACACTCTCTGTTAAAGGGAAAAGAGCAAACCCCACTGCGATGCCAGCACATATGAATTTCATGATGGCAGATTTATGGATTTTCTACTTTTCTCATGCAATTTACATCTTAATTTAGTCCCACCCCCCAATTCCCATTGAGATCCATTCAAATGCAGAGCGGTTATAGTATCGCTTGTAAGAGTACCTGAAAATAAGATATAAAGTCAAATAAGATATTAATTAGGTAAAACATTAAATATATTTTCTTTGTACTTCAACTAAATATATATAAAAGAGAATTTACAAATCTCTGCTTTTATGTGCATTTTACATAATGTCCCAACTTTTTTGGAATTGCGGTTTGTAATTAATTAAAGGGCCACAGCAATAGAGGCCAATATGGTGTCTATTTTGTCTCTGTAGAATCTGCTCCAACTAGGGGCCACAGCAATAGAGGAGTATATGGTGTTTATTGTGCATCTCTTTATAGAATCTGCAACTGCTAGGGCCCACAGTGATAGAGGAGTGAATGATGTTTATTGTGTGTATCTTTAGAATCTGCTCTTGCTCGGGGCCACAGCAATAGAGGACAGGCTGCAGACTGGGGTACCTGAGACCATATCTACCTTGATGAGGGCTCACATCAAGATCTGGGTTCTGACTGGAGACAAGCAAGAGACCGCCATCAATATCGGTGAGGAAGAGCAGACATGCACATACCACACTGCAACACAGTATACGCACATTATATGGACACATTATGTACACGCCACATACACACACTAGTGAGTCAGTCACTGCCATGCAGCCATTGTTTGCCCCAGTGCCCCTTTCCATGAGACAGAGGCACAATATTGAAGGGGGAAGACTAGAGCTTGCCCTGGCATATGCTAGCTAGCTGTAGCTGCTCTGCTCACTGCTTTGCTCACTCCTTTGCATGCCATGACTTCCTGATGTCTGTGACCCAACAACATGGAAAGACTCTTAATAAGTAATTTTACAAGTGACAGTCTAACCTCTAGACATTCGAAAGGTTCGATATGGGAATGGGGGGGGGGGGGGGGGTAGATTAAGCTGTAAATTACGCTGGAACAGTATGGAACACATGGTTGGCTAAATGGCTGTAAGTCAAATGCAGTCGATCTGTATGGGGGGGATTTGTCTCCTGAGGTTTGAGGCTTGGTTTGAGGTGCCCCCCCCCCAATTCCCAAATACAGAGAGGTTATAGTATCACTTGTAAAAGTACCTGAAAATAAGACATAAAGAGTCTTTTGATGTTGTTGGGTCACAGACCTCAGGATGTCATGGCATGCAAACTATGCAACCAAATATTAAATATGACTTTATTGGGATGGCAGGTATGCTATCCGCCAAGTTACGGCTTGGTGGGGCATGCCCCATACCTATACAGCACCGTGAGTTTGGCATTTTTCAGGGTTTCCTACAGAAATGACCACAGACTTTCAGCCCTTAAAAACATTAACTTCTTCACCTCGTTCTGACCTCATTTAACCACACATAATTCAGATGCAACTTCACACATCCACACAATAAAGCCCCAAACCTGGGTTATTTTGCCATTTTTCTCCTTCCTCCTCCGCTTCTTCTTCTTCCCATTTTTCCTGTAGAATTTGTCATCACAAATGCTCCTTGCCCACAAATAATAATTATCCCCATTGGATAACAACATCTGATCACCCAATAACGACATCTCATCAACCAATAACAAATGCTTGGCTACTTCAGCCAATAGATGCCACAGAATATTTTTCAAAAACTGTCGCCATCGCCATCTTTGTTTCGTGCAGCAGCTAGCTTGTTTTAATTTAAAAAATTAAAACTATTGCTTTTACACCTGAATAACCTTTGTAGGAAGCTCTTTTTTATACATTTCTGAGATGCGTTCTCTATCATTTCACATAAAAATCCTCAGGTAGCTACATTAATACAAAGTAGGCCATAAAAGCCTCGGACTGAATTTGTAACTTAACCCCACACAGCGCTCTGTCATTCGCTAGGTCATGGAAAATGTCTTGGCTACGTAGCTTACTGCTTCTCTGCTAGAGAATCAGATTTGTGTCCAAAGTATCAAGCAAAACATCATTCAAAAGAACTATGCTCACTTAGGGGATAATATTGAGGAGCAAATCCACTTTTACGACAATGTTATTATTGTCTTTGTCGTCACCGATTATGAAATTCACCCAGGTAAGCAATTCTAAGTTGCCCACGCTGCAATGTAATGTACGCTAGCTAAGGTTAACATGTTACCTTGCAAAGGATAAGTTCTTACATTAATGGGCTAATATATCATTTAGCTAACGTTACAGACATACAAACCATTAGTTAGCTCTAACATTTTATTACCGTGTATAGCCTATATAATGTCATAATTATATAATATATAACGTCATTGCATCTCCAAAAATGATCTACCAGACAATCCCTCAAATCCAACATTATTCCACCTAGGTAGATAACATACCGATCTAGCTATGACTAGTGGCATAATGCTAGCAACTACCTACTTTGTCAGAAAAAAACTAACTAAAATAGAAACTGTATAGCCTATCATTTTCAATCGAAAACGGCTAACGTTAGCTGCCGAGACTCTTGCTTACCCCGATTCTAAGTTGCCTTCAGTCAAATTATGATTCCGTTCATCAGGACACGTTGACCATGAACCTTATTCAAAATCCATCTTCCGAAAGTTTCTTGCTGTATCCGATATTGTGAGATTCTCTCATTATAATATCCCGAGCAACTACAGATTAGCCTACCTACCTACAAAAGAAAGCAAGAAAAAAATAAAAACAACAGCCAAGCTATAGTCTACTCAATTCCGTTTAGAAAACAATGCGTCTTAACGTCCGACCTGCACTGCGCACAACAATGACATTCATTGACGACTGAGTGACTATCCAAATGATGCAAGACATGCTTCTGTCTGTTAAGTAGGCTACGCGATAGCCAATTATGGCAAGTAAACAGTCATTTTAAATTCTTCTAAACCGAAAGTGCATCAGGTACTGTCAGTGTTGGGCAGTAACGAGTTACTAGTAATAATATTACTGTAATAATTAGGGTGCACACGGTGCCCCCATATGAGCATATTGCCCTGTCCCTGTTTTTATTTTGTTCCAATCATTAAAATAATAGTCCTAGTTCATTTTTATGAAAATTTGACTCTATTTATGTGTCCCACCATTCACTTGAATATTTCCACAAAAATGGCCATAAGCCGCCATTATAACAATATTATGATAAATAGGCTGTCTTTAATTCCAGCACTAGTATCATTATTTGTTGTTGTTTTTTCTTGAGAGTTCAATGTGAATTGATTTACCTTGAGACACAAATCCAGGATCTCCCATCTGGAACAATAACAGCCAAGCACCAGGGAAATCAACGCAAATTAATCGTTGTCTCTCTCGCTCAACTTTCACAATATGATTTTTATTTTATTTTTAGTTTATTAAGCCATGTTCTGAGCCATGACAGAAACGTTCAGTAGGCTATGTTGTTACCAACTTTGCTGTAAGTCTATATAACATCTTCTTATTAAATAACTTTTAAAATGTGGGTCTGTTGTTGTGATTTGCTTGTGTGGGTATGTGCCTATAATGTTGGCATTGTTTAGGCTATAGATTGTAAAGTCGCCTCTAATTCAGCCCATTCTTAAATGTTGTGTTACTGCTGTCTCCTCCCATCAATTACGGATCTAACGGAAAAGTAATATAAAAGTAGTGTAACAAATTATATTTCTCATGGAGTAATATGTAATGCATTTAGTTACTGTTGGAAGTAGTAACGACTAGTGTGTAGTATATTACTTTTTTATAGTAACGAGCCCAACTCTGGGTACTGTATACATTAAGCAAGTGAGAATGCTTTTACTACGTTTTTTTGAAATATTATTGTTTTTTTGCATCTATAAACGGTACATTTTATGCATTTTACAGACTGTGGCTGTGGCGAGATGATCAGTCGTTAGTCAAAATTTATGGGGTTTTCTTAAAGCTGTAGGTCACCATTTTACAATAACATGAATACTGTAATTGAGACGGATATGTCTCAACCACTAGGGGCAAAGTTTATACAGTTCAAATAGGCTATGTACCGTCATGCAGTTAAATTACTGTAAACACTAAATTATTTGTAGTTCATGGTAGGCTAAAGCACAGAACTCACGCCTATGTCTTCCTTTGAGCTACAATGCATGCGTGTTTCTGCATGTATTCTGTATGCATGTTTCTCTTGATGTCATCTTCATGCATTATCATCATTAGTTAGCTACCAAACACATTACATTTGTACACAAAAACTGATATCTCAGCAAAAAATAAGTTTTCAATGTAAAAAAAAAAGGCCAAGTTACTCACGCATAGCCTACAAAGCACTGTCTGTAAGTCCTTAATTCCAACTTGCAAAAATTAGGCCTGCCTTTAAAAGTATTGATATCAAAAAATAAAAATAAAAATATAAAAATTGATAAGTTAAAACTAACAATATTGCCTATCGTTGCTCACACTAATTAAACTAGCTCTACTCCAAAGCAATGCTATCCAAACTTTTCTAAATTATTTAATGCAACTGTGTTTTTTCATAAAAAAAGCATGTGAAGAGATTGTGGTCAATGAAACTGTATGTGCCACATCAAACTGTGAAAAGACAATAATTTATAATGGAAATAATCTGAGATTCACAATTACTATTACTATTGCAATTACTACACTACAGGGTATATTTGAACAATTGTATGCATCCAGTGCTTTGGGTCTATGAAAAGCACAGCATGAATAAAATGTATTATTATTATTATGTATTTATTTATTTGGAATATTTATATTTCAGAGCCTGGACAAACCTTTTTGTTTGCCTTAGCTTTCAACTGAATTAAATCAGGGGCTATCTATTAATGCACTGTAGCCTTTTATCTGTTTTTTTATCTTATTTATTCTTTTATATTGTCCTTTAAATGTTCTCTGTACAGAAACACCGGTGTATAGAGACACCGGTGTACGGAGACTCCGGTCTACAGAGACACCAGTGTGCAGAGAGACACCGGTGTACAGAGAGACACCGGTGTACAGACACCGATGTACAGAGAGACACCGGTGTACAGAGAGACACCGGTGTACAGAGAGACACCGGGGTACAGAGAGACACCGATGTACAGAGAGACACCGATGTACAGAGAGACACCGGGGTACAGAGAGACACCGATGTACAGAGAGACACCGATGTACAGAGAGACACCGATGTACAGAGAGACACCGGTGTACAGAAAGACACCGGTGTACAGAGACATCGGTGTACAGAGAGACACCGGTGTACAGAGAGACACCGGTGTACAGAGAGACACCGGTGTACAGAGACATCGGTGTACAGTGACACCGGTGTACAGAAACCGGGGCTATCTATCTATTCATGCACTGTAGCCTGTATCTTTTATTGTTTTATTGTTTTTATCTTATTTACTTTTATATTGTCTTTTAAATGTTCTTATTTTAATTCTTCCCTCTATGTAGATACTGCATACTCACTGCATACATAATGCATACACACACTACCTACACACACACAGTACATATATACACACCGTGCACTGCATACACACTATGCACTCATGCACACACATACCTACATATTCATACAGTCACACACAAAAGAGTAAAAACAGTCATGGTGTGTGTGTCTGTGTGTGTAAATGTGTGTAACTGTGGATGCTGTCTCCCCAAGGGTACTCCTGCCGGCTGGTATCACATGGCATGTCCCTAATCATCGTCAATGAGGACTCACTGGACGTGAGTACACATCTTCATCCTAATCTCTCTCCTGACGTTAGTTCACAGTCAGAGCAGATGTAGAATGGGGTGGGGGAGGGCATGGGTTGGTTAACAAGGAGTGTGGGTTATTGCGTCCTGTGTACTATTACCAGAGAGGGTATTGAGAATTTTTGCTATTACTGTGTAACGTTAATGTAACGTTACTGCTTACTACATAATGACATACAGTAAGTTATGCGAAAAAGTTCCTCAATATTATTATCAGCGAGAACTTTGAAATAAGTATAGCATTCAGGGATTTAAAGTACACTAGATTTAGAGAACATTTCACCTACTTAACAACTTTCTCATCCAGTGTAAGTGTACTTACTCAGTACTCAGTAGGCTCTAGAACATTGATTTGGGCACAGCCTTTGTTTAGCACACAAACAAAGCCTGTTGGCTAAGCTAACATGAGCTATCTAGTTAGAAGCATGTCAGATTCAGAAAATATATAACTTTTAAAGATTTAATTCCATCTTCTACTGGGACTTTTGAGTTTATCGAGGGTGTGGCAGAAATCTTCGGTGCCACTGACCACAATCGAACACCTTCACTTTTACCATTCGATTGAAGTACATTTTTTTATGGATTAGTGCTATTGGTTTCTGCTAGCTTCATCATTCTAGCCTCATG
Organism: Ilyophis sp. 1 JC-2022; assembly: GCA_022702515.1. Taxonomy (NCBI): domain Eukaryota; kingdom Metazoa; phylum Chordata; class Actinopteri; order Anguilliformes; family Synaphobranchidae; genus Ilyophis; species Ilyophis sp. 1 JC-2022. Next base: position 74,195,436 of record CM040403.1, on the reverse strand, counting down.
CAGTGATCAATAAAGGCTAACAACACACTAGAATTTACTTTTTGGAAGTTTTATCACCACTGCAGTGATGTAAAAGAGTCGTCAGACTACGTTTTCTGTCAGAGATGTATTGTCGAGCTTACGTGCATTCACTGCTGACTACGTTCTAAAGCTCTGGTTTGCCCACCCTGCCGATTTTAGATCGACCTTTCTGTCTACCTGTGCTAGCTATTGGTCAAGAATGTTACTCTTTTAATGCTATGATTAGTTTTTTTTCTTTTTTTGCAGAAACACGTCTCGCATACACACACTATCTCCATAACTGGAGATATTGCAAACTGAAATTATGAATTTGCTCTGAATCGTCACTTGCCCGGGCAGGTCACTGGTCGGTTTTATGTGCCCAACACATAGTTTTACTTGCCACGGGCAATTTGGCAACCGTTAATGTTGAACCCTGTATATATATACTGTATATACACACACCAGAGGAGGCCCATCCATATAGGACAGGTAGCACTGGGGAAAAAATCTATATAATTTATGAACATTTTGAAGATTTTTTTTTTTTTTTTTTTTTCAAAGCCCTAGATGAGATTTGAGATCTTTCATATAAAGCTAAAGTATAGGCTAATCAGTATATTAGTGGATAAGATAATTTTATTATATTTTAAACCCACCTCCATCCCCCCTAGTGTATTTTAATATAGGCTATGTGAAGTATTCCAAAGTTTGAGGAAAGTAGGGCTGACTATAGCCAGCACGCAGCAGTAGGCTAGCTAACACACACACACACACACACACATGGGCGCGCACACACACGTGCAGCCAGCTAATGCAATGCTGCAGATGTTCTGCAGAATCACAGCTATAACAACTAGGCTAGATGCAACATGTAATCAATCTATTTAAAATCCAATCTCCCAAACGTAGACTCTCGCCACTATCCTCAACTCACTGAGTAAGCTAGGCTAGCGAATATTATATCCTAAGCAATGCGCAACAGTCACAGAACTCTATGGTTAGTTATCAAGAAGAGACAGCATAGATTGATCAAAGAAACTGACCTCTCTTTCTCGCTGCGTCTCCATGTTTCATATGGCCAAACCAACCAATCAGATATTAGAGAAATATATTATTTTGATGTGGCATTTTTATGATTGGCCGAATCGTCTATAGCTCTAATAGCCTACGGCGCCGACTTCATATTGTCGGATAAAAATTTTTCTGGATTTGGCTTTGGGGGGGCAGGTGGAGAATTTGGGGGGGCATTGCCCCCCTGTGCACCCCCCTAAACATGGCCCTGCTAAACATGTATATTTTTAGTTTCCGTTTAAAAGTATCAACATTTTCTGTTGTTCTTATATTCTCTGGGAGGCAGTTCCACCTGCTAGGACCATAGTGGCTAAAAGCGGCCTCACCTTGGGTCTTAGTTCGGCATTTAGGAACAGTTAAAAAACCACTTCTAGACGACCTAGATCTAGATGGTACATATTTTAGTAACGTACATGTCTGACATGTAACCAGGTGCGAGTCTGGCCATTCTACTTGTCTTGTTGTATGTAAATTGTTGCTCGTGAAAGATTTCACGATGCACAGTTAATTTTGATTTTCTCCATTTCCGTTCAGCCGCTCTGCACTTTCTTTTTAATAAAATCATTTTTTAATTTCTCCATGGGGCTTTTAAATTTAATCGGGGCCACTGCATCAAGGCAGGCCCTCAGTTTGTTATTGAACCGATTAAACTTATCATCACAGGATGAGGGTGGGGTAGCTGCCGGTGATTCATCTAAGCATGACATAAAATTTGCAGCTATTTCAGGTGTAAGATACCGTTTTTTAATGATACGTTCTGTAGTGCTATGTGCTGAGTCAACTATTGCAGTAAAGAAAACACAAAGATGATCCGGCATTGCCACGTCCACAATAGATGATAATTCAACATTACCCCCATGTGTAATCACTAAGTCTAAGGTGTGGCCCTTGTTATGGGTTGCTCCAATAACATGTTGACTAAAATGCATGCAATTCAGTATATTTAAAAATCAAATGGCTGCGGAGTCTGATTTATTATCCACATGATAATTAAAGTCACCTATAATAATGGCCTTCTCATAGAATGAATAATTTATAAAAATTCTGAAAAGTCATCTCAGAATAAAGGACAGTTTTTGGGTGGTCTATATAAAGTTACTGCAAGAATAGGTGGTTGACATTTAAACCTCACTGAGTTGTACTCAAAGGAGCTGCAATCACCCAAGGAAACATCCTTACTGCCTAGGGTCACTGTAAAAATAGCAGGACCATCAGTGCTAAGCCAGGTCCCTGTTAAAAACATACAGTCCAGTTTATGTTCAGTGATCAGATCAGTAACAAGGAAAGTCTTATTTGACAGTGAGCACACATTCAGCAGTGCCATATTTAGTTTCTTAGGCTGGGACACTACTTGGATTGGTCCTATGAGAGGAACAATAAATAGGTTACTCATGTTTGGCCTTTGCGATATTGTAGTGTGATTTGATCTCTGACTAATGATAGGAATTATGGGCCGAGCATTACTGTTGAAACTAGCAGTATGCGGACAGTCACTGTGATGGTAGGAGATGACAGTATTACTGGAAAGCATCTTGGTGGACAATAGTATTGATGATGAATCCATCCCTACCACACAATCACATCAATCTTTCTGATTACGGCCATCATGCTTGATATAGCTCTCAATATTGTTAGCTAGCATCCGTGTGCCTCTGCGGTTTGGATGCAGCCCATCCAGTTTAAAAAACAAAGGACGCTTCCAAAACAGGTCAAAATTGTTTACATAACAAATCTTTTCATTCGCACAAAGCTTCTTCAGCCAGTCATTAAGACCTAAGAGTCGACTGAATTTATCAATGCTACACTTGCAGCATGGAAGGGGGCCATAAATAATCAGTCTGGTGCCATTGGTTTTTAAGCTGTGTAATAGAGTTTTGAAATGGTCCTTCAAAACTTCTGAACTACAGAGACCAGTGTCATTAGTACCAACGTGTGTTATTATTGTATTTACATTCTTGAGTTTCTTCACGAGGGCTGGCAACTGTTTGTTTATATCCAGTATACGGGCTCCAGGGAAACAGTGTACCACTGTAGAGGGACCGAGAGAGGGGAGTGACAGGCCCCGGACAATGAAATTTCCAACCACCAGGGTACTAGCGGTCGATGGAGGAGTGGATGAAGGACGATCAGGGGACACTGGAGCCAGAGCTCCAAAGCGGTCATCTAGACGTAGCTCTGGGCGACTCTGTCACCTTTGTTTGCCTCCACCACTAACCCTCCACTGTGGCTCCGGAGGATGGGGTGTGGAGCAGGAGCCTGCAGGACCTGGAGCCAGTGATTGGGTGGTCTGGGAGAGCGGTGGGAATTGTTCCTCAGCAAGGGCTACGGCAGAGGGATCGTGTACTGGGAGTGTTGAGGCTACCAGCGCAGAGTGGTATGGCCACTACTTAAAACAGTAGCATTAAAGGTGTCCTTTATTTAGGCGTTTTCTATTCGTATTGTGTTTCGATCGGCCAGTAAAAAAAATGATAAAATTAATTAATTTAAAAATAATTAAAAGAATAAAAAGTAACGAAATGTAAATAGCAAATTAAAACTTTAAAACTTTAGCCTACTTAAGCAGGTTACCAGTGGTCTCAATTTCCACATGTGGCGGCTTTACTGCACCGCTGTCCTGGGGTCTCGGCAACTGTAGCCCACTGGACTGAGAGATGGGTAATTTCAAAGTAAAAATGAAAAAATGTAAGTAGCAAGTGTTGCTAGTATGTATCCAGGCAGGAATCAAGTAGTTTAGTGTATGCTTAGCCTACACACTGGCTTTGTAAAAACAACTGCACAGTGCTAGACTAGCTATGCTGTGAATAAAATCGCATCCACTAAAATCACATACTTTGAATGAAATCGCATCCACGGTGTAGTCCGTACGAGGTAAACGTCCCGTTTCAATTCCGTAGTCTACACACTGGCTTTGTATGAACAACTGCACAGTGGTATAAATTTGCAGTTCTTACTGTTATAATGCTTGCAGAATTTCCATTAGCTCCACAGAATGACCAGTAGCTCAATTAATCCAACGAGCAGCATCCAACGTGGGAAGTGAAAACACAAGCACATGGATGGGAGACGGAGAATGAAAACAAAAACACACTAACAACACCGAACATGACCGAAAATTAAGTTACAAAAAATGCAACACAGGTTCAAATACTGACAATTGTAGCCATTTTTACACATAGTCCAAAAGTAGTTAACATAAATTTAAATAAAATCATTATATTTAATATTTGGTTGCATATTCTTTGTATGCCATGACTTACTGATGTCTATGACTCAACAACATCACAAGACTCTTGATATCTTATTTCCAGGTACTCTTACAGGTGATACTACAACCTCTCTGCATTTGAATTAATCTCTATGGGAATTGGGGGGTGGGACTAGATTAAGCTGTAAATTACATGGGAATAGTATGGAACACATGGTTGGCTAAATGGCTGTAAGTCATCAAGGGTCTGAGGTATCAAACAAGCCTCAAACCATCACTCTGCTGCCAGATATGCAGTAGATATGGATGGGTAACTTGAAAGGTTTCTTCTCCTGACTTATTTTTTCATAGAGTTCAATAGAACTATGTGTAAAAAGAGCTACAATTGCTAAAGAAGAAATGGAATGAAATAGAAATAATAGTTTATAACATTATAAATGTCTGGACTCTATTTTTTGATAAATGTAATGCTACCTTGGTAAATAAAAGTATCAATAGCTTTTGTTCGTTGTTGATTAATATTTTGTGATGCGAGTTTTGTATGACATAAAATGTTGTATTGCTGTACCATAACCTTGCTTTTGATTTTATAACCCATTCATATCAAGACATAGTTCAGGTCTCACAAACCATTGTAGGTATTATGCCTCTATATTCTTACATGTGGAGTATGGAGTATTACTCATGCAAGCCGTTTACATATACATTTAGCAGTAATGGTGATAGACAAATAAAACATGTCCATCTTACCAGTCTTCACCCGGGCACCAACTAATGTAGAGAATACGTACGAATCTGGTAGCAGTGAGCAAGATGATAAGTAATATTATTTCTGAATCATCAGAGTCCTCACGCAGCACCAATTACGTAGGAAATATCTTCGGACGGGGTGCCAATAAATGTAAGGAACATGCCTCTGTATATCTATAAACTCTTACATGGGACACCAGAAATATAGACAAAAACTATGGAATAATGAGGTAATTATAATTACTACTACTTCAACTTACCATCAAAGCACTAATAACTAATAAGGGTTGAAAATATTACGTTCTAATGATTAGGTTGACTCAGCCCTCGTGTTCATATGATATCAAAACAGACACCAGGTTTAACAAAAATAGATTTATTAAACAAGGAAAAACAGGAATGTCACGTTCTACTAAATAGACATATCGTGTTGTGTGCGTATTGGAGTATTTGTGTGGGTATGAACTTGTGTGTGTGTGTGCGTGCCACGTGTGCTCAGAGAGTGTGGAGTAAACTGGCTGTGTCGCAGCATGATGGTGGTTATTGATCTCAAATCTAACGTTACTATAAATAAGTTTACGCACTTCGGTCAGGAAATACTGTTAACCATCTACAGTAAGCTAAAATGAGATCATATCACACAAACGTTAGTCAGTGTTAGGATAGGTGAGCAAACCGTGAGGCCTGCTTTGGTTAGTTAGAGTACTACCACATAAACGATAGGCCAACTGGCTAGCTTGCTAACCAGTGAAACAGGTTTATACAGGTATTATCGCACAAAGTCGAGATACAATAAAATTACCGATAAACAATTCAGACTAAAATCTTAAGATATGCCTGGGATGTTTGATCAGTCTTACTGAGTCCGCGGTGAGCTGATTACAGCTGGCTTGTCCGTGAGGTGGATGGCCAGGGTGTCTTCTTTGGCCTTTCTTATCCTGGTTGGGATTTCTCCTGGTTGGAATTTCTCCCGACGTCGTCTGGTTATCGCCTGGGTCTTTGTCCGTGGCTGGAACAGTCGGAGTTGCATTCATTCAGTCCTAGGGTTAGATGCCGTAGGCAAGCTAACGTCGCTTGCATCTCTCCCCGTGGCCTTTCTGGCTGATGCTGCTGCAGCTCTCTGTTGCTTAACACACAGCAAAAGGAGATCCACCTTTGTAGCTGTGTAGCTAGCAAAAAGGGGAGACAAAAATTGGGGTGCTGCCTCTTGTGTTGCAGCACGAAGAAGGAAGAGAAGAAGTTACTGAGCGATGCTTGTCACTCAATTTTATTAACTTGGTGGGGAAAGGGAACCTTCACACCGGTTGACTGTGAGATGAGGATTTTAAACGCAGCACACGCCTCCATGCTCTTCAAGTGACAGTCAGTGTTTGTGTTGACAGTCAGGAGTCTCAGCTGGCTGTTGGTCCCTACATCCCCCCTTTTGGTCTGGGGATGCGGCTTAAGCCAGTATTCCTTGAGCACAAAGGTCAGTTGACAGTTTACAGGTCCTCAAGTTCATTTAAAATGTTACAACAACTTGGCAGTCCAGGGGAGCTGACAAGTGTCACAATGCTGAAACACACTCAAGAAATTTGCATGACTGACAAACATCCAGGCATTCATCGTCATTTATCTAACTAACCTAAAACACATGACATAACACAATGGAAAACAATTGAGTTCTAATCGTGAACAGCATGGTTACAAAACAAAAAGAAAAAAACCTAAAATGATTCGTTGTTTTGTTACTTGAGGTGTTATTAGATAGTGTCCAGAAGAGCACTAACAGGTATGACCCAGCCATTAAAGTACTTTGATGACATGAGGATTGAGGATGGATAGGCCATAGCCTTTGATAAAGTCTGGTTCAGAATGACAAATTATTTTGATCCCTTCACAGAGGTTACTGGTGAGGGTTGTCATCTGGCCCATGTGAGGAGGCCATTTGCATATCAGGACAACGTCCTGTATCCACGTTTTAATCTAATGGCTGTGTCATCAAGAGGGAAATGGAGGTACGATCTAATTTCTAAATGACGGTATAATCTGTTGCTCCTATGTGGTACAGTAGGTGAGCTTAACATTATGGGTTCTTATCTAAAGTCCTACATAATACAGTTAGGCAAGGGAAGTGGTGTAACAGAAGATTTTTGAGGGAAGCAATGGTAATGCAGGTGTTAAGACAGAGGATGTATTTTTACAGAGTCTGCTTACCATTTGTGTTTGCTGCTGCTACATACATATCTAAGGGACTGCTGTAAACCGCTTGTTGATTAAGCACCCCCCTTTTTCCGGTGGAAAAGTTGTACGGAAAAGTGGAAGTGGGAGTGAGCCGGAGAGGCTACCACAGTTCTATATCGTAGCTCTACTCAACATCTAACGGAGACTGAACAAGATTGGATAGCCTTGTGGAGTGGTTACTCACGACGTGCTCACTATTACACAAAGTTCAGATGTCCAAGCTGTCCTTGGAAGAGCTGAAGAAGCTTTCTTCAGATGCGGCGTCTTCCCTATCAGAGTCATGCTGGTGACTCTCAAGCTTAGGCCTACCTGCTCTGTCTTCACTCCAATTCTAGCTAGAATTGGAGCGCAAGAAGCGACCACGGTGGCCCTTAACTGGGAGCCTATCGTTTAGTCGTCTTTTTAAGTCTTTAGGTTTTAAAGACTGAGTCTGAAAGGTGCCAGGGGGTTTGAGTTGAACATCATTCTTCGATGGTTCTACCCTCTCACTCTTGGGCACAATCCTTTATGTGTCCCAGACTGTCTCATTATGTAGTTCAGGAGCTGAACACTGGCCTCTTGAAAACAATGAAACATGGGTTACAGAGATCTGAAGGCTTGATCTTCATCTAAGCCTGGCCCGTTTCTACCTTGGAACAACGCATGTTTGAGACGTTGGTAGTAAATGCGGGGTGGTTCTGTGCAACCATGTTTGATGTCCACAGCTTTGATCATGGCTGCCGCCTGATCAAGCTGGGCCATGTATTCAGCTACTAATGCTTCACGGAGCTTAGGGTAGCTAGAACGAACAGTGGATGGAAGTTCTTCTATGAATGTGTGAATCTCTTAGTTAGAGGTTTTCCAGATGAGTTTGATCTTCTCTCGATCGATTTCCCTGGGCAGATCAGAGAGGCAGTTGTCAATTTCTCTAAGGTAACACTGAATGATGTATTCAGTGTTCTTAGGGTTAAACTGTTCAATATCCCTAGCCATGGATTCACAAGTCCGCCTGTTTGGGGAAGGTGAGACTGATGTCGCATCTGAACGTGAGTGCGTTTCATAGTGAGCTCGACGTCCTCTGTTTGGTTGTGAGGATGGAGCAGTAAAGGAATCATCATTCTTTACATGGCTAGAAGCTGAATTTTCGCTATCTGGGCAATACACTGAAGTGATATATGTTCTCTCTGTTTTAGAGGAAAAACTAGGGGCATTAGCATGACACTTTGTTTGCCTAAGAGGTGAAGTGGAATTCTCTGGTCCCCCCTTTGGAGGGAGCAGGGAAGGTGCAATCTTGAATTGGGCTTGCTGTCTCTCCTTTGCGGAGATGGACAGAAGTTGGAATTTTGTCCCCCCTTTTTCTGTCTATCTGAAGCATTGCGATCTGAATAGTCTCGGTCAGAGCAAGCTATTGAACAGGAGTCTGAGAAACCTGAATTAAGACTGGGTGTCGCTTTCCCCAACTTGTGGTGTGGTGTAAGGAGGCAGTGACAGTTCCAGTGAAAGCTGAATGAATTACCTCTGGGAGATTTCCATTGTCTATGTAAGTTTGGGTCAAAGTAGGTGGCAAGGTGCTTTGGCCACTAGTGTTTCTCAGCTGGGAGGAAGAAAGAGAACCTGGAGATGGAAAAGCCTGAGAAAGCAGGTTCGGAGATGAGAGTGAATGCGGAAGCATGAGATGTCTACTCTTAAGCTTGAATAATTCCTCTTGGTAGGAACTGAGGAACTGCATTCGGCCGAATGCAAGTACCGTATTACTTTCTTACCCACAGTCTGGAGCTCAAGTAGAAGGTTAGCCTGTTGTGCTTTGAGGCATTCCATTTCTATTCTAAGTTCATTGTTGAACTGAAGAGCAAGACTAATCTGTCTGGAGAAATTCAAGATCAGACAAGAAATAATTGTGTCTTGTGACTGTGTGAAGAAGTCACCCTTCTCATTGATCAAGCCAGGTGCTAAGCCTTGGGCTAACATGGAGAGGTAGTCTTCAGTAGATATGGGTTCCATATCTAATGCACAAAAAGCAAAAGGCTGAATATTAATAACTTGAGGGGAAACTCGAAGTTAGCTATTACACAAGGGCCTTGAGCGCCTAAAGGTGTAGTGAAAACAGAATATACACCAATGTGTGCAAATGTGTATAAAATTTACAGACTGAGTCACAGAACACAGGGCCGGCTCTGACCAATTGGCTGCCCTAGGCAGGATTTTATCTGGCGCCCCCTTGCATCACAGTTTATTCACTACCAATAACATGCACTCACACTTTTGTTTTCACATTTTTCTTTTACTGAAAATAACCCACAAAATCAAACAGTTAACATCAAAACAGTGAACAAGTGACATTATTATTATAGATATTTACAATATATTATCTTTAATATATATATTAAAGAAACCAGTAACCTACTGCCATAAATAAAGTAAAGTAAAATATAGAAGAAGAGTGTATTACCATTGGGTGTTAGTCTATTAGTAATTTTTTTTTTAATACTGTACATAAGATGGGCATGCATACTAATGGAAATTTAATTAAACATTATTGTCATTACAATGAAATGTAGATTTACATTTACAGTCCAAAAAAGTGTAATACTAATATAGCATAATGGGAAAGCTTATTTGGCATTAACATTAATGATATGCACTTTAAAACACTGATGTAACTAACTATATAAACTAACTTTAGAGATTATGAACTGTAACACAACAAACCAAAGGCTTACTACAACAATTAATTATAAAGGAGATGAAAAGGAATAGCATTTTGATTACAGGGTAACCAGATGTCAATAAAAATGTAGCCTACAGTGTGACACAGGACTAACACCTTCTGAATAGACCAAATTTCCCTGATGATGACTGGTACTACAGTTCTCTTATTTTTATTAGTTGTTATGTAGCCTACTTTTATTTTATGTAGGCTACTGTTATGCACGCATAGTCTATGTATTTTTCAAGATGAGGCGACCATTCTCTTGCCGCTGTCCAGCTAGCTAGCAAGAAGGTGCAGAGTGACTGAGAGAGCTGATGTGTGTGTGTGTGTGTGAGTTAGAGGGTGGATACCCGACCCGAACCCGACGGGGCCCGACGGGTCGGGCCGGGCTCGGACTAAACTTTTAAAATGATGTTCGGGCTCGGTCACGGCGGCCGAACAACTAGCGAACATTTTACTTTTGAACTACTAATTAGGATGGGTTAGCCTACTTCACATGGTGCTTCAAGTTGTTTTTGGTGAAAATATAGTGTGAAATAAATAAAGATTATACCGAATATTGTGTGTGTCACTACACACGCAGTGAAAACAGAGAGAAATTATCATGCCACGTTATCAGTACTGTCATTCATGCTAGGCTCATTCGTAACTTCAGGCAGAGAAAACACATTTTCTCCAGCTAAATCATTACCGAAAATAAAAGACACGGCTTTAATCGGCAACTGAGAACAAAAAGCTACTTTCACAAGTCCAGAAACAACCTCCAAATGCAATTAAACAATGTGCAAAGGAACGTTCACAATGGCCGGCAGAGGCGGGTAGAGTACCAAAAAACTGTATTCAAGTAAAAGTATGATTACCAACAGAAAAATAGTTCAACGTACACGTGTCTCTCCAATAGTAGAGGTGCAGGTTGCAGCAAGAGTACGTTCAAAAAAAGAGAAGTGGCACACTGAGCTTTGTCCAATAATTGATGGTTCAGTGTAAACCGCACACTCAACACAAGAACAACCTTATTATAAATATATTATTTTATTTTTTGACGGTCATTTAGGTGCCCAGTGTCCACTAAACAGGGAAGCTGTAACCATGGTAACAACAACTGCGTGACAGGGAAACACTATATCAGCGCTTCAGTGCCTTACATTAACTGCGTCGGGCTCAAGCAGAATTCCTGTCGGGTTCGGGTCGGGCTCGGTTACTACTATCTCGGACTCGGTCGGGTTCGGACAAAAATATGCGGCCCGATCCGCACTCTAGTGTGAGTGACTAGTGACTAGCTAATGTAACGCTCGGCTCGGCTACAGTAATATTAGCTAGCTAACTTAAGTTATCTGGCACTATCCTCTTCAACCCAAGCGCCCCCGGTACCGGGGCAGGATGCGCCTAAAGTCAGAGAGCACTAGACAATTCATTTCATCACATTAACGCTAATGTACCTCTGCCCTTTTCACGTTGTTCCTCCTCTTCTTTCCTTCTTTTCCTTCCCTGAGCACCGGACAGCTTCGGTCTTTTCGACATGTTGATAGCATATAATGCGAGGGTCACGTCAGATAGCCACACTTTACCATTGCCCAGAGAGGGAGCGCAGGTAAAGTCTAATTGCCTGGCTGGAGGGGGGCGGGGTGACATGAACTAAGAAATTATTATTATTTAATAGGCTATGCTATAGAGCTACGCTGGTTGTTGTGGGGTTATTTAATATTTCGAAATAACAGTGTTAACTAGTAGTATTAGTCAAAAATTATTACTATTATTTTTTTTTTTTAAAGCGAAACTTTTTTTTTTTCTTTCTCCCATTTGTTGCGCCCCCTCTGGGTGGTGGCGCCCTTAGCATTTGCCTATACTGCCTATGCCAAAAACCGGCTCTGACAGAACAAAAAAATGTTGGAAAAATATATATTTAAAATATAAGAATTCACTAGGCTATCTTACCCAGTAATGTACTGATTAGCATGGCTTTAACTGTATATGAAAGCATCTCAAATTTTGCCTAGGGCTTTAAAAAAAAATGTTTTCTCCAAAATGTTCAGAAATAAAACATTTTATTATAGAAAATACCCTGTGTGAGGTTGTGTAGAAATGCAGGAAAAAAGTTTTAAAAGGCTCAAAATCTTATGGGGGACGACCCCCAGACCCCCCGCTAATTTGTTCCCCCTTGTGCCCCAGCAGCAGCTCTTCATGCTCCCCCAATCAAAACAGTCTAGAACTAGAGGGGTATACTACGAAGCGAGATTAAGAGGATATCAAGCTAAATTAAGCTTGCCACGGAAACTTACTCTGCACGGCTAACCTGCTCCGGGGCAGGTTATGTTCAGGATAACAGAAACATATAAATCAACTCATTGGCTTTGGAAAAAGTAATCTCCATTCCAAAGGATTCCATGGAGATGTAAATCTCCGCACAGCTAGACCAATGAGGGAATAACTCGGAGCGAAGGTTTAAGCGTGATTTATTCCGCTATTGCTGTGGGAAAAGGGAAAAGTTATGAAAGTTAATAAAGTAATATTAATGTTCTTGCAACCGGGTTAGACTGCTCTTTGGATTCACGGAATCAGCTAATAAGGGACCACGAATCAAAGGTAATCGTACCACGTTACCTTCCGCTTTAAGTCTGGTCTACCCTGACCCCAGTTTATCCAAAAAACAGTCTGTGTGCATTACATTAAATCATCAGCCACCAATGCTGATTCTGTTCTCGTTTATCTGACTCCATTATAATTTAGAATTTGGTATGTACAATTTCCACTTGATTTGCTAAAGGATTCCCATACTTTAAAGACGGTTCTCTGATCTGGATCCTGTCTGTTACCACCATGCATTACATGCTGCAGATATGTACACAACTCACAGCTGACTAGATATCTGCGGTTATCTCAGAGGTTGCGGAAGAAGCCACTTCGTGAGGTATAGACTATGGTTAAGACTCAGGGACCGATGAAGGAACATTGACGGCCACCGTTCTCAACATGTATAACCGCCAAGCGGAGGTGATCTACTTTAAGACATAGTTCTACGGGTGCAATACTCCGTGATACATTAAGCTTAAATAGTCAACCTCCCTAGACCAGCTGAGGGGGTAACCATGACTTGAGGAAATTAATCAACCCAATACCGGTGAACAGAGATAGTACGTCAATTTTCAGAGAAACCACACAAATCAAGTTTAACTAATTTATTACCAGGTAGGTTATTTACTTAAATCATCAATACACAGTTACAGATTAAACAGCCAAAATTCAATATACAGTACAGAAGAAAAATACTTTGTCATACCTGGCAATTTACTACACACAATGACCTGAAATGGGATGTGCGGAAAGACTGGCTACAGCTTCCCAGATTGCTTTGGGTCCTTTGCTTAAATGCTCAAATTCTGCGTCTGATCTGGCTGCAGACGGTCGTAAAACCATAAACTGGCCAGAAAGAGTTAAATTGCACTTTAGTTCCCCCTTCTAGGAGGGTACACAGAGAGGTTTCCTGCCACAACGGCAGCTTACGCCTGTGTTATGAAATATACATTCCATCCATGTTGAATATTTAGGACATGTAGACCATTGCACCACTCACACCGAGACCATCACAACGATATCAAACATGAGTAGGTCTAAGTTTGTGTTGTCATGAGAATCCCCATCTCTACATAGTTTTTCAGATGTGATTAATATTAATGCCACAAAGGTCCCAGAATTCCTGTTGAGAATATTACATTTACACCCTAGTTATCCCTGTTAATTCAGGTACGTTAGCTGGGTGTATTTGCTAATGTAACACTCAAAAACTCAACAATACATGATTATCTCTCTGGAAAAAGAGTATATAATGTATGTTCCAGTGCCCAGACTAGTTCCAGTGTATACTGTACAATGTAGCAAAAATATCAATCACATCTGTATGTTTTTAGGCTTTTTGTGGACAAAAGCACTCTGTACAGACATGTTGTATTGTGTGTGTGTGTTTTAAGGACAGGGATGTGGCCTAGCCTTCTTCCACAACCATTAAATCCTGGGACATTCTTTGACGTCATAAACCCCCGGCCAGATGGGCCCCAGCAGACTTTATGACACCAAAGTTCTGGTTTATAACGTTCTAGAGTCGTTACAGGCTCACACACCCCAAATCTCTTCCCAGGGCGAGCTTAGTGAGTTCCGCAAAAGAGTTTCGGAAAATGCTTGAAATACTTTTTTATGAATGTGATGTGATTGCTTCAGCGATATTTTAAACAAGCTGTATCAAGTTTAAAATTTAGGAGTTCTAGAATGTAGTAGTAGGCTACAGCTGTCACATTAGAAATACACTGTATGACAATATACTGAGAGTATAGATTTATTTTTTTTGCATCAGTAACCTGATGAACCACTGTTATTAGTAGTAGTGATATTTCTGCATGGCAAATAATTTACTTGTAGATGTAGTAGTGTAATAGAAAAACAACAGACCCAACTGTCATGACATGCACGCTGCTTGTTCTGAGTAATTGACTCATTCATTGAAAGGGGCATGTTCAAAATAATAGCAGTGTGGAGTTTAATTAGAGAATTCATTAATTCTGTGAAAAAACAGGTGTCATTAATTGTTCTTTATTAAGGAAGAAGGGAAGCAAATGTTTCACACATTGTTATAAAATATATTTCCTTCTGAATTGCTAAGTAAAATGGGCCGTTCCAAACATTGTTCGGAGGAACAACGTAATTTGATTAAAAGGTTGATTGGAGAGGGGAAAATGTATAAAGAAGTGCAGCAAATTATAGGATGCTGAGCTAAAAACATCTCAAATGCTTTAAAATGGCAACAAAAACCCGAAACACGCGGGGGAATAAGTGTTTTAACTGCCCCCATTTATTTGAAAAAGTTGCCCACTCAAAAAATCTTTTTGACAAAGTTTACTCAAATATGCGTCCTCAAAGTGAAGGGATCATATTCGGTCATGGCTAAATGCTCAAATAACTACAGGGTAACAACACTCTAGACCATGTTGTTTTGGCTGTAAACATGTTTGTATGCCGACCTTAAAATGAAACTTATTCATCCATTTTGTTATTTCAACAATTCAGAAATAATATCGTAAATCAGAAGAAACTGGTAGTAAAGCGTCTTGGTGCTGCCCTCTTTCTGCTCCACACTCAGCCCCAGCCCCAATTGTGATGTCAGAGTCCCTTTTTGGAGGTACCTCTGTCATATGGATAATTCTTGCAGCCCACAACAGAATAGCTGGCACCTGATTGGTTAGATGCACTACGGTTTTGGCTCCACATTTTTAAACCAGAACAATGTGGTGACCTATTCATAAACTCTTATTCTTAAACAGTTCACTAAAATATGTTTCTGGAAATATTTGAGGTGAGAAATAGGCCATGCAGTTGCTAAATCTTGATTCATATTTGATCTGCAATGTCTAGTTTGACAATTTTTCTCTTTAAAGGAATTTTTCTTCAAAATGAAAGCACTAAAATTCAATAGCTTCTGTGACCAAGATTCCTCAAATCAACTTTGTCATTATAGACAGTATTTATATCCTTTATTTTTAAAGGTAGTCTCATTGAGATAAAAGGCTCTTTTAAAAGAGAGACCTGCGAACAAAATAAAAACATGTATAAAACTTTAAAGAGACAAGTACAATTCAGCCATGTTAACATTCAGCATTCAAACAGCATACAGGGTTATATCAAAGGAAACAAGATCATACAACATTAAGAAAATCCCTATAAAACCTCTAGGATTCTAGCACAATTCATTCCAATTGTGAGGGGCATAATATTGAAAACCTGTTTTGCCCAGCTCAGTATTTATATGCGGTGTATCTAAGGAAAACAAGCCATACAGACAGACAGGCAGGAAACGGTCCGGGACAGGTTAGCCAGGAAATGGGCCGGGACAGGAGGCGGCTGAACCAGGCAGGTCAGGAACTCGGAGCAGGAACAAACAGGAACAGGCAAGGGCGCGGGGCACCTTGGACAGAAACAAACAGGAACAGGATCAGGGGCCTGCGGTCAGGAACTCAGAACAGGCATGGGGCACCGTGGACAGGAACAAACAGGAACAGGCACGGTCGGGGACAGGAATTCAGCCTCAGCCTGGGGACAGGCACTCAGCGGGGAGCCAGGGTAGGAACAGGGGAGCCTGGGTAGGTACAGGGAGCCTGGGTAGGTACTGGGGGCCTGGGTAGGTGCAGTGGCGCCTGCATAGGTACTGGGGGCCTGCGTAGGTGCAGGGGGGCCTGGGTAGGTGCAGGGGGGCCTGGGTAGGTGCAGGGGGGCCTGGGTAGGTACAGGGGAGCCTGGGTAGGTACTGGGGGCCTGGGTAGGTGAAGGGGGGCCTGGGTAGGTACAGGAGGCCAGGGCAGGAACAAGAGGGCTGGGTAGGATGAGCCTGAGCTGGAGCCACCAGGGGGTAGAAGACAGCCAAGCCTGGGGGAACTGGGGAAAGGGTCCAAAAAGACACCAGGGCAGGAAGCTAAACGGCGGGAAGGACGAAACAAAGCTGACGGGTGCAAAACAAACTCACAAAAAAACCACAGGGCACGACACAACAAAACTCACAAGCAAAAAGACATGACGGTCTGGCCCCGAACCAAGAAACGGGGCAGACGAAATACAAAAACTGACGAGGACCAAACAAGAAACAGGTGGGGGAAAACTAACGAGAAAACGAGAGGAAAACACAATGCAGGTTGAAAACACAAGTGGAGGGAGAGAGGGAAAACACGGGGTGGAATACAAGACAAAAAAAAAGACCAGAACAGGAACTAGGGACATGACAATGTCTCCATAATCAAATACAGATAAGACAGTTGATTGTGCAATAGTTTTTCTGTTAGCAAAAGAGAAGCATGCTTTATTTCTGTACAAGAAACCAATTTGAGCTTTTAGCTTTTGAGACAGATGTTCCACATGAGTCTTAAAGGAAAATCTGCCATCCAACTAAATTCCTAAATATTTATAAGATTAAATTTGGGTTTGTGTATGAATGTCAATATTATAAGTATTTTCCAATATTTCTTGAAAATAAAATACATTTTGTTTAATCAGAATTTAAAACAAGCTTGTGGTTAATAAGAGCTAACTGAAAAGAATCAAAGGGAGACTGTAAATTAGTAATAGCCTGGTTAAGCGTGGAGCCAGTGGCATACAAGATTGTATCATCCATAAAAAAATTTACATTACACTGCGGTGTTGAAAATACCATGTTATTTATATAAAGTGTGAATAAGTGGATTTAATACCATCAGCAACAATAGACAATAGCAACAATAGAGTTCTTCCAGAGAGATATGCATAAAACCAGTTCAGAGAAAGTTCATCCAATCCAATGGAGGATAACTTATTCAATAAAATATTATGGTATGTCATAGTCAAATGCCTTTGATAGGTCGATAAAGAGTGCAGCGCACTGCTGTTTATTATCCATAGAGTTGACAATATAATTTCTCCCACGAGTTGTTGCTGTTAATGTGCAATGACCTGGGGGGTATTTCACGAAGCTGACTAAGAATATCCAGGCTTACTAAAATAAACCTGGCTTCATTTAGCCAGGTTAGACAGTGTGAATAAATTCAGTTTCACAAAGCTAGATTGCAGCTCAAGAGTTGAAGCTAATTCAAGCCTGATGAAAGCCAGGTTTGGGGAATGAACTTACGTGCATGTAACAGCCCGATTAAGTGAAAGTCAATTTAAACATTCGATCAGAGTAAATTGGCAAAATGACTTTGTTTACAGCTGGTGAACAGGAAGATTACAATCTATAATTTAAGAAAAGGCAACGCCACAGTAATTAATGAAGTGAGAGACAGGTCTTCACTTGACATACACACATTACCTGCTGGTTATGCCAAAGTATTGCAGACTTGAGTGTTACGGTCCGTAGGACAGGAACCCAAACGCAGGCAGGAGTGCGACAAACCAGGTTTAATCTCCAGATCAAGGTACAAAATCAATGTCCAAGGGGAAGTCAAACAGGCAGGGGTCGATCACGGGAAGACACGGCAGAGGTACAAAAACAAAATCCAAAAGAAGGGTCGCGAGAACACGGACAGAGGTCGAAGCCAGGAAATCAATCAGAAGAAAAACAAATAAACAAAAGAACAGACCACAAATACTCACTAACTCGGAACTAACAGAAACAAACAAAACCGAACTCAAACACGAAACAGACTCGGAAACAGATATGCTAACTCGGGAGGGAAATACAGGTAACAGACTAACGTGTAATTTAGATGACGAACTCGCAACGAGGGACAAAAACAGCAGGTATAAATGCATGTGTAGACAGGTGCAAACACTTAGCTTGAGAATAGCAGGAAATGGAAAACAGCTAGAAAGCTGAGACACGTAACAAGGCAATTAGTAAATCGTTAGTAGTTCTCCTATCCTAGCCCTGTTGTTAGTAAATTAGTAAACACGACAATGACTGGATACGTACGGAAACACTAAACAGCTGTGGAAACGTGATGAGAACTAAATTGTTAGTTTGTGTTAGTAATAATTCTATTAAACCCTGACGTTAGTAGATTAGTTAACCACACCCGTGTTTAGCCGGTTAGTAATTAATAAGTCCTATATAATAATTAGTAGTGCAGGGTAATACAAACGAAGTGTACAGAAACGAAAGTAAAACTCCGTGAGAGGAAGCGAGAGATACAGCACAGAACGCAAGGCTGCGGAAAACATGGAAAAGTGTATGCTACAGAAACTGACAATACTAAACATGACAGAATAACAAAACAGACTCAGAACATAACATTGAGAGCCTCACGTGAATGCTTATTTGGCATGGAAAAGTATTGGTGTTGTTATCAGCCTACAAAATTAGTTTAATTCTAAATTGAAAAGAAAACTGATAGTCTAATTACTGAATTTTAAGTCTTCCTTACATTATATACCATTATTGTATGACATGCAGAAACTTATAAATTGGGGCATAGTGAATGCAAGATTCATTATGATTCACAAAGTGTTTCTCATTAAAGACAAGATAATGTATCCTATAAATAGTCTACTGTAAGTAAGCAATTAACACTCAACCATGGCTAGGACGTGGCAAACCATGCATTCAATTTGAAGTTTATTGAAGATTTATAGACGGAAGGTACGTATGACAGCCAATTTTATAAATAATGCTTACATCCATTTAAAGAAATGTGCTTCCTTGAAAGTTAAAGATGACATCCAAGTACCTTTTTATAAATGAGGCTCCAGGAGCTAAGTGGAGTAGGTGGTGAGAAATGGGCAGATTCTTCAGATGTTGCAGAGGAAGAATCTGCATGCCTGGCTCACCAATACTATGTCCTCAGCAAAGGTCAGGTTGTTGACGAACGTCACTCGAACGAGGTTGATTGCAAACTGGGTGGCAGTCACTATAGTGCTGTCCAAGGTGATGGAGGGGTCCCGGAACAGAGAGGGCTTTTTAGGGATGAAAAGCATCTCAGTCTTGGCCAGACTAAGCTTCATGTGTCAGCTGTACATGTTCATCCCGGATGAGATGCCACAAGGCAGGCTAAGATGCGTGAATAGACATGTGTGTCAGATGTGGGAAAGAGTATTGCAAAGTAATCTGCAGTTAGCAAAAGGGATGTGGGTGGGTTGATGAGGGGGGAGAACAACAGTTTATGTGGGTTACAGCATGACACTTGAATATTATTTAAAGTTGCTCTCTGTCACTCACTTATACCATATTCAAGCTTTACTTATAAAATGAGTACACTTACAATTACTCTATAGAATTACTCACTATACGTATTCATCTATTACATTCCCTCCATTGCTTTTCAAGTTTCTGGATTTGAGAATTTTTTTCATGTTCATTTTAAGTCTTTTGTTTTATGTATCCATTATTTTTATATATTTTACTGTAACTGTGTAATAGTCTTTAGCTGTAAAAAAAAACTTTAAATAAAATTGCATTATTATTATAAATAACAAGAGTGCATATTTTGTAGATCGACATTCTATATCTGCTGTGTACCATGCTTGAGAGATTGTGTTGGCTTAAACTAACAACAACAATAAAAAGTCTGCCAGTCTGCAAATAACAGGATTCCTAAATGCTTACGAAGGTAATCACATATGCAAAAGAATTTTAGTGCGGTAGCAGCGCCTATTACCGCACTTACTAAAAAAAATTGCGGCGGTCAGTTCCAATGGAATTCCAAGGCGGGGGCAGCTTTCACGGAATTGAAGAGAAGATTCACTTCCGAACCCATCCTGGTCACACCCAACCCCTCTCTTCCCTTTGTGGTAGAGGTGGACGCCTCCAAGCTAGGCGCCGGGGCCATTCTGTCCCAATGCTCGCCACTTGACCACAAGATGCACCCCTGCGTTTATTTCTCTCGCGTCCTAACATCGGCGGAGAGGAATTACGACGTAGGGGATCGAGAATTGCTTGCGGTCAAGTTGGCTTTGGAGGAGTGGCGCCATTGGCTCGAAGGAGCGGAACATCCGTTTACGGTTTGGACTGACTATAAAAATCTGGAGTATGTTCAGCTGGCTAAGAGGTGCAATTCACGGCAAGCGCGGTGGGCGCTGTTCTTTTTAAGATTCAATTTTATCATTACATATCGCCCCGGGTCCAAGAACGTAAAACCTGACGCTCTCTCGCGGATTTACGACCGCTCTGAGACTGACTCTGTTCCCGAGCCGATTATCGCCACTGACCTCGTTGTTGCCCCGGTTATATGGGAGGTTGAGGCAGCGGTGCAGAGAGCCTTGCGCTCGGACCCAGGTCCAGGTGGGGCACCAGCCAACTGTCTTTTCGTGCCTCCTCGTCTTAGGTCTCGGGTTCTCCAATGGGGTCATGCCTCCCAACTCACCGGTCACCCCGGTGTTCATCGTACTAGGGATTTTTTATCCCGGCGTTTTTGGTGGCCTAGTCTGGAGAGGGACGTACGCTCGTTTGTCGCAGCTTGTCCGGTTTGCGCTCGCAGCAAGGCCTCTCACCTTCCCCCCTCGGGTCTCCTTCGTCCCCTACCTATTCCCACCCGTCCCTGGAGTCATATTTCCCTGGACTTCGTCACGGGGTTGCCGTTATCTGCAGGCAATACCACCGTTTTAGTGGTGGTCGACCGTTTTTCTAAAGCGGCTCACTTCATTGCGCTGCCCAAGCTGCCTTCTGCACCTGAGACAGCGCAACGTATGATTGATCATGTGTTTCGGCCGCACGGTCTTCCGTCGGGATGTGGTATCCGATCGCGGTCCTCAGTTCGCCGCCAAGTTTTGGCGGGCGTTTTGCTCTTTGCTGGGGGCTTCGGTTAGTCTGTCTTCCGGTTTTCACCTGGAGACTAATGGCCAGACAGAGCGTACGAATCAGACTCTGGAGAGTACTCTTCGCTGCCTTGCCGCGTCCAAGCCCACCTCCTGGAGTCGTCACCTCGCCTGGGCTGAGTACACTCATAACACACTACGTAACGCCTCCACCGGCCTCTCACCCTTCGAAGCTCAGCTGGGTTATCAACCACCTCTTTTTCCTGAGCTGGAGGTGGAGGTGGAGGTGCCCTCCGCAGGATTTTTCGTTCGGAGGTGTCGGTCGATCTGGAGACAAGTGCGTTCGTCCCTCATACGGGCATCGGCTAAACAAAAAGCCACGGCTGATAGGCATCGTCGAGCCGCACCACCCTATAGAGTTAGTCAGCGGGTTTGGCTTTCTACGCGTGACCTTCCGTTGCAGGTCGAGTCCCGCAAACTCGCTCCTCGTTTTGTGGGACCCTTCAAGATCATAAAAAAGATCAATCCAGTCACTTTTCGACTGCAACTGCCGCGCTCGATGCGCATCCACCCCACGTTTCACGTCTCCCGTCTGAAACCAGTGCTCGTCAGTCCCCTCGCCCCGGTGGAGAAACCACCTCCGCCTCCCTGACTCATAGAGGGGGGTTCCGGCTTACACTGTTCGCCGCATTGTGGCCGAGAGACGTGTGGGCAGAGGGTGGCAGTTCCTCGTAGACTGGGAGGGCTACGGTCCGGAGGAACGTTGCTGGGTTCCATCAAGAAACATCCTGGACCCTCAGTTAATCACCGACTTCCGCAGAGATAAGGTTGTGGAAACGTCCGGTGCCGTTCCTTAGAGGGGGGGTCCTGTCATGGATCTTGCCTTCCTTCTCTTATCTCCGCGTTCTCTTTATTCTTTTTTTTGTCGTTACCGGTAACCGGATTTTCCTTTGTTCCGTGACGGGGTTTTGCTTTCGCCTCGTCACTAGAAAGCTAGTTTAAAAAAAGAAAGGGTTAGGAAGTTTAGAAAGTAAGCAAGTCTCTTTTTCGCTCTGAGTTCAGAGCAGAGGCTTTCTTGTTTATTTTGGTTTTCCTTTCTTATCTAAGAGTGCTCTTACCCAAAGTGTTTGGGGTTCTGTTGAGCTCTCTGTGTTTTCCTTTTTGTTTTGCTCCACTAACAGGAGTTAGATAAGCGTATAGCTTATTTCTTTGTTTTTTGCTCGGAGATCGAGTTCCTCATTCATATCGCGAGGTTATTTGTGTTCTGTTTTTTTCCTCTATTCCTCTACGGATTATTGTCCGTCTCAGTGGTGTTCTTTCGAACACTTTCAGATTGCACAGCTATCGCATCTGGACTTCCAATATTTCCTCCGTGTCTCTGACACAGAGATCCCTCACAATTCTCAGCTGTTGCAGGTGCTTTTAACAAAATTGAACCGCATATTTTTTGTAAAATAACAGTACTGTCGGGAATTACCGGGAACTCAAAATGGTTTGTCCAAATAATATTGATCCATATAGCCTATTTCTTGATCGCACTAAATGTACATGAGCATGTCTATTTCGCCATCATATAAGCAATCCGCCAAGGTGGAAAAGCAGGCTTTTAAAGGGAATGGGAAATTACTTTTTGATTGATTTAGTGCATGTCACGCCCAAGACACACCTATAATTCATGAAGAGACTAGGTTCAGCCCATTTCCACGTTGCGCCGTGCTTAGCGCCCTAAATAGCGCCCTAAATCATGCCGGTAAACTAGCAAAAATGGACTTGGACACACCCTAAATGCACTTTACGCCATGCGCTTAGACAAAGCGCTAAGATCGCCAGGATAGAGCCCAGGGTATGCAGATTGGTGCATTGACGGTGGGGAGGGTTGGATACAATTCACCTTTCATTCAGTCAATTCCGGAGTACGCCTAATCTACATTTAAAAACTTTTGGCATAAGAACCGCACCCAAAATGTTGGAAGATTCGCACGCGATTAAGATCGCAGACGACTGCAATTATTAGCCTATAAATCATACGAGGTTCCCAGGTAAAACTAGTCCAGTGCAAATAGCGCATTGGGCTTTATCAATGAAGCATAGTAAGCTAAGGGTAAAGTGCGCAAATTGTCAAAATGAAATAAAGTAGGCATTTACGTGATCATATGAAACACGGTCAAATGTAAACAGTAAAAATTTATTTTATGTAGTTTTATTATTTAATTGTACAAATGCAGAGTAACATTACTGAATAATAACACTTTGTTCATGCTTTTGTTTTGCACCTGCTTTTGTGTAGGGTTTGTGTGTGTGTGTGTGTGTGTGTGTGTGTGCGCTGACACTCGCTGTTTCCCTCTGCAGGCAGTAAGAGATACTTTGACAGCACATTGCACATCACTGGGAGAGTCCCTGGGTAAGGAGAATGAGCTGGCACTGATCATCGATGGACAAACTCTAAAATATGCGCTGTCCTTCGAGGTGCGACAGTCCTTCCTCGATCTGGCGCTGTCCTGCAAGGCTGTCATCTGCTGCAGGTACACATCTCACTCGTACATGCTCGTAACCAGCCAGTCCCTCTGGGAATTTATATCATTCATATTACATAGTTCCTGTTTACATCCAGCATTAACAAATCATCACTTGTTACATTTTACTGGTCTTCCAAATGAGGTTAATGAGATTAGATTTATTCTGTTAGAGAGACTAAACTAAAGTGTAAGTAATTATGGAATATAGATAATATTGATAAATTATATTAGTAAATATTAGTAGAAATACACACATACTATACAGTGCCCTCCACTATTATTGGCACCCCTGGTACAGATGAGTAAAAAGGATTATAAAAAATTAACCGTTTGGTGAATTAGCTTAATCTCACACTGAAAAAATTAGGAAAATCCAACCCTTAATTGAAGTAAATTTATTATGAGAAAAAATTATTTTCCCTCATCAAGAAATAATTATTTTTAACAAAAACAAAAAAAGATTCATTTCAGAATCAGCCAACTATTTCCAATTGGGCCTAACCAATGCACAATAAATCAAATAAAGCAAGAGCGTCAACAAAAAAATAAACAATGGTCATACTCTTAGAAGTGCTTTCATCTTGTTTTCCTGGCAGAGAAGTCTTTGATTATGTCCGTGAAATCCAGTTCACGGAGGAAGCTGTCAGCTGGTGGCTTTTGCTAATGTGCTGCTAGCAGTCTCTGTTTCCCTTTTCCACTGGTTGAATGGAAGGTTTGAAAAACCCAGTTAGCTTGGGAATTTTATTTAGCAACTCCTGTTCACAAATGTTTTTTTTTCTTTCTTTTTTCGTTTTTGTGATCCGCTGACATGCTTTCGTAACTCCGACATTTTAGCTTCTGACAATAACAAGCAAAATCAGTAAGTCACTGGCATAGCAAGGGGAGGGGGGATTTTGGCTTTAAACCCCCACTGAAATATTTTCTGACAGTTCCAAACTGCTTATTCGCGGATTTAAATTGAGTTCAGCACAGCTACGTTCTGCACATCCACCTACTGCCATGCATTCACACAACATAAAACACACATGTGCCACTCTTAAAGGGCTATAATCTGTTAAACGTTGATGTTTATATTTTCTCAACCACTGATGTGGCATGACGGTTTCTTGCTTCTACAGTTCATTAAAGGGACTGTCCTCAATAATATGTGCCTGCAATACTGGAGCAGTGCAGTGTCAGGGACAGTCTCAGGGCCGGGACAGTCTCAGGACCCTAGTGCAACAGTGCAACCATGGCAGGACCGCAGTCGATAATAAAGCTGTATAAAAAAAATTGACCTCTGGCTCCAAAAAGAGCATAACTTTTGACGTTAGATCTTTGTTTTGTTGCTTTATTCAATACTGTTCATGATTTAAACTGTCCTTTTGACACTAGATAGAGCTCATCAAGAGCTTTCATTTGCCAGTAGATCTCAACCCAATTTAACATTATTTTGGAAGAAATGACGGTGTCCAGAAGAAAAACATCTATTCTTTTAAGCTAGTACAGCTCCTGTGTGTGTTCATCTCTTTAAATAAGATTGAAGTGGTTTCCAAATGAAAATTGAAAAGTAATATTTCACACAAGAAATTTGTCAATTGTTGAAAATAATTTTTTGGCATGCTCAAAGCTCCCAGCATTGAGCATGCCAATTTCATGCTTTCTCAAGACTTGCAACATCTGTGGCATTGTGTCATGTGACAAAAACACACATTTGAGTGGTCTGTTATTGTCCCCAGCAAAAGTTGTGTCAGTGTAATGGTCACACCCTGTCTGGTGGTGGATTATCTCATTGAAGGAGAAATGCTTAGTAGTGTGAATGTACACAAATTTGTGCACAAAATTGAAAACAAATAACCTATTTGCGCAGAGAAGTACATGGCAATTTTCCCAGCGTTGTACATTCCGCGCCTCATCGGAGGTTCACTGTTGGGCCTGGTTTCCTGTTCAGAGAGAGAGAGAGAATGTTATTGACATTTGACTTTTGGCCTTGCTCCATTTTGTTGGTGTGGAACAAAGATGCCTTGCAGAACGGGCAGTCAAACGTGTTGCAGCATGTGGTGCATCTCGTAAGTGGCACAGATCGTTCTTTTTGTATTGTTATATGAATCTTGAAAAAGAGAAAGCCTAATTGGTCAGTTTGAACACTTAGTTAATTTCACTGACACAAATTCAGCCTAGTACTGGACCAAAAGACATTTTGAATATTCTGTCCTGGATTGAGCTTAATCTGTGTCTGTGAAATCACTTCATACAGCACATGACAGAATCTAACATGTGTAAGTAGTGTAAGCCTATAGATGCAGAATACATAATAACTGACTATTAAAAAAAACCAAGATTACAAAACAATGTCACAGGCAGTCAGCACAGTTTAGCTAATTATTAAGATTATTTAAACTTCATTCAAATGGTAAAACAATTAGTATTAAACAAACATTTACACTGAAGACAGTACTGCTGATGTAATGTAGCTGACAGACAAAGATCATATCGACATGCTCTTATCATTGTATTTTGAAGTTGAATCAATGTGCTGGCTAGAATTCATTATCATAGTCAACTAGTTGGGCTTGCCAAAATCGCGCTACGGTTTAATTAAACAAATAAACAAATGAGGCTAACGTCAACATTAGTTCATTTTGCAGCAAGCTATCGGTAAACTAACGCAATAACAGATGATTGATTGTAGTGCCTTTTAAATATGATTCGATTATATCATAAGCTGACGTTAAATTCTATTTAGCTAAACGTTAGATATGTTAGCTAGCAAGATTTATTTATGTAACGTTAACTAGCTAACATTACATGCCCAACCTAATGCTAACGTTAGATCCATCGCCATACATTCTGGCAAACTCTCGAAACTGTGTCAGATTCTCGCTAACGTTCACGGTACATGCATAACGTTAGTTAGCTACTCACACTTCGACTAGCTAGCTAACATTAACTTTGCTGTCCAATTCAAGACACCAGAATTGTTTTTAATGTTAAATAAATAAAACTTGATTCACATTCAGTTTTGTACTCACATTCAAATTGTCGTCCATGTCGTCCATCTTCTTGTTTCTCTTGTGCATGCGCAGGACTCTAGGGTCCTGAGACTGTCC
This sequence comes from Ilyophis sp. 1 JC-2022, assembly GCA_022702515.1. Classification (NCBI taxonomy): domain Eukaryota; kingdom Metazoa; phylum Chordata; class Actinopteri; order Anguilliformes; family Synaphobranchidae; genus Ilyophis; species Ilyophis sp. 1 JC-2022. Next base: position 74,168,694 of record CM040403.1, on the reverse strand, counting down.
CGGCCCTGAGACTGTCCCGGCCCTGACACTGCACTGCTCCGGTATTGCAGATACACCCTTCTCACTCTCGTAGTCTCGCTCTCTCTTTCTCTCTACTCTCTCACCCAGATGCGCTCTTAGGTACCGAAATTTGGCACCGATTGATTTTACGTGAATCGGTACTCGGTAGTACCGACGTAATTCGGTCTGTACCCTTAAAAGTACCGAGTTCGGTACCCAACCCTTGCGAGTACTGATATGTGAGCACGATTAAAATTAAACAATCCTAATATTTTTCTTCACCCCTTCACTGTTGTGGGCTGCAGGCAGTTCAAGATATCGTTAGCTGGATCTAGGGTTAGGCTGTGCTGGCCCTGCGTAATATTGTGTCCTAAAAAGATGCACCAGCTGTGCCTTCTTTTAATTGGCTAGATTTCTTCCTGTGGCTAGCCCACCCATCAGAATTAAAATATTAAGTGTTTCCCACATGTAGAAAATCATCACCCATATTGTACAGTCCCTCCAGGATTTTGCGATGTCGTGATCTCAACTATTAACGCAAAATCTATTAAACTATTTAAAAAATTTAACTCCGCGAAAATTCAGAGAGCTTTCATTTTTTTACCAATCACCGCAATTTTCCCGCGAAAAATTGTCAAATCGTTGTGTTATGACCACAGCTGATCATGATTTCAAACACAAATAGGTAACTTACAAAATGTTTTTATTAAAATATCATCTCCGTTGTATCGAGTCTCATAAAGCAGGGTCAGTTTTCCCATCATTACTGAGCATAAAAGTGGTTTCATTATAAAAGCGCGCTTAGGTACTGCTGTCGCGAGTCTCCGGGTGCGTCCCAATAGTTGGAAAATGCACCCTCCCTTCCTCCACTACCACCTCCTCTACTCAGTACCCCGGAAACTAGTGATGGGCGGATCGATACTGAAATATCGATACTTTGATCCTGACGTTTCCTTTTTCAGAATCGATCCATACGTAAAAATATCGATGCTAAGAGTTTTATTTATCCAGTAATTTTTATATCATTTTTTAAAATAAATTTGCTGAATCTGTTGCTGAAAGTGAAAATTTAATGTTGTAGCAAATAATTAGGATAGAAACTACTTCTCCTTCCGCCCTCTCCCTCCCCTAGGCACGCTGAGAAACAAAAGCAAAGCAGCAGTCAGAGCATTACGTATATACACTCTAAGAGTCAGACAGTCATACAACAAGACGGCACCAGTGCTGCTCTGCTAATATAGCAGAAAGAAAGCAAAGCATTGTTTGGAGTTCACTCCCCTAAACAGTATTGAAGTAAACTATGATACTGTGAGGGTTGGTGTAAGGTTCGAAGAACCAGACACAAGCGATAAGGAATCTAAAAGCGTATCTAGAAGATACGCTACAAAGCGGATATAACTACACCAGGGAAGAAAAGAAACAAAAGAATGGGAGAAAAACTTCCCGGCAGAAGCCAAAAGAAAACTACCTCAAAAGGAGGCGAGACTCAAAAATAGCGAGTATAAAAAACAAAAGAACCTCACGCTCTAAAACAAAGAGCACACACAAGAGGTTGAAAACCAAAAGAAAAAAACCCAAGTAAACGGGTGAAGGAAAGAAATAGAAAATCAAACCTGTTACCTAAGCTGCTGAACCTAAGAGCTGAACACAAAAGGTAACAGGTCGAGAGATTTAGGATAAAACGAAAGATTGGAAAGAAAAGAATAAACCAATCTAATCCTAATTATAACCGGACCTGCTGCTTTTCTTATTTGTGCAAACCAGAAATGCAGTGACCGAATTCCTATACCGTTACCGACTTAGTTTGTCAACATAGCAAAGACAATATCAAAGTGCAGGAAGACGGAAGTCCTGAGCTATTTATAACCGGCAGAAAACTCAAAACAGGTGTGATGAATAATAGGCGGGCGAGATCCAAACACCGGAACGGAGTCGGAAAACATCCAGACGACGCCAACAAGAACAACGACCGCAGAAACAACCAAGGCTGCCAATAAACATGACAGATATGTGTCAGTAGTGCATACGATTTTGTGGCAATACCACAAACCTGCCGGAATGCATGAAAATAAGCCATATAAAAGAGCATGACGAGTTACAGCGGTAGCGATCAGAGTAGGTAGGGAACACACCTACTGGAGCCAGAGTCAAGCAGAGTTTCCCGACAGAAACCTTTCAGAGTGGCAGGCATTATCCAGGTATACAGTGATACTATTAGGTTGTTTTAACCCTTCGACCAGAAAGCGGGAAACACTGGTTATTTCTTGAGGAGAAGAACATTACTGTATAGGCTGATGGTGTAGGCTATATTTTCAAACAATATCTGAATTCATTATATCCATTTTGTGAAAAAACTGATGCATTGCTCACTGTATTTAAAACATAGATTACATCTCATAAAATGTTACCGTTTTGAAGGGCAAGATCTTATGTTGCTAATAGGCTACCTTCAGGAATGATCTGTAGTGAATTTAACTCTTATCCCAGCCATCATTTTAGCTCAATTAGGTAATATAATTGAACGTTTCTTAAATGTTGTTTAACAATTGAACATGTGTTTTATAATTGCTGTTATTAAACAGAAAAAAGAGAGAAGTCTTTATATGTTAATACTGATGCAAAGGCTTTCAAATATAATTTTTTAAAGTCCACATTGACTAATTTTTACTGTAACTGAAATCACAATTTTACTGAAAGATCTGAAAGATCTTCCCTTTTTTATGTACACAAGATTACTTTTTAAAAGTATTACTTGCTATCGTACCGAAAAAATAAAATTGTGGTATCGCCTATCACTACCGGAAACCAATCTTTGGTTCCTCCCTCCCTCCACTGTCCCAATAGTAGAGAAGACGAGTGAAGCGGCTTCAAACTCAGCTTCTCCTCCCTTCCGGCGAAGCATACATCGATGTATCCTATTGCGAAAGATTTTTCCACATTTGTGGGTGACATCATCGTGCTCATGCCCACAGAGATTTAAAGAAGGCAACAGTGATGATATGTAGCTATGCCTTATACGAATTTCCCCAAGATAATGAAGCCCCAATGCTCGGTAGTACTAAAGATATTTAGCCTAAATTGAGTGCTTCAGAAGGTTATTATCACACATAGGACATAGCATCCTACAACGGATAACAAAATGCCAGTCTGTTTTTGTGGTTCATATCGGCTACATAAAATTTTGGCACTTTAAGTTGGGGAAACAGCTATATATTTATTTGCTTGCACATTATAATGTTGCTCATTAACGAACATGACTATACATTGGCCTAAATATAGCCTAAGCATGTCAGCTACCATTTCAGTATGTGAATATGGATATGCATTAATTCATTTATTCAACCAATCGTTTCCAAAGGACGTTTTTGAATTTGATTTCAGATATAGGGAAATAGGCCTAATTGTTTTTGGGTGTGACCACTGCGATACTATGAACGTTGGGAACAGCCTAATATTTCCGATAATATGTTCCACTAATGTACGGATATGTTTCCGAATTTGCCTATGTGAGATGCAAGAAACTGGCAATAGTAGGCTGTAGTGTAGCTACAGTAGGCTAGCCTATATGAGGTGAATTAGTTCTCTGTATGTTCAGACATTGTGAACATCGGGATTCTTGAATTACAGTAAATTGTTACGTTTGCATATAGCTACTACGTGATGTTTACTTTGATCTAATGTTACTGATTAGCCTTCATATTAATTAATGTCTCAAGGCAAACTGCAATGTCAGGTAGGCTACGTTTTTATAGCTACTGTACGTGAAACTAGGCTACTACCATTTGAAACTTAAAATATATTATGCAGCTTTAAATGGGCTGGCCGTGCATAAGATCTGTGATTGGCTTTGGGAATATTTGTGGGCTTGGCGTTAGTCAAAGTTATGATAGGGCAACTTCATCAATAGTCGACGGCAATTTTGATGACGGTGAAGCAGATTTGCTGTCCCAATTTTCTTCACGGCTCATTTCCTCCACTCCCTTCCTCCACATACTTCTGGGTAGTAGAGGAGTGGTAGTGGGGGAGTGGAGGAAGGGAGGTGGGGAGTGAAGAATATTGGGACGCACCCTCCGTGTTTACACATAGGCTACTTCCGCGTATCACACAAGCACAAACAGAATTACTCCAAGAATTACTCCACGTTAGCTGTGATTTTCAGGTCCAAAAAAACAAGTTTCACATTTCAATTTACAAATAAAACGAAACATTTTTTTCATTTTCCAGTTATGTTATACAGTAGGCTACTGTTTCATTGTCACTGAATTTATATTACATATGATTTTTTTATTGAATGACATATATATTTTTGAAATCACAATTTTTATTTAGAAGTTTCACTAATTACCGCAACTTCCTTGCAACAAATACACACAAAAGATTCCACTTTTAATCCACAACTTTTAAGAAAATCTGCCGCGAAATCAAGCATTTTAGGCTGCATCTATAATGGGAAGGAATGGTTTGGAGGACCAGATGCGACAGGAGGGAATCTGAAAGTGCAGCTCTCTACTTTCTACATCGAAACAGGCTAACATGTCATTTTCAGGTATTTCAGGCAGGTTAGATAAAGAGTCTATGAAATGCATAGTCTCTATTTCCCACTAAACCATTCACTTTCAGACACATGCGTAGCTGTATTCCCGTTGGGGGTGCACACCTGGCGGGGAAGCTAATCGCGGCTCTGTTACTAACACTACAGTTTCATTAATACAGTTATCAAATTACCATTTCATCCCGCATATGTTCCATAAAACTGGTTACTGTCCTCACTCCTTTCAGTTTGTTTTCCCTCCATATTACCATATTTTCTGTCTTCCAACATCAAAACAGTTCTGGTTAAAGTTCCCGGTAAATATTTCCATTCAAATTCACGCCACCAAGAACTTCTGGGACAACACACGGCAACGTGGGCAACGCAAAATATGAATTATTAATCGTGTTATCTTTGTGAATTTTTACATTATAATGTTAGAATGGGGGAATAATTTGTGTATTAAGTATATGAGTATATAAGTACCTTGGCGATCTTAGCGATTTGTCTAAACGCATGGCATGAAGTGCATTTAGGGTGTGTTCAAGTCCACTTTTACTAGTTTGAAGGCGTGTTTTTTTAGCGCTAAGTAAGGAGCAATGTGCAAATGGGCTGAACCTAGTCTCTTCATTAAATATAGGTGTGTCTTGGGCGTGTCATACTATAAACCAATCAAAATGTCATATTCCATTCCCTTTAACTTCTTATTGCCAAACGCCCTCTAGCGGTAACATGGGCGTTACAGAAGTTATTAATCTATATATTTAATTAATTTAATAATATATAATAAACTGCTCACCTCAATATTTTGATTAAATATCCTTAAAATATATCCATTCCTTCTGGGAAAGTGGTCTTTAAGCCCAAAACGTCAAGTTAAAACTTCGTAAATAACGTTGGAAACTACGACCTAATTCCCAAACATGTCCTGCAGCTTGATGTCATACCATAAACAATGTGCTGGTAAACTGTTCTGCTTAATTGTCTTTCACAAAACCTTAGTTTGAAAAATCGTTTTACCTTTAGGCTTCTAGAAAAAATACTTTAAACTTTCATACGGCTGTACATGTTTTTTTTTCAAATTATTAAACCGACTTGTGCTTTTTTGCACTTCATCACGAGTAGTTTGGCTTTGTTCAGTTTGACGTTGACATCCAGTTGCAGGAGTACCAATCCCGTGGCTTCACGTATTTTAGCCAAAGGGGTTTTGTACTTGATTGCAGAGTTTTATGCAAAACCGTCATCAATTGAGTGTATTTCCTTGACTGAAGGCCTATCTGAAGTGGAAAAAACTAGCATCTCACGCCTCCACTGCGAGCATGGGGTTTTAAAACGGTCTGTCAAATATTCCAGCCAATAGCCAAGACTCGTATCTTTTAGATAAGCCCTCAATCAACACAAAGCCTTCGAAAGTCACAAAAATACAGCTCCGCGTAAGAGGGAGAGGCACTCGGGCGTAATTATCAAACCAAGATGGCGCAGAGTGTTTTTAGCTTGTAGCATAGCTAGCTACATTCCGCTTAGTAAAGCATAATTCATTGGGTAATAATACTTTACAAATGGTTTATAAATACTTTACAGTCTCTTTCATACAGTTTTTGGTTAGTTATGTCTAAGTTTTGGTGTTTTTCCGTGCAGCAGGTCCTAGCCCGAAGAGGTTTTTGCGATCTTGTCTCAGTGACGCAGAGTGGTGTAAGGTAACAGATTGTATTGCCAGTATACCAGTGTGAATTCACTGTTATGTATAAAACAAATCCCTGTGAATTAAATTAATATAGCTAACATTACTATATTGTAACAATGGCAAGCTAGCCAGCAAAATGACACATAGCAGCTAGCAATCTGTTTGGGTCTGAGATGAGCTGTTTTTTTATTTATTAAATGGCGTCTGAAGTGTTTGTTTAGTAGTTATTGTTCCACATGGGTAAATTGTTCTGTATGCAGTACAGCAGGCTGTGCAGGTAAACGAATGAGCAATTTATGCATGACCTAACATGAGGGAGAGATAACATGATAAGATGAGGATTAGTTTATTGTTGATTATTATGCAGGGGTGTTTTTATTCTATCTAGGAAACTGGTGGACATTTGATTTTATATCCCGTTTGCATATACCTGGACCCATTTCTGGCTAATAGGGCTCTGGTGGAATATAAGATTCACTGTGCTGCTACATGTGTTTGGAGAGCTTTTTGGGGACCACGGGTAGGCTAGTTAGTTGTCTAATATGAAACACACCAAAAACACATCGAAAAACAAACTTTTATTGACAAATTATCTCATTTTATTGTAAAACTTAAAAAAATTAATCATATTGAGACTTTTCTGGAACCATGGCATTTTGCACAATTTGTGCCAACTTTGGTAACCAAAATGGTTCACCTGAAAAAGGCTCTGTAAAATTGGAAGGGTTTGAGCTATTGACACCATATTTATAGCAGAGATGGGCAGATATTGAGGAATCACAAAGAAGAGTTTTGGCGAGAATTGGCATATATTGCCCTTGGTAGGAAGAGGTTAAAAGCCTGCTTTTCCACCTTGGCGGATTGCTTATATGATGGCGAAACAGACATGCTTGCGTGTTTAGTGCGATCAAGGAATAGGCTATCTGGATCAATAGTATGATCAATATTATTCGGACTAACCATTATAAGTTCCCGGTAAATCCCGGGATGTATATTTTACAAAATATATGCGGTTAAATGTCGTTAAAAGCACCTGCAACAGCTGAGAATAAGCGACCAATGGCTTCCGTCTCACTTTAGAAAACGCCAAATTAGCCTGCTTGTTTAACTCATTTAATTTGATTATGCAATGAAACATTGTCAAACATCAAGTCCATGAGGCTGGTCATGGAGTTCTCAAAGTTCAAGCTTCATCCGAAGTTCATTGCCTGCATACTAATATTGATTAATAACATAAATACCGTTATTTTGCCTTAATGATGACACTAAACACAATAAAGCTCTCAGGTTGGCAACCCAGAGGTCCATGCATATTTTCCTGCTTATGAAAATGTGACCAACGCATTGTACTAGCAGCTTAATGCTTTAAAAGCAAGTCCACTTTCCCGGGAATACAGTGAAAAGTGCAATTTAAAGCAGGTGAAACAGACCTGCTCCTGCATAAAGTTAAAGCGCACATGCAGAGAATGGCATTAAAATTAATTGGGAATTAATTGTTCTTTTTAAAATAGTTTTGTTTAGTTATGGTATAACAGGTGAAATCAGCTGGGTTTTAATAAGCTGAGAGTATGGAAGCCTGGTCACTGTAATTAAAAAAATATGAAGGATGAAGATTAAGGCTAAAATTCAGAACATGATGAAATTTATCCCCGTTTTTTAGGCTATTGTATAAACCTTATACACAGCGAATCCCAGGTAGCCTAGGCTATTTGAAAAACAATAAATGCAGTATTCGCTGGACAAGGTTTTGAACCATTGTATTTACTTGCAGGCTGGAGGGCTAGATGAACAGAGCTGTGTTTGTAATGACATTTGAAGCGCATTTTCAGAACTCAAATGTCCGTCTATTGTAGTATGTGAGTTTTCCATTGAATGACAATTCACGCATTAGGTATAAATGACAATTTACGCATTAGGCTTGATATAGGTGTTATCAGCAAAGTTTTTAATGGATAGCCATTGTCCGGTAACAGAAGATTGTCCCCCCAGAAGTTTACAGGAATTATTGGCAAATATAGGCTAAGTCATAGCTTGATACAGAATAATTGCGAATAGTGTAGACATGTAACATGTTACACGTACCATCGCACATCACCTGGATGTTGATATAGCCTACACAATAATAATATTTCACATTGTAATCTTGATATTTTTAGTCATGCTTGTGGGCGCCCCTGTGTGTTACAGACAGGAGGGTGTGCGCGCATTGTACACACAGCTATGTAGACACACTTATATGCGCTGTTAAAATAACATGTAAACAACTGCAACATGACCTTAGACCAGGTTTTTGGTGGTGTTAGCGCATTCTGCTGGCTCAAGATAATCCTGGCTACACCTCATTTTAAGACCAACACGCCCAGTTAATTTGCTATGGGCAAAACATCACTTGGTATTTCACCTACGTAAGCGCTAGGGGCTATAATGAACCCTGTGCCGGGTGTAAAATAGCAAAGACACTTGCGTTTGGGTTAGCGCCGGGTGTAAGATAAGGCCCTATGTGTTTATTGTTTTGGGGGTATAATATTGTGGTTGAGTACATCAAACAATACAAGTATCTAGGTATTTGGTTGGATTGTGATCTTTCTTTCAGATCATTTATAACACCTTTGACAAAAAAACTTAAACCTGTGTTAGGGATCTCTATGCCAGAGACACAGAGGAAATATTGGAGGACCAGATACGATAGATGCGGAATCTTAAAGTGTTCCAATGAACACCACTGAAACGGACAATAATCCGTAGTGGAATGGGAAAAAATAAAGAGAACACAAATAACCTTGCGATAAAAACAAGGAACTCGATATCCGAGCAAAACAAAAGAAATAAGCAGTCACGCTTATCTAACTCCCGTTTGTGGAGCGAACAAATGAAAGAAAAGAGAAAAACTCAAACGACCCCTAAGACGTAGGGTGAGATCACTCGTAGGTATGAGTGGAAACAAAGAAACGAAAAACGTCTGCCTGCGAAAAGATCACTTTGCTTTTTTAAAATTGCACTGCTAACAAGTCCCGCGTTGAGAAGCAAAGTGGTCAATAGAAGCACAACTTCCTATACCTTTTTACCGGCTCAAATGTTACGTGAAATAACATGGAAGCGACGAGAAAGGAAGGAAGCGAGGTATAAGTAGTGAGCGGAAATAAATGACAGGTGAACTCACCGAGGCGAAAGCAAAACCCGTAGCGGAACATACGATAGATTACCGGTAAGAACTCTTAGGCTTGAGTCAGAAAAAACAGCTAGGAAGACAGAACCTCTCTAACTCAGTACGTGACGAGCTAGACAGAGAGAGGAACTGACTAGAGCAGCAACTAAGTAAGGGAGAGAAAATAGGAGAGAGAATCAGAGTTAGAAAGGGAGAACGAAAATCTAAAGATCGACTCTAAACTTCTAATATCTAAGGGGATTTCCTACAATCGCTTATTTGAAACAAGCTAACACAGTATCCCAGTCCTATACCTTTACCGGCCACCAGAAATGCGAGATAACATGGAAGCGCCGGAAAAGGAAGACGCAGAGTTTAAATAGGCAGCAGAAGAGCTGAACAGGTGAAATCGCTGAGTAGCGAGATGAAAGGAAAACCCGAAACGGATAATGAAAACAGAAAAAAGACGTCCTGAAGGTGCTTAAAGGGGACGAGAAAGCCAAGGAGGAAAATAAGCCTGCAGACATTACATTACATTACAGTTATTTGGCAGACGCTTTTATCCAAAGCGACGTACAATTAGTGCATATTGAAGGTCTTAGACACAATCTACAAAGCAAATCCAACAAAGCACAACTTTCTCACAACATAGGAGCTATCGCTAGTAGTCAACAGAATACAGAATACAGTCGGCTATACATTCTAAGCTATGAAATAGCAAAACAAAATAGAAAATAAACAGAAAGAACATACTATATATATTTGGCCTTATATAGGTAGTTAATCAAGGTGGAGTCTGAAAAAGTGTGTTTTCAGACCACGACGGAAAACAGACAGCGTTTCAGCAGAGCGCAACAGAGTGGGGAGTTCATTCCACCACTGGGGAGCTAGAGTGGAGAAGCTCCGCAGACGGGACGAGCGAGTGCCGTTGACACGGAGGGAGGGAAGTGCAAGTTGCCCTGCACCAGCAGAGCGAAGTGGTCGAGCAGGAGTGTAGTGCTGGATCAAGTCCTGTAGGTAGGAGGGGCCTGACCTTTTGGCTGCAGTGTAGGCCAGGGTCAGAACTTTGAACCTGATCCTGGCCATGACTGGAAGCCAGTGGAGTGACCTCAGCAGGGGGGTGACGTGTGTGAACTTCGGGAGGTTGAACACAAGCCGAGCGGCCGCGTTCTGGACCAGTTGAAGGGGCAGAATGGCGCAGGCTGGCAGGCTTGCGAAAAGGGAGTTGCAGTAGTCCAGGCGTGAGGTGACCATGGTCTGGACAAGGAGCTGGGCAGAGTAGGTGGTCAGGTACGGCCGAATCCTCCTAATGTTGTACAGGAGGAACCTGCAGGACCATGTCGTTGCCCTGATGTGCTCTCTGAAGTCCAGCTGGTCGTCCAGGACCACCCCCAGGTTTCTTGCAGAGCGGGAGGCGGTCACCATAGTTCCGTCGACGGTGATGGACAGGTCTAAAAGCGGGGATGTCTTGTGTGGCATGAAGAGCAGCTCAGTCTTGTCAAGGTTGAGCTTCAGGTGATGGCTAGACATCCAATCAGAGATGTCAGCCAGGCAAGCAGATATCCTCTCTTTAATCTGTGGGGTAGAGGGAGGGAAAGAGAGGTAGAGTTGAGTGTCATCAGCATAACAATGGTAGGAGAAGCCATGTGAATTAATGACCAAACCAAGAGACTTAGTGTAAATGGAGAACAGCAGAGGACCCAGTACAGATCCCTGCGGGACTCCTGTATAAAGAGGATGGGGTGCAGAGATAGAGCCCTTCCAGGAGACTTGGTAGGATCTATCTGTGAGATAAGAAGTGAACCAAGAGAGAGCAGTTCCAGAGATGCCTATCTCAGCCAGTGTGGAGATCAGGAGTTTGTGGTTGACCGTATCAAATGCTGCAGACAGGTCAAGGAGAATCAGGACAGAGGAGAGGGAGGAGGCTCTAGCAGTGGCGAGTGCCTCGGTCACAGCCAGGAGTGCAGTTTCAGTTGAGTGGCCGGTTCTGAAGCCGGACTGATGAGGGTCAAGCAGGTTGTTCTGGTGGAGAAAAACAGACAGTTGGTTAAGGGCAGCGCGTTCAACAGCTTTTGACAAGAAGGGCAGGAGAGACACAGGACGATAATTTCTGACATCAGTTACACTGTCTGGGGCTTTTGTTAAATATTTCCAAAGCTCCATCATTCATTGTTGAAATTAGAACTATTGGCAGAAGCAAGACATTCTAGGCTGAGCGGTACTGGAGTGAACTGGAGCTTGTGGAGTGGTAATGTTCTAATAGTGCTCATCACTCTAATTAAATGACGTCTGCTTCCCCTCCTCGCTCCCGCCCACATACTATGCCACACACACCTTTGAGAATCAGATGCACTCAGTCACCCTGGTATGCAGGCCAACCTGTATGCTCCAGAACAATATCCGCCATTCCTTGTCACGTGGTTCTCACTGGCTGCATACAGGCGTCCGGATTGAGCTTTCCTAGTCTTGTTAATGTATGTTTTGATTGGCAGGCAGTTTTTGTATGCGAGCAGAATATGTTTTTGCTCATTCTAATGATAAGAATGAATGTGATGGTATCTTTGGGATGGATTTTCAATAATAACTATTGCATTGTTTTGTTAATGGCATAAAATAGGCAGTGTTCAGTTACTGGGACCTGTCATTGTGTATGTAGTAGTGTGAAGAGGTATGAATGTGTATGTGGTCTTAAACATTTTGGTATGTAATCTTTCCTGATATTTATGGAATTTAGCTCTCTCATTCTCTCTCTGTCTGTCCCTCTCTCCCCAGGGTGTCACCCTTGCAGAAATCAGAGATTGTGGACATGGTAAAGAAGCATGTTAAGGCCATCACACTGGCAATTGGTGATGGTGCTAATGATGTGGGTATGATCCAGACCGCCCATGTGGGTGTAGGAATCAGTGGCAACGAGGGCATGCAGGCCACCAACTCCTCAGACTACTCAATCGCCCAGGTCTGTACAGTAATTAATAACCAGTATCAGTACATCAGATGTCTGTCCCTACTTCAGCTGTGTGGGACAGTATGTATTTTCTCCTCTCCTCTTTGTGTGACTGTGCTTCTCCTTTTTGGTCTTTAGTTTTCCTACTTGGAGAGGTTGCTACTGGTCCATGGAGCATGGAGTTATAACCGTGTCACCAAGTGCATTTTGTACTGCTTCTACAAGAATGTGGTCCTTTACATCATTGAGGTGAGCCCTGCGCTTTTTCTGACATCACTGCTGTTAGTCCTCCCCATTTACTTAAATCATGAAATTATGGAGACAGAGCGCAAATAGGCCCCACCCACCCCGAGGGTGAAAACACATCCCACTATCGCCGTTCATTTGACTTGACGTGCCTTCTTGTCATTTCGATCCGTTAGCTAGCAGCATAAAAATGCCTAAAAGTTGTTGTTTGGTGGGATCAGAGGCGGTCTTACCCATTAGGCAAAGGTCGGCAATTGCCTGGGGCCCCAAGCTGACCCCAAACTACAAAGAGCCCCATTAAATGCCTCATAAACGTTCCCCCCCCCCCCCCCCCCAGTAATTAATTATGTCTTTCTAAGAATTCATGTGCTAAATGGCATCAGAATGCCTAATTCATGAGTGTCTTAGTCAGCCCCCCCCACCCCCTCAGTTCCCACTACATTGGACTATTCCATGATGAGCCGTCTACGGAAATGATTCAGTAGCCAATTCGTGTTTCAGCTCGGCGCGATTATTAAAAAGTGAAAATGAAGCGAAGCTACCCAAGCAGTGCTGAGAAAAGGAGGAAGCAGGAGGAAAATAAAAAATTTTGTGGCAAAACTACCAAAGCTAACTACATTTTTCACGGCGGCTAGTAGTAGTACAGATGACACTAATGAAGAGCAGAGTCAGTCTGAGACTACTAGCACTAGCACTAGTGTTGTTAGCATTGCTAATGCTAGCGAAGAGGAGCTAACGTTACCCATTGCTGCTGCTGGCAGCGCCAACCTAGATTCCAAACAAATGGTGAGACAAAGAAAAAGTTTTTATGATATATTTTCCAACATTTTGAGAACCTTCATAAAATACAATTTGCTAAAATTATTTGTTAAAATATAGTTGGTAATTTGGCCAGACAAAAAACTGTGCAGGTTGTAGGCTAAGCCAGTGAAATAGAAGTAATGTTAACAACTAATAACAACAATAATAATTATAATGGTAGCGTAGTAGTAGTACGCTATAACATTACTGGTAAGGTGTAGTTAGACTTGGGTGTTTTGATCTTAGATTAAACCATTATCTTACCTGCTGACATTTTGATCAATAGTTGTAAATATCAAAGGCTCTATGTAACTTCTGGCCATTCCATGGGATCATTTCTCCAAGACGTGCACGGAAAGGAGAAGGGACTTTGAGGGAGTCCAACAGTATTGCGTTTGTCAATATACCTTTTCCTCTCTTGTAGACACAGGGTACCAAAATAGTCCTTTGACATGCTGAAACGTGGTGTTCTTCGCACTGACCTGAAATTAAATGTTCTAGATCAGTGGTTCTTAGCTAGCTACCGGCGTTTTCCCGTTGGTGACACGGTTTCGTGCGGATTCTTTTCCCCCACGGTGGGCGTGGTTTTCAGAGTATGACGCCTGGCACTCTGTCTCTATGAAGGCAATGCTATGTGCACACACATGCATACACTTTAACACATGTAAGTACAATTTCAGACAAAAGATAATACACTTTAACACATACAGTGAGCACCATAATTCATTGGGCAGCGACACATTTTTTGTTATTTTGGTTCTGTACTCTAGAACTTTGAGTTTGAAAGGATACAATGAAGAACCTTTTGTACATAGTCTCCCCCCCCAAAATATTGAACAGTTTAACATAATGTAGAATAAAGTAATAATTAAAAAAATTTTCAACACATACAGTCAAGCCGGAAAGTCTGCACACCCCTCCACGTTTTATTACATTACAGACTTATACAACAATATAAGTATACAAATAAATTTTTTGCCTCAAACATCTACACACAATAGTCAATAATGACCAAGTGAAAATAGGTTTTTAGAAAGTATGCAATTTTATTTTACTGACAAAAATTGGTTATTTAGGGGTTACATATCTGTACACATCCTTAGCCTAATACTTAGTTGCTGCACCTTTGGCATCGATTACAGCTTCAAGGCATCTTGAGAAAGAAGCTACGAGCTTGGCACACTTGTTTCTGGACATTTTTTTTAATTATTTTTTTTAAATTTGTTTCAGATTTTTTCCCTTTTTCTCCCAATTTAGTAGCCAATTGAACCCCTATTCTAATTCAATTCCCCCCCCGTGTAGCAACCGCTAGAGAACCACCGCTGCACAACCCCGTCAATCGGCACTTTTTTCAGGGAGGACGCTACGTCCTCTACAGGGCGCAGCTCCTGACCGTGACACGCCCTGGGTCCCCCTGTGCGCCGCGGTTCTCTCCGAGCCCCTCCCCCCTCCCGGAAGCGACCGCCAATTGTCGCCTCCACAGGGCACCGGCCACGCTCGGCTATGGCAGGACCGGGGCGCGAACCCCGATCCTCGGAGTACAACTGCGCTGACTGAAAGTCAGCGGTCTTTACCGCTGTACGTTTCTGGACATTTTTGCCCATTCCTCTAGGCATATCCTTGCAAGCTCCGTCAGGTTGAATGGGGAGCGTCGGTACACAGCCATTTTCAGCTCTTTCCACAGATGTTCAATTGGATTCAGGTCTGGGCTCTGGCTGGGCCACTCAAGGACATGCACAGACTTTCTCCGAAGCCACTCCTTTGTTTTCTTGGCTGTGTGCTTCGGGTCGTTGTCATGTTGGAAGGTAAACCTTCACCCCAGTCTGAGGTCCAGAGCGCTCTGGAGCAGGTTTTCTTCAAGGATCTCGGTGTACATAGCTGCATTCATCTTTCCCTCTATCAGGACTAGTCGCCCCGTTCCCGCTGCTGAAAAACATCCCCACATCATGATGCTGCCACCGCCATGTTTCATTGTAGGGATGGTATTAGCCAGGTGATGAGCGGTGCCTGGTTTCCTTCAGACGTGACGCTTGGTATTCAGGCCAAAAAGTTCAATTTGGTTTCATCAGATCAGAGAATCTTGATTAGTCCTCTAGGTGCCTTTTGGCAAACTCCAAGCAGGCTATGATGTGCCTTTTACTAAGGAGGGGCTTCCGTCTGGCCACTCTACCATAAAGGCCTGATTGGTGGAGTGCTGCCTGGATGGTTGATCTTCTGAAAGGTTCTCCCATCTCCAAAAGGCTACGCTGTTAGAGTGACCCTTGGGTTCCTGCTCACCTCCCTGGCCAAGGCCCGTCTTCCCCGATTGCTCAGTTTGGCCGGGCGACCAGGTCTAAGAAAATTTTTAGTGGTTCCAAACTTCTTCCATTTACGAATGATGGTGGCCACTGTGCTCTTTGGGACCTGTAAAGCTGCAGAGATTTTTTTGTACCCTTCTCCAGATCTATGCCTTGAGACAATCCCGTTTCTGAGGTCTGCAGATAATTCCTTTGACCCCATGGCTTGGAGTTTGCTCTGACATGCACTGTCAACTGTGGGACCTTATATTGGCAGGTGTTGGCAATCCCCAATCATGTCCAATCAATTGAATTTATCACAGGTGGACTACTTTGTAGAAACATCTCAAGCAGTATCAGTGGAAACAAAATGCACCTCAGCTCACTTTTGGGTGTCATATAAAAGGGTGTGCACTTGTGTACATATTATATTTAACATTTAGATTTTTAATAAATTAGCGCAAATGTCTAAAAACATGTTTTCACTTTGTCCTTATGGGCTATTTTGTGTAGAATTTTGAGACAAAAAATGAACTAAATCTATTGTAGAATATATCTGTAACGAAGGTGAAACGGGTGTGCAGACTTTCCGGCTTGACTGTAAGTCTGAATTAACGTTCTGTGGCCTTTAATTTATTTGAAGAAATCAACAACATGATTTGGTGACAGTCAAGATTTATATATCGCTTAATTTTTGGAGTAGAAAGATAATATTATCATGGGCAGAAAGCTGAGACTATCCTATTTATAACTATTTATAAAACTCTAAATGGCATAGCGTTCACCTGCCCCGTCCTCTTTTTAAAAAAAAATCGAATACATGGTCACCCTATACAGTAGTCTACAAAATAAACTAGATGCCTACTCTGATGATAACAATTATAGTAACATAATGTGTATTATAGTAGAACAATAAATTACTTGTAGGCACTGCATTGGAGTCATATTTGCACTTTATATGGCAGTGACCCTTGTGACAACATTCTCAACTGAACGTTCTAATGATACGTTCTAATCACATATTTGTGATGGTATGCTTTTGGGCCAATTCTGGAAGGATCACATACAGTCAAGCCGGAAAGTCTGAATACCCCTTTCACCTTGTCCACGTTTTATTACATTACAGACATATTCTACAATAGATTGAGTTCATTTTTTGTCTCAAAATTCTACACAAAATAGCCCATAATGACAAAGTGAAAACATGTTTTTTGAAATTTTTTGTCATGCAAAAGATATGCGACCAAATATTAAATATGATACTTTAAAAATATGTTAAAGCAAAAGGTATGAATACTTGAGAGATTTCAGTTCTATTTCATACCGGTCAACATGGTCACAGTATGGGTCATCCTCGCCTTACTACGTGGCGCCCCACTCGCTGACATTTGCGCAGCGGCGGGCTGGGCCTCATCACTCACTTTCGCCAGGTTTTATAACTTGGACGTAGTGTCATCGGCATCAGTTGCCTCCTGGTGAAGATTCAGGGTTTTTATCACCCATTGGTTATGTTCCATGTTCCCACTTGAGCTTGCTCTTCTGTTAAGAACAGCAGCCAATGGTGTAATTTTATTGATCGGTCTCGCACTCATGCTATGAAGTGCGGTCCTGGTTACCCCACTACATCCCCCGCCTGACTTATTTGATACACAGTAACCCATACCGTGGCGTGTTGACCGGTATGAAATAGAACGTACGGGTTATGGATGTAACCCCGGTTCTATGAATACGGTCAACACGCCACGCGGTGTTGTCAGTTGGAGAACCTTGCGCCCTCAGGACGGCAAGTGCCCTCAAGTCGGCAAAAGAGGTCGAGCGGCGTACAAGCGCCATATTTATGGCGTGACGTGGTTCCGCCCGTAGTGGTGGTTAATTTGATAAACAATCTCCTAGTAGCTCCTCCTCTCGGCGAGGATGACCCATACCGTGGCGTGTTGACCGTATTCATAGAACCGGGGTTACATCCGTAACCCGTAGGTTTTCAATTTTTAATACATTTGCAAAAATTTCTAAAAACATGTTTTTACTTTGTCATTATGGGCTATTTTGTGTAGAATTTTGAGACAAAAAATTTACTCAATCTATTGTTGAATATGTCTGTAATGTAATAAAATGTGGAGAAGGTGAAAGGGGTATTCAGACTTTCCGACTTGACTGTATTTGTGATGGTACGTGCAAAAGGGTTCGAAGCAGTTGGGTGTCAAAACCTTGGTTTTTCAGGTGGAGTGAAGTCTTTTCATCATGAAAATAAATAATTATTTTCACAATGAGGTCCTGTTACAGTCTTTCTTGCTTCTTGTGTTGCAGCTCTGGTTTGCCTTTGTGAATGGCTTCTCAGGACAGATCTTGTTTGAGCGTTGGTGCATTGGCTTGTATAATGTGGTGAGTATCCATTAGTCTTCCCCTTGTATGCCCCTCCTTACATCTCTCTATTTCTCATTTATGTCTGTTCTCTCTCCTGATTCTGTACAGATTTATTTATATCACTCAATATGTGTGTGATATATGTGTTTCTGTGCACACGTTTGTGTGTGCGCGTGTGTGTGTCAGATATTCACAGCCCTGCCTCCCTTTACGTTGGGCATATTTGACCGGCCCTGCAGTCAGCAGAACATGCTACGCTTCCCACAGCTCTACCGCATCACACAAAATGCAGAAGGTTTCAACAACAAGGTAAGCCCATCCCATACATACAGTATATTCGAGGTCATCACCCGTCCAAAAAGTTGGACCCGTTCTGAAATGGACCCATGGCTCTGTTACCCGAACTCGTCCCGCGTAACTTAATTTTCAAAAAACAAAGACCCTTTCTGAAATGGACCAGAGGAAATTTGTACCCGTTCCAAGTAGACCCGAGGACAGTCGAACCTGATTTGATCCGACAGCCGTGGATGAGAGATAAATGATTGTGCAGTGCTAGACCTGGCGCTGGTGAGGACCTACACCGTGCGCCATTAATAGGCTAAATGACTCACCGATATTGTAATGATGAGTGAATCATATTATCAGAGATCTTGGGCAGAGAGCTAAATGGCTGTTTAGTTAGCGAGTTTAGTATCAATGAAATTTTTAAAATTTCATCTGCGTTTTACTTGCCTATATGCATTATAACCTAATCTGTAGTCTACTAAATCAACTAATCTCAGGACATTTAACTCAATTCAATGCCAGGGTGTTCCTGAACACACAAATCCCTGCAGTGCCAAGCCAATATGTCTGCCAACATTCAACAGTTTTAGATTGGTCCTGTCAATGTTCAAGCCTCTAATAAAACACATCATTTCATTATATATCTATAGAACATAATTACTTTACTTTAAAGGGTAACAAAGCATGCTGGTTTAGCTAGACCCCTCCCACTTTTGAAATTAGAAAAAATGTGGGTGTACTAAGGTAATAATATAGGGGCTGAGCTTCAGGTATCAAACCACGCCCCAGCAATTTTTTCCACTAGTAGCCAAAAGCTAATTTCTACTCTGGACAGCACTCACAGTGGCTGCTTTGTTCCACTCTCTCTCTCTCTCTCGCTACCTCTCTCACTCATACACACACAAACAAACACACTAGCTTCAGCTGCTGCCGAGCCCCAAGTAGCCGAGGCAGAAGCAATGGTGAAGAATGCGGCACGCATAGCCTCGTTTGCAACCAGCAAACAACAAATCACACACTGTACAAATAGTTACCCATGCCATGTAGGCTACTCATTTTACACAGGCTTTAGGCAATCACACTAATGTTACCTGCAAGATATCAACAATATTGGTTTCCATTTCAACGGGTGCACATGTGGTCACTGCACTGAACTCTCTCCAAGAGAGAATGTCTGTTGTAGGGATGTTGCAAAGGTAAACATGTAGCATGGATATAGTACAACTCCTGGCTCAACTATGCTTTATATATTTATTTTTTAATAAAGTATATATATTTTTTTTTTAAATAAACTAGCTAGCTACTTGCCAAGCTAGACTGAAAAAAAACAAGGGACTATCTAAGCTAACTATTAAAAAATATACCAAAAATAGGTTACTATAACTATAACTAGAATATTGAAAAAAGCTAAACTGTAAGCTATCTATATGTATCGCTCTCTCCTCCTATCTCCTCTCCATCCACGCAGATCAACCACCGAACTATATAGGAAACGGTGAGATCAACCGCTGAGATTTGCTTTTATAGCTGGGGCTGAGCCCGCCCTCGCTCCAAAACCTCAGGGCGTAGCTGTACAGGTGTCAATTTCGTCACCGGGAGGAATACGTCAGCTGGATGAAGTTTCTGGCTAAGGATAGACTGGACGTGCAGTTCCTAACCTTTTACCACAAGAGACACTTTTGAGCCAGATCAATTGGGTTTATGCTGTTTTGCGCTGACTGCAGTAAAATGTCAAGATTTGGACCAGGATCAATCAGTAACATTTGTATCAGTTCTCATCTAAAATAAGTGGTTTTAGTGCTTTGTTATGCTTTAATCATTGGTGAGTCATAATAGTGAAAACGGGTTTCTATCAAAATCAGCTGTTCCTTGCGAGATTTTGGGCTGTGGTGAGCCCGGTGCACTGGAGAAGTGGCATTTTCACCATGGATTTTCACTCTCCTGAGCCCGTTTGAATTGCTGTGCTTCGAAGTGGGAGGACAGCTGCTGTGCTGGTGTGTCAGTCCATGGCGAGTTACTAATTGACAAATTTTGACGCTTTCCCAAACAATGCATGCATGATCATTCATAACCTATTCAAAAGTCAATAAACTGTTTTCGTGGATGATATGCTGTCCGATTTGACTTCAATCCCCCAAGCAGGAAAAAAAAAGCATACTTTGCATTTATTGTACATTGTCTTTTTTTCTTTTTTTATGTTAGGCTGATTCCTGTATGTATTTCTGTTTTTAATGGTTTATTATATAACAATATATAACATATTATATATTACATAAGAGCGGGCGCTCTTCGGAGGGCCACTGGGGAGGGAGAAAATGGTGCGGAGGAGTGAGGCGGTGCGACTGGGGGGGCTGGGCTCCGTTTCTGCAGTGGACAGGGACCGCAGCGCTGTGTGTATTGAGGAAAGGCAGAGGCGGAGTTTGTGTGTTGGACTTATGACACTGAACATCTCGGGACAGCGAGGGCTGTTTCTAATCATGGCTATTCCACTTTAATTCACTTAAGTCACTTAATTAATGCAATGATTCTATTGTATGTTTTTATTTGATATGTTTGTTTGTGTGTTGTGGGTCTGTACCACTGTCTACGTCTTTTTTGTTGTTGCTGGGGCTACAGCTGAAGTTCCCGAAAGGGAAATAAAAGTTATTCTATTTTATACTGCATTGTGGTCTTGGGGGTAGGATACTGTATTCTGTTCTTTTTCTTACATCCGTCTGTAATGAGAAAATATAAACGCAGCTGTGCAATACTGATGTGGACACTGTAATATCTGTAGTATTGTAGTATCTCAGCAAAAAACGTTTTCAACGTAAAAAAAAATAAAAAGGCAAGTTACTCACGCATCGCCTACAAAGCACTGCCTGTAAGTCCTTAATTCCGACTTGCAAAAACTAGGCCTGCCTTTAAAAGTATTGATATCAAAATGTGGCCAAGTTACACCTAACAATATTGCATATTGTAGCTAACACTAATTAAACTCTATTCCAAAGCAATGCTATCCAATCTTTCTACAACCAACTTTGGCAACAAATATCACAGGATCAATGTTCAAACTACATCACTTTAATGTCTGTGGCCTAGACTAATACAAGCAGGCATTGGTAGCATGTACATATAATCTGTTTTCTGAGAAACCGTCATAGAAATCTCGAAAAATATATTTTTGTACATTCTTTGAAGGTTCATATCACTATGTGGGATAGTTAGTTGGTGAAAACAAGTGCAATGGATAAATTTCCCCTACATTTTGATATCAGACTCAACCTCTAGCAATGATACCTTCTGTTTCAAAATAAATGTCAAACATAGGCATATTTTGATGCTCGCAAATATAGTTTAGGGCAGTGAAATTGACAAACAAAATTGGTATACACATGTTTTATATACTATATAATGTTGTTGGATGCTGGAGCCTTAAGCTTTGAGTTATTTAGGTGGCATATTATTTATTATTATTGATATGATATACATTATTATTTATGCTTTATTAGTTGGTTGTGTAATAGTTTGACCATTGAATAATATACTTACCTACCTCTAGTGTGCATACCGATCACTGCATTCTTTCCAGAAGGGAATAGGAAATAAAAAGTTAGGGGTGGTACCTACTTAGCGTTCCAGCAGGTCAGGCAGCATACAGTTTTCAACCGTTATACGCAAGTTGCAAGTGTTACACATGGGTGTGTTATTGCCCATGGCATGGGTAATCTTTGAAGGCACCATTAAAGCTGAAGAGTACATTTTGGAGCAACATATGCTGCCATCTAGATGACGTCTTTTTTAGGGACGTCCCTGTTTATTTCAGCAAGACAATTCCAAGCCACATTCTGCACATATTACAACAGCGTGGCTTTGTAGTCAGAGAGTGCTTGCAGTACAGACCTGTCTCCCATTGAAAATGTGTGGCACATTATGAAGCGCAAAATACGGCAACGGAGACCCCAGACTGTTGAGCAGCTGAAGTCTTATATCAAGCAAGAATGGGAAAAGATTCTGCTTTCAAAACTACAACAATTATTAATTAGTGTCCTCGGTTCCCAAAAGAGTGTTGTTAAAAGGAAAGGTGATGCAACTCAGTGGTAAACATGCCCCTGTCCAAACTTTTTTGGGATATGTTGCAGTCATCAAATAATAAGCGTCTATTTACAAAAAACAAAGTTGATTATTTAAAACATTAAATATCTTGTCTTTGTACTGTTTTCAATTGAATACAGGTCAAAGGAAAGGTGGTATATTTCCATACCAGACGGTGATTGATAGGATGTTAGTTAGGATGCTTTGGATGATGGCTTTGTACAATTGAACGAGAAGGTCTTTCTTTACTCTGTTTTTTAGTTGGCTTTGTTGGACTTTCTTCATTTGATGTTTGGAGTTGAGGTCCCATTTCAGGTTGCTACTGATGTGTTCCAAAGAACTCAGTTATGGGAATTGGTTCATTGTCGATGAGGATAGGTGTATTTATTTACTTTTTTTGTTCTGAAATTGATTATGAAATTTGTCTTTTCTTGCGTTCAAGACCAGGGGCCTCATTTATAAAAAGTACTTTAGATCAAATTTGTGGCGTCAAAGTAGTGATTTATAAAATTTCAATGTGACTCCATTTGACTGTGGAAACGGTCGCGGCTCCACGTCAGGTCTTCACTTGAAGTACACACATTACCTGCTGGTTATTGCAGGCTTGAGAGCCGCATGTGAACACTTATTGGTGTTGAAAATTATTGGTCTTGTTATCAGCCTACAAAATTAGTTTAATTCAAAATTTAAAAGGAAACTGATTTTGAATTTTAAGTCTTTTTTTTAAAAAAAACTTTTTTGCCCAAGACGAGCCGCTCTCTATTCCTCAGAGCCATTCTATTAAATGGATGAGACCAGTAATTATAGCTCATTCATGTGCGTTCAATTTGAAGTTAATTTGAGATTTATAGACGGAAGGTACGTACGACAAGACGTACGCTATTTTAAGCGAGTGCAGCCAATTTTATAAATAATGCTTATGTCCATTTAAGGAAATGTGCTTACGTGAAAGTAAAAAATGATGTCCAAGTACTTTTTTATAAAGGAGGCCCCAGGTTATTTTCTTTGCACCATACAACTGTCCTCTCCACCTCATGCCGGTAGACTCCTTGTACCTTGATATCAGTCCTACAATGGTGGTCTCATCTGCATACTTCAGAATCCTGATACTCGGATGTGGATGTGAAGTCATTAGTGAAGAGGGAGAAGAGCAGTGGGGACAAAACATCTATGTGGAGTTGTTGACTCTGGCGCCTGTCCCTAAAGGTCCAGAGACACATTGAGGTGTTGACATTCATGTTCTGGAGATTATTGAATAGCTTGAATGGATTGATGGTATTAAATGGCCACCACTCCACCAGAACAGCTTCAATGCATATATAGAACATTTCTGGACTGATGTGACACCATTCTTTCACAAGAAATGTGATAATGGGATGTTTTGTGTAAGGGAATGGACATATAAGATGGTTTACATTGTTTTCATTCGAAGATTCAATGATCTCTAAAGCCTTGTGGATGGAGGAACTGTCATTCTCATCAAGACCACTACATAGAGCATAGAGATACTACACTTTAGATGAAAATGACCACCAAGAATGGTTGTGTGCTGTTCCCAACCATCTAAGGGATTGAGTGGACATAATCCATGCCAAAAAATGCATCTCAGACTAGTACAGTGTCACTTGAACCATGCTTTCAACAAACCATGTAATCCTCATTTACTCCGTTTCCCTTAATTTGTCACCCTTCTGAAAGTCTTAGTTTGTTACAGTGTTAGTTTGTTACACACAACAGTCTAGCAACATTCCATGGCTGTGTCTCAAACCGAAGGCAGCTGCCTTACTGCCTTGGTGCCTTGCTGTCTTGCTCCCTCTGAAGGTACCTCCAAAGGCAACACATTTGGGACACACTTCGAAGGCAGGATGATGTCACGTGAGATCAGTGTTTACGTTTGTTCATTACGCTACGTCAGCTTGCTAGCAAGTTAGCTGGCTAGTTACTGGAAAGCTCACAGAGGCTTAAAAACACGATTCCAGTGTATTAAATAATTTAAATGCATTTTTTAAAATATAACTACCAGAAATTATGGAGTTTACTGCATATTCAAACCATGCCCCAGCACTAGTGGGAAAAACCAGAGGAGTTTTTTTACTGCCTTCGAAGGCAGCATTTTTGCCGTTTAATTAAGACACAGCCTATGTTTATGTTAGGGCACCGTTCCATGAATGTTCTATATGACATTAAATAAGACTTCACCACAATATGGAAATCAATACTTTTTTAATAAACAAAAAAATACCTTAATACACAAATAAATCTGGTTATAGGGGGACCGCAGAGTTTTGCCATGTAAAAAAGTATGGAAGTATGCTTTTTTAAATCATGAAGGAGCTTGCTTCAGCATTAAATAAACCCCCAAAAAATGTACAGTGCCTCTTTAACAAAAACAACTACACATGCATCTGCACATCAGGCTCAGTGTCATCCTCATGATCAGGACCTCAGGTCAGGATCTGTGTTGGAGTTCATTTCAGGAGGATCCTTGTTAGTCTCATTCACCTCCATCTCCTGAGCCTGCAACATACAAGTCAACATCCGATTATAAAACCTTGCTGTACAAAAATGGGATAATACAAACAAATAGGATATACAAACAATGCCCATATAAACAACTTGAATTCATACTTTTGTTTGGAGTTTCCCATGATGGGGTGCATATCTGAGGACATCCCCAATGCTGCAGTCCACCGTTTTCTCATTTACTTTTGGGTGGGCCCGGCGGCATGCACCTACAGTATAGGAGACATAAAAACGTTTGTCAGCACAATCTCAAGACCTGAATGGTCTAGTACACATATTTTATATTCTATCCTATTTAGTCAATTGGATGTACACTGCTCTGAAAATGCGCGGCCCCCGATGCGCATTGTGGCGGATGAAAACGTACTCCACCGCCTTCAGGTCGGAAGGGACATGGGACTGGGGGAGGCCATGCTGTGACATAGGCACTGGTGCAAACGCCCTGGCGCTGTCCAGGAGGTCGTTTTGCTGTTGTGTTGCAGACCACGGGCTTGTGGAGTTAGGGACGAAATCCCCCAGCACCCGCAGTGGCTGGCCATAAACTAGCTCGGCAGATGAGCACTGTAGGTCCTCCTTTGGGGCAGTCCTGAGCCCCAGCATGACCCACGGAAGCCTGTCGACCCAACTGTCATCCTGGAGGCTGGCCCGGAGCGCGGCCTTCATTGAGCGATGAAACCGCTCGCACAAGCAATTAGCCTGGGGGTGATAAGCGGTGGTACGGTGGAGCCTCACTTCCAGGCCCTGGGCGACCGCATTCCAAAGCTCTGATGTGAACTGGGGACCTCTGTCCGAGGAGACCTGAGACGGTACATCGAACCGGGCGACCCAAGTGGCGATGAATGCCCGGGCCAAATCGGCAGACGTCGTCGATGTTAACGGGACGGCCTCTGGCCACCGAGTAGTTCTGTCGACCATTGCAAGGAGGTGAGTGAACCCGTGGGAGGGTGGCAGGGGCCCCACCAGGTCCATGTGCACACGGTAAAAATGTTTCTCAGGAACCGGGAGTGGGGCCTTTACATGGCAAGGCACTTTAGAGCGTTGGCATACGATGCAGGTGTTGGCCCAGTTGCGGATGTCCTTCTTGAGCCCACGCCAAACTAACCTAGCCGACACCATCTTCTGAGATGACTTCTTGCCCGGGTGGGAAAGACCATGAATGGCATCGAAAACCTGTCATCTCCACCCGTCGGGCACGACCAGCCGTGGTTGCCTCGTGGAAACATCACAAAGTAGTGTGCTGCCGGCATCGTCGAACGCAATGTCCTGTAGCTGAAGCCCCGTGACGGCACTCCTACAGGCCAGTACACCTGGGTCCGAAGCCTTATGGACTGTCATGTGGGTGTAGTAGATTCCAAAGTGGACGGCGCTGATGACGGCCCGGGAAAGGCAGTCTGCTACACGGTTGTCTTTACCAGCAACATGTTGGATGTCTGTAGTGAACTCGGATATAAAAGTGAGCTGGTGCTGCTGACGGCCAGACCACGGTTCCGACTTCTTGGCCATGGAAAACGATAACTGCTTGTGGTCAACAAACGCCATGAATGGCCGTGCTTCCAGCAGAAAACAGAAGTGACGTATGGCCAGATACAGGCTCAGAAGTTCACGATCGAAAGCACTATATTTCTTCTCGTTGGAGCGCAGTTAGCGGCTGAAAAAGATGAGCGGCTGCCTGGCTCCGTTAATCCACTGCTCAAATACGGCGGCGACAGCATAATCCGAAGCGTCCGTGGTGAGGGCGATCGGTGCCTCAGATACAGGGTGCGCCAGCATGACCACGTTAGTCAGAGCTTTTTTTGTGGCCAAGAAAGCGCTGTCCATCTCTTCAGACCAATCGATAGCCTCCTTGGGGGGCATGCACTTGAGGGCCTCAAAAAGGGGCTGCATGAGCTGGGCTGCATGGGGAATAAAACAATGGTAAAAGTTCACCATACCCAGGAACTCCTGCAGGGCCTTCACGGTGAGGGGGCAGGGAAAACCGTTCACAGCCTCCACTTTCGATGTTAGTGGCACCGCACCGTCCTTTGTGATGCGGTGCCCGAGGAAGTTAATAGCCTCCAGTCCTAGCTGGCACTTGGCTGAATTGGTGATACGGTTGTGCTGGCTGAGCAGAGGATATCGTCCAGATAGACAAAAATGAATGGTAGATCCCGCAGCACCGTATCCATCAGGCGCTAGAAAGTCTGCGCTGCGTTTTTCAGGCCGAACGGCATCCGCAGGAATTCCCAAAGGCCAAATGGCTTGATCACCACTGTCTTCTGGACATCCTGCAGCTGTACCGGAACCTGGTGGTATCCGCGAACGAGGTCCACCTTGGAAAAGACGACTTTCCCGGCCAGGCAAGCAGAAAAATTCTGGATGTGAGGAATCGGGTATCGGTCAGGGACTGTGATGTCATTGAGATGCCTTTAATCTCAGCAGGGGCGCCAACCACCACCGGGCTTTGGCACAATGTAGAGAGGCGAGGACCAGGGGCTGTTCGACCGGCGAATGATGCAGAGGCGCTCCCTGGTGCGGAACTCCGCCTGGGCCACAGTGAGTTTCCCCGGGTTGATGCGACGAGCGCGGGCATGGACAGGCGGGCCAGTAGTCGAGATGTGGTGTTCCACTCCATGCTTAGTGAAGGCAGAAGAAAAGGTGGGCTCCGTTAGACTTGGGAACTCGGCGAGGAGACGAGAAAACACATCAGCAGATGAGAGTGCACAAGCCAGCTTCGACGTGCCAGAACCGCTAAGTGAGCGAGCTGAAAGTCTCAGCGTTGACGAGCCGTCGGTTCTTAACATCCACTAACAACCTATTAGGGCAGAGAAAATCCACACCTTAGCTGTGACAAACAAATCGTTGTCTTCCGAAACAAAGCGCCACCCTCCGTTTTCCAAAAGCGCGGATGGAACTGCCGTTGGCGGCTTGGAGGGCGGGGCCATATCCATCCCTCTGTATGTCCAAGGTTGTCACGGGCAGAACGCTCACTTGAGCACCAGTGTCACAGAGGAAACGCTGCCCAGAGTTAGTGTCAGTAATAAATAACAAGCTCCCCGTACGGTCGACGCTCATGGCAGCTAGTGAGAGCCGGCCCTGGCGTTTCCTGACGCCTTGAAGGTGCGAGGAGGGCGGCACTTTCTAGCTTTGGTACCGTACTGTGCGTGGTAAAAGCACAGACTTTGCTGTTTGGTTGTAGCTGTCGTGCCGGTAATGGCCACTGCGTCCACCAGCAGTGTAGAGTCAACATGGGTGATATCCAGGACGGTCGTGCAGCTCTGCCGGCGGAAAAAGATTTGTCAGCTTCTGTGTGAGAACACGTCATAGAAGCCGTAGACTTATGACGTATCCGTGTCAACATTACAAGGTGAATTATGTAAGTATGTCCCAGAGGTAGCTGCTACAGACCAGATATGTATGCTATTCTCATTGGACAATGAAGGAAATTATTGAAACTGGCCACTGAGATTGTGATGGCACAAGACTTTGAGTAGGCGACTTTTTCTCACAAATGGGGGCTCTTAAAATCCCCAGATGAAACCCTAATTTCTGGGGTTTTGCTGAGGGGATTCAGGAGCACACTTATCTGACAATATCAGGAAGTAAACCGGAAGTAAAAACTACAACTTGTAGTACAAGAGCGGGACACATTTCAAACTACTTCCTCACTAGTATGGAATGAGTTTTGCAGGATTTCTTTCACAAACTGCTTGGTGAGGGGAGAGGGCATGTAGTAAATGGGTCTGAGTGGTGTTACGGCCCAGTCTAAGGTCGGACCGTAGCAGAAGCGGATAGAAAAGAAGCGGATAGAAAAGAGTAGGCGTAAATCAGTGTCAAAAGGAAAAGCAGTAAGGGTCATACACACACGAGCAGCGAACAGAACAGAAGGGCTCGGCAAAAATCTAGTCGAGAAAACAAACAAATCATACACATTATCAAAAATCAAAGTCGTAACAAAATATCAAATCAGAATATTGGTCTCTCGAATGCTCGGTGCGTCTTTTCAAAGGGGAGTGGTCCAATCAGGGCAGGGTACACAGGGTGACTGAGGACAGAGGCAGAGATGGACCTGAAACAAAATAGAAACGAACAGACGGAACAAAACATACCACGAAGGTTGTAACAGTGGGCAGGGAACAGAGATGATATTCGGTCATGGCCTGTGGCATGGGCCTAATTTAGGACAAGTTTGAATTGATGAGTTCTGTTCTAAATTATTAGAACGTTAGATCAATTGACTCGTCTTTTTTTATTTATTGGGATGGCAGGTACGCCATCCGCCAAGTTACGGCTTGGCAGGGCATGCCCCATATGTATACAGCACAGAGAGTTTGTCACTTTTCAGGGTCTCCTACATAGCCACAGTGACCACAGACTCTCAGCCCTTAAAAACATTAACTTCTGTATGTTCTTACCTTATGTAACCACACAGAATTCAGATCCAACTTCACACATCCACACAATAAACCCCCAAACTTGGATTATTTTGCCGGTTTTTCCCCTTCCTCTTCTTATTCTTCTTCCCATTCTTAAAATGTTTCCTGCAGAATTTTATCAAAATTATCCATACGCTCAAACAATAATACTCCTCATTGGATAACGACATCTCGTCAGCCAATGACAAGGCTTCTTGATACTATTCTGACAAGTCAGAGTATCACAAGATACAGTGACAAATGCTCATATCATATATCACAGACCTGTCCCCAAGAAGCTTTGGTGTAGTTGTAAGCATCTTGCCTTACCATGCGAGCGATCCCCCGCGAGGTACAAAGGTGTATTTTCATTTTCGACTAAAACAGTGCGCACATGTATAGTTTTCTCACAGAAGAATGTTATTTTCACATTGTTTTCTTGCAAATGCTAAGACATTGAACAGTATTAACTGTTCACCATTTCACTTAAAAAGAGATGAAAGTCACCCGACATAGTCTGGTAGCCTAACGTTAGTCTACTCACTACCAACAAAAGTTTTACAGCAGGTTAATGTTTACGCAGTACAGGAACGAATATCCAATTTCTCGGGTATACAGTTCTCACGCAAAATATCATCTGGTTAAATAACAATTTGTTACATGTTTTCAACTATCTGCGCCTTTCAAGAAACCCAAGAACACATTACAGAGTAATGTGTGTGTCAAAATGCCTTATTATACATCCATTGCAGTACAGAAAACTAAACTTCCCCTGCATGGTATGGTTGGTACCACTAAGACCAAACGATTTACCGCAGGTAACACGACCGGGGGAAAAAATACACTGAAACTGCACTGGACATAGTGCTGGAAAAAAACATGTATGTGCAGCTATGTTGTGGCCTGGTGTTTACTGTGCCTGACGTTGATGCAGGAGTTCCCTGGTTACAGCTTTGGTAAATATTTATTTTTTTATTTTTATTCACATTACTTTTACTAGGCTACTGCAGCTACGGAAAACCAATTATTTTGTTAACTACTGAGTTACTTGGCTACCATGTAGCAAATGGGAAAAAAAATAAAAATAAAAAATCTCAGCTGAGCCTTGAACCCAGGTCTCTCGCATCACAGTCAGGGAAGCTAACCACAAAGCCATAACATAGCCCCATGTGTTCTGTTGCTTTTCTCTGGTCTGTAGCCGACTGTTACCTGCAGTCATAGCACTACCGGACCTACAAATAATAAAATACGTAATGAATTCCAAGTGAAAATAAACAGCTGTTACCCTGTAAATACTAAACATCATCCCGTCACAACATCAGTCCATTGTCAATCTAAGTAGCTTTTTAGCCGTCTATACATCTGACCAAGGCCATCTGTACATGAACGTGAAATAATAAAATATGTAGTCAATGCCAAGTGAAACTAAATGGCTGTTAGCTGAAGTAGGCTATGGGAGACTTGATCATTTCGATCTGCTCAAATCGATGTTCTGCAGCAAATATTCAGTCTGACCTACTTGTAGTACATGAACATGACAAAATACAATACCTAGTGTTAATGAATGTCACGTGAAACTGAACGGCTGTTGGCTGAAATGGATTAGCTTACCTATACACAACTATGTGTTTGCTAGCTAGTTTTCCCAAATAACTTAGCTAAGACATAACGTTAATATAACCACAGCAGGGCTTGTATCACAAAGCAGGATTTAGTTACAGAGTTAGCCGCAACAGCCCTTTTTAGGCTACTTCAGTACGTCAGATGTTCCAGACTTGGGAGGGGGGGTTCCGGATAGTGCAGTTAGCTAACTGTTATCCAGCTAACTTCGTAACATTAATCCTGCATCGTAAGGAAGACCCCAGGGCAGGAAGATTAACAACGCAGAATAAAACCGTTGAATAATAACTTGGCTAGCTATAGCTAATACAATACGCGAAACGCAGAGAAATTACTGGTTAGTTAACTATGGTTAACGATACAGAAATAACTCAAGTAGGCTAAATTGCTACAAGACAACATTACGTTAGCAAGGCAAAATTAGTAAATTGACGCCATACACTTAATACATTTGGAGAGACAGAAATAACCATCAGAATGGCTACCGCATCTTCCTTCAGTCTAAGTTGATGTTGGCCAGCATACCCCAATTCAACCTGGGCATAGTTTTCATAATAGTCCCACAGAAAATTCTTGTTGCACACCAACATGCCACATGACAGCAGTGCTGGTCATTGGTGCCAGAGCGCCAGACCGAAAATGTGCAGCCAGAGTAGGCTATGGCTCTCTCCGGATCGCTCGGGAAAGCATTTAATCCTCTGATGCTCTTGCACCCAGAGAAAGCACACTTTCGACCCATCACTCGTTGCTTGTAAATTGAAAATACTAGAATTGAAAAAACTAACATACAGCTGCTAATATAACTAGCAGAATTGGAAAAAAGCTCATAAATTGAAAGAGACTATAGGCTGACAGGAACAACAACTAACTTAATATAAGGGTCAGGTGTAGGTCTGCTGATTTGACGACTATGCCACCTAGGGAGTTGCACCCTAAGAAATTGTTCTGTACAAATGCACCTAGTTACACAAAATGGGTCCCCCACAGTTCTTTACAATAATAAGTCAGAGACGTGGTCTAGAATTCAAAAAGTTTTCAAAACTTTTATTGAAAAATAAGATTTCTAGAAGAATCGCTGGAAGAGCTGTAGAATCAAGATCACTGAAACAGCAATAATAGTTAATTTAATAGAATGACAATGCATTAATAAAAGACAATACATTAGACAATACTCCCAGTATTCATACCAACGACGAAATCAGGATAACTGGGAGTGGAATTATTAGGAGTTATAAAATTGACTAAATGGAATTATTTATTACCATTTATTAGTAGAAAAAAGTATGTTTAAACAATGCTTCCAGTATTTATAAAACAAATTTGCTAGCTCTAGAAGCAACTACTTCTGGGAAAGTTGGACAATGCTGGTGTGACAGCCAAAGCTAAAAAAAAATAGGCTTGGTCTACAATGTCGCTAATGGTGATTATCACTGATTACACAACACACACAGGGCAGGACTAACACGGTGGCTGGCTATCGACCAGCACGATAGACCAGCTAGCCAGAGCTAACGTAGCTAGCTATAAGCTTAGCTTAGCCTAGCTAAAATGTTTGCTAACAGTTATTGTTCTAATTAGCTAGCTAAATTCCAATCACCTAGGTTACTTAGCTAGCTATCTATACTGCATGCTTAAGTTGCCTAACGTGACTGGTCTAGGATCTGATTTCCCAAAATAACCAAGTAACGTTAACGTTGTCTGACCCTGGATCAATGGGTACAGACAACTTTATACCACAACTAACTGCATCTCTGGTTTGTCTGTAGCTCTTCTAGCCATCGAAAGTCTCTGTTAGTGTGTCTTGGGTAACTTAGGTATCAATAGCTAGCTAGCTCCATGCTTAGCTAGCTAGCCAAGTTATTGATATCGGCTCATGGTAAAGTAGCTAATGTTACTAGCAAATTGCGTTAGCTAGGAAGCTACCTATGTAACTAAATGGGACAATTTAGCTACGATGGCAACTTCTAGCTAGCTAGTTATGTTATTAAATCCTGTAAAACATAGCCATTAAACCAACAGCAGTGGACTAGTGGTCGGCGCCAAGCTTACAAAACAACATAGGTGTTTGCTGCTTAGGCTATTGATACAGTATTGGAAAGCTCTCTATGACACACTGTCGTTTTCACGCAACTTTTAAACACGATTCAAAACTACCACGTATCTGAATGATCTAATCAAATCTATAGCTAGCTACTGAAATGCACAACAGGTACAACAACCATGCCACACAGCCAATGCTTCCATAGGAGCCACTGCTCTCATCAGCAAGAAAAAGGTGTGGTATGCTCCTGTTAAACGTTAAAATTACATAATGATAAGATGTGACATGATGACTACTGTAAGCTGAGTTATTTAGCTATCGCACTGGCTTTTCTTCTACGGGTCAGATATTATCCATTAGGCATGTCGGCCTATTCTATTGATGGGATGGCAGTCATAGTCCTTCTCAGTTCATCACCAGCTAACTCAACGTTAACTACGGTAGCTAGCTATCACAATTGTGTTTCCATGCCGTATTACGCTATTTTTCTACAGTCTATGGTTAGCGCAATGATCTCTGGGAACGAAAAACGAAATTCTGGGTCTTGTCAAGTACGGAAGTCCACATTCTCTCTTTACACTTTTTCATATTACCACCATCAAGAAACACAGCCACAAGCTGTTGTGATGTAAAGGGATAAGACAGTTGCTGTTTCTTGTAGACTAAACCCCCCCAGACTTGTGATGACATATGAACAGTATCTCCATTTTGACCCGTGAAGACAGCCCCTACCTTAGGTGAGCCATGTGTAGCTCTAACTAGCTAACAACAGCTAGCCTACATTCATATTCGGAGGGGGACTGGCAGCGCAGTGGATAATCAACCACCCCATCGATCATCAATGTGATTTAGGTATGTTTATTTCACACTAGCTATTGGCAATGTAGCTAGCTATGATACAACAGGCCGATATGCCTTGGTTGATACCTCCTTGACTTGTGGATCAACCTTAGCCAATCCTTAGCTAGGTAGCGAAGAGGTGATTAGATATGTTATTTTTAGTTTGGATGGCTGCTTTTGTTGTTTTATCGGTGTGTTTTAGCTAGCCAGCTAGTGCAACATTGAACATAGCTAGGTACAGAGAATAATATTGTAGCCAGCAGTAGCCTACAGTTGAGCTCACTGTAAATCTGTGGTCAATTCTGTGTTCGCTATCCTCAGATATGCACACGTGGAAATTATTTGTTGATAGCTAGCTAGCTAGGTTTTAATGTTATCTAGCTGCCATGGTGCAGTCATCATCTGTATTCAGACATTCAATGGCAAAGCGCATATTGTGTATGCGGAAAACGAAGAATGCTCATTCATGTATCAGTGATTCTTGAGAATTTGGCTAAAACAGGTTTTTTATTTTTTTATTTTTACTTTAAATATTAAGAAATCTAAACTTATATGATTATAGAACAAGGTCTCAGCAATCCAGAAATATGCTGTGGCCACCTCCTGATATTGTATTTTTTTCAGAAAACAACTTTTTTCCCTGTCAGTGCTTAGTTTTTTTCAACACCGTCAGACACAATACAAAGCTAATTATTCCTATTTGTTTAGTCTTATATAGATGTGGAGCTTTTTAATCATTGTGTCTACACTATAGGTACACATATATGCTGTTAAATGTTGAATATTCACATTTGTTCATTTTTTATACTGTTTCATGTCTCATCCTTCAAAAACTCTTACATCATGCAACTTTTATCATTAGCATTAAATATATGAAATAACAATTTTGGACATCCAAAACACAGTCTTCATTGTAAAGACACATCTTACTTTAATAAATCAACTGCATTGGAGGAACAGATTCTAAGCATATTCATTTAAAACAAATAACATTCCATCTGACGGTGTTGACAGAAATCTGACGTTGGTGGCAATGGCCTAATTACAACAAATATTTCCAACTTTTTACCACATTTGACACCTAATGATACTGCCCACTACAAATATGTAGGCTTCACAATTAAAATTGGTCTTTGTGTTATACTGCTGCTGTTTGTCTCACTTGAGAATGAGACCCAGTATCTCAATGAGATTACCTATCTAAATGAAGGCTATATAAATAAAAACTCAAGGCAATGCTTCTTTAACAACTGTATTGAACAATTTTATTAAACAAATGCCATTCTGTTAACAAATAACATTTTATCCTTCTGTAAATATATTCTTCTGTAAACGTATCTAAAAGATTAGAAGAATTCTAGAATAACAAAAGACTGAATGACCAAGTTTCATTTCTGAACATCAGAAAACACACCAGGAACAAAAAAAAAATCCATCCATTTCTGGGGTTGAACGAAAGCGTTCAGTCTTTTTTATCGGGAAGTAGACGGTTAATATGCTCCTCCTCTATGAAGTCCATGACTTCAGAAGACAGGTGGTAGATCTCCCTTGTCCTGCTTGCACGACCAGGTGATGATGGCTCCATCAGTTTGATGAGAACATCTTCAACTGGTACAAAGCATGTATCCTTTCCACCTGCTTTTGGATGGAAGCGCGTGTTGGGGCCATGAGGGTGGAAAAACTCCACTTGAACATCTTGATGATGAGCATCCACAGTGACAGCCTTTGCCAACCACCAGTTTTGGTCATAGATGACTGCAAGCCAATCTCCAGACTTAATGACACCAGCAGATAAATCTGTTGTAGTCCCATCAGGACCCCTCTGGGGTTCCTGCCCCATTTCTTCCATCAGCATTGCCAAAGGCCCTCTTTCATTTCCCATTGTGATAGGGCCATCATTCTCCTCAGCCTGTACCCTGGCATTTGTGTTAACACTCAACTGGCATGTTGTTGGGCTAAAGCACTGGCACATCTGTGGCTCAATGCAGAAACATGACAATGATCTGCAATGGATGCCGTTTCCATAAGGTGTGACCTGATGGATTTTCCTCGTTCCTGGTACAGGTTTTAGTGTATGAGAAAGGAGTGCATCATATGTCTGCATGTCACCTTCAGCAATATGATAGAGCTGAGTACTGCAAAGGCTTCTCCCAACCATCTCATGGAAGATCTTACCATCCACAATGTCATTCCCCCATAGTACAAGGCTGTCTGCAGTCCTTTTGACACTGTGTCAACACCGTCAGACAGAAAATCTGACGGTGTTGACATCTGACGGTGTTGACAAAAACACATTTTTTTACATGGCATTGCATGCACTGTATACAGGAGGCATCTTGTTTTCTGTCTGTTGCTAGCTATCCCTAGCCTCTACTTAAAACTCATACTTTTATGTCATAATTTTAAATAATTCTTTCTATACAAAAGAGACGGTGTTGACACATCACGGTTGTCACAGTAACAACATCAAGAAATATGTAAGATTTTTTGAAAAAATAGCAAACTTACAGGACCTTCTGACACCTTGCCGCATGTAGCTGAAGTGGGGGGAGGAAAGGGGGTCCTCAGGAACATAGCTGCCCATGTGTTTCCCTGATTTTATTGCTTTTTTATAGAGATCTGACGGTGTTGACAAAAACGTGGGACACATTTTGAACAATTACAAAATAGGAGTAAATATTGTTGAAAATTCACTTTGTTTAGTTTTAAAGTGACTTTCCACTCTACTCTTTCATCTGGCATATATATTATTCATTTTAAAAGAGTTTTTCATTGTTTTTTATCAAATTGAAATGATAACCTCTTGTGTGGGGACAGCTGATTTTGTGGGTACTGGGCTATCGTATAATCATATAAATCATTAAATAAATAAAAACATACGAAAAAATGTTACATTTGTGCAAAATACACTTAGATGAGCAACCCTGATATAAGTTATTAATGAAAATCATATTCATTTTCAACAGAATAGCACTTTTAGTAGTGACATGTTTTAGCCAAATTCTCAAGAATCACTGGTATATGTAATCTCAATTATGTCATGATTCTGGGCTAACTTTGAGGGTGAATCTGTGAATCTTAACTTTTTTTCTAGCTAACGTTAGCTAGCTAGCCATGTGTTTATTGTTTGCAAAGGAGTCCGTGGAAGTTAGCTAGCTAGCTATGTGTCCAGAGGAGATGTTAGATGCTAGATATCGATAGCTAACCAACCTTGAATCTAGACTAGCGATGCCATTTCTTTCTCAATCTATCGTGTTTGTTGTTTGTGAATAAGTCAGTGTAGCTAGCTAACTTACTTTGGTGGGCGAGCTAGCTAGCTATTATATTATATATAATGTTAGCTAGCCTATTCTCATTCGGATGTTTGTGCAAATTAGATAATTGCTCGTAATCCATCGATACAATTGTAATGTTAGCTAGTTCTTGTTGGTGACATTTGCCGATAGAAATTGGCAAATCCGAGGAATCGTTGTAGGTCTTTCCGGGACTCAGGACGAGGCCACTCAACAATGGCTTTGACCTTCTCGGGGTCCATACTCACGACTCCCGGAAAATATTATGTACCCTAAGAAGGTCGTGGTGGTGCAGTGCAAGTCGCACTTTTCAGCCTTCACAAACAGTCTATTCTCCAGGAGGCGTCTCAGGACTTGGCGGACATGAGTGACGTGCTCGGCCTCGGTCTTTGAAAAGATGAGTATGTCATCCAGATATACGAAGAAGAAACGATTGAGCATGTCGCCGAGCACGTCATTAACTAACTTCTGGAAGACAGCAGGGGCGTTATTGAGGCCAAGGGCATGACTAAATACCCCCAATGGCCAGTAAGCGGCAGAGGATAATGATTCTTTATCATGATGTTGTTGAGGGCACGGTAGTCGATGCTGGGCCTAAGGGATCCATCCTTCTTGCCCACGAAGAACAACCCCGCACCAGCGGGGGAGGAAGAAGGACGGATGATGCCCGCTGCCAGGGACTTGTAGGTACTTCTCCATGGACTCATGTTCCGGTCGGGAAAGAGAGAAGACCCACCCCCTGGGAGGAACTGTGCCAGGTTGCAGGTCGATAGCAAAGGGGCGGTGCGGAGGCAGAGAGACAGCTCAGGACTTGTTGAAGACCTCCCTAAGATCCTGGTACTCGGAGGGAATACTGGACAAGTCAGCACACTTCTCGGATGAGGAGGGGCTAGGAAGGGGACTCGGAAGAGGAGAGTGGGCTTCTCGGAGGCAATGAGATGAACAGAATGGGCTCCAGCCCACAATCTTATGCGTCGACTACTCGAACGTGGGGTTGTGCTTGACCAGCTAGGGGTGTCCACGGATAATAGGACGGAAACTGAGCTGAAGCTTCTCCCGATAGTTGCCAGAGATCAGCAGCTTGAGTGGGGCGGTGATGTGGTGAATGCTGGCGAACCTCTGGCCGCAGAGGGAGTTGGCTGCTAGTCGGCGTGGCAACTCGAGGATGGGGACTCCCCATTTGGACGCCATCCCAGCGTCCAAGAAGCTCTCCTCGGCTCTGGAATCGACGAGGGCAGATGTCTTCCTAGTCAGATCCGCCCACTCAAGCATCAGGTGCGGTTTTTTAGAGGAGTGTTCGATAGGGATGATGCCCACTAGTGCTCCTCTAGTCACTAATGGGCGTTGGATTTTACCGGGCACTTGGCAACGAAGTGACCCGATTGGCCACAGTAGAGACAGGCTCTGGACTTCATCCTCTGATCCCGTTCCTCCCTCGACATGCGAGTCCGATCCACCTGCATGGCCTCCGTCTCTGGTACCCGGGAAGGAGTTCGGACTGGATGTCCAGGCTCTCTGAGAGGTCACGAGTCAGCAGCTCGTCCTTGACACGCTCAGCTAGACCCTGGAGAAAGGTGTCGTACAGCGCCCCATCCACTGGAAGTCGCCAACGTCTGGAACTCTGTTGCGAAATTCGAAACCGAGGGGTCCCCCTGGCGCATACGCAGCATCTTCCTCGCCGCCTCATGCCCGTGCTTGGAGCGGTCGAAGACCCTCTTCATCTCGCCTGCGAACATGTTGGAGGTCTGGATGCACGGAAGCCCCGCCTCCCAGGCAGCCGTTCCCCACTTCTTGGCTCGACCGGATAGCTGAGTGATGATATAAGCTACCCGGGAAAGCTCAGTGGGGAAGGTGGTAGGCTGCAGCTGGAATATGAGCTGGCACTGGGTGAGGAAGGGACGATATCCGCCAGGTTCACCGGAGTACTTCTCCGGCGGGGGTAGAAGAGGTTCCCGTACCGGAACAGGAGGGGGCGCTGAGGGAGCAGGAGCAGGTTGTTGCTGGAAAGCGTAGCCAGGTGGAAGTGCACGAAGCGATGATGTCAGCTCCGTCACGCAGAGGGTCAGGTTCTGCAGGTGCTGCGAGACCGAATCCAGCTAGGTCTGGTGGCGGCCCAGCATGGCCCCCTGCTGCTCGAGGGCGAAGTTCACCCTGGAGCTGTCTGCTGGGTCCATCTCTGGTCAGAACGTACTGTTATGTCCACAGCCGGATTAACCATTAGGGCAACGGGGCACTTGCCCAGGGCACAGGACCTGAGAGGGGCACTGGGCACAATCAAAAAGAAAAAGAAAAAAAAAGTATTTTTTATTTTTTTTTATAATAATAATAATAATGATACTACGGAAGCCCTGAAGTGCAAGGAGAATTTTTTTTTTTTAAAGAGCTAACTCGTTATTTCGAGATAGTAAGTCGTTAATACGAGATAGTAAGTCGTTATTTCGAGATAGTAAGTCGTTAATACGAGTTATCTCATTAATACGAGATAGTAAGTCGTTATTTCGAGATAGTAAGTCGTTAATACGAGTTATTATCCCGTTAATTCGAGATAGTAAGACGTTTATATGAGTTATTACGTCGTTTGTTTGAGATATTATTGCGTTTATACGGCTCGTTTATACAAGTTAACTCGTCTAATTTGACTTGTTATAAACGTGAGAAATATCTGCATAACACAGATTACCTTATTTCTAAATTCCCCAGAACAGCTATCCTATTTGTAAAATGCCCTTTTAACTAGGCTAGCCTACAGGAGTTGTCAACATGTAGTAACTGGCGGGGTAATAATGATAGATAACTGTGAGCAGTTATGGCTCCAAACTTTAACAATATTGTTAATTTTTATTGCATTATGCTATAGCCTAGGCTACGGCCTGTCGTAGTGCATAGTTACATGTATATGACTTGGGTATATCATACGCACATCTAATTATATACGGCGAATCACACTACATTCTCGGTGAAGCTGATCTCCTGAATGAGGAAGCTATTTTTCCCCTGCTACGAGTAGCTAGGCTAACCCCCGTAAAATTGTATACGTAGGCTACGAGTTGTTAAGAAAAGCGAAGGTATCTAAACGTGTGAAGGTATCTAAGTGGAATACTCATTTTGTAATTATAGCTGGGCTATTTCTGCAGAATGCGATGTCCTGGAATATGGGTTTGGGTTAATTATTACCCCGTCAATTACGCTTACCCTATACCACGGTGGCTCGTTATCTGAAATTTTAAATTAATTCATGCCTACTGTACGCCTACAAGCAATTACTACATGTTGACAACTCCTGTAGGCTAGGAAATATGTATTTCTATTTCATTTCTTATTTATTAATTTTATTGTGTCACATTTGGTCTTCCAAAATCCCCGCACCCAGAAAGAAACTAATCAATGATTCGCATGACCATACTGCCCTCTCCTGACGAGAATGAGAACATCTCTTCTATTACAATTGCACTGTAAAATATCAGTTTATGCATTTAATCTCTAATAAAACAGCCTAATAAACACCACCCGTTGGCTGCTAATTATCTCTAAACCTGATAGATGCATCATTTGTTCAATACACAATGTAGCTAGAGTTAACACGTGTTTTTAGTAACATTAGCCTATGTTTTAAGTGTTACAAATATAAAAATAATATACAGTCCCTCGTCCCCCCATGTCAAAATGAAGCACGCAAGGACTGAAAAACAGCTTTAATTGCACTCAAAATATACATTGAAATCAAAGTTAATATCTCGTAAAAACGTGCCTTACAGACGAGTTAATAACTTGTATAAACGAGCCGTATAATCGCGATAATATCTCGAACAAACGACGTAATAACTCATATAAACGTCTTACTATCTCGAATTAACGAGATAACTCGTATTAACGACTTACTATCTCGAAATAACGACTTACGATCTCATATTAACGAGATAATAACTCGTATTAACGACTTACTATCTCGAAATAACGACTTACTATCTCGTACTAACGAGATAATAACTCGTATTAACCACTTACTATCTCGAAATAACGACTTACTATCTCGTATTAACGAGATAACTCGTATTAACGACTTACTATCTCGAAATAACGACTTACTATATAAAATATATATTTGACTTTGCAATTGTTGTATTGGTAGGGGGTGGGTTGCTGCGGGCCTGAGTTGGGGGGCACTTGAGACTTGTTGCCCAGGGCACAGAAAATTATTAATCCGGCCGTGGTTATGTCCCAGACTCAGAGACCCAAATGCAGACCAGGATAAGGCAGAAACGTTGTTTATATCCAGTCCAATGTCAAAAAGCCAGGTAATCAAGAATTCCAAAACGAGATCCAAAAAACTAAATCAGAAAAACAAGCAAAGGTCAAAACCGGAAAATCAAAGGGCTAAGGTACAAAAGGGCTAGGCTAATCAAAAGTCAGTAAACACAAAAGAAAATCAAAGCATTCTGTGACTTTAGCTTCAGTATTGAACAGAGAAAATTATTTAACTTTAGCATTACAAAGAGAAAGCATTATAGCTCTAGCATTATACAAAGAAAGTTGATTTACCGTTTGCATCACAAAGAGAAAGCATTATAGCTTTAGCATTATACAAAGAAAGTTGCTTTACCGTTAGCATCTCAAAGAGAAAGCATTATAACTTTAGCATTACAAAGAGAAAGCATTATAGCTCTAGCATTATACAAAGAAAGGAGCTTTACCGCCACCTACCGAACTGGAGTATGGACCAGGGACCCAAAACAAACCCGACCAGCTGACTACCCACTAAACTCAAAACCAAACATAACAAAACATCCAACAAAACAAATTAAACCACCAAACTATCACCAAGAATACAAACAAAAGGAAAAAAAAAAAAACTCTTAAAGTAAATTAATAAAGAAACAAAGAGAAGCCTCTAAACAAACTCGTTTCCCTCAAAAACCTAAATAGGTGCCTATATCCCCCGTCCCCAGATTGTCTATCTAAGAACCCCATCTCGAACCCCACTCTCCCTCATTCGTGATACCATCCGCCCCCTTTCCCTCCCATATTTCCTGCACTCCATCAGCACACGCTCCACCATCTCCTCCTTCTTACAATACCCGCACCGCCCATCCGGATGTTTCTTTATTAAACTTAAAACCCCATTCAATCCCGCATGCCCCACCCGAAGCCTTGTTATTATTGTCTCCTCCCTCCTACACCTCCCCCCAGGCCTGACTCTACCCACTGTCTGCTGCACCCTATACAAATGCCTACCTCCGCCCTCCCGGTCCCATCCCTCCTGCCACATCCGTTTCACCCTCTCTTTAATTATAGTATTTGCCTCCGCCCTACCCATCTTCACACCCACCTCAACATCGGCCTTCCCAACCGCCCTCCTAGCCAAGTCATCAGCCATCTCATTGCTCTCTACCCCCTCATGCGCCGGCACCCACACAAACCTAATCACCAGCCCCGTCCTTTGCAACCTAAACAAAGCCTGTAACACCTCCCAAATCAGATCCGGCCTACACCTGGAGCGGACACCCTTCAAACTCTCCAACACAGCACTGGAGTCCGAACACACTACTACCCTATCAGGTCTCACCTCCTCCACCCACTGCAGTGCTAGAACAATTACCACCATTTCTCCCGTATACACCGACAGCTGATCAGCCACTCTCCTCCCCACCGCCACCCCAAACTCCGGCACCGCAAAGGCGCACCCCACCCTCTCTGTCACCGGATTCTTCGACCCATCAGTAAACACTTTTATATGACTATAAAAACATATGACTTTTATATGACCAAAAGCCCTCCTCAGCCGCAACGGCATTTCCCCCACCTCAACCTGTAGAGCCGGCACAGGAGTGGTGCGATAAGCCCCACAACAAATCCTCAAAGCCCGTGTCTGCACTACATCCAGCCTCCCAACACAGTGGCAGACGCAGATCCATATGCCACGCTCCCATAATCCATCACCGATCTAATTAACCCCACATACACAGCCCATAACGCCGACCTATCCGCTCCCCAACCCAACCCCGCTAGACACCTCATTACATTAATTACTTTCTTACATTTATTCACCACTGCCTCCACATGCACCGCCTAAGTAAGTCGAGCATTAAACCATACCCCCAGAAACCTAAAGGACCCCACTCTTCCAAATTCACTCCCATACAACTTCAGCTCGACCCCCCGACCCACCTTCCCTCTTGTAAAAAAAAGTGACTGGGTCTTCTCCACCGAAAACCTGAACCCGCATTTCAAGGACCATTCCTCAACCCCGTCAATTGCTTCCTGAACCCTCTTGACTGTATGCCCCATATTTCTCCCCCTCTTCCACAGAGCCCCATCGGCAAATAACGACCTCCCAATATCCTGTCGGATTCCGGAGAACACATCATCTATCTTTACAGAAAACAGTGGAGGACTAATCACACTCCCCTGAGGGGTACCATTTTCCACAACATACCACCCAGAATACCCCCTGCCCACCCGCACCACCCCCCCTGGAACGACAAGTCAGGAAATCCTTCACCCAATTAAACACCCTTCCGCCCACTCCCATCCAGTTTGATCAAAAGACCCTCCCTCCACATCATATCA
This sequence comes from Ilyophis sp. 1 JC-2022, assembly GCA_022702515.1. Classification (NCBI taxonomy): domain Eukaryota; kingdom Metazoa; phylum Chordata; class Actinopteri; order Anguilliformes; family Synaphobranchidae; genus Ilyophis; species Ilyophis sp. 1 JC-2022. The sequence continues at coordinate 74,125,069 of CM040403.1, read as the reverse complement.
TACACCTTCTCCACATCAAAAAACACTGCCACCACCACCTCCTTGTTTACCTGTGCCTTCCTCATCTCCGACTCCAGGCACAACACAGGGTCCATTGTTTTACTCATATGAGACGTCAATGCTATCGGCCTATAACTTCCTGGCTTCGTAGGGTCCTTCCCCGGCTTCATCACCGGCACCACCACTGCCTGCTTCCAACTGCCCGGCAACGTCCCTTTTGCCCACACTTCCCATTACCACCCCTGGTACCACATCACTAAGATGTGCCAACATCATGTAACACCCCTCATCCCTCCCCGGGGACGTCAACCCAGCCCTACTAACTGCCCTCCTGACCTCCGCCAACGTGAACGGAGCATCCATCGCATCATCCCGCCCTTCCCTCACCCCCAACACCCCTATATTCGCCACCCTAGTCCCCTCCCTCCCACTCCTCCCCTCCGCCGTCATATTACTTGAGCTATGTACCTGAACAAAGGCCTTAGCCAGCATCGCAGCCTTTTCCACATCACTCACAGCTGTCCCCACTCCATTATCCAGCACTGGATAATTCCACTCCCTCCTCACCCCGCTCATCCACTTAATCATACCCCAGACCTCCCTGACCGGCGTGCTCCTCCCTATTGTCCCACAATACCCCCTCCAATAAGACCTCTTAGCCTCCTTAACCACCCTCCTGACCAGTGCCTGCAACATCTTAAACTGCACTAGATGTTGAAAATTATGTGTCCTCTTCAAAACCCTGAACGCCCTATTCCTATCCGCCACAGCCTCCTTACATCCCTCTGTCCACCACGGCACCGCCCTCCTTCTTCCCCTCCCAGACCTCTTAGGGATAGATTGCTCCGCAGCCCCCACTATCGCCGCACAAACGTACATCAACACCCTGCCCCACCCCAACAAGTGCCAAACCCTCTTCACTCATTACCCGGAACCTACCCCAGTCCGCCTTGCCAAATACCCACCTGGCCAAACCGTACCCTATCACCCCGACTGACTCCAAACCCACTTCACACATCACCGGATAGTGATCACTCCCCACCGTAGACTCCTCCCACACCTTCCAGGAGCAAATCCCAGCTAACGACTCCGACACCAAAGTAAGGTCCAAAACTGATGCTTTCCCTGTACTAAAGTCAATCCTAGTGCCCCTACCGTCATTAAGGCACACTAACCCTCTCGCGTCCACCAAGTCCTCTACCACCAGCCCATTCCCATCAGTCCTATTACCCCCCCACAACGTACTATGAGCATTGAAATCCCCACACCACACCACCCTCCGATCATCACGCCCAACCACACCCTCCAACAAAGACAACTCCAATCTGAGACAAGGATTATAGAAGTTCACCACCACCATACTCACCTCCTTCAACCACACCTCCACCACAACATACTCCATATCACCCCCTAATGAAAGTACCCTACTCTGTACACCCCGCTTCACAAACGTAGCACACCCTCCCCCACCCTATCCCTTCGATAACACTCGTATCCATGCAATACAAAATCCAAACAAGGCTTAAGCCACGTCTCCTGAATACATATCACATCAGGCTTGCACAACATGTCCCTAATAAAACCCTTGAATTCCTGCCCATTCGCTACCAAACTCCTAGCATTCCACTGAAGAAGGAAAAACATTATCACTAAACTTCCTGACATACTGATTCCTGACTTAGCTGTTCCCTGTTCAAATCCTCCCGGACCTTTTCCCACGACAGCTCCTTGACTCCCAAATACCTCGCCGCAGTCTTCACAATTATTTTTATCCTCTCAGTCCTAGTTTTTGCCTGAGCAGAACAGTTTACCACATCAGCCATAAACATCACAAAACTTATCTTGTCTACCAGGAGAGTATCCCCCCCCCCCCCCCCCCCCCCCCCCCCCCCCCCCCCCCCCCCCCCCCCCCCCCCCCCCCCCCCCCCCCCCCCCCCCCGCCCCCCCCCCCACACCCCCCACCCCCCCACCCCCCCACACCACCCACCCTCCCCCTCCTTTCCTCCATCCCTCATCCCCACCCCCCTCCCTCTCCCTCCCTCCGCCTCGCTCCTCACCCACCCACCCACCAACCCCCGTAGTACACACACCACTGCGCACCTCACAAATTCACATTTTTGCCCTGTTGTCCTGCATGCAAAATTTTGTTTGTTCCCCCCCCCACCACACCACCACATCTCTTCCGTTACACACTGCAGCTATATGTCCATACCTCTGACATTTAAAACACCACAGAGGAGGCGTCACGAAAGCCCTCACAGGAAACCTAACACACCCCACAGTCACTCTCTCAGGCAAGACATCCCCCTCGAACCTCAGCAATACCGACAAACTATCAACCTTCTCCCTGTCCCGCACCGCATTCAACCTCATAGCGTCCTTGACACACCCTCCCCGAACGTTATCGACTAACTCATCCATGCCTTGCGACACAGGCACCCCGGTAATCACACCCCTTAATAGCCCCTTAACATCCCTCTCACGCTACAGTCGTTCACCTCCTTACCACATATATGCTTCACTTTCATCGCTTTCGCCCTTTGTTCCGTATCCGCACATACAACTAACAACTTCCCATCTCGCAAGACTGTAGCCGTCACTATTTCCCCTATTTCCACTTTCAACCCATTCGTCAACTTCACCGGGCTCACATCCACCACACCACTCTCCCCCTTGAAGCCAAACACAACTTTAAACTCCTCACTCACCTTTTTCCGTACCGGCGGTACTTCCCTCTCCTCCCCCGCCGAACTGTAGTCACACCCAGCCCCACCACCACCTCGACTCCACTTCACACCGCCACCAGGCTTCACCCCTCCCAACCCCACTCACCTCCCAGCCCTCCAGAACCTCCATCCCACCCTCCACCTCTCTCCCTCCCCCACTACTACCCACCATCTCTGGTCCAGTCACAGCCCGGCCGTGCCAAACCGCCAAACTCCAGCCTACACACGAGAAGCCACAGTACTCCCTTCAGCTTCCGGGTCAGTTGTCCTTCGTCACCTTAGGGTTCAACCTCAGCCCGGAAAACAAAAACACTAAGTAAGTGCATCACCTTGAACAACTTTTATAAAGGGGGATTTATACCTGAAAAGGTAATATATGAGTAAAGAGTCTCGCAGACACAGGCTCTCTTCACATTGTGTTTGTATTACATTACATTACATTCATTTAGCAGACGCTTTTATCCAAAGCGACGTACAGTAAGTGCATACAGAAAGGTCATCGAAGTAACTACAGAACAGATAAGAAAGCACATTCTTCCCATACAGTAGCAGCTATCCCTAGTAATGAACACAATGCAGTTCACAGTGAACTGGGTAAATCAGCTCTAATACAATTCTATTCTAACTATTATAAACTTGACTATCTTGAGTACACAGTTCAACAAGAACACAAACCATGAGGTCCTAGATAAGTATTAGTCCAGGTGGAGTCTGAAAAGGTGCGTTTTCAGGCCACGACGGAAAGTAGGCAGGGTTGGCATGGAACGTAGGGGAATGGGAAGTTCGTTCCACCACTGGGGAGCTAGGGTGGAAAAGCTCCGCAGTCGGGACGAGCGAGTGCCATTTACACGGAGGGGGGGAAGTGCAAGTCGCCCTGCAGTAGATGAGCGAAGCGGTCGAGCAGGAACATAGTTCTGGATCAAGTCCTGCAGGTAGACAGGGCCTGTCCTATTGGCTGCAGTGTAGGCCAGGGTCAGAACTTTGAACCTGATCCTGGCTGCAACTGGCAGCCAGTGGAGTGACCTCAACAGGGGGGTGACATGTGAAAATTTCGGGAGGTTGAACACAAGCCGGGCAGCTGCGTTCTGGATCAGTTGGAGAGGCAGGATGGCGCAGGCCGGTAGGCTTGCGAGCAGGGAGTTACAGTAGTGTATTGTACAGTACAGTATTGAACGAAGAGAGCTGCGCACTTCCCCTATTGGAGCTCAAACGCCCCCTACTGGCCTGGTGGTACTACCCAACCAATCTCAATAGAGATGGTGTTAGAATGAATGCAATCAGCATCAAATACATTCTTATTTGTGTAATACCTTGTTACTTAATACTAAGCATAGATTACTCATTTCAATATTGAATATTAGTTTTACTACTATCAATTCCTGTTGTTCATTTCAAGTTCTGTTGTTTGTTTACTTCTCTATCTGTTACATTTGCGCAGTGAACGAACTTAGTAGTGAGCTAACGTTAGTTGTTACCTTTTCCTCTGCCGAGAGTCCCAGGTGCCAAAGTGTTGTCGAGTGTCTGTGGACATTAGCCTACACTCACTGGAGTGAACATTGCGGTCTAAATGAGCTAAAAGTGCTCTCATCTCGCTGTCAGCTGTGTTATGAGAAGGCGCTCAGTAGGCTAGGCTACAGGGCTTATGTTGGCCTCTCAAGGAGCACTGACTGTTTCAGGTGACGATAATATAATATGTATGCATTACTCCGATTGCCGGTTGGAGGCTAATAACGTTACTGGTCTGCCCCCTCCATGGTGCACGGACGCTGGACAACAGCCAGCCGTGGATATAAAAACTTAAATCTGTGCCATCAGCCGCTGTGTAACGTTTTAGCGATACTAATATTGAAAAACTATGTAGGCTAGGCCACGTTCTATGTAAAAAGAAACAATCATTCATTACTCTTTTTGTTGTGTGAAAGTGTCCACATTCTGAAATGAGTTGTCTACAAATAGCTAAATAGCCTGGCCATCGTTGGGTGGTCAAGATTCACGTAAACAAACGGTAGTGTATTGACAGATGCAGACTTCCTCCGATAAAATCGACTGTAACTCGCTTAATTCTCCAGTAATTTTCTTGAAATTTGGCTTTTTATAAACGTGATAAATGTATGCATAACACGTGTTAACCTGAATTCCAAATTTCAAAATGTTGTCAGAGCTAATGGTGATTTTATTGTTTAAAGCTGCTAGAAAGCACTAGAGGGTGGTTCTTAATTATTAGCTTGGTAGCTCTGATTATTATAACCGTATTAGGCCAGCTGCAAATCTTGGATGTAGTTTTAATCGCAAATGGAGAGCAGATTTTCCAGCTTGGAAGCAAAGTAGTGGAAGTCAGCTAACAAGGCGTCGTATGGCATGGGTATCGGCTGTAAGGCGTAAAAAAGATTACATTTCCAACAAGGTGTGCTCACGGCGTATACATAATATGACAATGAGCATAGTAGATTCTAATGGAAAACCACAAGTGTACCTAGAGTGTAATGTAATGTAAAATGCAATAAACGATGTACAATGAATACAATTCTGAATGTGTTTATTTAGCAAAAAAGAAATTACTTGCATGAAATGTACAAATGAATAATATAATTTGTTTGGGGTAGTAGTACAATGAAGTTCACATCGCAACTGGTAGTAGCCCAGATAGCAAGGAAACATTGAATCAATGTTGAATTAACATAAGATGAAGCATTGATTCAATGTTGATCTCTGATGTTGATTCTGCGTCCAGGTGCTCATCGAGTTTATGTTGAATCAATGCATTGAAATTATATTGAAACAATGTGGATGTTAACAATGGAAATCAACGTAACTGATGTTAAATCAATTTATCAAAGTAGTCAACAAAAAAACATCAAAATACTTGTTAGAGTTAGTCTACTAAAATAGATAACACATTGACATCAATTTAAAAAATGCAAACCTCTTTATTGATTTTAAAGCTGCATGCAATAGTTATAGTTTCATGCTGAAAAACGAAAGTTAAAGTGATTTAAAAGCTAAACTCGTCTAAAAATAATGTTTGTAACTGTTCACAATGTGGGTCGCGGTGTGAGCTGCCATGATGATGTGATGTCAAGTTCTTCCTAGTCGGGAGGTCGGGGTTGATTTCCCGATCCCCGATTTCCGACATGGAACTCCTAGTTCAAAGGGCGTTTTATTAAATTTTCCCTCGTCGGATATTGGGATTCTTAGTTGGAAATGAATAGACGAATGCAGAATTAGCATCAACCACAAATACCCTTTGCTTTTAAGTCTCCTTTGTGTGGATGGATTCCTTTAAGGGTTGTTTCTCCTGACCTTTTTCCCCATAGAGTTCTATAGGAAAATGAGTCAGGAGAAATAACCCTTGCAGTGATCCATCCACATCTACTCCATATCTGGCAACAGAGTGATGCTTTGGGGCTCGTTCAATAGCTCAGACCCTTGATGACTTACAGCCATTTAGCCAGCCATGTGTTCCATACTGTACCAGTGTAATTTACAGCTGAATCTAGTCTCACCCCCCAATTCCCATAGAGATCCATTCAAATGCAGAGAGCTTATAGTATCGCTTGTAACAGTACCTGGAAATAAGATATTGAGAGTCTTTTGATGTTGATGGGTCACAGACTTCAGGAAGTAACAGCATGCAAAGGATATGCTACCAAATATTAAATATGATACTTTAAAAATATGTTAAAGCAAAGGGTATGAATACTTATGTAAATGAAAGAGTTTTCGGTTTTTAATACATTTGCAAAAATTTCTAAAAACATGTTTTCACTTTGTCATTATGGGCTATTTTGTGTAGAATTTTGAGACAAAAAATTAACTCAATCTATTATAGAATATTTCTGTAATGTAATAAAACGTGGAGAAGGTGAAAGGGGTATTCAGACTTTCCGGCTTGACTGTAGTGAATAGGGAGCGATTTCGGACACAGCCAATTAAATTCCTTGTTCAAATACATAGGCTATTTTCTATTTCCAACAGATACATTTTTAGATTTTTGATAATGATAAATTTTTTGTTGATACATTTTTTGTTGTTGTTTTGGCTGTGTACATAAATACAAGTACCACACTATATTTACTGGTTATATACATACATCTTTATATCAGTGGTTGCACTAATGCAGAATTGTGCATTATATACACAGGAAAAAATTTAAAAATGCAGAATAAAATGTGACGTTCATGTGTAAGGGCCATTTATAGTTACTTGATGGGTAGCAGTCTTAAACTACTTACGGCTCCCTTTTTTTTTTAAATGGTCAAATGCAAATTATATTAGTCATTATTAGTTCAAGTTATCATGGCAAAATTAGCGGAGTTTATTCAGAACACAAGTGGAATATTGTAAAACGCACATTTCGAAATGGTTTGTGTTCTGAAAACACAAGATATCATCGGTCAGGGCAACCACTGTTTATATAGATATGATTAGATTACCTTCTGGTAAAAAAAAAAAAAGTCTGGAAATGAAACTCACAAACTACATTTTAAGTGAGCGATAATGGAATAATGTATGGCAAAATCTGAAAAGACCGGAAATTCAACCCAAAAACTATGTTTTAAAGAAGAGATAATGATTGGCAAAAGCCGAAAAAGACAGGAAATTCACACAAGCACAGAGACCATTATCTTGACCTATGCACTGACAAGGCTCCCAACACACAATGCATTGATACCTGCTACGGGTACTGTAACTATGGTGGTCTACTTCAAACAACCAAAAAGATTATTTTCAGAGGAATGCAGGACTTAAAGAGTTGATTAATTTCTAGAAATAAATGAGGTAAGTATTTTGTTGCTATATGTACGTAAAATGTACCAATTATGTGTCTTATTACTTTCTTGTAATTTGTGCTCTGTAAAATAAACTAAAAGAGGTAATCACTGCCAAATTACATAAGTACATAGTGTATATCTGAATTAATAGTAGCAGCCATGAAAATCGATAAGATGTTCAGACAACTGTCTACCAAAAACATTTTTTTACAATTATACAAATTAATGACTGTCTCACTCTCGCTCCAAATCAGCATATATACACTGCTCAAAGAAATTAAGGGAACACTTAAACAACACAGTATAACACCAAGTCAATTAAACTTCTGGGATATCGATCTGTCCAGTTGTGAATCAATTTCACCTGCTTTGGTGCAAATGAAAGTGACAACAGATGGACAGGAGAGGCAACAGCAAGACAACCCCCAAAAAGTAAATGGTTTTGCAGGTGGTGGCCACAGACCATTTCTCTCTCCTTATACTTCCTGACTGATTTTTCTCTAGTTTTGCATTTTGCTAGTGCCCTTGTCACTACTGGTAGCATGAGGCGGTACCTGCTGTATGGCTGTATTTCTCTCTCTAGAGTAATTTTGATTGGTGCATATGTGTGCAGATTCTTTCCCTATCGTACATGGGAAAATAGTGCCAAAATTATTTGTATTTTTGTGTATCCACAGCTTGAGATTTGTAGTTTGTAAAACAGGATTTGTAGTTTTGCGATGCGTAAAACATGTGAAACACGTGTAAATAATATTGGCACTAAATTCACTCCATAAGTATGCTGAAACTATGAGATGTGTTTAGCTAATTAATCTGGGGTAGAATCCGTACGTTAGAACCCGATGCAATAACGTTATTTCTCACACCAATGGCGCTATACTCAATGCATAATTGATTATGTAATAATTTAGGTTACATGTATAATAACACATAATAAAACATCAATTAAACCTCCCAGTGTAAAAAACTAAGGGAATTAATCACAAAAATTATGTTAAGTGAAATGTTTGCCTCAAAAGACAGAAAATTTAATTAATCAGCCTTATCATTACCATCAGCCTGCTCTCCATCAAGGTGTATCAGCACAGAACTTTGACAACTCCTGCAGCGCTTATATGTCTACTGTACTTCAGACAGCATGTAGGCCTACTCACCACAACATACAATTTAATTCACTTAATCACACTAGTTTAAAAAATGGTGTGCTACTAGCAGTTTGTGGTAAAAGTTCAGCTGAAAGAGTGATACAAGATATGTGGTCCAAAATAGGACACATGGGCATGTTCGAAATGAAGCATGCATCATAAAAGTGCAAAATCTTTTATCCACAATAGACAATATACTGTACAGAGCACCTACTCCAAGAGTATGAATTAGGCCCTTTATAGAAAGTTTGAATGTTAAGGAATCTGCCCAGTGGTGAGTACAGTGGTGAGTGTTTTTAAGTAGGTTACAGTAGACATATACAGGGCTGTACCAGTTGTCTGTGTTGATGCACCTTGATGGAGAGCAGGCTGATGTTAGTGTTAGGGCTGATCAATTAAATTTTCTGTCTTTTGAAGCTTTCAACAAACGCAAACATTTCACTTAAAATGTAGATTTTGTGATTAATTTTACAATGGATGGTAATCATTTTGCTGCAATAGAAAGCAATGTCAGGCACGTTTTCATGCAGTATAGAATTCAGCAAGATGCTGGTATCATATTATTTTTAAATATTAGTACCACTGTACTTTTTAAATTATGTTATACTGTGCAACACGAACACACACACACCTGCATGTACACACTCTTGATTCTGTGATTTGAGTGATGTCTGTGGATGCCGTTTGGAAGTCCTCCAGCCCTTATGAGAAACAGGGCTTTTACCATGCTGACAATAATGAGATGCAGAGGGGGAGTATAAGGAAGTTTTTCATTAACAGGGGGGGATGGGGGACAGGGAACACTTTTTTTAACACTTCTCTTTCTTTCTCTAACTTTTCTCTCTCTCACTCTAAATATATCCCCTTTTTCTTTTTCTCAGGTGTTTTGGGGTTACTGCATCAATGCTCTGGTCCACTCCATCATTCTCTTTTGGTTTCCACTTAAAATTCTAGAACATGGTAATCACTCCGTTCATCCTATCATTCAGTTAAACACAGTTTTTATCTACTTTCTGATACATGCTTCTGGTTGAATACTCGTATCATTTTCTGTTTGTAAACAGATTTTTACAGCAATGAAACCAAATACAATAGGAAACTTAGACTATTTTTGCCAGTAGTGGAGTAGATTTTTTAGTGTTTTACTCTACTTCCATGCAAATTTTAATGAGTTAATTTTTTTATTAAATGTAACTGATTGGTTAACCAATACCAAATTAGAAAGTGTTAGATTGTCAGTTCTCTGACACATTATGCACACATTTTCATAATTATTACTGGCCAACACAAGTTTTTTTAAATTATTATTATAGGCCTGAAAACTTGCATATACTGTATGCATTTAGGATCTGTGCTGAATATTGGAATGAATTCAGTCATGTGTGATGAAGCTGTTCCGTAATCACACATAACATTGGTGTGTGATGAGATGGTATTTAAAGGAGCATTCATTAATGCACACACTTTGAAAATGTGCACTAATGCCTTGGATAGTTTTGAAAATAATGATCATTGATATCTCGACATACCCCTCAATATGGTATAATCAGATATTGGCCTGATCCAAATGAGTATAAACTGATAAATCCAAGTTGATCTCTGGCTCAGGTCCTCAAATCAGGCTCATATAACTCAGTGTGCCATTTTTGATTATTTTTATTGATGTTTTTCAGACTCTGTTTTTGATAATGGCCACGGCACTGACTACTTGTTTGTGGGGAACATTGTCTACACTGTAAGTACCCCTCTAAACCGTAATTGCAGTATATCAAAGGCAGCATGTTGTATAGATAAAGAAATGAAAGCTGCACTCATGCATTAGTAGAACAGTCTTGATTTAATATAATTTGTCAGAATGGACTGAGGCTAAATTCACACGCACAGATAAATAAAAAATAAGAGAACGAAAAGAACTAAATCAGGATCAAATGCATGATCACTATAAATCAGTAGGTCAGTGTAAATTATAAGATTATGTGTGCAAATAACAAAAAACACCCCAACATCAACTTTTCTTTGAGACCTTATATGTAAACAGCTGATCCAATATGCTTCCCAGTGAGATTCAAAGATTGTGGCCCTGGGCATTGAAATGCCAGCTGGGTGACTTCATCCTAGTTTCTAATATTACTTTCTAATACAATTCACAAAGACATATTCATATGGATGTGAGAAATGTTGTTTTGCAAGTGATTCTACCTTTTACTTTAAACTCCCTTCCAGTATGTGGATACAATTCAAGCAAGGACAATTCCCTGGGGGTATAAGTGAAAGAAAGTGCTGTGGGGGATATAGCTGTCTGCTTACACTAGGTATTCCCTGAGATATTTGGCCAGTTTACAGGCAAAAATGCGGCTGACGATGCAATCTACTACCCGCACTATGATAGTGTGCTAGAAAATAGCGCTAAGAGGTACACTTTCAAAATAATAATAAAAAGTAACATTTTGTATTCTACTATTCCATAATAAATAGTTCTATTTGCTTTTAAGCAAAGCCTTTTTTTCTTATTTCAATGGTTTCCTCCTCATGACTACTCCCTCTCGCTCTGCCATCACTTCCTGCCTGTTAATAATGTAAAAAAATTTTGTCATGTTATATACTGATAATTATTGGACCTGTGTGTAGCCTTTAAAAAATTAGTGCTAAGGCATAAATGTGTCAGTGTGATGAGCCAAATCAGTGTGCTGAAGGACACAGAGGTTGAGAGTTTCCTTTGGCAGTGTGTTCAATTTACTGATGCACATATCTCATCTCTTTGCAGTATGTGGTGGTTACTGTGTGTTTGAAGGCTGCAATGGAAACTACAACTTGGACCAGGGTAACTTAATACCCCTACCCCCCTTCCACCCTATCCCCCACCCCGGACTAGAAAAAATGCCTGACTACCGTTTTTGGACTGTAGTCGAACTATCATGCATGTGGGTAAATAGCTCCCAACCATGCTAAACCAGGGTAAATACCTCTACACAACACTGTTACCTGACTTTGTGCTTCCTGCAGTTTAGTCACCTGGCAGTGTGGGGTAGTATGCTGCTATGGATGCTGTTTTTCGCTGTTTACTCTGCTATCTGGCCCTCCATCCCCATCGCACCTGACATGTTGGGAGAGGTTAGTCCTGTCTCTCTCTGTCTGTCTGTCTGTCTGTCTGTCTGTCTGTCTGTCTCTCTTTCTCTCTCTCTCGTACATGGCATGTCATAAATGTGTTCTATTTGGAGGGAATAAAACTAAGCATAAACTTTTGAAATTTAAAGATTTTTTAATTTTGTATGTAACTTGTGTAATGTCCTCATTACCTCAATGTATCACTAACATGCTATTGCTATTTGTGGCTCACTGCAACAAAGTGCTTATATTGTTAATAGTGTTAATTTTGGCAGTGTTTTAAACGGACTTTTTTGTTTTAGTCATGTGACAAAAGTGCAAATGAGTTTTAATTACATTTAGTCAATTTTATCTTTCATAGTTTTAGTTTATTTTAGTTGACATTTTATCTGGACATTTTCATCTCCTTTTAGTCATCAATAGCTATGGACATAGGGTCTAGTTTTAGTCTAGTCCACATAAATTATGTGGAGATTTTAGTCTAGTTTTAGTCAGCAACAAATATGAACATGTTGTTCTAATTTTAGTCAACAAAAACTCTGGGCATTTTAGTTTAATTTTGGACAACATTAAATCTGAACATTTTAGTCTAAAAATATTTAACATTTTTGTTGACAAAAACAGAAGTCTACTTTTCGTCAGATGTAAAAGCAGGCTGGTCAAATTGGACACAAAATGGTCGAAGGTTGAAGGTAGGTGATCAGGTGCACTATTTTCGTGTGCCCACCAAATGGTAAATATTATATTACAAACTGGACATTATATTATATATTATGTTCTCCTATAATATTTGTCCATGCATTTAAACCCAAATGACACTCCTTACACATTGAACTAGTAAATTAAGGAAATTTGTATGTAAATGTTTAAAATTGTAGCTAATTAATAAGTTAATAAGTTCACACCATTACAGACTAAGGGATAGGTCTAACTATTTTCTTTTGTTTCTGGCTTGAGGGATAATGTAATACATATGCAGAAATATTTATTCAACTTTCCACCACTATATTTTTGATGTTATAGATTTAGTGATAGCCCCCTTTAAGTTGTAATGGTGAGTTAAGACATGAAAAATTATTTCTTTGTCATATTTGTATTGAATCCACCAAAAGTGCCATAAATCTAAATAATAATAATAATAAAACATAAATCAATGAACACCCAGTGCTCACATATTTTCTAATTATAGCTGGGCTATATTTATGCATAATGCCATGTGCTGGGATAAGAAAACGATGGGTTTGGGTTCATTATTGCCCCTTTACAATTACGCTTACACTATCCACGGTTGCCCCCTAGTGGTAGTTGTTGACGTCCCAATAGTAGTAGCCTATTCATATTTCTCATTCATATTATATTTTTATATAATTCATATTATAAATTAATTTACTACTATAAAAACAAAAAAACATTTTGACAACTCCTGTAGGATATAATAGTTAATGGGAAATTTGGAAATAACGTAACCTGTGTTATTCAGACATTTCTCACGTCTATAACAAGTTAAATTTTACTTAAATTAGTTGAGAATTAAGCTAGTTATAGTATATTTTATCAGTGGAAGCATGCATCTGTCAATAGCCCACACTAGCAAAATACCTATAGCCTATGGCGGCCGCGCAGAAATCTGAGCGGTAGCTAGGTTTTAATATCTATTGCTGTGCAACTAATGATCATAGCAGACTCTGCCCCTTATTGACTGACAGGCCGAGACGTTTTGAAATAAATACGCCCTGAAATAAATACGAGTGGAATTAAATAAGACGTAAAATAAATAAGAGATGTAAAACAATGAATAGATATTTATTTAATTACTTATTTATTTATTTCATTATCATTGCTTATTTATTTATTTATTGTATTTTGTCACATTACACATGTGTCCCTAACCCGCCGTCTAGCCATGCAAGTAATTAAAAATTTATTTTCTTCCCTAGTTATTTTGGTTTAATAGATTATCTTTATAATATTTCTTAGATATGTTCTGTGCAGCGAATCTCTGCCTCCTTTCACATTTCTCTCCACACCATCCCTTGAAAGTAAGAAGAATAGGCTTATGTGACACCCAAATGAAAATACATGTATACCATTCACAGTGAGATAACATTGGCTACAACAATCAGCTGATTTTAGAGGAATCATAACGCCTGAGCTGGGATTTGAACCCTAGGCTATATTAAGTTTTGCTCTAAGAATAACTAAGTTTTGCTCTAAGAATTCCAGCTCATTTTGTAAATAGCTGGGCTATATTTCTACAGAATGCGATGTCCTGGAAATGGAATAAGAAAAACTATGGGTTTACGTTCATTTACTCTTTGTCAATTACGCTTACCCTATCCACGGTGGCCCCCTTGTAGTTGGATTTGACATCACAATTATACTAGGTCCCATTTCCCTGAAATTATAAATTCATTTAAAACGAAACTCCTGCATGCTATAATAGTTAGAAGGGCATTTTACAAATAGGCTTGCTGTTTTGTGAAATTTTTAAATAAGGTAACCTGTGTTATGCAGACATTTCTCAAGTCCAATTCCTTCATCATTTCAGTCTCTTTGTGCTATTTTCGATTTACATGTGAAACTAAGGTAGCCTACTGCACTCATCGCTTGCCTCTGTTGACGGCTGCCGTTTCGCCGTGAGTGTGAGAGAGAGAGAGAGAGAGAGAGAGAGAGATGATAGTGGATTTTAATATATGTGAAGTATTCCAAAGGGATTAGAGTTGTTGATTTACTTTTATATATTTCTTTATTATAATTATACAAATGTTATTAAAATAAAAAATGTCTGGGGGGGCTAAACCGGGGCTAAGCAGATTTGTGACGGGGCTATAGCCCACCCTTGCCCTGGTGTAGCGCCGTCCATGACGCAAACCCATAGTTTTTCTTATTCCAGGACATCGCATTCTGCAGAAATATAGCCCAACTATAATTAAAAAATGAACGGGAATTCTTAGAGCAAGTTGCATGTAGTCTATTTCGTTTTTTTACATGTTTAGATACCTGCGCTTTAAAAAATAATAATAATACGCCATGAAATAAATAAAAGAGATGTGAAATAATGAATAGATATTTATTTAATTGCTTATTTATTTCACTATCGATTTCATTGCTTATTTATGTATTTATTTAATTTAGTCACATTTATTCTTCCATAGTGACCAAGCCAGCTAATAGGAGTATAAGGGTGTGTGTGCAAAAAGTAGGATCTGTAAAAGATAAACTCTTCAGGGTTAATCATAACACGGTGGTAGCTGCATATAGCCTACAGGTAAGATATTTGGTTTCATTAACATATTTATAGTTACAAAAGATTTTGCAGGGGAAAAAAAGAGGTGTCATCTAAACCGATCAGGTAGCCAGTAGCCTACAGTAGGCGAAGGAATGGAAAACGTCGAATGCTTATTTGTACGTTTTTTTTAAATATTATTGTTTCTAGCTATATCTGAACATGATTTTTTTGTAAACGGTGCATTTTATAGTCTGTGGCTGTGGCAAGGCGAGGGTCTTAAGCTTTTTAGGCTATTAATAGCACCCTTTTCTGAAAGCTGTAGCCTAGTTTATCATTTAAGACAAACATGAATACTGTAATTGGGACTGATACGTCTACCACTATAGTATGGGGCGCCAACGTGGATCGGGTTAAAGCTTTTACCTTTTCAGAAGTTAGGGCTTCAACGGTAGCCTAATTCAAAATTGGAGCATGTTACATCCAACTCGCTGTGCAAGCTATGTCTTTACTGAGTGGCTGTCACAAAGATTTAGGTTGCACTCTGCCGCAGAATTGCTGAGCCACATTTCCATAAAGTCTATGGTTCTATGCTGCTTCTACTCGTCTCCTAGTCCTGACATCTTTAAGGCATCAAGTACAATATATATTGCACCCAAAAAATGTTGGATATTCGTTTTCTCAGATATTGTAATTTTAGCGGTCCGTGAAATCATTTTGGTGGCCGGCAAATAATTTACTATGTAGGAAAAAACCTGGTATTTAAAACAAACCCAGACTGAGGTTGGTTCAAACACAGCTACATGACAGTTAATTAATGATACATGCAAAGAAATTAAGTGTATTTCAGTAAATTCTTGTCACATGTTACGTATTACATTAGCGAACTAATCATCGAGACAATAAGACAACATTAAAACTGCTGTGGTGCGATGGGACTGTTCTTTTAAATTCAGTGGATGGGACACAATAACTCTCCATATTCCACTGATTCCCACATTACTAGCAAAACATATCAATGCTAACGATAGCTTGTTGGTACATTTTGAGCTGCTAAATAGTTCAAGCATAGTTATAGTTCAAGCAATTCCTAAAGCGCAATAAATATCAATATAAAATGAAAATATATAACAGTATATTTATACTTTGTTTGTCCACATACCTGATGTCTGCTTCAAAGTAACTCATCACACTGACTGACTCATGACTGTCGAGTTTCTATGAATGCGTATGCTTGCAATCTTTCACCATAGGAAGGCTCGGTGCCCACACAGTGCTCGCCACTGTGGCGGAAACCAGGAGGGAGGGAGGGTAGAGGTAGAGGGCATCGCCCAGGAGCACCAATCTTCCGACCTGATATTTTGATTCAATCAATATATCTGTTCGGCAGGGCAGGCTGTGCGCAAACAGGAATTTATTTATTTATTTAAAAACATTTATTAATTAAATTAAAAAAACTGAAAAAGGGCACTTCTCTATAGGAGGCCAAATGGCAGGTGCTCAAGCCCCCTTTGAGGTCTATGTATGCACGTGCATGGTCCCAAGTGACCATGACCCCTAATAGTCATCCGGAACTCATAGAACTGTGGTTACAGTCGACACAGCAAACCTTCTTGCGACGGTACGTATGGCTGTGCCATCCTGGAGGAGCTGGACTACCTGTGCAACCTGAATGGGCTGCAGGTACCGCCTCATGCTACCAGTAGTGACAAGGGCACTAGCAAAATGCAAAACTAGAGAAAAATCAGTCAGGAAGGATAAGGAGAGAGAAATGGTCTGTGGCCACCACCTGCAAAACCATTTACTTTTTGGGGGTTGTCTTGCCTGGCCTCTCCTATCTGTCTGTTGTCACTTTCATTTGCACCAAAGCAGGTGAAATTGATTCACAATTGTTTACGCTTCCTAACTGGACAGATCGATATCCCTGAAGTTTAATTGACTTGGTGTTATACTGTGTTGATTAAGTGTTCCCTTAATTTCTTTGAGTAGTGTATATATGCTGATTGGAGATATAATATTGTCCATAATATAAGCCATAATATTAAGTTCATGTACTTATATAACGTACTCACAATTTGAGTTTGTGCCGCAAGTTGGGCTATCCTTGTGTTGACAACCTGTAGGCAATTATATTAAAGTTTACATTATGAACAATGAGACAACAAGACAATGAACACTGCTTTCTTTCAGAAGATTTCAAATTTATTGTGGTATACTCACCACCTCAGTCAACCAAGGGATGTAATTTTGTGGAGAACACAGAGATTTGAAGTCCTGTACAATGGCCTGACAATTTATATTAATGAACACATACTGTAATTAAACATATCATACCCATTGTGAAATTTACTGCTTGCCTGAGCTAAAACCTGAACTGTCGTCTGATCTGTCTCTGCCTCACTGTTGGCACTGTAGCAATGATCACGTTGAACCTCTGACCCTTTGTCATCACAAAATGGAGGATTCTGAAGCATAGCACTGTTGAAATGAAAAAACCTAACTGTCCCTAATGATTCAAAAGTTTCTTAAAATGATTTACATGGTGTTGTGGAAGTTTGAGTTGTAACTGGTAAAACCTCCACATGCACAGCAGTTGGTTCTGTCTCTGTAGAAGAGATGAAAACAGATTTCAACATTTAAATTGTAACTGCACTCATTGTCTCAGCCTGCCTCAGCCTACTACACATACTTTGTGGGTTGATTGAAGGCGGGGGGTCAATTGTCATTTGCATAAATTAACATACTATGTAAAAAGACATTCTCGCGAGTGCAGGTCTACCACGAGAAATCACTTTTTATGCGAGAGAACGGCATCCGTCTGCGTCTATTCTCTTTCGTTTAGATTTGTGCTCCTCAAAAACAGCCGTCATTATGTTTGTGTGACACAAGAAAATCTGCATATGACAGTTGTTAAATGTGTGCTACTCATTCTTTTCATTGTCGCTTACGATTGGAAAAGTCGTGTAATGTGGCCCCAGCTTTAGAGGTACTTCAAAAGAGGTACTCTGTCATCACGATTGGGGCGGGGGCAGAAAGAAAATTTAAACCGTTAGAGGGCAACATGAATAAGTTTCATTATAAGGTAGGCATACGAACACGTTTACAGAAACAACAAAAAAAATGATCTAGTGTTCTTACCTTTAAAATACAGACCATTTTCTTATACAATATTTCACTCACCATTCTGCTCTCATCTCAATTACGGCAACATTTGTCTTCTGTCGAACAATAATGCCAGAACTGTCCATCAAAGTAGCTACACCCTGGGCCTCTCCAGTTGTTCTCCAAGCGTCCCCCTTTCCGACCTTCCTTCCTTTTATTGGACTGCAGGACTTCCTCTCCCTCTTGTATATGAAAGGATGTCACATGTTTCCTCTTTCTGGACTCGAACGTTTTCTTCTGCCTTTCTTGGGCCTTTTCAATGTTACCCAGGACCTACACAAAAGATCAAATATGTGTCTTGAGTAACATAAGAATGAGTGATTTAGACAGACACAGGCTTCTAAACTTCTAAAATTCATACCAAAAGCACACCAACCTCTGTATGAAAGGCTTTGACCTGCTCAATCTTATTGTCAATTTCTGCAGCAGGATCACCAATGATGAAGTCTTCACTCATGGGACTGGTGTTCAGCGCCTCAGGCATTTTTGGGTGCCGGTAGAACATTGAAAAGTACGGTGTGTACTTTGTGGATGCCTAATGAGAAAAGATATTAAAACTGCATTAATACCAATGTTATGTTATGCACACACCAGGGTTGTGAAAAATTCTGAATTTAAGAATTGGCCCCCATTCAATTCATGTGTTGGAATTTGAATTGAATTGGCAACGCCCTAGAATGTTGAATTGGGATTGAAATTGTAATGACAAGAAGTGGAATTTAATTAATTGCAATTCAAAGAAATTCAGCTCAGTCACACAACAGAATAATTGTATTAAATCTAACATATATTTGGCTGCAAAATATAAATAATTACATAATTTATTTCAAGAATATATCATTTTTTCCCTTATATGTAGAATAATGAGTAATATTGATGTTCATTTCAACCTTAGCACTCAAACGAACGACAAAGAGTCATGGCAATTATAATTTATTCCGATCCACAACTCATTGTTCAACATTGTTGCATTTAATTGTCAAAAGATCCTCAAAGGTTTTGTTTGGCTCCATTTTGAAGACTTTGGGGGTAAAGTAAAGCATTTTGGGAAATTGTGTTATTCCACCATGTTCCACAAAATGAAAAATATGATGATTGTTCTATAGATGGTACTTTAAAGATTCATTGTTGAGAGAAAAACATTTGTTGTTTATGAAATCTAATCTTTAGAAGCATACCATATGTTGTTTGTTTGTATAACATGTTTAATGTACAAATCATATTGAGATATAAAGCCTTACTGTTAAAAGCTACACCTAAAGTATAGTATATTCATTTCTATGAATTTCATAGAATTTAAATTCTACTTCCTTTAATTCAAATTCAAAGTGCAATTGTGCATCCTGTTTGGTACCTCAATTCAAACTAATACTCTCAAAGTATTGTATCAAAGTAATGCCAGCTTCACAAACAGAAAATCCTCACGCTAACCTGTTTTGATGTGTTGATGGCGTACACTACAGCCTTCAAATGACTGTCCCAGTCATTCTGTGACTCATTGGTGTACTTTGCCAATGCCCTCTTTATGGTCTGGTTGGTTCTTTCATCCTGACCCTGTTTGGGGGTGGTTGGCTGTAGATATGCACTGTTTGATGCCCAAACTTTTCAAGATGCCTTCATTGACCTGAAATAGAAATATGCCATTGAAGGGTTCACTGCATTTTATATTTTCATAACTCATGGACTCCACAACCTCATCAACACCTGTTAACATTTATTGTATGGATAACGCAACAGTAAAAAGAATACCTTGTTGTCCAAAATCAAAGAGTTTGTTGACAACTACATCTGCAGCACATTTGCTCTTCAAGGGTTCTGCATTGACCCATTTTGTAAACAGGTCCGTCATTGTCAGGGCATACTTGTTGCCACTCTGTGTTGTGGGAAGGGGCCCAATCAAATCCATACCAAGGACTGACAACGGCTGGTGAACTTGAATGCAAAACAGTGGCCACTGTTTTCATGGTGTCATTGAGTTGACACTAAGGACATCCCTCAACCTTTAAATCATTAGAAACACTGCATTAAAATTAATAGTCCAATGCTTTATTAACCCCTACGCGCAGATGGCAAATTTGGTGAATTCTCATCTATTTAGGGGGTACTCTGTTTAAGGCTTTATAACTCCAGGTGTGAGCATCACATAAACTTGGCAAATGGCTTAAATGAATCAAGATAAGTGTACCATTTACAGTATAAGCTTAGATTTGTTTATTTTCATAATTTAAGTCAAAATAAAGTGCCACAAATGCAAAGAAACTTTGGTAAAAAATGCAAAATGTTGCCAAATGTTCTATCTTCAATGAAAATCGGTAGCCTACATCAAAAATAAATTTAATGATTGCACTACAGTATGTGAAATGCACTCAAAATGCGAAAATAACAGTGGACCTATCAATCATATTGGAAAGACAGTGCTTGAGTGGAAAAATGAACGTATATGTAGCCAGAGAGACCAACTGCATTTTAGACACAAATTTTTTTACATATCGGTAAAGGGGAAACTCCCCTCCCCAATGCGTTTTTTACAGAGCTTGCGTAATGAGACCGTGAAAATGAAAACTGCTGTTACTGTACTGCTCTCCTTGTGTGTGCGTGTAGGTACACAATTCAGCAGCAAGCCAAACTCCATTCAATGAATACGGGAGTCAGGATATAGCTTCCAAGCTCCTGGTGCTTTATTAGGCGGCACCCTCATATACCATATGAATAAGAGTGAAAAGACGATGCTGTCGAAGGCATAAACAAAAGGAAAGATTGCAGCAGATAGTTTCTGTGCAAGCATTCAAAAATGTGACTATAGTAAGAACTAAAATGGCTGACTTCCTGTTCTGGGTCAAAGTGCATGTCCAACTAGTGACAAAATAAATCCCCTTTCAGTGTCAAAATAAGAGTCCCAGGGGGCGCTAATTCACCAAACCTGAGGGCATAACACTCCCCGTCTGGTATCTGTAACGATGCCACATATAGATATCTGAACAAAACTGTTAACAAAGGATTTAGTCCTACTTTTTCAGAAGGAGAATGATCTCAGATACAGGTCTGAGAAACTTCTTGCTTGACCGTTGCTTAGTCACCTTGAGCTCTACTTTGCGAACTCGTCCATCATCACCCGGAAAGACGCTCGTGACGAGTGCCATAGGCCAGTCATTTCGGGCTGCTTGGCTGTCCTTCAGTAGCACAATGTCACCCTCTTCAATGTTAGGGCATGACTCTTGCCATTTGTGGCGAACTTGCAGGGTTTGCAGGTATTCTTTCTTCCAACGACCCCAAAAGTCGTCGGATAAGGTCTGCACTTGACGCCATTGTTGTTTATAGAGATCCTTCTCTGTGAATTTCCCAGGTGGAGGCGGCACACTCTGCTTCTGTGTGAGGAGCATTGCAGGGGTAAGTATCAGAGGTGAGTCCGCATCTGTAGAGACTGGGACTAGAGGCCTGGAGTTGATAATGGCCATCACTTCCGCCATGAGAGTGCAGAGGACCTCATGAGATAAGCTGGAAGAGCCTGTGCGCATCAGCATAGAATCCAAGATTCTCCGTGCTACTCCAACCATACGCTCCCATGCGCCCCCCATATGGGAAGAGTGTGGTGGATTGAAATCCCACGTGCAGCCTTCACTGTTGACATACCTCTGAACCTTTGACTCTGTCATCACCTTGTGGAATTCAAGCTCATTGCAGGCCCCAACAAAATTGGTTCCGCAATCGGAGAGTAGCCGTTTGGAAGGACCGCGGATGGCAAAGAATCTTCTGAGGGAGTTGATGCAGGACGAAGCATCCATGGACTCTATCACTTCTATGTGGACAGCGCGAGTGCTGAGGCAGGTGAAGAGCACTGCCCAGCGCTTACTGAGAGCTAGGCCACCTCTTGTGCGCCTTGAAGCCACAGTCCAAGGGCCGAAAACATCCAGGCCAGTGTAAGTAAAAGGTGGTGAAGTGCTTAGTCGCTCCTCCGGTAAGTCAGACATCTTCTGCCTCTCCATTTTACCTCGAAGCTTCCGACAAGTGACGCACCCATGAAGAATGCTGCTTATGCATCTCTTTCCGCCATTCAGCCATAGGCCAGCACTTCGAATGGCTCCCTCCGTGATTGTGCGGCCTTGGTGCTCCACTCGTTCATGATAATGGCGTATGAGCAATGTGGAGACATGATGCTTGCCAGGCAAAATGATTGGGTTCTTCTCTCGGCTGCTCAAGTCTGCCTTCCTTAGTCTGCCTCCAACTCTAAGCAAGCCGTCTTCATCTATGAGTGGGTTTAACTTTGTCAGTGGGCTTTTCTTGTTGATGACACCTCCCTTAGAGAGAGTGTCTAATTCCTCAGAGAAGGATGCATTCTGCACAGAGCGGATTATTGCATTCATTGCCTTCGCTAATCCGCTGACCGTGTGAGGTTTTGAACATTTATGCTAACCATTGCATTCAGTAGGGAGATCATACTCAGACTTGAATGATTGAGCTACATGAATGAGTGTTGCGACTGCTCTTTGTAATGAGTTCCAAGAAGAGAATCTCTCAAACCTTCCAGATCCAAGTGGCTTGTCTACTGCGCTAGTAGCACAGCTTGTCACAATTTGTGGTCGAATCTCTGCGTCTGAGTCAGGGTCAACCATCTCGAAGACATCTTGCTGTCCACAGTAGGTTTTGTTAGATTCATGCAGGAACGCTGGTCCTGTGGCCAGTTGGTGTTGATGAGCTGAGATGCTTGGACAGACCTGGAAACATGATCAGCGGGATTATGCTCCGTGGGCACATACTGCCACTGCTTTGGCTGTGTAGATTGTCGAATTCTCTGGACCCGGTTATGGACATATACATAGAACCGTTTCGACTCATTATATATATATCCGAGCACCACCTTACTGTCGCAGTAGAAAATCACGGCATCAGGCTTGAAGTCGATCTCCTGCACAATAAGCTCTGACATTTCCACGGCTAGTACTGCGGCACACAGCTCTAGTCTGGGTATAGTGGGCTCAGTTTGTGGTGCCAATCTTGCCTTTCCTAGGATGAAGCCGATGTTAATCTGGCCATCTTCATCCGTCGTCTTGAGGTATGCCACGGCACTAATGGCCTTGGTTGAGGCGTCTGAGAAGATGCAGATTTCTTTTCGCTTCGCTTTTGATGGAGAGCTGGCTGTGTAGGCTCGAGGAATGTGAAGCTGCTGCAGGTCTTGTAACGAGTCTCTCCATGCCTCCCACACGCTGCGTTTCTCTTGTGGGAGTGGGGCATCCCAGTCACTTGCTTCCGTAGACAGTTCTCTGAGTAGAAACCTTCCTTGAACAGTGACGGGAGCGACAAACCCAAGAGGATCGAAGAGGCTATTTATTGTCGACAGAACTCCACGGTGTGTGAATGATTTGTCGCCAACAGATGCCTGGAAAGTGAATGTGTCGATAGCAACTTCCCAAGTTAAACCAAGACTGCGCTGTGTGGGAATGGTTTCTCCACCTAGGTCGTGGACCTTGATGTTCTTTGCGTGGTCTTCCACTGGAAATGCTCTCAGGACATCTATGCTGTTCGATGTGATCTTGTGAAGCCTCAAGTTTGACTCTGAGAGGGAGGCTTGTGTTCTTTTTAGCAGGCTAATTGCTTCCTCCTCAGTTGGCAATGAAATTAGTCCATCATTCACATAGAACTCACGTTCTACAAAGCGTCTGGTGTCTGACCCATGTTGCTGTTCACCCTTTATTGCGGCCCTTCTGAGGCTGTAGGTGGCCACGGCTGGCGAAGGGCTGTTACCGAATACATGGACCCTCATTCGGTACTCGACAACATCCTTGCTTGGGTCGTTATCACGATACCAGAGAAAGCGTAAGTAGTCCCGATGATCTTCTCTCACGATGAAACAATGAAACATCTGCTGAATGTCTGCAGTCACTGCCACACGCTCCTTCCTGAAACGGATCAGGACTCCCAAGAGACTATTATTCAGGTCCGGTCCAGTGAGCAGGATGTTATTTAAAGAGATGCCATTGCATTGCGCGCTAGAGTCGAAAACCACCCTGATCTGGTCTGGTTTTCTGGGGTGATAAACTCCAAATGTTGGTAAATACCAGCACTCCTTTCCTTTTAATGGTGGAGATGCTGGCTCTGCGTGGTTGCTATCAAAGACTCTTTGCATGAAAGCAACAAAACTGATCTTTCATCTCTGGCTTTCGCTCTAGCGTGCGCCGTAGAGAAGAGAGACGGTTCACGGCTTGTTCTCTATTGTTTGGCAGAGGTGGCCTAGGAGACCTGAAGGGGAGAGGTGCCACCCAGCTGTTGAATTCATCCTGGCAAACCTCTTCGTCCATGATCTTTAGAAAGAGCTCGTCCTCTGTGGAGAGTGCATGCTTCTCATCATCTGCCGTTCTCTTGAAGATATCGAGTCCAAGGGAATCCTCCTCCATTCTACTATTCCAGCGACCCTGTGGGAGATCGTGCAGATTCTGAGCACTGGAAATGACTGTTTCTTTAAGGTAGACATAGCTGGTACATGGTCTGAACAATGAAGGTCTTCCATGTTCGAGAATGTTAGTCTTAAAGCTGTGAACAGTGGGCTTATGGACTTTCCCTAAGCACACATCGCCCACCAGGACCCATCCTAGATCAAGCTTCTGAGCGAATGGTGTGTTACCAGGGCCGTTGATCTGCTGCCTCACCTTGTGAGCTCTCAGTATATCTCTTCCAAGCAGCAAAAGGATGTTGGCTTCATGGTCTAGAGCTGGGATCTCAGAAGAAAGGCACTTCAGGTGGGGATGATGGAGAGCGGCCTCAGGGGTTGGGATTTCATCACGGTGGACTGGTATGTCATTACATTCGATCAGTGTTGGAAGTGTAAAGCTGACACCACCATCCAATGCTTCAATCTGATAACCAGTCGCTCTTCTGCCTGAACTTTCTGTCAGGCCGGCGCAGGTCTTCAAGGTGTAGGGGGATGCATCACCGTGGATGTCAAACAGGTCAAAAAACTCTGACCTGGCCAGTGATCTGTTGCTCTGGTCATCGAGCATAGCATACATCCTGATAGCATTCTCTTTGTGCCTTCCAGGATACACCTTGACGAGGCATATCTTAGAGCAAGACCTTGAAGTAAGGCTGCTGCCACAAACCTCCGTGCATAGAGAGCTCACAGCAGGCGTCGTTGAAGCATCCTGTTTTTCTTCCTCCCCGCCGTTCCCTGATGGGGGTTTTAGGTCCTTGTATGCCCATGGGGGTGGACCAGGATGTAGGGCTGAAAGGTGACTTTCGCTGTTGCACTCATCACACTTCACTGTGGCTGTGCAGTTGCGGGCAAGATGCGAAGATGAGCAGCACTTGAAACAGAACCCTTGCTCCTTCAGGTAAGTTTTACGTTCCTCGATAGTTTTCAGTCTGAAGCTACGGCACCTTCTTAGTGGGTGTGGCTTGTTATGGATGGGGCAGTGTTTGACTGGATCGTCCTTGTATGGGGTTTCATTCTGATAAACAACAGGAGAGATGTTCGTCTTATGCACGGACACTGGCTTTCTGAAGTTTATGTGCTTTTGGAGGGGTTTTTCACTTCGAGGATGATCATTGCCAGGAGGAGCGAAGCTGGGATCGTTTCTGGTTTTAGCTTGATAGCAGACGAAATCGGTGAAGAAAGAAAAGGGAGGGTAGGCGACGTGGCGATCCTCCTTATACTTCGAGCCTTGAGAAATCCATTTCTCCTGCAAGCTGTATGGCAGCTTTTCCACAATGGGCCTGATGCCACGGGAGGTGTCCAAGTATGCCAAGCCAGGTAGGTAGCCATCTTCCTTTGCTGAGAGTAGCTCCATTAAGAGATCCCCTAGTTCTCTTAACTTATAGTTATCCCTACTTGAGATATTGGGAAAACTGTCTAGCTTCTTAAAAAGAGCACGTTCTATCATCTCAGGCGCACTGTAGCATTCCCTGAGCCTGTCCCAGGTCATCTTTAGAGCCGCTTCTGGGTTGTTTATATGAACTGCCCTTAAACGTCTGACATATTCTGAGGACTCCTTACCGAGCCATTTTGACAGCAAGTCCAACTCTTCGCTAGCTGTTAGATCTAGATCTTTTATTGCATTGATGAACGACGACCTCCATGCTCTATAGTTTTCTGGACGGTCATCAAAGTGTGAAAGGCCAGTACTCACTAGCTCTTTGCGTGCCAGATACTTTGCCATATCCATCATAGTTGAAGACTCAGAATGACGTATGGGTGAACTACCTGCAGACTGAGGGCCATTAAACCCGGGCTGTTGATGCTGGTTGTCACTGCCTGGTCCTTGCATTAACACCTCCTTTTTCACAGTAAGAGGATTTCCTCTTTGTGACTGGACAGGTGAATTAGAGCTACATGATATCTTGGACCTTTGTTGTGAGTTAAATGTTGAGGGGCAGGCATCGAGTACCACATACTGATCGCCGTCTTTCGTCGCAGTGTTCAGAACAACTGGAGAGGTAGGCCGCGACTGCTGGCTAAGATGTTTGGCTTGGTCCCTCACATAATCGCTCACACGTTCATGTGTGTCTTGTACCGGGTGGCTTTTTCTACTGTAAAGCTCCTCACCCTCATGCTCTGCTGCTGCCTCCAATATCTCTGCCTGGGCGTTAGCAGCTGCAGCCTCTTTTTCCAAATGCAGGGCTTCCAAGTTAGCCTCTAGTCTAGCCTTGTCAACCTCTAGTCTAGCCTTGTCAACTTTAATGGCAATCTCCCTCTCTGCAAATTTAACACGTGCTCGCGCAGCCTCTGCCTTTGCTCTTGCATGTGCTGCTGCAGCACCAACCGATGATCTAGTTGATCGTGTTGAACCAGAATGTTGGGAACTGCTGACAGATGCTCCATCTTGTAAGCTCTGTGTTGCCACTGGTGTGGTGTGTGGCAAATACTTTCCATCCATGATGATTGTTACTCACTGCGCTCTGCTGCTGTAGTGTGGTTTAGCCAGCTGCGTGCTCGTCTTTTCACTGTACTGCTCTCCTTGTGTGTGCGTGTAGGTACACAATTCAGCAGCAAGCCAAACTCCATTCAATGAATACGGGAGTCAGGATATAGCTTCCAAGCTCCTGGTGCTTTATTAGGCGGCACCCTCATATACCATATGAATAAGAGTGAAAAGACGATGCTGTCGAAGGCATAAACAAAAGGAAAGATTGCAGCAGATAGTTTCTGTGCAAGCATTCAAAAATGTGACTATAGTAAGAACTAAAATGGCTGACTTCCTGTTCTGGGTCAAAGTGCATGTCCAACTAGTGACAAAATAAATCCCCTTTCAGTGTCAAAATAAGAGTCCCAGGGGGCGCTAATTCACCAAACCTGAGGGCATAACAGTTACGCTGGGCTGTAGTAACTGGTTCAAAGCACCCAAGAAGACATGGGATATAGCGTTGCTAAGGTTATAATGTACTCTACTGGATAAAAGAGCCGACAATTAAACCAGAATGAACTGTAATGAACGAGACAGGCTTGCGGGGCATGGGGGGTATTACGAGTCGACGTTTCAGATAGTGTAATAGCGGTATAAAGTGTTGTATATTTCTCAAACCGATTGTATCAGACAATAAATGACCACTGAATTGTTGTGATTCTTCTCAAAACACTGTTGATATCTTATTTTCAGGTACTCTTACAAGCGATACTATTTTTTCCACAAATATGTATTAAATTATTCCCCATAGTCTATTCTCTTCATTTCATAGCTTTCCTCTTGGTTGCGCTGCTTCCAGCCTCAGATCGAGATTTGGAGGGCTGGCCTTTATGTTAGAGCTTTTATCCAATCATATTTCAGCCATAATGTGTTGCCAGGGTCCAAGAAATCTGCCCTTAGGCCTTCAGAATAAACATTGCGGGCCCCTGTAGCTTAAAGTGAACGGAACGTTAACTGTGGCGTTAACCAATCAGATTTCGAGTTGGCGAGACCGGGGCCAGCTAGCAGGCGTACGATAACGTCAGCACGTGCACGTCTTTTGATTGGATACGCACTTCGCACTATTGAGAGGCAGAGCTCTGCAGAGATCGCAAACTGAACTTGAATGAGCTCATTTGTGTAGATTTCTACAAGCTGTTTTTTTTTCAACCCACAATGGCTGAAGGAGGAGAAGACATCGATTTGGTCGCAGATATAATTACAACGTCATTTTCAAGAGGAACCTTTCAAGAAAAGCTAGACATCGTCAGAAGAGAACGACCAACCCCGACGCTAGCGAGCCGAAGCTAGCGAGTCAAAGTGGACATTCAAGGCTAGGAATACACTTTCACCACTGTCGCAAATATATCCTCATGAGCAAATGCAAATTATTTGTTTGTTTTCTTTTATTTTCAGTGAATAGTTTATGTGTCTTTATCGTCACGTTTCTTAAATGAAACTGCTTTGGGTGCGACAATGCGCTGTTTAGCGAACAAACTTGTTAAAGCTAACATACTTTTGGTGGACTTAATAAAACTTTGTAGAAGACTAATCCCTTAAAAGCGCCTTTTATTTTAAAGTTTTGACAGTATCCAAGCGATCTTAAAGCTGGTAGTTTAACACTCTTAATTGTAAATGCGGATTTATTGATTATAAATGCTTCGGAAATATGAATAACTCTGTTGTACTTGACTATGTTAAGGTGATGCAACGCCCGGTTATACTGCGTTTCTGTCTAAATGTATAGTTTCTAGAGCCATGGCGTCATAATGATGGTATTAAGAGGTGGAATAATTCAGGTAGGACTGTGTAGGACATCACTGAAGGCCTAGATGTGAAATGCACGGCCCGCCACTGTTACAAGCGATACTATAACCTAACATGGCTAAATTAATATGGAGCACATTATTGGCTAAATTGCTGTAAGTCATCAAGAGTCTGAGGTATCAAACGAGCCTCAAACCATCACTCTGCTGCCAGATATGCAGTAGTTATGGATGGATCACTTTAAAGGTTGTTTCTCCTGACTAATTTTCCTATTGAACTCTATTTGAACTATTAGGTGGTCATTCTTTGCAAACTATTATTTGCATAAATTTTTTTTCTGATCAGTGGTATCACACTTGAACTATATAATTTATAATTTTTTCTGAGCATTTGACAAACAATAAACTGACTTAATTCTGCACTTTTTGCTCAAATTTATGGTTACTTAACTTAAGTTTTTACTGAGCAACAAAAAACATGCCAGCAGTCTGTGTTGCAGCAGAGTGATAGGATGATGATGATGACGTGCACACTACTGTTGTGTTACAGGCAGGCAGAGTAATGCAATGTTGGGGTTTTTGGCTTGGTCTGATTCTGGTGCCAGCTGCATGTCTGCTGAAGGATGTAGCATGGAATGCGTGAGTATCTTGCAAATTTGCACACTGAGCACCCTTGCACACATGCTTCTATGACCTCACACACACATATACTTATATTGGGATGGCAGGTATGCCATCAGCCAAGTTACGGCTTGGTGGAGCATGCCCCATACCTATACAGCACCAAGCTTTTGGAACTTTTCAGTTTCCTACAGAAATAATGATCACAGACTCTCAGCCCTTAAGAACATTAAGTTATGTACCTTCTGACCTCATGTAAACACACAGAATTCAGATACAACTTCACAGGTCCACACTATAAAGCCCCAAACTTGGGTTATTTTTCTCCTCTTCCTTATCCTAAGTATTCCCATTGAATAACAACATCTGAATAAATGGTCTGATTAAAGTCGCCAATTGCAAGAAACACATTCAAAATTTCACGACACAAGTTTGACCACATTCTCTTGAGTTGTTAAAATGAAAAAACACAGGGTTACATGAAATAATTTAAGAAACATTGGATAGCATTGCATTGGATTATGCATTATGGTCATCTCCACTGCTAAACAGGAGATGACCAATAAAAAGTGCTCTTTTAATTGGTCTGAGCTAAAAAGCCAAAATTGTTTATTGTAACTTGGTCTCATTTTAATCAATATTTTTAAAGGCAGGCCTAATTTTTGCAAGTTGGAATTGACTTAGACAGTGCTTGCTTTGTAGGCTATGGATGAATAACATTATTTTACGTTGAAAAGGCTAGTTTCTTTGCTAGTTTTATTATAGACAGTGCTATGTATGCATGACTTGCCATTTTTGTACGTTGAAAACCTTTTTCCGCACACACTGACGCAGAAACGTAATTGCAGTTATATGCACTCACACATGAACACATTTTCCAATATGCACACAGAAAACCCACAGGCACACTCAAAAGCACAAACACACATTAATATGGTGCACACATGCCTGATGCTCCCACAAACACACACCTTAATCTGAGCTGTGTATATTTCCTGTAGGGGGCGTCGTACTTTTAGGAAGTCTCTGCTGGAGGAGGTGCAGGAGCTGGAGGCACGGGCGGTGGATCCAGGAGCCGCCGTGTTGAGAGATGCCAGCGGCCGCAGGTCAGTTGTTCACACAATATTGGCCTTTTCAATCAGATTTTAACATGTGTGCATTGGTTTGTGTGTGAGTGCATGCAAGCGTTCATGTCTGCTTGCGTGCATGAGAGCATGCATGTGTATATGTGTGAGAGTCTTTCCAAATTCAGATGTGTATTTAACATGTAAGTTTGAGACACTGTCCACTCCAGACTGTACTGTGAATAAACTGGTGTGAATAATACATTCTCTGATGTTTGACTGAATACTTCACAGGGGCAAGGACAAAGTCCACTACAGTTAGTGATAAAGAGTTGCACAGGTACCAAGGGCTTGCCCCAGTGTGGGAGTTTGCAGTGATCTATCCCCCACTCACTACATCCATGCATGCTTCCCTTTAATTTATCTTCTTGTTTTCAATCCTTTTCATCTTGTCATGTGTCATCTTCCTCCCTTTCCTTTCTCAGTCTCACTCTGCACTCCTCGTTCAGAAATCCTTGAGTGCAGGCAGGTTTACACATCTGTAAGATTTATGGTCTGTGCTGTATCTTCAGTGTGCTGTAGAGTTTATAAAGCGAGTGTGTGTGTGTATGTGTGTGTGCATTTGTATTTGTATGATACAGCTTTTCCCCTGTTGCATAGTCAATATTACAGTGCGTCGTGTGTTTATTATATGTGTTGTTGTCGGGGGCAGACCCATCATATTTCTTTTTCCTCCAGAGTGGTGGGGCATTTTAAACATTTTTATCTTTCTGTTGTTGGAAACTAAAATAAAACCCCCAAAATGATTTGGCAAACTAAAACAAATTTTTTTTTATTTGAGCCTGCTGAATTCATGCCTGGAGTTTCCTGCGTTTAAACATCCAGGGGTTTTCCTAAGCAGAGAAATGGGTTTTGGCGGCACGTATGCGAGCACAAGCATTTTTTTACATACATTTTACCGTAAATACAGTTTTTGGAGTAAAAAGAGCCCATGTAGGCTTTTGTTGTAAAGTACCAGTAGGGTTGTGTTTAGGAGTTATTTGAATATTACACCATTTAGGCTATTTTGATAGTGCACAAATAGAAAAATAAATAAACAACACTCTAAAACAGAAATAAAAAATAAGTGTAGTAAAAAAACAAAAAAAACATACAAAAGCACCGTGTGTGTTTTTACATAGTCTACGTTCCTGTTGTTATTTCAACCCTAAATGCGATAGGTCACTGTGGAAATGTCGACTGTATGGCACTTTGGCGAAACGTAACAAGATAAACTTTTCAGGTTTAATCATAACACAGTGGTAGCTGCATATAGCCTACAGGTAAGATATTTGGTTTCATTAACATATTTATAGCTACGAGAAATCTTGGAGAAAAAAAATGAGGTGTCTTCTAAACTGAAAGTGTATCAGGTAGCCAGTAGCCTACAGTAAGCAATGGAAAACGCTGAATGCTTAGGCCTATTATTTGTACAACGTTTTAAAAAATATTATTGTTTCTAGCTATATCTGAACGTGATTTCCTTGTAAACGGTGCATTTTATGCATTTTACAGTCTGTGGCTGTGGAAAGACGAGGGTCGTAAGCGCTTTAGGCTATTAATAGCACCCTCTTATTTTATTGCACTGCGGTATCAATCCTGTGGGATTTCTTAAAGCTGTAGCCTAGTTTATAACTTAAGACAAACATAAATACTGTAATTGGGACTGATACGTCTACCACTATAGTATGGGGCGCCAACGTGGATCGGGTTTATTTCCCGCCACCACCCCCCCCCTCTTGGGAGGTCAACTTTATTTTTTATTATTACATTTGCAACTTGTAAGAAAGAAAAGAGAGAAGAAAAAAAAAGGGGAGAAAAATATTGTGAAGTCTCTTTGAG
The DNA here is from genome assembly GCA_022702515.1 of Ilyophis sp. 1 JC-2022. NCBI lineage: Eukaryota > Metazoa > Chordata > Actinopteri > Anguilliformes > Synaphobranchidae > Ilyophis > Ilyophis sp. 1 JC-2022. The sequence goes on along the minus strand of CM040403.1, from coordinate 74,092,731 downwards.
GGGGGGTTAAGTAAGCAAAACAAACAAATAAACAAACAAACAAAAAATATACAGATTAATGCAATATGTGTGAGTTTGTGTGTGTGTGTGTGTGTGTGTGTATGCAAAAAGAAATTATATATTTTTTAAAAAAATACATATATATATATATATAAATAAAATAGAAAAACTAAGCACATTGAAACATCAATAATTAAAGTGAGAAGGGGTGACTGCTACACAAAACATAATACAAAAACGTTGAGAAGATATAATATTAATAACAAATACCGGGATGCAAAAGATAGACAAATAACAAAAATTGATAAATACATTGGTTCATGAGCAGATAAGGGGATGTCAGTGTTATGGAAGTTGTGGGTGCATATTTACAACTTTTTATAATAATAACAGTAATAAGTATCAACAAAACATAGTTAATATTGTCAACAAAAATAACAACAGTAATAATGATAATAACAACAACGAAACAAAAACATTGAAATAAAAATAATTAAATAACTTATAAAGTTAATATGTGTGTTGCAATATGATTTATGTGTGGGAGTGTGGGAATGTGCGTGGCATTAGCCCAGCCCCAACAAGGACAAGAATGGAGACCATCTTTCCTTGAAGACTGTGGTGATGTTGTTATTGTGAGCAGTGATTTTTTCCATAGATATATATTCTGAAATGAGATTGGTCCAATGATTAATATTTATTGCATTTTTTGATTTCCAGTTTAAGAGAATAGTTTTCTTGGCGACAGCTAGAGAAACGAGCAAGCTGTTCTTGTATTTGTTTGGGATATTGATTTCTGAAGTGTCTCCTAATAGACAGAGCTGTGGGGATGGAGGGATTCTGCAGTTCAAGATGGTGGAAAGTTTTTGTGTTACGGAGTCCCAAAAAGAGTGAACCGGTTGACAAACCCAGAGTGCATGAAAATAATTATCTATTGTGCCTATCGTGCATTGTGAGCAAATGCCTGTGTTTGCCAGTCCCATTTTGTACATTTTATATTGAGTAACATGTGTTCTATGGATGATTTTGTATTGAATTAGCTGTAGGTTTGTATTGGGTGTCATGGTAAAAATATTTTTATTGATTTCTATCCAGAAGTCGTTTGAGGGAGAGATGCTTAAATCGGTGTTCCAGCTGGCTGCTGGGACTGTTATAGAGTCATCTGAGGTTAATAAAAGTCTGTAAAGTTGTGAAGTTAGTTTATTTACATTTTTAAATTGAATTATATCATTGATTATTTTGGAAGGTTCGAGTGGGTTAGAAGAAATATAAATTTTTGTTTTGATTGTCCAAATCATTTTTACTGCAGTCAGCGCAGAACATCGTAAACCCAAAGGATCGGGCTCAAAAGTGTCTCTAGTGGTAAAATGTTAGGTACTGCACGTTCAGTCTGTCATTGGCCAGAAACTTCATCCAGCTGACGTATGACTGGTGACAAAATTGAACCCTGTACAGCTACGCCCTGAGGTAATTTATTTTTTAAATAAGCCTTTATTTCTTGTAATTTTGATGATTATGGCTAATGAAAACCCAAATTCAGGATATTTTAAACAGAAATGTCAGCCTTCTGAAAAGTATGTTCATTTCTATGCACTCAATACTTGGTTGGGGCTCCTTTTGCATGAATTACTGCATCAATGCGGCGTGGCATGGAGGCGATCAGCCTGTGGCACTGCTGAGGTGTAATGGACGCCCAGGTTGCTTTGATAGCGGCCTTCAGGTCGTCTGCATTGTTGGGTCTGGTGTCTCTCATCTTCCTCTTGACAATACCCCATAGATTCTCATAGGTTCAGGTCAGGCGAGTTTGCTGGCCAATCAAGCACAGTAATACCATGGTCATTGAACCAGCTTTTGGTACTTTTGGCAGTGTGGGCAGGTGCCAAGTCCTGCTGGAAAATGAAATCAGCATCTCCATAAAGCTTGTCAGCAGAATGAAGCATGAAGTGCTCTAAAATTTCCTGGTAGATGGCTGCGTTGACTGTGGACTTCAGAAAACACAGTGGACATGGCACCCCAAATCATCACTGACTGGAAATTTCACACTGGACTTCAAGCAACGTGGATTTTGTGCCTCTCCACTCTTCCTCCAGACTCTGGGACCTTGATTTCCAAATGAAATGCAAAATTTACTTTCATCTGAAAAGAAGACTTTGGACCACTGAGCAACAGTCCAGTTCTTTTTCTCCTTAGCCCAGGTAAGATGCTTCTGACGTTGTCTCTGGTTCAGGAGTGGCTTGACACGAGGAATGCGACATTTGTATCCCATGTCCTGGATTCGTCTGTGCGTGGTGGCTCTTGATGCACTGACTCCAGCCTCAGTTCACTCCTTGTGAAGCTCCCCCAAATTCTTGAATGGATTTTGCTTGACAATCTTCTCAAGGCTGCGGTTATCCCTGTTGCTTGTGCACCTTTTCCTACCACACTTTTTCCTTCCACTCAACTTTCTATGAATATGCTTGGATACAGCACTCTGTGAACAACCAGCTTCTTTAGCAATGACCTTTTGTGGCTTACCCTCCTTGTGGAGGGTGTCAATGACTGTCTTCTGAACATCTGTCAAGTCAGCAGTCTTCCCCATGATTGTGTAGCCTACTGAACCAGACTGAGAGACCATTTAAAGGCTCAGGAAACCTTTGCAGGTGTTTTGAGTTAATTAGCTGATTAGAGTGTGACACCATGAGTTTCCAATATTGAACTTTTTCACAATATTCTAATTTTCTGAGACACTGAATTTGGGTTTTCATTAGCTGTAAGCCATAATCATCAAAATTACAAGAAATAAAGGCTTGAAATATTTCACTCTATGTGTAATGAATCTATATAATATATGAGTTTCACTTTCTGAAATGAGTGACAAAAAATATTGAACTTTTTCACGATATTCAAATTTTTTGAGCTGCACCTGTATATATATATATATATATATATATATATATTTTTTTTTACACAATGTTACGTTAGCTTGCTTTTTTTCGTCATCCTGTTTGCGCTAAATTAGCATTAGCTACAAATATGCTTTGCTGTTGGGTCTCGTTTTGTTTATTTTCCTACATCGCCCTCATTGTAGTACTTAACCAATGTAACCCGGAAAAAAATTATTCAATTACCACGTATATAGGCTACACATAGTGTATATAGGATGTATAGGCTATGAACGTACAACAGCGACAGCAAAAAACAGGCAATGAATAATTATAACGTTTATTTATTTATTTATTTTAAATGAATGTGCGCCTCTGATGAATCTGATCAAAAATCTGTTATTCATCAGTATGATTGCTTTGGTTGTTATTACATTGATACAATGTTTCCATTTCAACCCAATAAATCAGTGACCATTACTATCAGAAAGTGAACGTTGATTACACCATTTAAAATTGGTTGACAACCGATACTGATGCTTAGGCTATAACACAATATCAATGTTGATTCAATGCTTTCTTGCTATCTGGGACTGGGTAGGTGATAGGCTACAGCTCACGTTATATTTATTTTAAAACCGACAAATTAAGCACTCTGTAATGTGGCTCTGCTGGATGAATTGTTATTCTGACAACAAACCGACTGAAGGTAGTCACTGTGCATGGGAGTGCAAAGGTTTTAGCCTATGGTCTATCAGCCGGAGCCAACGTAGGCTAGTTGAGTCAACTTTTAGGCAGTTTGTGAAATTAATATGTTTTGTTTGGTAATACCCTAGCCTAGGGGCGCCAGGGGAGCCAATTAGAAGGGAGAGGAAAATGTAAAATGCAAAAAGATTAATAATAATAATTTTTTTTTAAATAATAAAAAAACGACATTTCAATTCATAAGATTACTGTGCCGGTTTAAAATAAGATATAAATTGTTATAAATCCTTTCATATCGAAATTAGGTCTTTGCCATGCCCTTCTTTCAATCGCAGCCAATAACTAAGAGCTTTGTTAGCTGCGAAGCTATATTTTATAAATATATAGGCTACTTTATTCAAAATAAATATATAGTATAAAGCATATGAAAACTGTATATCTGACAGGGACGTGGAGAGCTACTCTCTGCGTTGCATGCACGGTGTGGATATTTCCTGCATTTTTTCCATGTTAAAACAAAACTAAATTTTACGTTCTGACAAGGAAAGTAAAGTATAAATTGTTTGCTTTGTTCACACTGTGTCCTTGCTGGCCTGTTTATGTTGACTATTTTTTGGAAACAAATTATCGCGCTGCACGACACTGTTCAGTGTGAGCTGCAGTGCTGACTGTGGATGAGAGCAGTTATTTACATTTTGTTAGTTTGTGGGCTGTGGTTTGACACCTATATTATTACCTTATCATGCCCAGATTTAGGCATTTTTCTCATTTCAAAAGGGGGCGGGGTCTAGCAAAACCAGCGTGTTTTCTTACCCTTTAAAAACCAACATGCTTCTGTAATGAATATAACCACATGGGCTCAGGAATACTTCAGAAAACCGTTGTCAGTAAACACAGTTTGTCACTGTATCTACAAATGCAAGTTAAGACTCATCTGAGATGGACTGACCCATGGGTAACTTGCACATCTGTGAAGGCACCATTAACACTGAAGTGTACATAGGCATTTTGGCGCAACATATGCTGCTATCTAGACAACGTCTTTTTCAGGGACGTCCCTGCTCATTTCAGCAAGACAATGCCAAGCCACATTCTGCACGTGTTACAACAGCGTGGCTTCGTAGTCAGAGAATGCGGGTGCTAGACTGGCCTGCCTGCAGTCCAGACATGTCTCCCATTGAAAATATGTGCCACACTATGAAGCACAAAATACGACAACGGTGACCCTGGACCTTATAGTCTTATATAAAACAAGAATGGGAAAAAAATTCTAAACTGCAACAGTGTTCTCAGTTCCCAAAAGATTACTGAGTGTTGTTAAAAGGAAAGGTGATGTAACACTGTGGTAAACATGTCCATGTCCCAACTTTTTTGGAACGTGTTGCAGGCATCAAATTTAAAATGCGTATATTTACAAAAAACAATAAAGTTGATTAAAACATTGAATATCTTGTCTTTGTACTGTTTTTTATACACTGTCCCAACTTTATGGGAATTGAGGCTGCCCCGCCTAATGAATTGTAGAGGAAACACTGCTGTGCTACTGTATGTTGAAGCCTCTCTTTTCTCTCTTTCTCCCCAGTCTGAATGAGCGTGCCCATTTGCTTACCCGTGTCTTTAGAAAAACTCCCTCCAGTCTGGGCCGCTCAAACTCCATTCAGCAGACTGTCTCACGTAAGTCTTCACACTGTCTTCTAATCATCACTGAATGATATATTGCATTTGTGTTGTGTGCACTGGTTTCCAAGGATGTGTAGAGGTGTTAAATGTTTATTGGTAAATTAGGTCAGGCACAAGTGCATGGGGTATGCTGCAAAGCTGTACAAATGTATGAGCTGTGCAGATGTCTGAGGCGTTTTACAGGTATTAGGATGGCAGGTATGCCATCCGCCAAGTTATGGCTTGGTGGGGCATGCCCCATACCTATACAGCACTGAGAGTTTGGCACTTTTCAGGGTTTCCAACAGAAATTACAACAATGACCACACACACTCAGCCCTTAAAAACATTAACTTCTTCACATTCTGATCTCATGTAACTGCACATAATTCTGATACAACTTCAGAAATTCACACAAAGCCCCAAACTTGGGTTATTTTTGTCGTTTTTCCTCTTCCAATTCTCATTTTTTCTGCAGAATTCGTCGTCAGAAATGCTGCTTGCCCACAAATAATAATTATCCCCATTGAATAACAACATCTGACCACCCATTTACGACATCTCATCAACCAATAACAAAATGTTATCAAAGTAGTCATACAACTGCATGATTCACAGAAAGTGCACATGTGATGCTACTTCAGCCAATAGAACATGCCATCTCTGATGCCACAGAATATTTTTCAAAAACTGTCATCGTTGCCATCTTTGTTTCCTGCAGCAGCGAGCTTCTTTTAATTTAAAAAAATTAAACTATTGCTTTTACACCTGAATAATCTTTGTGGGAGCAATTTAAAATATATATATTTCTGAGATGCGTTCTCTATCATTTCACATAGAAATCCCACATAATATAATTGCATGACTCAGATAGCTACATTAACCTCTTCCTACCAAGGGCAATATATGCCAATTCTCACCTGTTTTCACTAGTGACAAACAAAGCTATTTATCTCAAAAACTGCAAAGGCTGCAAATATGGTTCATGGCTTTTATTAAAACAGAGAACTGCACAATTATGACTAAGCAGTCAGAATTCATATACATACACTTTTTGCTACTTAATTACAACATCTGTACAGAAATTGTGAAAACAAAAAAACGGGTACCTACATTCAACTTTCAGATTTTTTTACCTGATGAGCTACAACAGCTATGGAGGAAATGGCTCCTTTTTGTGATTCCTCAATATGCTGCCCATCCCTGCTAAAAATATGGTGTCAAACCATTCAAATTCTACAGAGCTTTTTTCAGGTGAACCATTTTGGTAACCAAAGTTGGCACAAATTGTGCCAAATTGTGCCAAATTGCAAAGTTCCAGAAAAGTCTCAATATGATTTATTTTTTAAGTTTTACAATGAAATGAAATAATTTGTCAATAAAAGTTAGTTTTTCATATTACACAACTAACTAGCCTACCTGTGGTCTACAAACACATGTAGCAGCACAGTGAATACTGTATTCCACCAGAGCCCCATTAGCCAGAAATGAGTCCAGGTCATACTTGCCAACCCTCCCGATTTTCCCGGGAGACTCCCGATTTTCACTGTCCTCTCCCGGTAATCACCCGGAGACAACATTCTCCCGCAGTTCTCCCGAATTAGGAGAATATCCGTTTTTTATTTTTATTTATTTATTTTTTTAATCTGACGCTTGTATCTACGTGGCTGGTTAACGGGGATTTACTATCCAATCATAACGCAACGCAATGAGACGGGGATTGTTGTCTGTAGGCTAATCCTATCATAACGCAACGCGATGAGACGCCTGCATGTTGTGATTGGCCATCCGTCAGGCAGCACTCGGTTAACAGACTGATGTTATGACAGCCTATAATGGGGGAACAGTGCAGGATATTAGAGAATAGAGCAAGTTAAGAGTAAGAGGCAGAGGCGGTTTTGTTTACAGTGATGTACAGTGCCCTCCAGAATTCGTGGCACCCTTTATAAAAATTAAGAAAAGAGATTGTATTAAATTAACAGTTAAGTACTTAAAACCCTTTAAAAAACTAAAAAACATAATTATACAATATTAGCCTAATGTATTACATGGATGTTTGTTTTTTTGATATATACAGTATAGCCTACTGTATGTCAATGTATTTTTGTGGATATATATATTTCTAGTAATAAACTTTTTTTCAAACTGATTTTCTGTCTGCTTCTTATTTTGTAATTCACACCCTTAAAAATTCACTAGAATGCAGGAAATTAAGTTTTTTTCTAGGGGAGGAGGACCCCCAGACCCCCCGTGGTGGTTTCGGAAAATCTCCCTATTTCTGAGGGCTCAAGGTTGGCAAGTATGGTCCAGGTATATGCAAACGGAATATAAAATCAAATGTCAACCAGTTTTCTAGATAAAATAAAAACATCCCTGCATAATAATCAACAACAAACTAATCATCATGTTATCTCTCCTTCATGTTACGTCATGCATAAATTGCTCATTTGTTTATCTGCACAGCCTGCTGTACTGCATACAGAACAATTTACTCATGTGGAACAATAACTACTAAACAAACACTTCAGACGCCATTTAAGTCAAAAGAAACTCGGGACAGCTCATCTCAGACACAAACAGATTGCTAACTGCTATGTGTAATTTTGCTGGCTAGCTTGCCATTGTTACAATATAGTAATGTCAGCTATATTCATTTAATTCAGAGGGATTCGTTTTATACATAACAGTGAGTTCACACTGAGTTAAAAAAATCTGTTACCTTACACCACTCTGCGTCACTGAGACAAGATCGCAAAAACATCTTTGGGCTAGGACCTGCGGCACGGAGAAACACCTGCATAATTTAGATATAACTAACCAAAAACTGTATGAAAGACTGTAAAGTAAAAATCTGAACAACCCAATGAATTACCCAATGAATTATGCTTTACTAAGCGGAATGTAGCTAGCTATGCTACAAGCTAAAAACACTCTGCGCCATCTTGGTTTGATAATTACGCCCGGGTGCCTCTCCCTTTTACGTGGAGCTGTATCTACGTGACTTCCGAGGGCTTTGTGTTGAATGAGGGCTTATCTGAAGTCTTGGCTATTAGCTGGAATATTTGACAGACCGTTTTAAAACCCAGTAGAAGGCAAATAGTACTCGCAGTGGAGGCGGGTCGATGCTAGTTTTTCCCACTTCAGATAGGCCTATTGTGCTTTCAGTCAAAGAAATACACCCAATTGACGACGGTTTTACATAAAACTCTGCAATCAAGTACAAAACCCCTTTGGCTAAAATACGCGAAGCCACGGGATTGGTACTCCAGCAACTGGATGAGTTTCACAACGCCAAGTCAGTTTAATAATTTGAAGAAAATCATGTACAGCCGTATGAAAGTTTTTACATATTTTTTATTGAAGCCTAAAGGTATAACAATTTTTCAAACCAAGGTTTTGTGAAATACAATTAAGCAGAACAGTTGACCAGCACATTGTTTATGGTGTGACATCAAGCTGCAGTACAAGTTTGGGAATTAGGTCGTAGTTTCCAACGTTATTTACGAAGTTTTAACTTGACGTTTTGGGCTTAAAGACCACTTTCCCAGAAGGAATGGATTTATTTTAAGGATATTTAATCAAAATATTGAGGTGAGCAGTTTATTATATATTATTAAATTAATTAAATATATACTTTAATAAGTTCCGTAACGCCCGCGTTACAGCTAGAGGGCATCTGGCATTAAGAAGTTAATAAAAGTTAGGCCATAAATCCTCAAACTGAATTTGTAGCTCTATCGGGTTCTGTCTGTGGGAGACTCTCCTTATCAGCTCAGCCCACAGGTTTTCAATGGGGTTTAGGTCAGGGGACTGAGATGGCCGTGGCAGAAGCTTGATTTTCTGTTCAGTTAACCATTTTTGTGTTGATTTGGACATATTTTTTGGATCATTATCCTGCTGGAAGATCCAACAACGACCCAGTTTTAGTTTCCTGGAAGAGGCAGCCAGATTTAGATTTAAAATGTCCTGGTATTTCATGTAGTTCATGATGCCATAACAAGAGCCCCACAACATCATGGAACCTCTACCATACTTAACAGTGGGGATCAGGTTATTTTCGGTATAGCCATGCTTTTTTTTTTTACTCGAAACTCACCTTGAGTGTTGGTTGCCAAAAATCTCAATTTTAATTTCATCTGGCCATAGAACACGGTTCCAATTAAAGTTCCAGTAGCGTTTCGCAAACTCCAGGCGCTTACGTTTGTGGTGAAATGACAGAAAAGGCTTTTTTCTGGCATGCCTTCCAAATTATTTGTTGGCATGGAGGTGACATCTAATGGTAGTTTTGGAGACTTGATGACCCCAAGATGCTACTTTCTTCTGTAATTCTCCAACAGTGATCCTTGGGGATTTTTTTTGCCTCTCTTACCGTCGTCCTCACTGTGCGTGGGGACAAAATAAACTTGGGTCCTCTTCCAGGCAAGTTTGTAACAGTTCCAGTTGCTTAGAATTTTTAAAGTATTGCCCTAATGGTAGATATGGGCATTTTCAGGAGAGTAGCAATTTTTTTAATAGCCATTCCCTGACTTAATGAAGCTCAACACAATTTTCCCTCATTTGATTTGTGTGTTCTCTTATCTTTCCCATGTTGATGTATGAATAAGGGGGTGCGTCCCAATAGTCGAAGAATGCAACCTTTCCTCCTCCACTACCACTCCTCTACTCCGTGCCCCGGAAACGGATCTTTGTGTTTTAATGTAAAGTCGCTGATTACATTTTAATTACGTATTAATGGTGACATATTAATGAATGTCTCGCAATGTCAGGTACATTGTATACTGTACATGCAAATACTTGTACTCAAAATGTTCACAGTTTTGCATACTTCCGGGTAAGAGAGGAGTGGTAGTGGGGGAGTGGAGGAAGGGAGGTGGGGAGTGGAGAATATTGGGACGTAGCCAGGGAATATGACCTCTGTCACCTCATATTTATACCCCAGTGAAACAGGAAGTCATGGATTACTGCTTGAAAGTTCCTAAACACTCTGATCAACTTTAAAGTAAAATATAAATGGAAAAAATGCTTCAGTTACATTTTGTTCATAAGAATGTTTAGGGGTGCCAATAATTGTGGCACACATGGTTTTGTTAAAAGTAATTATTTCTTTATGAGGGATTTTTTTCCTCAGAATAAATTTACTTTATATATCTGATACTATACTATAATGTATAACAAACTATGTGCGAGTGTGTGCGCGCTGCAGTATGTTTTTCATGTTCTCCTGCATGTGGGGGTTGCCTCCGAGAGAACAAAAAACCTAAAATGGAGGGAGGTTTGAACCTAGCTTTAGCTAGACTAACTAAAAATGGCGCACAACCCAAACCAAACGCATAAGGGATAGCCATAAGCTTATCGGTGCGTGTGTGTTGAGATCAGCGTGCAGTGTTAACATTATGACCAGTTAATGTTTAAGACGAACGTGTTAAGATCACATGCAAGATATGTTCTGTGCATGATGCATTAAACCTAACGCAGGGCAGTGGATGGCACACAGCCATCAAAAGTAAAATGGTAACACAAAACCTTTACAACACTTAGCCATTCGATATCAGTTACACACATCCAGTCACAAACATTTTGCGGTTGCTAACAGATATGCTATGCCCAGTGTTACAGCCTTAAGTACATCGGGGACGTAACGAATAAGCGGGGCGAAAACGCGTAAAATTTGTCGGCGAATATTTCGCGTGAAAACTGTCACACCTGCAACGCTGCGAAAAAAGGAAAAGCTCGTGGTTAAAAATCCCTGCGAATAAAAATGGATTACTTTTCGTCGAGCAATGACGACCTGTTTATCCGTTCTCGTTCGTGATGTCATTCATTAAACACAACAACGTTGTGAAAATTTTAAATCACGGAACGAAAGTGTATTTTTTTGCCTCTACCTGAACGTTAAAAACAGAGCATGCTTAAATTACATTGGCAAAATATTGAACCGGGCTTATTATGTGTGTTATGTAAAGTTTGTTTTGTCTACAACATGCTCTCCTTCTCTTCCCTCCTTTTACAGACATATGTGTCCCTGAGATTTTTCCACTGCCTCTTGATCTCTTCCACTAATATAAAGGGTTAACCGCAACATAACAATACATTACATCATTTCAGCAAACAATCATCTTTAAAATAAATTTGTCGTGGTCTATACAGTGTAGCAACTCATGAAGTCTGAAGAGGTCTCTCCAAAACAATCGCTACAGGCAGACCTCGTCTGTTTTCCTCGTTATTTATGTAACTTGGCTATCAGTAATCTGGAAATCCACACAGGAGTCGGAATAAAATCTTTGGGGAACTTTATAGACTTTATTTGCCACGCACACAGACAACCGTGTGACAGCTAAAACATTTCATATAGGCGACTCGACCCTGCCCTTCTCCTCCTCCCCCTTTCTCTCCCTCCACCAAAGTGGCTGCCCCTGGCCATACCCGGTAGCTTGCCTAGTGTCGTCTTTCTCCATCTGTTAGCCTATAGCCCACAATTACTACGGCAAATATCCACGGAACAATATCACATATAGCGGTTCGCTAGCTTTCATTCTTTGTTTTCACCAAGGCAAACAACCCAGCCGGTGATAGCGTAGCCTACATGAACTCGCCTAAAGTCAAAAAATAAATAGGCCTACGTATCGTGGAGCTATGTTTGTGTGTAATCGCCACTGGCTTGTTATCTTCCCTTCATATGAACTGCTATCAACGTTAACGTTAGACCTAAAGGTTAGCTAACGTTAGCTGGCTAAAATAGCTGGAGATAACTTTTAAGCCAATGCTAATAACCTGTGGGAGCTCATCAGATTGTGCGTATTGCAACCATTTAGCTGTAAACCCACCATCTTCATAGCCTATTTGCTCGGTTATGGTTTTCCACAAATTGTCCTTCGAATCGTTGTCTTTGTAACATTTATGTCTCTTATCTAAGAGTACGCTATTCTGAGAAACATACAAAATCAGTTGGTCCGCCATATTGGATGTTGTAGTTTGTTGTGGCAATGCAGTGACATCAGTCATGGAAACTTGTTATGATTGGATAGATAAATAGTATCGCAAACGAAAACTCGCAAAAAACGACCTTGCTCCGAATAAACTACATGCCGCCTTTTCGCAAAGGACATTTTGCGTTTGATGTGCAAGATTTTATGAACAATACAGGAGTTCATTTTTATTTTTCAACGTGCGATTTATTCGTGCAAGTAAATCGCGGCCAGTGTGTAACGGCCTTTACTTGAATCAAGTCCTTTGAATGGTTTCCTCCGTTGGATGGCACATTCACAATGAAAAGGGGAAAACCGGTCGCCCTTTTCTGTGATTGCAAGTTCGCAGGGTTGCGATAGGGGAACTGGCCGCCTGATCTTGGGTCCCTGGAACTGGTTTCCTTCGTCGTCAGGGAAGATAATGGAACCGGTCGCATTTGGGGACTCACCGGCGGTGCTGAGCTGCAGAATCAGTGGGTGCGTGGTTCGCTTAATGGTTCTTCTTGACCACCGGGTTCTCGCGATGCCTCTTTGCGTCTCGTCTCCGGTCCTCCGTGGCCGATAGCCGGGGGGTAGATGAGCCCGCCTCACTCATGCTTCCTTGTGGAGTGGGGGCTCGTCCCCAGGCGGGGAGACGACACAGTGAAGACCCTGGCAACTTGAGCGGACAATACCACTGGGCAAAACTGGGAAGAAGAGGTGGCCGCGTTGACCCTTTGATTATATTTATTGCCAGGCGCGCATTTCCGCCACATCGCATTACAATGCGGAAATCACAACCGGGACGTCCTACGTCACTTGCAACGTGGAGGAGGAGCCACCTGTGGACTGTATGGAATTGTAGTTCTTGTTGACGCTACATACCCTAAATATTTTATGTAAAAAACCTATCCAGACATATGTTTGACCCATGAATGTAGCCTTTTTGTTTGTGGATCAGATGAAGACAATGAACTAAAGTACTAATTGTTTTAACATGTTTAATAAAAACAAATGTTATTTGTGAACACAATTTTGTGAAATTTATAGACTCTGTAGGACTATACAGGTTCCTATTCAAATACAAATATTACAAATGTATTATTATTATTATTATGCATTTTATGCATGCTGTCCTTTTCATACACCCAAAGCACTACATGCAGACAATTGGACGCAACAGTCGGACGCTTGGTTGTTAAAGTGAAAACCTGGCGAGAAGAACAGTTGTTTTGTTCTGATTCATCTGGATTTTCTCCCAAAGATCTGTTTTATCTGGATTACAATATTCCTTTCTGGTGGAGTTCTTTTCAAAAATTCCACCGCACCATTCACCTCCCTCCCCCGAATGCACCCGCTGCATTTCACTAACACAGAAGATAGCTGAACTCAAAGGAAGAGTCTCCATATTTCACCAAATAAGAGAAGACAAACTACTACTTGACTCGCTGCTGGTATCCAGCCATACTGCTGAAGTTGATACAACCCTTCCATCGTTAGCACAAAAGACTGCTGAAAGTGATAATCCCTGGTCTAGACTTGGAGCTAAACCGAAGTCTGTGATCTGTTCCACTCCTGGTTATGCTAACGGCCATGCTAATGGATCGCGGCCCGGGATAAGAAGAAGAATCAACGCCGAAAAAACTGCCCAGGTCTCCCGCAATCTCAGCCTTTCCAGCTCGAAAACAGATTTGAGGTGCTAGCAGTCCCACTGAGTCATACTTCTCCAGCACACCAGGAGCATGTTGACGGACACCCTCCGTGTCCTATCCCTGTTTTGATTAGAAGAAATAACACAGTTACTCGATCGCTGTCCAGACCAATTGGAGCAAATTTAGGCAATGAAATCGCAGTACCATTGGAAAACGGACAAATTTCTGAACTAACGCCCTGTCCTAGAAAATTCAGTTTAACACTTTTTAATGTGAGATCACTTCAACCAAAGACACATTTAGTTCATGACCTGATTGTTGATCATGGACTTGACTTAATATTTTTAACTGAAACTTGGCTTAGATCGAATGAGGGGTTTGCTCATATTGAGGCCTCTCCTCCAAATTATAACTTTTCCCAGGCCACAAGGCAAAACAGGAGAAGGGGGGGGGGGCGTTGGCAAGTATCCATGTGGATTGCCTAAACTGTAAACAAATTGATCTTGGTAATTTCTCTTCATTTGAATATCTTAGTCTGTGGTTTACATGTGATACACCTATCCTTATGGTGATAGTATATCATCTCCCGAAGCAGTGTGCAGCTTTTCTCCCAGAAATTGCAGATCTATTGTCTGTCATTTCAACTGACTATGACAAAGTTCTCCTAGTTGGAAATTTCAACTTACACGTAGATGATATCTCAGACTCTAACGCTGCGTTCTCACATCGAGCAACTTCGGTCACCCAGTCGCCGGAAGTCCATTCATTCTCTATGAAGCTGAGCGACAGTCAGCGACCTGAGCAACTCGGCAACTGAGCGACCAAAATCGGCCGATAAATGTTGCCCGCAATCCAATCAGAGTTCCGCGCTTCATATTTCTCCAACCGATACGAAACCATTTCGTGAATAATTGTTCCGCCCGATTTCACTCAAATTGCAGCAATGGAGGAGCAGCTAATATTAATGATCCAAGCCTACCCCATCCCGTTCAATGTATTCCAAAAGGAATACCGGGATAAGCGATGCTTGGAGGGCAATTGCGAGTGCCCTTGGTATCGATGGTAAGGTCTTTGTTATTTTATTGTGTGAATTAAACGTTCACACAACACTGGATAAATGCTATGTTTAGCTAACGTTAGCATATCATGTAGGCTAGGCTATTGGAAGCCAAAATGGCGAAAAGGAGTGATTTACTGTTCACAGGTAGGCTAATGTAACGTCATGACACTTCTAGAGCCTACTGTATTGTCAGGAATGCTGTTTAGTTGTGTGTGTTATGTGTAGGCAGTTCAAGCACTAGGGTTCCAATATCATATTGGATCTACCAGCCTGTTGTTTAAACTGGACATATGGCTGGTAGGTAGAAAAACTCATCAGCCCCACAGTTATTTTATCAGCCATTGAATAGAATAATTGATTGGGACCTGTCATAGCTGGCAAACTCCACCTTTCCACCTTTTCACTTTCCAGGTGGTTCTCTCCTCCAACCCTATAGTTGTTCCCGTCTATAACCATCTGTCAGCCTTTTCCCATCCATCTCTAGTGCCAGCTTTCTTCTATTTATTCCTGTTTCTCTCACCCAAAAGTACATGTCAATAATACAATACATTTCCAAAACTGTGGTTACACTGGGAGAGTGTCAGAAAATGTGGAAAAGCCTCTACACGACATACAAGGGAGAAGAATAGGGAAAGTCAGCAGAAGAGGAGTGGAGCTGCTGGTGGGGCTGCTAAAAAGCCATGGCGATTTATGAAGGCCATGGCCTTTCTGGGGCCCTACCTTTTGAATAAGGACACTGGAGGAAACATGAAGGCAGAGAAAGAGGCAGATGCAGAAGGAGAGGGAGACCAAGAGCAAGGCGGGGAAAGGTCACAGGACAGGGAGACACAGGAAATGGATGAGAGTGGAGTTGAGGATGTACGTGAGGAGAACATGCCGGTCACAAGCTGGGAGTACTCTCTCCCCATTTGAGCATCGCCTCCTAGAGGTGATTGAGGAGCCTGATAAGGAGGCAGGGATTGATGATGAGGAGCCTGATAAGGAGGCAGGGATTGATGATGAGGACATGATGTTCCTCAAGAGCATTTACCCTGAATAAAAAATTCACGAGCTGATGGTTGAAGCTGAATATAGCCAGGCAGATTAAATGTTATATGGGTGGTGGGGGGTGGGGTTCATTGTTTCGTTCATTGTTGTATGGTGCAAGACATTTTAAAAAAGCAATGGTCTGGGGTACATCTATATATTGCGCACTAACCAAACAAAAAGTATAAATTGATCATGCAGAGAAATAATTATTTACACACAATTATATCCACTCCAGACAATGTTAATTTAAAATAAAGATAAACATACACATGTTCTGTCCATCAAATGGCTTCATATAAACTACGTACACAAAATGTAAGCTATGCATGCGTTTCAAGCTTTATGCCATTGAAATGAACCACACTTTGCTACTGTATTAACAGCACCATGAAAAATAAGTGATATTTATAATTTAAGTATTATTCCAACATAGAACGCAGCATGAGGCTATACACTTTTAAAATCTATTGCACTCACTTGATTTTATTCAGCACATTACTGAACCAACTCACAACAAAGGCCATACTTTAGATTTGCTCTGTGTCAGATCATTGTTGTATCTTTTTTAATGTAACGCTCTCTGTAGAACTTAAAAGTGAGAAACTCATTGTCAAGAAAAGGCTTCTCAATACCCTTGCAATCAATCAAGTTCAGAGTTAGTTAGTTTTATCCCTCACCAGCCTGTCCCTCACAATTTTAACAATTGTTTGAGAACCACCGTCAACAATGTAGCCCTTCAAAATATTAGTAAGGTGACAGTGAAAAGGGACATTCCGTGGAAAATGGAAGAAAACAAACAACTTAAAAGGAACTGCCGCATTGCAGAACGTAGATGGAGAAAAGACAAACTACAAATCCATTATGAGATCCTTGGAGAGCAACTTGTTATTTACAACAGAGCAATGAAGATAGCCAGACAAGCACATTTCTCTAGACTCATTTCCGAAAACAAGAATAAACCTAACATTCTTTTTTCAATAATTGATTGATTAATGAATCCTACGCTGACTGCTGATCCTGACATTGCGCCCGGTTCCACATCTAGATGTAATGAGTTTGCTACTTTCTTTCAAGAAAATATATCCAGTATTCGTTCACAAAGAATCTCCCAGGTCAACATTTATTCATTTATTAAATTTTTTTAAATTTGTTTCCGATTTCTTTCCCATTTTCGGTAGCCAATTGAACCCCTATTCTAATTAAATTCCCCCCGTGTAGCAACCGCTAGAGAATCACCGCTACACAACCCTGTCAACCGGTAGTAGGAAGGAGGGCGCCACGACTGTGCTGTGATTCCAACTTGATTCTCTCCGAGCCCCTCCCCCCACCCGGGAACAGCCGCCAATTGCCGCTCCCACAGGGCACCGGCCATGCTTGGATCTGGCAGGACCGGGGATGGAACCCCTGATCCTTGGGGCGCAACTGCACAGACAAGGTCTGCACCTTAGCCCGCTGCACCACCACGGTGCCCTCTCCCAGGTGAACTTAACTACAGATTTAGATGATCAATGTAGACAAATTGATGCTGTCATGGATTCATTTGAGCAAATTGACACGCAAGCTTTGAGTGAAGTTCTCTCTCAAATTAAATAGGGATGTTAATGGTTAACTAACTAATCGTTAACCGACAATAGGAATTTTAACCGATTGGTCTTATTGGTTAAACAGTTAATTTTAAACAAATTGCAGCATAATGTTGGCGATTTGAATTTACATGCATATCAACTGGGGTGTGGGGGGAAACAATTCTTAAATCCAACACAAGAGGGTGCCACCATAACGTGATATGGGCTAGGTTAGGTTTCGTTTCATTAACTTGCATATGCCTAGGTTTCGTTTCCATAGCTTTCACATGGCTATGTTACTTAGGCAACGTTAGCTCTCACAGAGTCAGAGAACAAAATAAAGCGAGCAAAACGGAGTTTGGGTTAATCAAAACCTATACCTGCGCAATCAATTTACCCGAAAACAAAGTGCAGACATGTTTATAAAAAAAAACTGTTTTCACCCACTGCCCTTGCTATAACATTAGCCTAGTCTTAAAAGTTTTTAAAAAGAGGACAATAGCTAAATTTGCGACACAACAGAGCAGGAGGTGTAACTCCGACCGATAGCAGAATTTATGCTGCGCGAGTGGAGATTTTAAAGCCACGTGCTTACGTTTGACCCGTCTGCTTGTGGGAAAATTATAATTATACGCCGTAGGGAAAATCACTCAGTTAATTTGTTTTGTAAAGTTAATTATTCATAACTGTTTAGAGGCTTCAATTTCAGCTCCCTTCTTGAGATCTTTGAAGAAGTGGTGTAGCGCTGCTGTAGCCTTTATCTAGCCGACAATAACGTTACTCTTATCTACGGCACTAACCACGTTTTTTCCCATACTGCAACGGATATAACAAAGTCTGCCGGTGGATATTATACAGTCTATGGGTGGAACACGCTTTCAAAGCCGTAGACATACCAAAATGGAATGGCTAGCTATCGTTCGCTGAATTAAGAAACTTTGCTGGCCTTGTGTTTCAACGTTATTTGACAACGAGTTAGTGAAAATTCTTTTTTTTTTACCGGCTCACCGTAGCCAATTATAGGCTGCCTGTGTTGTTCGATTGCCAGTGTTGGGGAACCTACTAAATCACTGTGCTCGCGGGACCATGACAGCAAAAACGGCCTCTCTTCAGACTAATATTAGCTTTTTTCTCCCTGTTAGGCTATTTTAAAATGTTCATGAATAGGCTAGTCTAAACTATAGCGGTCTTCTCTGATTAGCGCGGCATGGTAGACAGCCTATGTTTGAATGTTTGAATATGCGGCTGTATTTTTAATGGTTAATGGATTTACGTCCATTTGTTTAAAGCCTATTTAAGCTTATCGGTTAACCGATAATGACCGATTAATGAGGGTCGGCTATCGGTTAGAAAAAATAGCCCAAATTTGCATCCCTAAAATGAAACCCTCAACCTGCTCACTTGATCCCATCATCACACAGGTCTTTAAAAACATGTAGGATTATTTACTTGATGATGTTTTGGCAATTGTGAACTGTTCTTTATCAGCTGGCAAATTCCCCACCACCTTGAAATCTACCATTGTGAGACCAACACTGAAAAAATGCATTTAGACAGCTCTGTTCTCAGTAATTTCAGGCCCATATCAAACATCAATTCTTTAAGTAAAATCCTTAAAAAAATAGTTTTTAGACAACTGAATCAATTCCTGATTAGATACAACACCCTTGAGAAATATCAATCAGGCTTCCGATCTAACCATAGCACCAGAGACTGCTCTGGTAAAGGTTGTAAATGACCTTTAACCATTGACAGTGGTGGTGTTGCTGTTCTAGTTTTAGTGGACTTGAGTGCTGTGTTTGAAACAGTGGATCACATTTTAATGCATCGTCTGGAACATTGGATGGGTCTTTCGGGACCAGTACTAGAGTGGTTTAAATTTTACCTTACTGGGAGAGGATTCATTGTTGCACTAGAAGACGCTGTATCTGACACAGTTAGTATTACGTGTGGGGTCCCTCAAGGATCTATTTTTGGACCTTTACTGTTCTCTTTGTATATGATACCACTGGCTAACATAATTAGAAAGCATAGTGTCAATTTCCACAGTTATGCTGATGACACACAATTGTACATTTCTGTGTTCCCTAGTGATACAAGTCCACTCAGCTCATTGGAGAAATCTCTGTAAGATATAAAAATGTGGGTGTCCCAGAATTTTAGCCAGTTGACGACAAAACGGAGGCCGTTTTGGTTGGACAGAGACCTCAAAGAGATGCAATATCAAAAATACTACAGCATCTGGGCCTGTGCAGTAATCGGGAAGCCAAGAACCTAGGCGTTATTATAGATAATGACTTAACCTTTGAGCCCCATATAAGAAATGTCATTTAAGAAACATTGCAAAGGTCAGACCTCTCCTTCGACAAGCGGACGCAGAAAAGCTTATGCATGCTTTCATCACCAGTCGCCTTGACTACTGCAATAGCCTTCTCTCTGGTCTCCCCCCAAAAAGCATTAAACAACTACAGTTCGTTCAGAATGCGGCTGCAAGGGTATTGACTCGCACAAAAAAGAGAGACCACACTACACTGGCTACCTGTGCATTTTAGAATAGATTTTAAGGTTCTTCTTCTGGTTTTTAAAATTATAAAAGGTTTAGCACCAAAATACTTAAGTGACTGCAAGTGACTCGTAGATTCTCCACTGCTTCTCTCTCAGTGATTCCGAAAGTAAACCGTAAGAGAAGCGGTGAGGCGGCTTTTAGCTTTTATGCCCCTAGGCTTTGGAACGCCCTACTAGGCAAATATCAGAGAGGCAGAAACTCTTAACACTTTTAAGAAACTTCTTAAAACACACTTATTTAAACTTGACTTCAGTTAGCCTGCTCTGCCTTTTAATTTTCTTACTTTTAGGCTATTGATAGTGTTTTTTATTATTTATTTTATTTACTTATTTCTGTTTTTACTTGGGTTTTTAATAAGCTAAAAACTTATTTTTGTAAGCTGGCTTTTAATTAGGTTCTTAGGTTATAATGTTCTTAACTTTGTTTTCATCTTATCAAGTGGGTTTTATCTTCCATCTTATTTAACATTATGTTCAGTTGTCCTTTTGGCGTAGCCAAGGCGAAGTCCTCTATATATAAAGAGAGGCAAAAGACCTCAAGGAAAAAAGTATTCTAGCGGTTTGCTGAGAGGCTAAACATAGTAGGAAAAGTCCTTAATAAAAATAACTTTCAGGAGAGGCAAAAGTAGAGAGGCTAAGGGGCTAAAAAGCACATAGTATGCTTGTCTCATATTTTTTATTGTATACAGGTGCAGCTCAAAAAATTTGAATATCGTGAAAAAGTTCAATATTTTTTGTCACTCGTTTCAGAAAGTGAAACTCATATATTATATTGATTCATTACACATAGAGTGAAATATTTCAAGCCTTTATTTCTTGTAATTTTGATGATTGTGGCTTACAGCTAATGAAAACCCAAATTCAGTGTCTCAGAAAATTAGAATATTGTGAAAAAGTTCAATATTGGAAACTCATGGTGTCACACTCTAATCAGCTAATTAACTCAAAACACCTGCAAAGGTTTCCTGAGCCTTTAAATGGTCTCTCAGTCTGGTTTAGTAGGCTACACAATCATGGGGAAGACTGCTGACTTGACAGATGTCCAGAAGACAGTCATTGACACCCTCCACAAGGGGGGTAAGCCACAAAAGGTCATTGCTAAAGAAGCTGGTTGTTCACAGAGTGCTGTGTCCAAGCATATTCATAGAAAGTTGAGTGGAAGGAAAAAGTGTGGTAGGAAAAGGTGCACAAGCAACAAGGTCCCAGAGTCTGGAGGAAGAGTGGAGAGGCACAGAATCCACGTTGCTTGAAGTCCAGTGTGAAGTTTCCACAGTCAGTGATGATTTGGGGTGCCATGTCATCTGCTCGTGTTGGTCCACTGTGTTTTCTGAAGTCCACAGTCAACGCAGCCATCTACCAGGAAGTTTTGCTGACAAGCTTTATGGAGATGCTAATTTCATTTTCCAGCAGGACTTGGCACCTGCCCACACTGCCAAAAGTACCAAAAGCTGGTTCAATGACCATGGTATTACTGTGCTTGATTGGCCAGCAAACTCACCTGACCTGAACCCCATAGAGAATCTATGGGGTATTGTCAAGAGGAAGATGAGAGACACCAGACCCAACAATGCAGACGACCTGAAGGCCGCTATCAAAGCAACCTGGGCTTCCATTACACCTCAGCAGTGCCACAGGCTGATCGCCTCCATGCCACGCCGCATTGATGCAGTAATTCATGCAAAAGGAGCCCCAACCAAGTATTGAGTGCATAGAAATGAACATACTTTTCAGAAGGCTGACATTTCTGTGTAGAATATCCTTTTTTATTGATCTTATGTAATATTCTAATTTTCTGAGACACTGAATTTGGGTTTTCATTAGCTGTAAGCCATAATCATCAAAATTACAAGAAATAAAGGCTTGAAATATTTCACTCTATGTGCAATGAATCTATATAATATATGAGTTTCACTTTCTGACATGAGTGACAAAAAATATTTATACATTACATTACAGACATATTCTACAATAGATTGAGTTCATTTTTTGTCGCAAAATTCTACACAAAATAGCCCATAATGACAAAGTTAAAACATGTTTTTAGAAATTTTTGCAAATGTATTAAAAATCGAAAACTGAAATTTCTAATTTACATAAGTATTCATACACTTTGCTTTAACATATTTTTAAAGTATCATATTTAATATTTGGTCGCATATCCTTGACTGGCGAAATGGCTGTACGTCATCAAGAGTCTAAGGTATCAAACGAGCCCCAAACCATCACTCTGCGGCCAGATATGGAGTAGATGTGGATGGATCCCTTTAAGGGTTGTTTCTCCTGACTTTTTTCCCCATAGAGTTCTATAGGAAATAGTCAGGAGAAATAACCCTTGCAGTGATCCATCCACATCTACTCCATATCTGGCAACAGAGTGATGGTTTGGGGCTCGTTCGATAGCTCAGACCCTTGATGACTTACAGCCATTTAGCCAGCCATGTGTTCCATACTGTACCAGTGTAATTTACAGCTGAATCTCACCCCCCAATTCCCATAGAGATCCATTCACTACTTGTAGCTTCTTTTCTTCATTAAAAATGACAAGTTAACCCACAACAGCATAAACAGGTGCTCAAGCGCCCTCGCGAATGTCTCCCACAGACGGAACCCAACAGAGTGCTGTCTGGGGTTACCTTACAAATTTAGTCCGAGTCGTTATGGCCTACCTTGTATTAATGTAGCTATCTGAGTCATGAAACGATTACGTGGGATTTTATGTGAAATAATAGAGAATGCATCTCAGAAATATGAAAAAATATCTCTCGCAGAGCAGCAGTATGCTACGTAGCCACAACATTTTCCAAGTGGGCAAACTACCTCCAGCACCCTAGCGAATGTCTCCCACAGATTGAACCCGACAGAGCGCTGCCTGGGGTTAAGTTACAAATTCAGTCTGAGGCTTTATGGCCTACCTCGTATTAATGTAGCTATCGTCATGAAACGATATTACGTGGGATTTTTATGTGAAATGATACGCATCTCAGAAATATAAAAAAATTGCTTACCACAAAGATTATTCAGGTGTAAAAGCAATAGTTAATTTTTTTAAATTAAAACAAGCTAGCTGCTGTTGGAAACAAAGATGGAAACGACAACAATTTTTGAAAAATATTCTTTGGCATCAGAGATGGCATGTTCTATTGGCTGAAGTAGCATCACATGTGCACTTTCTTATAAATCCAAAACCATGACGGGGCGGCTGTGGCTCAGGAGGTAGAGCGGGTCGTCCACTGATCGCAGGGTTGGCGGTTCGATCCCCGGCTCCTCCTGTCCATGTGTCGAAGTGTCCTTGGGCAAGACACTGAACCCCAAATTGCTCCCAATGAGCAGGCTAGCGCCTTGCCTGGTGACTGCCGCCATTGGTGTGTGAATGTGTGTGTGAACGGGTGAGTGAGAGGCCATTGTAAAGCGCTTTGGATAAAAGCGCAATATAAGTGCAGTCCATTTTACCATTTATGACATATTCACATCCTTATGTGGATATTTAAAAAAATTAAAATTACGTAATGCACATCGTTCATCTTGGCTGTGTATCATGCAGTTGTCTAAGACTACTTTGATAACACTTTATTATTGGTTGGTGAGATGTCGTTATTGGGTGATCAGATGTTGTTATCCAATGGGGATCATTATTATTTGTGATCCCCATTTGTGATGCATTTGTGATGATAAATTCTGCAGGAAAATTTTAAAGAATTGGAATAAGAATAAGAAGAAGAAACAGAAGAGGAAGGAGAAAAACTGCAAAAATAATTATTGTGTGAATGTGTGTTACTGACAAGTTGTATCTGAATTATGTGTGGTTACATGAGGTCAGAATGTGAAGAAGTTAATGTTTTTAAGGGCTGAGTGTATGTAGTCATTGTAGTCATTTCTGTAGGAAACCCTGAAAAGTGCCAAACTCTCGGTGCTGTATTATGGGGCATGCCCCACCAAGCCGTAACTTGGCGGATGGCATACCTGCAATCCCAATGAGTGGCTCTCCCTCAATACTTCTCTTTGGTTTAAATAAAGTTTTGGAGGTGCATAGGGTGTTGTACAAGTCAATGAGTCTCTCTCTCTTTCTTCTGCAGATGGCTACGCCTTCTCACAGGAGGAGCATGGCGCAGTGTCTCAGTCCCAGGTGGTGCGCTCCTATGATACCACCCGTCAGCGCCCAAGTGTGTAGCCCTGCACAATCCCACCGCGCCCCACCCCACCTGCTTTTGGCCCACTGGACTGCTTCGCAGCTGCTGGGGAGTTTAGGGAGGGGTCAAGGTGAGGGTAGAGAGGGACACTATGACCCTCCCCTACTGTGGCCTTACTGGAACTCTGATCTAAGTAGTTCAAGACCTTGAGGGGAGGGGATTCTGAGGCACCAGGCATGCAGCTGATGTTGGCCCTCACTTAGTCCTGAACATCATGAGCAATCAAACACTCAAATATGAAGCCCTGCTGGCAGTATCACACTGATTGGGGTTTGTTTTGCTTTTGACTTTGTGTGAGTCTCTCTGAAATGATTTGTGTGCATGTGTATAACTGCGTGTGTGTGTTTGTGTCTGCATTCGCATTCATGTGTGCATTTTTGTCTGCATTTGTGTGTGAGAGTCGGTGTTAATTTAAGTGTGTGGTATAAAGACCAGTTTATAGTCCACCAACAGAGTGTCGCTTGACTGAAATCGCAGAATGTTCATGAACGTCCTGTTGTTGCCCTACATAGAATGTGGTTGGTGCCATACACAAAAAGTATAAACACACTCCAGCGACATTCCAGCAACCGTTGACAATCAGGGGACAATGGAGGAAGAAGCAGCTTTAATAGGCTAAGTCTCATTATGTCTGCTTCTTTATTCCTCAAAAGGAGAAATGTCTGGCCTCTGAAATAAAGTTTATAAATATTGATTTTGTGGGCACTGTATTATTTGAAATACCATTCACGTCTTTTGTATAGGCTACTTGTCTGTTGGGTTTGAATGAGGTAGCAAATAAACGGTTGGAATTAAACCTTAAAATTTATGCAACTCCTTATAGTGCTGTTAGCTAACACTAGTTAGTAGGAAAACACGGAGTGCATATGTCAGGAATAGCTACAAGACAGCACTCGTAATTCCCCCTTAGGCATTTTTGCCCATGCGACCGTCGATGTAACGTTGTTTTCTGGTTGTTTGATTGTTTATCAGTCATGACCAAAAATAACTGGTTTCCACAACGTCTGAATCTTGACAATTTATGAACGTGAACAAAAAGACATAGTTGCGATTGAGAAATGAATACAAGACAATGTAGAAACCAGACATCATAATGCCATCATTAAAAATATGTGGTAGCAACGTGTCCTTTGAGTTGTATTTGGATCTTTGTGTAGAAGTAAAAAATGAGACAGTGGATCAATATGTTTTACCTGACGTTGAATCTTTCTCAAAAGTGCCGACGCTTTAATGTTATTATTTGACCGGCTCATAAATGTCGGTACTCAAGATACAGCTCAACATAGGAACCAGGACATATGTTAAATAACGTTATTATACAATCTCATACAGGTTGTATCAGGATAACTGCTTAATGGTTTAAAAAGAACACTGCAACGCAACCCCTTTCTCCTTATCAAAAGAGGAGCATTAAGAGAGAGAAGAACAGCTTAGATGCATGAAATGCGTGTTCCTGCAAATACTATATTGTCATCGCCGTTGTTGTTGTTGTTGTTGTTGTGATGTAGTCCTCTTTCCATGTAAGAAATAATTATATAAGCTTTTTCAATTCTGGGAATTGGGTTCGCAATGACTCGATTTTGTACAGCTCTGCAAATGACAACGTCAATTCCACATGAAGAAAGAGCATGCCAATCATTATAAAAATCAAACTATCTATCATAATAAATTGTTATTTATTTTATTCTACGGCCAGGTGTAGACCTGGGGACTCGTTAAGCAACGGCTAGAAAACATTTTAATTTGTAGTAGGCCTAGTTACACTGTTGTTCAAATTCAAAATGCGTAAAAAATAAAGATTACTTTTGCTCGCAACATGTTAGCCTATAATCAAATCAATAAATTTAAGTAGCCTTAGCCTATATAGAACTCCCACAGAAGATGCACATCTTAACAAGTTATGAACATCAACAAACAAAGGCAGATATTCAGGTTCAGTGCCCGGTTGCACAAAACACCTTTAGTTAAGTTATTCCTTAAGTATCCCTTAAAGCTAAGTGAGTTGCATTTTAAAAAGTGTTATCTAAGGTTTTTTTTAAGTGGAGCCTTAATATGTCCCTTAAGAGTTTAATTTACTTAATCCCTTGGCGCAGATGGCAAATTTGGTCAATTCTCATCAATGTAGCGGGTGCTCTGTTTAAGGCTTTATAACTCCAGGTGTGAGCATCACATAAACTTCATAAATGGCTTAAATTAAACAAGACAGATGTACCATTTACAATATGAACTTAGATTTGTTTATTTTCATAATTTAAGTCAAAATAAAGTGCCACAAATGCAAAGAAACTGGAAAAATGCAAAAATGTTTTTCTTCAGTTTGCAATAAAATACTGAGAGCTACAGAAGTGAAACGGGTAAATATATACACTTCCTGGATCATAAACGCCATGTCAACAAGTGTGCAAAATTTGAGGATGATATGCAGAACTACTAAAGGTCTATGATGCAAAATATAGGCAGTGTACCCTGTTGTCCATTAGTGTCTATCCAAATGGCTAAATTGTGCACTGCGCTAAATAATAAAAATATATTTTGATATATTTAACTAGAATTCAACAGTTTTGGCTCATAAAACTCACTTTTGCATCATTTTCAAGTGGGAATTACTATATTTTCATCAGTATAGGGGGGTAGATATCTATGGGTCCAAAACCCCTATGCAAAACATGTCATAAAATGAGTTTTGTCCATTATAAAGAATATACATTTGCCCCTTCAGATAAGATAAAAATATTGATATCACAGTGTTACGTACACCTAAATATGTAGCGTAATCATTCACTCTTGTACCTCAATAAAACATCACTTTTCCCTGGACTCTACAGTATGTATACTTTTGCCCCGGGATTGCATTTTTCTTTAGTTTTTTAATGTTCCTATTCATAATGTCTCCAAGGAAAATCTTTACCTTAATCTACCACATATCAGCGCACAGAAAATTGGAATGAGCATTTGCCATGCCATAAGTAACAAGTATATATGCCATAGCCTGTATTATGCACGATAACATGAAAATAAAATAGTATTCCACCATCTGCAAAATGCTGCCAAATGTTCTATCTTCAATGAAAATCGGTAGTCTACATGAAAAATTTAATTAACGATTGCACTACTGTATGTGAAATGCACTCAAAATGCAAAAATAACAATAGGCCTATCAATCATATCGAAAAGACGGTGCTCCAGTGGAAAACAAAAGTACTTATGTAGCCAGAGACCAACCTCATTTTAGACGCAAATTTTTTTACATATCGGTAAAGGGAAACTCCCCTCCCTAATGTGTTTTTTATAGAGCTTGCGTAATATAAGACCGTGAAAATGAAAACTGCCGTTACGCTGGGCCACAGTAAATGGTTCAAAGCACCCAAGAAGACATGGGACATACCATTGCGAAGGTTATACAGTACTCTATTGGATAAAAGAGTCGACAATTAAACCAGAATGAACTGTAATGAACGAGACAGGCTTGCAGGGCATGGGGGGTATTATGAGTCAACGTTTCAGATAGTGTAATAGCGGTATAAAGTGTTGTATATTTCTCAAACCGATTGTACCAGACAATAAATGACCACTGAATTTTGAAAGGAACATCTCGATGTGTAAAACCCATGGTAGGATTGTATATTAATTTCATATTTAGTAGCATATATTGCAAGTAGAATACATGGTAGAATGAGAGAATACTTTCACATGTTTATTTTGCATTTGAGTGAGCAGGACTTTTCACGGCTTTTCTGGCATACGATCAGGCGATTGTTGGGTTTCTTGTTCCTATGATGGAATTCTAATTTTATATGATGAATAAATATATTTATGAACTCAAACACAGACGCTATTGTCCACTATGTCATGCATGGGTAGGTATAGACTGGGTGGGGGGGTGCTTGTTAAATGGACTTGCAACGAAAAAATAGTGACACTTAGAAACTACGCATTAGGCAGAAATCGTCACGAATCGTCTACTAATAAAGTTAAAACAGAGTTTGTGATTTCCACTAATAGTCTGGCTGCAGGAGCAACGAATGTCTCAGTTGAGCAAAAAGGTGTCGCCGGCGAGAACTTCACTATGCATCTGCACAAAGGTGTTACGTAATCCCTTAAAATCCATTGTTTTGCACAAAACGCCTTATGTACCATTTCCCTTAGGATTTTTTAAGGCAGGAAATATGTTCCCTTAACTTTTCCTTTTGAAAAAGTAGCTAAGCATTTCCTCCTAAAACGATGGCACCATTTAGTCTAAAAAAGCTTCATAATGACGTTATTACCAGATATTAAATGTAACGTAGGCTAGCCTATACTATTATCACTTTGTTGTTGTTAGCCGTAGCCGTAGGCTACGTTCACATTCTCACTGGTGATAACCCAGCTGAAGAATGCCTGCCCTGGCATAGCCTCACTGTAGAGCGCTTCCGTGATCGGGCAGAAATTAAATCAGTCACAACACAGCTGAATTTAACGTTAGGCTACTTATTTTTTTAAAAGCAACCACGTTAGCTAAGTATGATCAGTAATTTTTTCGCTCGTTATCATTAGTTGTCCTTTGATAATGCAAGGTAGGAATCCCCAGCTAATGTTAACTGATTATGGTAGTCTAGGTTTTTATTCATGAAAAACAATTGTGAGTTTGTGTGCAAATCTCGACATTTTCTTTCCTTCAGCCTCTCAGCTGTTCTGCCAGACTCCCATAGGCTAGCCTACAGATTGCTAATGGCTCATTTATTTATTTTTTGCCATGACCAACTAATTTAAATATATTTTTCAGTAGTCTAAAAGTGAAATTCCAGAGTGTCATCACCAAAACATTGGGTAACAAACATTGTTGGAACGTCACCACAACTTTACAGCGACGTCATTTTTATTTTTTACATTTCAGCAATGTTGCAGCAACCTCGATATAATACGTCATACATTGTGCAGACATTGTAAAACAACCTTAAAATACATGTTGCATTTTTAACGTTTCAACAACATTGCCACATCATAATTAAACGTAATGTTGCAGTAACGTTGTACCAATGTCATAAATTAAACATCGAAATCACGATTTTCCAGGGTGTGTTTGTAGGGATGGTAGGCTACTGTTAATAATATATAAGAGATTCATCTAAGTTACTGTTAACTCTATAAACTTTGCCCCTAGTGGTTGAGACGGATCCGCCTCAATTACAGTATTCATGTTTGTTTGAAATTATAAACTACAGCTTTAAGAAAACTCTGTAAATTTTGATGCAGTGTTATTTAAATGGGTAGCCTCTTGGGAAAACCTCAGCTTCTCCAGTTACAATGCTGTGCAATAAAATAAGAGAGTGCTATTCATAGCTCAAAGCACTTACGACCCTCCTCTCGCCACAGCCACAGACAGTAAAATACATAAAATGCACTGTTTATACACGCTAAGAAAATCATGTTCACGTATAGAAACAAGAATATTTTTTAAAAACGTTGTACAAATGAGTATTCGCCGTTTTCCTTTGCTTACTGTACTATATACAGTACCTGATGCATTTTCGGTTTAGAAGACATCTAATTTCTTTCTCCAAAATCTCTCGTATAAATATATTTAGGAAACCAAGTACTTACCAGTATATTCAGCTACAGCTGTTTTCTTACTAAAACTGAAGAGTTTATCTTGTGACATTTCGCCAAAGTCCCGTACAGTCGACATTTCTACAGTGACCACCTATCGCACTTAGGGCTGAAATATGTTGCTGCTGTTGTGTGAAAACACACACGCTTTTGTACGTTTTTAAAAAATGTATTTAAATACATTAGGCGACGTTTGTTATGGTTATTATATATATACTGTATGTGACTATTCTGAAATAAATGTATTCTGTTGCAAATATCAATTCAATTCAAACTTTAAACCATGGATGTGCAGAGAATATTTTTTGAGATATTGACATTTAAATAAAACTAGTACAAACTAGGTGGAAATTGCCTCTGGAGAGCCAAAGTAAATAGAGTTAAAGGGTTAGTTTGGAATTTTGGACATAATATCTAATTTACGACTTAACCGCCATCTTGTAAATCGATGGAGACCATTTTCAGCTGATTCCATGCTGTCCTTCGTATGGATGTCCAGCTGTTGCTAATGCTAGCACAACCTAATGGTATCAGTTAGCATCCACTACCAAACACACTTAAACACACTCCACGGTGCACCCAAAGCAAATAAAATACCACGACAGAAAATCGGGGTGGATTTGAGTGTTTATACCATAATTTTGAAGTCAAACTATCGTTGAATCCTTTACTTTGTGCTATCCTCCTATGTTCTCTGTGGAAGAGATGCATTGACGTGTGGCGGTGGAGCGATACTTTGTAACGTTACCTGCATAGTAGTTCCGACACTGTTGAAATAGCAGCAACAACAAAAATTCTAAGTGGGTTGCCGGTAAGCGCAACACAGGCGTAACCCGAAAGAATCAAAGTATTATTTGTTTACCAACATTGACGTAAAATGGTGTTTCAGTGTGCATTCCGAGGTTGTCCAAATGTCACCAAAAATGGACACTACAAAGTTTTCACCAATTTCCAGTAGAGCAACAGAGAAAACAGCTGTGGCTTGTTGCAGTTCGCATGGCAGTTGCAGTCAACACACCGAGTGAGACTGTGAGCAAGTTGCATGTGTGTAGTGTTCATTTCACTCAAGATTACTACAAAAAGGACAGTTGGACACACATTTGCTGAAGGAGACTGCTGTGCCATCACCTGTTCTTCTCCGTACACCGAAAACAACTGACGAGAAGGTAAAGCATTGGCTCCTTCCACAGAAAACATATAGCGATAGCACAAAGTAAACGATTCAACGATAGTTTGACTTCAAAATTATGGTATATAAACACTCAAATCCACCCCGATAGTCTTGTGGTATTTGATTTGCTTTGGATGCACCGTGGAGTGTGTTTAAGTGCATTTGGTAGTGGATGCTAACTGATACCATTAGGTTGCGCTAGCATTAGCAACAGCTGGACGTCCAGCGAAGGACAGCATGGAATTCGCTCAAAATGGTCTCCATCGATTGACAAGATCACGGGTAAGTCGTGAATGAGATATCATGTCCAAAATTCCAAACTAACCCTTTAAAGCAAATTGGCTAACCTTTTTAATGCATTCACAGACGCAAACGCTTGATAGCTAGTTTGCTCGCTAGGTACAAATGTATCATTGTAACCATTCACAATAGGCTACATGCAGACTATTAACATTGGTAACTTGTAACATTGGAAGCCAGCTGCTTCCCGTGTTGGATTGCATCTCTTTTTCAACACAGTCTAGCTCATCAATCAGCGAAATTGTTACTAATAATAATAGTACATTGTGTAAAAATATAATGCTAGTCACATGCTTGCTAGATATGTAAGTTATCTAACCACCCTACAAACACACTATGTC
This sequence comes from Ilyophis sp. 1 JC-2022, assembly GCA_022702515.1. Taxonomy (NCBI): domain Eukaryota; kingdom Metazoa; phylum Chordata; class Actinopteri; order Anguilliformes; family Synaphobranchidae; genus Ilyophis; species Ilyophis sp. 1 JC-2022. The sequence continues at coordinate 74,061,106 of CM040403.1, read as the reverse complement.
CTTGCAACATTGTGATTTTGATGTTTCACTTATGCAACATGATGGTAACAACATTACGTTTAGGTAATGTTGCTGTAACATTAAAAATACTATGTATTTTGAGGTCATTTGTGCAACGTTGTTAATATGACGTATCATATCAACGTGGCTGCAACGTTGTCGAAGTGTAAAAAATAGGCATGACATCGCTGGAAAGTTATGGTGACGTTCCGACAAAGTTTGTTACCCAACATCTTGGCTACAAGACTCACTATTTTTACTTTTATGTTGCTGGGAGGTTGTACATTGCAAATGTAACGTTGCAGGGATGTAAAGCAACTGTGTTTGTAAGGGCAGCTAGGCTGCTAACTTGTTAGCCAAACAAAGACGTTCATTCAAGACTACCCCTTAGGCATTTTATATTGTGTTATGGTTGAAACAACGTTAAAAACCTTACTAACCTGATGTTAGTTTGAGGGTATGTGACTGTTGAAAGTGAAAGGTTTTTAAATGTTAGAATGGCTATGCTGCAGCTCAGTTAGACATGAAATATTGGAATGACGTCTCAAATTGATGGCCAGTATATAACGTCAACTTTACATTGTAAGGTGGTTGAAATTTGAAGTTTTTTAAACATTAAATTCACAACGTTAAAAATAGTATGTTGTAATGATGTTGCAATTTGATGGTCAATCTGTGACGTTTCATGATTTGAGGTATGTGAAGGTTGAAAATGAAAGTTTATTCAATGTTGTAATTTGACCGTCACGCTACAATGTTGGATTTATGTCCCATGATGGTTGAAAATGAAAGTTTATTCAACGTTAAGATTACAATGTTGTGGCACCATACAAAATCAAACATCATAATAACATTGCAATTTGACGGTCATATCTGACATTGATTTTGCGTTCCATTATGGTTGGAAATTAAAGTTTCCTAAACGTTATAATAACATGGTTGCGTCTACTTGAGAAATAACACCCTAATCACAATGTTACATAGACAGTGTCAATACATCGTTTCCTGAAACACGTTACCAGTCACATGTTGTTTCACCATTAATAATACAACTTAAAGCCAACAGTGCTTGTTAAAAAGTAATAAAAACATAAACATGTCATGACATCGCTTGTGACAGGCTGAAGGGTAGCCAACACACATCGTGGAGTACTTGCTTTTATTCATTTTCATTTTTTTTTTTTTATTGAACAGCTTGCTTATATTCGAACTTTGATAGGCTATAGGCTATTCGTTTTATATTAACACTAGCAGTACCGCTGTGCCACCATGACTGCTTGGAAAGACACGTAGGCTGCTGTATACCCTTTCTTTAAAGTTATGGTTTGATTATCGTCTGGTAATAGCTGCACCTACGACGTGTCATTTTTGGCAAGCGCCGTAATATTGCATTAAGTTATGTTGGTGATCTGAGTGTAAACACAGCTGCATATAAACCAAACAATTTCTAGCTGTTTCAGCCAATTCCATCAATGAGAAAGCATTCACTTTCATAGTTTTAAAGGACAAACCAGTGTGCATTGGTTGTTTGAGAGCTTAAATAATTTGACTTTATATATTGTGTTAATGTCTAGGGTTCTGAATGTGATTTAAAAAGTTGACACACTTTAGTCTAAAGTCTAAAACTAACATTTGGACACATGCATTTCTATTATAGAGGTACATTTTATTACATTTTTTATGTAACTTCATAATAATACATGGGTTGATAGGGAGATTAAAGATTGATTAGTGCTTATAGTTGCGTGGGGCTGGAAGTAGCCTATAACATAAAACTCAACAGAAAACATTATCAACGTAAAAGTAGGCCTATTGATATCAAAATGAGGCCAAGTTACAACAAACAAAATTGTCTCTCTTAGCTCACACAAATTATTTCAAAGCAATGCTAATGTTTCGTAAATAATTTAATGAAACTTGGCCCTGTGTTTTTTTTTTTTTTTTTTTTAGATCTTACCATCCAAAGTGAATGTGGTCATTCAAACTTTGTGTCACGTGAAAGTGTCAAATGTCAATAATTTATAATGTAAATAATAATTCAGCTCTTACACTTAAAAAATTTACAAATGACTACACTATATCTTTAACAATTGTCAGCATCCAGTGCTTTGGGTGTATGAAAACCACATCATGAGTAAAATGCATTGTATTATACAATTGTGTTCAAATAAGATTTTTAAATATATATATAATTATACCATTTTACTACTTATTTGACTAAACTTTATCTGACCCACAGACATGCACATACACACAGTATTTATTTATTCATCCCCCCTTTCTCTAGTCTTTGTAATTGTGAATGTCATATGCTGCTAGAAACATATCTCAATGGGGATAATAAAGTAGCCTGTCTATCTATCTATCTATTTATCTATCTATCTAGTTGCAATGTTAAAACATTTTGTACTACAACCAAGTATAAACATCTTTTCTGGAGTGTAATTTTTCCTCAGCTGCTTACAACATTCATTTAAATTATGTCTTCTTCCATGAAGCATTTTTTTGTTAGGTGACACTTTGATGTGGCGCACAAAGTTTGAATGACCATCTTTCAGATGGTAAGATGAAAAAGCACAGGGCCAAGTTGCATGAAGTAATTTAGGAAACATTGGGTAGCATTGCTTTGGAATAGAGCTCGTTGAATTTGTGTGAGGTAAGATAGCCAGTATTGTTTGTTGTAGCTTGGCCTAATTTTTATATCAATAATTTTAATGGCAGACCGAGTTTTTGCAAGTTTTATTATAGACAGTGCTTTGTATGCATGAGTAACATGGCATTTTTGTATGTTGAAATTTTTTTTTGTTGAAATATAATTTATTTTTGTACTGTGTTTGTTATGAGTAACGGAGAATGACAATGCATATACATTTATGAACCATAAGATAATTAAATCTAGAAAGAGAGGTGCATACATATATGCAAACACACATGCATTCTGGCAAAAAAAACCCACATATGCCTGGATTCTGTCATTTCCCCTTTACCATGAAGTATCAGTCATATTTTTAAATGGATTACCATACTTGTTTTAAGTGGGTTATTGTAGCCTACACGATAGACCTACTAATGGTGTGTATGTCAGTAGATTATCTAGCTAACAATTTTACAAACGTGCCTTAGGTAGTTACAGTAGCCTATAAAGTTGTTAAAATATAACACTTGGAACGCCACAGGGGTCAATGACCATTGTCACAAAAAAATTAAATAAATCTGCTGTCATGGAATCCATATAGCTATCCCTTTGTGACTTTTTCATTGAACATTCTGATATAATTTGAATATTAATATTGCATAAGGAAATAAAGTTATAAACACTTACTTAAATGGCCGTGAACAGTGAAACTGACCATCTTTTATCTTGCCTGTATATTAAATACTCTTTATCAAAAAATTGTAGCTGCACGAGCTGACTTGGATGACACAACGGGAAGCTCTTGCCCCGCCCCCAGCCTAGTAGAATTGACCGACTCAGCGACCAGTTGTAGTGATGTGAGGTTCGACTCTTTTTACTAACTCGAGTTTGTATGAGTCACTCACCAAAGAGAGTCGGGTTTTGGAGTCACTCGAGTCATCAAGTCAGTCTAACTTCCGGTTTAGCCCTTCCTGAATGGGATAAAGTAATTTAATAGTGCGGCGACTTTGAGACTTTCCAAATCTTATCGGAACGAATGGATCAAATTCTGATAGTGAAACGAGTTATTTCGTGGAGGTTGTGACGCTCCAAAAAAATTATCCATAGTTTTATAGCCGCTCTTTTTCCCGTGATTGTGTGCAAGAAAAACTGCTTTTCGGACCTGGAAGTTGTAATTACACGGTTTGACTCCTAAATAAAATTGGCTTCAAAGCCCGGCGCTGTTCTGGGGACTTGCTCAGTACTCTCACTCACAAGTTAAATCTGATTGGGTTATGATTTCATACAATCTTCTTAAATAATGTAATGACAAAAATAACCAAGAAGGAACAATTTTTTTCTTATAGAATCGATTGTTTTCAGAACTAACGATGAGTTTTAAAATAGTTTTCGATTCAAAATAGAACTACCAACCAGAGTTCTGCTTGATAACACAAAAACATGTCAAAAGTGAAGGATATTTCAATTTCAGCTGATTAAGTAAATAAAATATCAATAAAAGTTACTATTGTAGTAGCCTATGTGTAGCTTATGAACGTAAAGTGAAACTCACTATAGGCTACAACACTGTAAATAATAGGCTAGGCTAGGCTCAGTCCTAATTATGATTATCAGTGCTCTGCACTCTAAAAAATATCTCGTAAGAAAATGGTGAAAAGACTGGCTGCAATGTTGCCAGTGAAAAAACATTTAATTAATGTATAAATCCTGTTATTAAGAGGATGTCCATTAAATAATAAGTTATTGCCGCTGCTCTACATGACTTTGACAGCGTTTTGAAAATTAATTTTAATTCAATTGATTGTGTTGTATCGTTGTAGTGATCGATGGTGCTTGTGAATAAAGACATACACCCTTGGCAAGCATGGACAGATGGATTAACTCGTATTTATGATTTTCTTTAATTCACACGTGACGTCCAAATGCACTGAATGCTTGATTAGTGAAAATGATCATAATAAAAATGCATAATGTCGCAAGATGGGATAATTCATTAACGGTCGTTTAGCTGTTCATTTAAAAATACACATACGCTAGTCTCTGCATGGGTTAAGTGGACTTCATTTTAGTATAATATCCAAGGCTACCGCACAAAGGAATACTTTTTTTTCTATATAGCCTTTACAATTTAGTAACAACTAGTAGAATTTATTGACTTATGCAATCTGATGCAATCACTGCACTACATATTCTATAAAAAACAATAGGACTAAAACACGAATGATTAAGTATGGGCCTACTTAGTTTGTGATTTTAGACAATCCCCTGTGAAACAAATGCATTATTACATTGACAGTATACTTTTGTTTTGCGATATCAATGCAAAATAGATATAACGTTATCGTCTTCCACTGCAGTCCACTGTTAGTTGTGCTCTGGTCCGAAAATAGCTACATTTAGTAGCCACACCCAGTGTGCTGCGCCATTGACTGTGACGGCTCGCCACACACCATGCGCCGGCCGGAAAATAGAGCCTTGAAAGTGTGTGTGCATGCACATTTGTGTGTGTTCTGTGTGTGCTTGTGTTTGTGTGTGTGTATGTGCGTGTGTGTGTGTGTGTGTTTGTTTCTTCAAACTCCTCCCCCTGGGTTTAACACATCACTCATCACCATTTTGATAGGAGGGGGGTTCACTGTTAAACAAAACTTTCTGGGCTTGAGGAATTTCTTTAAGGCAGTTAGGGGAGGGAGAGTGCAGACACACTGGTCAGCGAACACACCAACTCCCACTCTCCCTTCACTGCCCCCAGCACCCTGACAAAGTGCAGGGCTATAACTGAGTCTGAGCTCGCAGGAATCTAATCTCCATGCCTCCATGCTCCGTGCCTGCTCTGGGCCATCTCCTCATTGCATGCTCCCTCCCACCCCAATCCTGTGACACGCCCTCCCCCTGCAAGCCTGGCTTTAGGACCCCATGTGTGTACCTGCTGTGCTTCTCAGTCTGTTTGGAACATTCAATAAAATACTCATGTTCTTTTCTTTTGGTCAATGACTCTATTTGTGTCCCTTTCCAAGACATTAAAGCTTTAGGGCTGTGCAATACACTGTAACGATAATTATTGAATATTTTTTAGTGCAATAACGATCACCGCCGTCTATTTCTGTGTTTTCCCCCAGAAATATTAAAGACGCATTGTGGAAATGATTGTTTCAGCACTCAAAAATTTTCCACAATTATATTTATGTTTATTGTCCAAAACTAGCTAAAATGCATATTTAAGGCTTTTTTGGAAACACTTTCTATGAAGCATACACATAGGGCCTGATTTTCTAAGACCTTTAGCGTGTGAAAAACCTTTTAGGACACGCAAAACCAATAACACCATTTTGCACCAATCAAGCACATGTTAGTAGTTTTGCATGTGCTTAAAGTTGTTGCACCCAATATATATATGGAAAATATATATATATGGAAAATATGAGGACATAAGTGCAAGAAGACACAGGAGTCAAAAAGGTATGTTTAAAAAATAATATTTTACTGGTGCAGGAACAAAACGACAACACTGGGAAAACACAAGGGTAAACTTGGGAATCAGGAATGTAGGACTATGAGACTAGGAGGCTGGAAGACAAGCAAACCAATACTTTGAACAAGTGACTACACAGAGTGCAGATAACTTAAATACAGTGTATGACTGATATAAGTAATTACCCAAGACACATGCAAAACCCAAAACCCCAATGAAACAATCAAACAATCAATTACATACAGAGACCAACATGACATACTAGGAATGGGCGTGCCCTGGTGGGCATTAACAGAAACAGTTACAGCCTGATGATGCACTTCTATTTCAACTCGATTTGATTTGTATAGCGCTTTTTACAGAGAACTGTCAAAAAGACGCTGTACAGAGAAACAGAGGGACAATTGGGCAAAAATCAGGCCTGAACCCCAAACAGCAAACAAGGTAAAAAACTACCGATCGCGTTCACCCAATGAAAATGCCGTTGTAATAATCAGGCACATTTCCTAAAAATGTTTTGTTACGTTGAATATTGTTTTCAATAAATGTTATTTGTTAACTTTTATTTAGTGAGTTGTCATGTTTTGTAGGATAATGTGCAATGTTCATAATGCAAGGCGCAAAGTGCCACACATTTCACGGTTTCAAATGGCTCTTATAATATACGCAATATATTTTTTTTCGGACAATGTTTAACCTTATTGATTAAATTGTGCTCAATTTGGACTGTTTTCTGAGTTTTCTTACTTTTAGACTAGTCGACTAGTCTAAATTTAAACTTCCGTTTAACCGTCAGGGAAATTAGTCGTTAGGAACATCCCTAGTCCAAATCCGTCCACAGGGGCCGCTATAAACCTTTAAAAAATATTTCTACTTCATGGCTCAATACAATCATGAAATTCTCTATACATGGTCCAGGGCTGGAATTTATGAAATTGGCCATGACCTATCACCGGGGCCACCAGTTTATCTTAACCACATGACTCACAGGGATTTGAACTCATAATTCAATTGTTATCCTCCATTGGGGCTCTGTAGGCACTCAAAGGGCACAATCAAGTGAATAATTATCCAATTGAGAGGAAAAAATAAAAACAATATGCAATTGGAGTTGCTAATTAAAACATTACTATATAATTATGTATTACTAACGCTGCGGTTATGTTGAAAAAATAAATCAGGTGAAATGATGGTCACTTCATTTATTTAAGGATGTGCAGAGATTTTAAAGGTAGGCTACTTTGAATAGATTTCAAAAACTTGAATTTCAAAAAGATTTCAAAAACAACCACAGAATTAATAACTTGGACAACTTGGCAATGGGAAGTTAATGCTCCTAGGTGTTGTAAATTTTTTAGTACTAATTATCCAATTGAGAGGAAAAAATAAATAAATTCTGCAATTAGAGTTGCTAATTAAGACGCTAATGAAAACAATTAGTTGACATAGTTCCGTGTCGTCTAGCCTACACCCCAAGCCTGAGTGCAGAGAAACCCACCTGCGGACAAATTAGTGCAATTAGCCTACGCAACTGCCGTTGAAAACAATTAGATGACCTAATAGAAAAGTGAAGTGAAGCGCAGCATCTGCCTACACCTCATTGCATTTGATTACGTGCAAATGCGGTGCGACTTTCCATTATGTTAACGCTTCCCTCTTTAATATATATCTATCTGATAACATGACTCACACAAGGGAAAGTTAACAAGGACGGAACTTCAAATGTCAACTTGCAATGTAATAATTATGGATGTGCTGTCATTCATAATGTGACTATTCCCAAAATATTGTCTATCAAACATCGCTGTCAATCATCATCTGTGCTTAATTGGTGCCAATTACTTTTTAATTGTGGAAATTAAATCGGGATAATTGTTTGATAAGCGGCTTGACAAAAAGTGCTATCGGCAACCACTGAATGCAGTAGAAACATTTTACAGTTAAAATGCTCAGTTCTGCATGCTTCTCAAAAATACCACAAGTGATAACAAGTAGCCTAAGTTTGTAGTATATCAGTTCTAAAATGCATGGGCTGCATTTGCATCCATTGTATTTAATAGCCTATAGCTCGGCCACTAGGCTAAATATGATAGACACTTCATTCAACATTATACATGCTCAGCATGACATGGTTATCCTCTTTGTGCAGAAGCAAAATTAGGCCAATTTCCGTCTGTTTTGCACTGTTCTGTTTAAAGCCTTATAACCCCAGATGTGCACATCACACACATTACACATGTGTAATGGCTTAAATTGAAGAAGACCCCTATAGAATTTAATGCCATTGCTTAAAATGATTTGTTTACATAATATTTATATACATTATAGGCTGTAAATGCACAAAATACTTGCAGATTCTTACTTTACAGTGCACCTCTGAAAGGCAAAGATATAAAACAGGTCATACTTTACATTTCCTGGTCCACACACCTCTTGACCACATGTGTAAAACTTTTTTGGGGGATATGTAAAACTACTCAGGTTCTGCAAGGTATTTTGTAAAGAGTGTATCCTGGCGTCCCTTAGTATCTCCAAATGTATCCAAAATGGATAAAATGTGCATTACAGTAAATCAGGAAGTAATCAGTTTCTATCAACACATAAAGTATTCTGACTCACAGAAAACATGTTTGCATTCAGTGCATGAAGGAATTTCCATCTTTTTCAAAAGAATGGGGCGGTGAAATATATAGGGGTCCAGAAACCTATCCAACCCTATCCAAAAATGAATACAATGCTTTATTTGTCCGTATTATGGCCCATTGATGCTGGTGTGCTCAACATAAGGTAATGCATGGCTATGTATAATACTAATGCTACAATACATGATATGACTTATCCTACCATTCAAATCAAATCAATATTTATTTATATAGCGCATTTCACAACTAGTTGTCACAATGCGCTTCACAGAAAAAACCCAGCCTAAACCCCCACAAGAGCAAGCCAGAGGCAACAGTGGCAAGGAAAAACTCCCTAAGGTAACTAGGAAGAAACCTTGGGAGGAACCAGACTCAAGGGGGAAACCCATTCTCCTCAGGTTGGCTCAGGGTCTAGATCTTAATGACCAGCATGGTCAAAACTGACTGCCAATATCCATGATAGTAGAAATTGCAGCAGCTAGATGACAGTCCAGATGTGGCGGCAATGATGGTGGGAAACCATGTGCCGATGGCGGCAGGATCAGCTGGCAGCAGTGGTGGGGAGGGAGGGGCACGCGGCGACGGACAGGAAGCTGGACAGCAACTCTCGAGATGCGGGGCATGAGCCCCGCCGGCGGAATGTAGAAGAAGAGAGAGAGAGAACAGTTAGGGGGGGGGGGGGGGGGTTGGACAAGTACCCCCGCCTGGAGTAACTTATGGCTGCATAGCTATGAAGACAGGGTTTGAGAACCCATTCAGTCACGAGAGAGTAAACAATCCTATCCACCCCTCAAGAGCCAGCCCAGGAAGATGGGGTCACAGCTGTTGACAGGTGACAGTAAGGAAAGGATGTCACTCCGCATTACTCTACGACAAAAAGGCTTCTCTGGTCCTGTCTCCGGACTACAACTCATTATAAGCCTGATCATAAAGGTGCGTTTTTAATCTAGACTTAAATATTGAGACTGTGTCTGATTCCCTTATAGATTTTGGAAGGGTGTTCCACAGTAGTGGTGCTCTGTAGGAGAAAGCTCTACCACCCGTCAAGTTTTTAGATATTCTAGGGACTACTAAGTAGCCTGCGTCTTGGGAACGAAGGGATCTTTTCGGCTTATATGGTAAAAGCAGATTACATATATACACTGGTGCAAGTCCATTTAAAGCTTTAAAGGTCAGAAGCAAGACCTTAAAGTCTATCCTATGCTTAATTGGTAGCCAATGAAGTGATGCTAGTACTGGGGTAATATGCTCATATTTCTTTGTTCTCGTTAAAATGCGAGCGGCTGCATTCTGCACAAGCTGGAGATTATTTAGCAACAACTTAGGACAGCCAGATAGCAGAGCATTACAGTAATCTAGCCTCGACGTAACAAAAGCATGAATCAATTTCTCTGCATCCCCTAATTTTAGCTATGTTCCTTAACTGAAAGAAAGCAACTCTAGATATGTTTTTTATGTGCGCGCCAAAGGTTAAATCTGGGTCTATAGTAACACCTAGGTCTTTCACAGCTGAATTTGGAACAACTAAGCAACCATCAATACTTAAAGTATATGTACACAATTTCTCCCTTTGTTTTTTAGGACCTAAAACCAGCATTTCGGTTTTCTCTGAGTTTAAGAGCAGGAAATTGGAGAGCATCCAAGCTTTAATATCTGTAATGCAAGCCTCTAATCGAGAAAGTGGTAGTGCTTCGCCGGGTTTCATGGAAATGTATATCTGAGTATCGTCAGTTTGTCAGGTTCGAGGTTTGTTTTTTTCAGTAATGGCTTAACCGCCATTTTTAGTGACTCTGGTACATATCCTGTTACTAAAGATGTGTTAATAATTTTTAACATATGCTGGCCTAGTACAGGAAAAAGTTATTTAGCCAATCTTGTAGGGATTGGGTCGAGTAGACAGGTAGTCGGTTTTGAGGACATAACCAGTTTAGACAGCTCCTCCATGTCGATTGGCGTAAAACAGTTCAGTGCCACTGTTGATATATCTTCCTGTGTTGGCCAAGATCTAGGCTGTTCTTTGAATTTGGGAGGAGTGATGCCTAGGGGAATAGGCAAATTGGAAATCTGGTCTCTAATAGTTTCAATCTTCTGATTGAAAAAAATCATGAAATAATTACTGCTGTAAACGCAGGGATAAGATGAACATTCTGGTGATGGTTTTTTAGTCAATTTGTACGGTGGCTGAGAAGTGCAAAACACAACGACATTTCACAAAACAACGACATTTCACAAAACACAACGACATTTCACAAAACACAACGACATTTCACAAAACACAACGACATTTCACAAAACACAACATTTCACAAAACACAACGACATTTCACAAAACACAACGACATTTCACAAAACGGAAAGGGTAGGACAACACTTCTTGTTTGTGATTGGACAGAACCCAAGCCCCTCAATGTAATTTTCTTTCACAAAACGGAAAGGGTAGGACAACACTTCTTGTTTGTGATTGGACAGAACCCAAGCCCCTCAGCGAAATTACGAATCCTACTATGGCCATGCCAAGACCCGCCCTCCTCTGTCTCTGATTGGCTGGTCGTTCTGTGCGCTCTACCCACCCAACTCTCTGTTTGAGTTTAAGGTGACTCTCTTCGCTGGAGCGCATTGCAGTAACTTATTTTCCGAAATTGCATGCAAATTCAGGTAGCCTAACTAACGTTACAGCATAAAACGTGTACTGACATCCATTAGCCTAAAATAAGTTTACGTTTTTAATACCACCAATGTTGATAATAGTTCTAGGCTATGTGTCTCATTGCACATTCTAGTGCTAGCTAGAAAATCAGCTGGCTGATCACTCGGAGGGGAATTCAAGTTGATGAAGCTGCTTCCCTCAGAAAAAAATCGAACCATCTATCAATCAATAAAACAATGTTTGGCTATCTGTCTGTTGTACTTGTAACGTTAGCTAGCCAGCTAAGAATCCAGAGGTTGAGTTGTCAGATTTTAACTTGTGTTTTTACTGTAACGTTAACGTTATTGACAACTCAACCTCTGGATTCTTAGCTGGCTAGCTAACGTTACAAGTACAACAGACAGATAGCCAAACATTGTTTTATTGATTGATAGATAGTTCGTTCATAGCTGGAATTACCTATTATTTTTTTCTGAGGGAAGCAGCTAACGTTAACGTTAGCTAAGTTCGCTAACACCGTATTTTCATCTAAGTTAGCGTTAACAAGTAGCTAACGTTAGCTAGCGAGCTATATGGTTACCTTCACTAGCTAGCCAAACGGACTGTATTGATCTGGGGTATCCTCTATTTTAAGTCTCTGAATCGACAGGTTCCGTTGGGTCGATTTAGACTTTAAAGCGGGGAATCGGAAAAAGCCCAACCCACGGTGTGCCTGATTACATTTGGCATTACAGCCCCAAACACAACACGATTTCGGCATAGTGTACGTTAGCTAACTGTTTCTACACAGCTCCGACTGGTTCAGTCGGTTTTGAAGTGCTGAGTGGCCACCCGGAAGTATCGTAGCAACCTCTGTTTACAAACATTCTGATTTGTCCTATAGCCTAGAACTATTATCAACATTGGTGGTATTAAAAACGTAAACTTATTTTAGGCTAATGGATGTCAGTACACGTTTTATGCTGTAACGTTAGTTAGGCTACCTGAATTTGCATGCAATTTCGGAAAATAAGTTACTGCAATGCGCTCCAGCGAAGAGAGTCACCTTAAACTCAAACAGAGAGTTGGGTGGGTAGAGCGCACAGAACGACCAGCCAATCAGAGACAGAGGAGGGCGGGTCTTGGCATGGCCATAGTAGGATTCGTAATTTCGCTGAGGGGCTTGGGTTCTGTCCAATCACAAACAAGAAGTGTTGTCCTACCCTTTCCGTTTTGTGAAAGAAAATTACATTGAGGGGCTTGGGTTCTGTCCAATCACAAACAAGAAGTGTTGTCCTACCCTTTCCGTTTTGTGAAATGTCGTTGTGTTTTGTGAAATGTCGTTGTGTTTTGTGAAATGTTGTGTTTTGTGAAATGTCGTTGTGTTTTGTGAAATGTCGTTGTGTTTTGTGAAATGTCGTTGTGTTTTGTGAAATGTCGTTGTTTTGTGAAATGTCGTTGTGTTTTGCACTTCTCAGCCACCGTAAATTTGTCCACAGTGCTAAACAAAAATTTTGGGTTGCATTTGTTTTGTTATTCAGCCACAACAAATGAGATAGTAAAATAAGAACAACATAATGTACTATGTTAAAAATCTAAAATAAATATGGTAGGTCTTTCACAATAATAAATAAATAAATAAATAATTCAATAAATCAATACATAAATACACAAATACATAAATAAATACTATATTTTATATGGATTGTGACTACAATTTACCCTGGTCACATATACATTACATTACAAGCATTTAGCAGACGCTCTTATCCAGAGCGACTTACACAACTTCTTATTACATCGCATTACATTTATCCATTTTAGACAGCTGGATGTATACTGAAGCAATTCAGGTTAAGTACCTTGCTCAAGGGTACAACGGCAGTGACCTACCTGGGAATCGAACCTGCAACCTTTCGGTTACAAGTCCAGTCCCTTAACCATTATACTACACTGCTGCCCTATATAAACTTGTTACTTTAGTTTTATAAATATTACAAAATATTGTGACACTGGATTACCATTGACAGCCAGCAAAAATGTCATAGGTTAGTTTATAGCCCATTGATTCTGGTGGGTTCAACATAGCATAATGCATATGTACCAAATACTAATGATACAATACATGATATGACCTATGCTACTATTTAGCCACAAAAAAATCGATAAAATGCTATATTTTACATGGCTACTGTGACTAAAATTCAACCTATGCACAAATAAAGTTATCTACTCGAATCTCCGTGTAATAACGATGAGGCATTGTGCATCTGAAACTGGTAGAAATCGGATCCAAAATGGCTTCCAAATGGATGCAACCTTAGTCCTGTGTTACGCATGGATATTGGTCAACTAGTTAAATGTACCTATGGGAATGGCATACCATTTCAGAAAGCTTAGGGTGCGCTCTATTGGACGGTATAAGTGTCAATTAAAATCATGTTTGTGTGAAGGATTTACAAGTGCATCTTTTGAATGCGATCATTTACGCACGGCCATTTTGGAGCATGGACACATGTTGTAACAAGGATTAAATATAAAAAACGGGTCAACCAAGGTAAAAAATAACCTCAGATTCTTGCAGGGGACATCTGAATCTACATAACCAAAGGTAAGGCTACGACTTTATTTTATATTTTACCGGAGTTTTTTTATAGCAAAAAAAGTTATGTGGTAACAAACAAATTCCACTCGTTTTTTTTCCTGTGGAGTGAGTAGGCACGTTGACAGTTTTACTTGTATGCATTCAGGATCTTGGAAGGTGTTTCTTGCTGCTGTGATAGTAAACGATTTTTTGGTGATAAAATAAAAACTTTAATTAACTCTCAAATATGTTTAAATGTCTGCTATCTTACATGTAGTCGGGTCCATTGTAGATAACAGTGTAGCAGTATAGCATGCTACTTTCATGAATTACAAGCTAATGGTTGCAGATAGAAACATGATATTTTGCACGCTGATAGGATATTAAGTACTGATTATGATGATATGCGGGTTATGGTGATAAAATCCATATTCTCGCAGAACTAGCAAGGTATTTGTATTGTTTTTAAAATGTAGACACAGGCGTCTATACCACTAGGGGTCAGCACAAACAAGTTAACTAAACCAGCAAAACATCTAGTACTATTACTAGCCTACTACAGTAATTACAAGGCCAGTGTGCACTAGCCTATTAGCCTACTATCATTAGTCTTTTTTTGAGTATTTTACTACCATGCTTGGGTTTCTGAAGCTAACTTCAAGTTTACCTGTACCTTCAAACTTTACTTTCTTTTTTGTCATATTGCTTTTATGTTCTTAATGTCATATATACTTGAATTTCTTTTGGCTTTTAATGGCTCAAACCCTCAATTGCCGCTTGCGGCTATATTTGTATGCTGTGATTACATTAGGCTATTCAATATGTATACTTTCACCTATTGTTTTTATTTCTACCCTTTGAACTTCACTATGTATGACATATCAGTACAATTAGGCCTACATGTTATGCTATGACTAAAATCTTATAGTCTACTACTCTGTATGCCAACAGTGTATGGATTAATATATTTCATACTATTTAAGTGTACATGAGTGATTTTTATGGGTGGTGGTATAAGCCTAGGTGACATGTCCAGTATAGGCTACTCTTTGTACGTATGATTCTAATCTGCAAGTTAGGAGTAGAATTTATGATGGTATAAATCACAATGAAAAATGTATGCACTCCAGCAGCAGGTAATTCGTTTTCAAGTATGTACACAGTCCTGTGTAAAATAATCAGCATCACATACAGAAATATTTATTGTGCTGCCCTTAATGTACGAACGTGCATTATTTTGTGCCCAGTGTATGGTTGCGTTGGTCAGCAATGTAAAACAGCAATTTTTGAACCGTGATATCTCCGTCGTTTCATAAGAAAACGGTAAGAAAATGGAGGATGGTACAATACAGTAGACATCAGACCACTCAATGACTAAGTAATTGCAGACTACCCAGTTGTACCCGACCCCTTGACCATATTAACCAACATACCAAGTGATACAACCCATTATATGGAGAGGTCTGTGCACCCCAGCAGATGCAGTCAGCTCCAACCAGGCCTAGGACCCCACAGCACCCCCTGTGGACTTCTCTTCCCCCCCTGCTGAATCCTGCTGCACAGGCAGAAGGGGTGTGCTCTGTGGACTTTCCCACTTCCACAGTTCCGGTGACAGGGGAGAAGAGAGGGAGTCTGCAAAAGCCTCGCTGCCCGATCAGAGCTTCAAAGGGAGCCCGAGGGAAATGAACCAGGAAGCCAACCCCCAGTCATTTTACAACCCCTGGGACCATCACCCCCCCTTCCAGAGCCTTATCTGGCCCTCCAGGGCAAGATAAACAAAGGCCAGTTAGAGCTTCCCCCACAAGGTTATCACACTCCCAAACTTCACACACGCACGTCCGACGTTTGAAGTGTTGGGACGGTGATGGAGGGAATATCCCCCATGGACTACCAGCTACAATGCCCAGAGAGGGAGAAGATGCCATTACTGGCATACACCCTGGGACAGAGATGGGATTGGCGTGGCTGATAGGAATCCACGTGCAGAAGAAGCATTACATTACATTAAAATCATTTAGCAGACGCTTTTATCCAAAGCGACATACAGTAAGTGCATATAGAAAGGTAATCGAAGTAACTACAGAACAGATAAGAAAGCACATTCTTCCCATACAGTAGCAGCTATCCCTAGTAACGAACACAATGCAGTTCACAGTGAACTGGGTAAATCAGCTCTACTACAATTCTATTCTAAATAGTATAAACTTGAATACACAGTTCAACAAGAAGACATACCATGAGGTCCTAGATAAGTATTAGTCCAGGTGGAGCCTGAAAAGGTGTGTTTTCAGGCCACGACGGAAAGCAGGCAGGGTTGGTATTGAGCGTAGGGGAATGGGAAGTTCGTTCCACCACTGGGGAGCTAGGGTGGAAAAACTCCGCAGTCGGGAGGAGCGAGCGCCATTGACACGGAGGGGGGGAAGTGCGAGGCGCCCTGCTGTAGATGAGCGAAGTGGTCGAGCAGGAACATAGGTCTGGATCAGGTCCTGCAGGTAGACGGGGCCTGTCCTATTAGCTGCAGTGTGGGCCAGGGTCAGAACTTTGAACCTGATCCTAGCTGCAACTGGCAGCCAGTGGAGTGACCTCAACAGGGGGGTGACATGTGAAAATTTCGGGAGGTTAAACACAAGCCGGGCAGCTGCGTTCTGGATCAGTTGAAGAGGCAGTATGGCGCAGGCTGGTAAGCTTGCGAGCAGGGAGTTGCAGTAGTCCAGGCATGAGGTGACTATAGTCTGGACCAGAAGCTGGGTGGAGTAGGTGGTCAGGTACGGTCGAATCCTCCTGATGTTGTACAGGAGGAACCTGCAGGACCGTGCCGTCGCCCTGATGTGGTCTTTGAAGTCCAGCTGGTTGTCTAGGACCACCCCCAGGTTCTTTGCAGAGCGGGAGGCAGCCACCACGGTCCCGTCAACGGTGATGGAGAGGTCAAGTAGTGGGGAGGTTTTGTATGGCATGAAGAGGAGCTCTGTCTTGTCGAGGTTGAGCTTCAGGTGATGGGTAGTCATCCACTCAGAGATGTCGGCCAGACAAGCAGATATCCTCTCCTTCACCTGTTGGGTAGAGGGAGGGAAAGAAAGGAAGAGTTGAGTATCGTCAGCATAACTATGGTATGAGAAGCCATGTGAATTGATTACTGAACCAAGAGACTTTGTATAAATGGAGAACAGCAGAGGACCAAGTACAGATCCCTGCGGGACTCCGGTAGACAGGGGATGGGGTGCAGAAACAGAACCCTTCCAAGAGACTTGGTAGGATCTATCAGTGAGGTACGATACAAACCAGGAGAGGGCAGTCCCAGAAATGCCCATCTCAGAAAGTGTAGAGATCAGGAGTTTGTGGTTGACCGTGTCGAATGCTGCAGACAGGTCAAGTAGAATCAGGACAGAGGAGAGGGATGAGGCTCTAGCATTGGAGAGCGCCTCGGTCACGGCCAGGAGAGCAGTTTCCGTGGAATGTCCGGTTCTGAAGCCGGACTGATGGGGGTCAAGCAGGTTATTCTGGTGGAGAAAAACAGACAGTTGGTTATGGACAGCTCGTTCAAGGGTTTTGGACAGGAAGGGCAAGAGAGATACAGGACGGTAGTTCCTGACATCAGAGGGGTCCAAGCTAGGTTTTTTTAAGAGTGGGGTTACACGGGCGGTCTTAAAAACAGCAGGAACATGGCCACAGGTTAGGGAGGTGTTGATAATAGAGGACAGATATGGAACGAGCTCAGCGGATATTGACTGGAGGACTGCCGACGGGATGGGGTCCAGTGCACAGGTGGTTGCGCGCTGGTGCGTCATGAGTTGGAGCGCATCTGCGTCCTCCAGAGTCTTGAAGGAATACGGCATGGCGATGGGTTTGGTATGGGGGATGTGGGGTGTCACCTGAGGTGTGAAGGAGTTGCGGATCATGGCCACCTTCCCCTCGAAGTGGGTCAGGAAGTCATCTGCAGAGAGGGAGGAGGGTGAAGGGGGTGGAGGGGGGATAAGCAGGGAGGAGAAGGTGGAAAAGAGTTTCCGTGGATTAGACACACATGCATTAATTCTAGACTGAAAAAAAGAAGCCTTAGCCGATGTAGTTGTAGCTGTGAAGGCTGCCAGCAGAGTGTGATAGGAGGCCAGGTCATCTGGGGATCTGGATTTTCTCCACTTTCTCTCAGCGGCTCGCAGCAGAGTTCTGCTGGATCTGAGAGAATCTGTCAGCCACGGGGAGGGGGGTGATGGTCGAGCTGTTTTGGAGACAAGAGGACAAAGTGAGTTGAGAGACTGAGAGAGGCAGGAGTTAAACATAGAGGTGGCATCATCAACATGCATATTAGCAAAGGAAGCAGGAGGAGGAAGTATAGAGAGAGCGGAAGTAGTGAGAGAGGAGTGCGAGAGGGTGCGGAGATTTCTCCTGAACATAACAGTGGGTGGGTCGTTAGTAGGGTTGAGGGAGAGTGGGAGGGAAAGAGAGAATGAAATAAAGAAATGGTCCGATACGTGGAGCGGGGTCACCGTGAGTTCAGACGTGGCGCAGCTCCTGGTGAGTACAAGGTCTAGTTGGTTACCAGCCTTGTGGGTGGCAGGCGATGGGGATTGAGTGAGAGCGAAGGACTGGAAGAGTGAGGCGACACTGGGTAGCTGGGAACTCTCTGGATGGAGGTTGAAGTCTCCCAGTAGGATTACAGGGGTGCCATCCTCAGGGAAGGAGCTCAGGAGAGTGTCCAGTTCATCCAGGAAAACACAGAGCGGACCTGGATGGCGATAGAGAACTACAATGTTAAGTGTAGATGGGTGGGTTACAGTGACTGCATGAAACTCAAAAGAGGAGAATTTCAGGCAGTGTGCAGTGGGAATAGAAAATTTCCAGGATGAGGAAATGAGCAACCCAGTACCCCCGCCTCGGCCAGAGGCCCTGGGGGTGTGGGAGAAGGAATAGCCAGCAGACAGAGCAGCGGGAGTGGCTGTGTTATCTGGAGTGATCCAGGTCTCAGTGAGAGCCAGGAAGTGGAGGGAGTTCACCTTGGCATAGGCAGTGATGAAGTCAGTTTTCTGGACAGCTGAGCGGCAGTTCCATAGTCCACCCACCACTGAGAGTTCCTTATGAAGGGACAGGGGTGGGCAGACCAGGTTAGCCGGGCAGCGCCTGCGGTGGTTGGACCTCTAGGCTCGAGGTATATAGCACAGAGGAATGGGGGTTAAACACATGGTAGGTGGTGAAAAGATAAGAACAAACAGACAAGTCTTACAAATTGGCGACGAGGCTGTCGTACTTACGGCAGCCTCTGCTTTAATTTATGCACTATTTGCTAATTACCGATTGCATTCAGCTGCTTGCAGGGTTAAATCACTCAGGTGAAGGTACTTGACATTAGCAGCACAAAAGGCCGGTTGTAGGCTTAAAACTAGATACAAGTCAGTTTAAACAGATCGCTAACTGCTGCGATTTACCTCAGCTACACAATGACTACAAAGCGGTTCAGTTATCTAATGCACAGCTAAAACCAAATGTAAAAAAAGATACTTAACGATCCGACGGCAGAAAATCAACAAACGCTGTCTAGATGCACTCGCAAGAGGACAGGAGGCCTTCTGTCATCACAGTTTGCTGAATGCTGTGGCCCCTCCGCTGCCAAAGGACTGCCCATAACCACTAACCACACTGGTGTTCTCGGAGGTGAAACTGTCAGCCCCCCCCCCCCAAAATCTTTACCACCACCTTTTCACCATGTCCACTTTTTGTTAAGTCCCCTTCGTAGAGCATAGGTGCCCCTCCAATGCTGTTCCTGGACACTTATAGACAAGTCTGCCCTATGTGATTATTTGGACTGGCAATCCCGGGGGACGGTAAATCCTGTCCGTAAGATTCCCTGGAATGGACTGACAGCGCTTATAACATGCAGTGCTAACATTCCCCTCTCCACATGTTGCTGTGAGTGAAAAGGCCTAAGCCACAAGTCCCAGTATTCTTCTACCATTCCCAGAAGGACACCCACAAACCTGTGCAACCGGACCCACACCCTGCCGCGGGAAGCTAGCCTAAGTGACTGCAGTCAGCAGTTCACCCAACTGGACCCAGGCTAAAAGAGCCAAAGAGGAGTCCAACAGGGAAAGAGGTGCTTCTTTACCCGGCAGAAAAGGGGTCCTGACCGCACTTTGCCACCTGTGGGTCGTCCAGCTTCCTGTCACAGGAGACAGAGCACTGTGCAGAATTGGTAGGAACACTGTTGGGAGTAGGCTGCCTTTCACTCACGCAATTGCAGCATTAAGCGGGAAAAGCACTGCATGTTGCCTAAGGAAGTCCAGGGAATCTCTTTTTCCTTGCCAGTCCAGATACACTGACACTGGAGAAGAGACTGAAACAGCAGCGGCACAGTAGAGTGTCTAATGAAGACCCGCCTCTGCACCACACCTGATCGTTGTGGGACAAACGTCTGCGTGTCCATATACCTGCTGACCATTAGATCACAATGGGACTACTAAACTAGACATGGACAAATTGTTTTAAAAATCAATTTTAAGACCTGATTTGGAATTTATGATTGTCATTTTTAATAATAATACATTAAATTCCTTAAATATAATTAAATGGGTGGTTGAGTGAGGGGTATCAACACGCGATACCGCTTGTGTTTAGTATTCAGAGTGCTGGGCCATTTAAGAAGGGCATTGAGTGCTGTGACTGCTGGATTCAGAACTATAAGCATTTTTACTTAATACTCGCTTCCCCGACATGCTGTTGAGGGCAGCTCACAGAACCCCCACGACAATTTGTGGGGCCTAGTGCCATCTACTGAGGCCCACATCGCACATCATACTTGAAGAGTCTCCTTTTTTGGGATATCATCCCACTCCGTATATATGGCAGCCCATGGGAAATATATTTCCATTCAGTCTCATCTCTAATTGAAACTCCACAATGCAATTCCTTTAGTGGAATGCGCTGCTTCTTGTTCTAGGGTTTGATAACATACATGAGACTGATTAATAAATATAAATTATACCTTTGACCCAACATATTTGGTGCCCCGTGTGAGGGAACCAGGTTCTACTGACTATAAGAACAAAAGTACTAAGAAAATTATCTATACATTTATTTCCCCATTTTTTATTAAACCAACATTGCTACTGCTTTTTCCCTGTGCAATCAAAAGGTTGACTTCCTATTCATGCTTGAGAAAAGCGCGTGGGACAGGCCCGTGTGCTAATTTGGACGGGTGGCGCCACTTGAACCATTTTCTAGCCTGCTCCATAAGATAGACCAATTGTGCTTGCGAACAATTGTACTGTGGTGGTAGCGTCTGTTTTACCCAATGTTTTAAAAAATATATATTTTTTACAGTCTGATAATATTAATTGGCTATTAACAAGTCTAAACTAACGTGCATTGATTGATTAATAGTCTAATTTATTTTTAGATGTTAATCAACAACTTTGGAGTTAAAATTTTCAGTAGAGTTTTTAGTATCTCTCAACACATAGTATTTTAATTTACTTCTACCCCTGCTTCTCAGAAGCCCTAGGATCACTCTCTTTTCCTTTCCGGCGCGGATAATACTTGATAGTTATAGACAGCGCTGTCCAAACGTTATTGAGAAACCGCCTTCTCAGGCCCTGCAACCACTGTGTTTGAAGTGAGTGTTATTTACAGCATTATACCTCAGCAACTACGCTGATGCAACGTGTATCTCCAAGCATAAGCAAACCGCAGTCAATCACACACCCCGTTGGGCATGCACAGTATAGGGCAAGACCCCTACAGGCAGTGTACAGTAGTGACTGTCTGGTTGTCTTTTGGCAGCATGCCTTGCAAACACAGTCAATCACGCACCTCATTGGGCCTGCGCAGTATAGGGCAAGACCCCTACAGGCAGTGTACGGTAGTGACTATCTGGTTGTCTTTTGGAAGCACGCCTAGTTCTACTAGTACAAAATTCTTCTCAGTGAATGCTGACGATTCAAAAAATCGTTGTACATTTATTTATGCTCTACCACCGACAAGGGCGGCCTTAGAGATAAAAACCCTGCATGCAGAAATTAAGGCGCTGAGCTGGAGTAATGAGAGGCTCAACTCTGGGGTGCATGATCTCCGTCATGACCTCAAGAAAGCCACTGAAGTCTTGGAGGAACACACCTCCAAGCTTGATCAGAGTGAGCTAAGCCAGGCTGCAGCCACCTTGTCACTTTCCCGTGGAAATGCCCAGGAGCTCCCTGCCTCCAGGCATGGCCACCAAGCTAGAGTTTCTGTTAGAAGGACAGTATTCAGTCTCAGAAGAAGAGACTGAATACTATGGGAACGTTCTCTCGTCCTCTCGTGACTCCCGGAGAGGTCTCACCCGGCGCCTAGATGCTCACTCTAGACATGGTCTAGACACATTTCTGTCTCTCCGTCCAGGACGCGTCACAGTACGAATTCGCATCTCCTCCCAAAAGGAAGGCAGATGTGCAAAGTTGCGACTTTGCTTCTCGGTCCCAAAATATTTATATTTGATATTTATGGTGATACTTACCATGATCGCAGAGATGCCACACCCTCACTGCCTAGGGGTGATACATATGGTGTTCATGCCCGCACATAAACCACTTAGTCTGAGGGAGATTCCAGCTCATCCGAGAGCGACTATGAGTCCCATAAGCCGCACAGCTGGGGACCAAGGCATTCCGATGGCCCACGATTTAAGCATCTGGACTCCATAACTAAGGACATTGAACAGTTTGATCCTGAAAAACAGGATCATAATGTGGAGGATTACCTCCGTAAGCTTGAGCGCTGCCGCTCAGACCTACCCGGCGCCACAAGGCAGGAGCGGGTTAAGATGATTTGTAAGACAACGTCTAGGTCTGTCCGGGCGTTTATTGACTCGCAGCACCTTATTGTGCGAGAAAGTTTTTCTTGGCTCCGTAGAGCTCTGATAGAAGAGTACTCCCCGTTTGCCAATGAAACATTGGCAACTATCTCAGCCCTCCAGACGAAGCACCATCGCTCAGAGCAACCCCAGGAATTATATAATAGGTTGAAGCATGCGTTCTTTCAGGGGAAGAATGGGCCTGGTCTAACAGAAGACAGAGCCTTTAAATCCACCTTTCTGCACAACCTGCACCCATGCGTGAGGACTCATGTCACCTTGATGACAAGGAAAGACAATCCTTCCATGCACGAAATCCGGCGGATAGCACAAGTTGCTTGGGAGACAGTCGCCCACACTGGCGATAAGAGGGATGAAGACCCTACCCTAAGGTGCTGGCGATCCGGAGCTCCCCATATGTTCCATTTTAAAAAACACTGCTCCATGTGCCTCGCAGGACCACTCTTCATGTCACGACAGTGTGACAGGGGGGTGGAAGGGGGGGCAGAATAAATCCCAGGGGGGTGACGTCCACCACCTAACAGGTGGTGAGAAAGGGGACAACGGCTACTTCTCCCATTAGGGAGAAAAATGCAGGCGGCTCTCTTCACTTATGACTAAGCTAAGTACCTCCCCCTCTTCTGAGAATGTACCTCACTGGATGGGGGGAGGAACCTTTGAGAGAGATGACTCCCTCGCCTATTGAGCCACGGACTCTTGAAGCCCTAGCCATTGCACAACTTTACCCCTTTTTTAAATTTTTAAATTTTTTTAATTTTATTTGTTTCTGATTTTTTCCCCAATTTAGTAGCCAATTGAACCCCTATTCTAATTCAATTCCCCTCGTGTAGCAACCGCTAGAGAACCACCGCTATACAACCCCGTCAGCCAGTAGTAGGAAAGAGGCCGCCACGTCCTCTACAGGGCGCGACTCCTCAAGCTCCTGACCGTGATTCCAACTCGCCCGGGGCCTTATCGTGCGCAGCGATTCTCTCCGAGCCCCTCCCACCACCCGGAAGCAGCCGCCAATTGCTGCTTCCACAGGGCACCGGCCATGCTCGGAATTGGCAGGTCTGGGGCGCGAACCCCGATCCTTACCTCTTACCATTGTACCACCGCAGCGCCCTAACTTTACCCTTTTTTACTGTTTCCTGGCAACTTGATCCAGAAAGGTAATGCTAAGTGCATATACACAACCATTCTGGACAGAATTTTCCTGGACCTCAAGGCCTTGTTGGACACAGAATCAGAAATCAGAGAAGTAACTTTCCCGGAGATGAAGGATCCGCACCCTATGCGCATCTCCGAGGTTCCCACTGAACCACAACGTCCAAAACTGGTCAGAAACTGCTGAGAGAGTTGGCTAGCTCACCCGTTGGTGGGGAGGTAAATCCTTCCTCTCTAGAAGAACTTTACCACGTATGTCAAGGCCCTGAGGTTCAGCAACAGCTCACCAAGATTGATGCACTAGCATCCCAGCGACAGGAACTGGGGCACCTGGTTTATGACACCCAAGCTATATGCATATTAGATACGTACAGTGCCCTACACTATTATTGGCACCCCTGGTAAAGATGAGTAAAAAGGGTTATAAAAAATTCACCGTTTGGTGAATTAGCTTAATCTCACACTGAAAAAACCTTCAATGGAAGTAGATTTATTATGAGAAAGAAAGATCCCTCATCAAGAAATAATTATTTTTAATAAAACCACATTACTATTGGCACCCCTGCATTTATATATAGAATAAAGTAATCATTATTAATATTTGGTCGCATATCCTTTGCATGCCATGACTTCCTGATGTCTGTGACCCAAAAAAATCAAAAGACTCTTATAATCTTATTTTCTGGTACTCTTACAAGCGATACTATAACGTCTCTACATTTGAATGGAGCTCTATGGAAATTGGGGGGTGGGACTAGATTTAGCTGTAAATTACACTGGAACAGTATGTAACACATGGTTGGCTAACTGGCTCTAAGTCATCAAGGGTCTGACGTATCAAACCAGCCTTAAACCATCACTCTGCTGCCAGAAATACACTGGATATGGATGGATAACTTGAAAGGTTTCTTCTCCTGACTTATTTTTGATGAGGAAAATTTGTCAGGAGAAACAACCCTTAAAGTGATCCATCCATACCTATTGCATATCTGGCAGCAGAGTGATGGTTTTGGGCTTGTTTAATACCACAGACCCTTGATGATTTACAGCCATTTAACCAACCATGTATTCCATACTATTCTCTTGTAATTTACAGCTTAATCTAGTCCTACCCCTTGCTTATAAGAGTACCTGAAAATAAGATATCAAAAGTTTTTTGATATTGTTGGGTCACAGACATCAGGAAGTCATGAGATACAAAGCATATGCAACCAAATATTAAATATGTAAATACAGCCATTTTACTCATTGGATTTTTCACATTTTTTGAGTGTGAGATTAAGCTAATTCACCAAACGGTGAATTTTTTATAACCATTTTTATTCATCTTTACCAGGGGTGCCAATAATAGTGGAGGGCGCTGTATAGATAGGCTATATACAGGTGCAGCTCAAAAAATTTGAATATCGTGAAAAAGTTCAATATTTTTTGTCACTCATTTCAGAAAGTGAAACTCATATATTATATAGATTCATTACACATGTGAAATATTTAAAGCTTTTATTTCTTGTAATTTTGATGATTATGGCTTACAGCTAATGAAAACCCAAATTCAGTGTCTCAGAAAATGAGAATATTGTGAAAAAGTTCAATATTGGAAACTCATGGTGTCACACTCTAATCAGCTAATTAACTCAAAACACCTGCAAAGGTTTCCTGAGCCTTTAAATTGTCTCTCAGTCTGGTTCAATAGGCTACACAATCATGGGGAAGACTGCTGACTTGACAGTCATGTCCAGAAGACAGTCATTGACACCCTCCACAAGGTAAGCCACAAAAGGTCATTGCTAAAGAAGCTGGTTGTTCACAGAGTGCTGTATCCAAGCATACTCATAGAAAGTTGAGTGGAAGGAAAAAGCGTGGTAGGAAAAGGTGCACAAGCAACAGGGATAACCGCAGCCTTGAGAGGATTGTCAAGCAAAATCCATTCAAGAATTTGGGGGAGCTTCACAAGGAGTGGACTGAGGCTGGAGTCAGTGCATCAAGAGCCACCACGCACAGACGAATCCAGGACAGGGGCTACAAATGTCGCATTCCTCGTGTCAAGCCACTCCTGAACCAGAGACAACGTCAGAAGCGTCTTACCTGGGCTAAGGAGAAAAAGAACTGGACTGTTGCTCAGTGGTCCAAAGTCCTCTTTTCAGATGAAAGTAAATTTTGCATTTCATTTGGAAATCAAGGTCCCAGTGTCTGGAGGAAGAGTGGAGAGGCACAGAATCCACGTTACTTGAAGTCCAGTGTGAAGTTTCCACAGTGATGATTTAGGGTGCCATGTCTTCTGCTGGTGTTGGTCCACTGTGTTTTCTCAAGTCCACAGTCAACGCAGCCATCTACCAGGAAATTTTAGAGCACTTCATGCTTCCTTCTGCTGACAAGCTTTATGGAGATGCTAATTTCATTTTCCAGCAGGACTTGGCACCTGCCCACACTGCCAAAAGTACCAAAAGCTGGTTCAATGACCATGGTATTACTGTGCTTGATTGGCCAGCAAACTCACCTGACCTGAACCCCATAGAGAATCTATTGGGTATTGTCAAGAGGAAGATGAGAGACACCAGACCCAACAATGCAGACGACCTGAAGGCCGCTATCAAAGCAACCTGTGCTTCCATTACACCTCAGCAGTGCCACAGGCTGATCGCCTCCATGCCACGCAGCATTGATGCAGTAATTCATGCAAAAGGAGCCCCAACCAAGTATTGAGTGCATAGAAATGAACATACTTTTCAGAAGGCTGACATTTCTGTTTAAAATATCCTTTTTTATTGATCTTATGTAATATTCTAATTTTCTGAGACACTGAATTTGGGTTTTCATTAGCTGTAAGCCATAATCATCAAAATTACAAGAAATAAAGGCTTGAAATATTTCACTCTATGTGTAATGAATCTATATAATATATGAGTTTCACTTTCTGACATGAGTGACAAAAAATATTGAACTTTTTCACGATATTCAAATTTTTTGAGCTGCACCTGTATATGTAACTCCAACATGCCCATTAGTTAGGCTAACAAATTGACGTGCACAATCATGTCTGTCAATATGTGTAATTTTTTTTTTTAAGTTAGGGTTTAATTGAGAGAAAAGGCTATTAAATTTATTATGCTGAAATTATTTTTCCTATTTCAATAGGCCAACCTATTAAAATGCTAATGTTGCACTAAAGAATCTCAGAGTGGACTTAGGTGATATTTAAAAAAGAGAGGTTATTCTGTTTTATTCTGGAGGGTTTAATAATGAACAAAATGAGACGGCTGGCACAGCTGGTGGTAACAAGCTTGCTCAATGATAACCTGCCAACTTATTAAACAATAATGATTCAGAAGTACAAAATAACAATTCAAAATTACAATTACTACACATAGATTCATTGAAAAGATCTAAATTGCAATAACTAATGAGTTTCATTCATAAAATATTCCAAAATGATTCTATTATTGTCTTCCATACAACAAAATAACAATGTAATTAGTTGCTCTATCTGGACCTCAGCCGGATTAACCATTAGGGCAACGGGGCACTTGCCCAGGGCACAGGACCTGAGAGGGGCACTGGGCACAATAAAATAAAAATAAACGTTTAAATTTTTTTTTTTTTAAATAATAATAATGATACAGAATATTATGCCGTTTTTTGCAACAAATTCAATCCAAATAATATTTTAAATCACGTCAAACTCGTAACAAAGTTAAGCATTATGACCCGGCAGTGACTTGACATATGAGCACGTGACGCTCTGAAAACTGAAAGGAGTTGGTGGCATGATGGAGAAGCAGCTAAACGGGAGCGCTAAAAAAAAATTTTAACGAGAAAAAGAATTGAAAAGAGTCAACGATTTGAAACATCTACCGAAAATAGCCAGATTTTTTACTTCAAACTCTCTGAGCAAAGGTTATAGTTGTTAATATTTCTTATTAGTATTACTACTGTTGTATATTACCAGTTGTATATTATATATTGTATTTTATATTATTATTATTATTGTTGTAAATGTCCTTCTCTACTATGACTGTTTTATATTTAAGCCAAGGTTTGTTGAGGGTAAGGGTGTTTGTAGGGAGGGGGGAGGGAGGGCATTTTGTATTTGTTATTCCATGTGTAAAAAATAATAAAAGCAATAAAAATCGTTGTGGGAAAGAAAAAAAAAAAGTAAAGGAGTCAGTCCAGTGTGTTAGGGTCACCTGTTCTTCTGTGTACCTGCAAAATGTTGATATAGCCTAATAGTAGCCTAAATTGAAACAATAAACATGCTCTTGACTGCGAGCTACATGCAACAGTGTAGCCAATGGTTTACTTTTGTTCCATACACACTACACAGTAATTGCTTGCTTCATGGCTAGTGATAATTTCACATTTTAGCATTTTATAAATAATCTCTGGTTGAAAGTTGAGTCTTCCCTTGCTACCAGTATCTGCCTTATTTCACTGTAGCAGTCAAAAGATAACTGCTTGGCTACATTGAAATATTTATTGATTACTCTGTAGCCAGGTTCCAATAAGTTCTGTGACAGATTTATTGTAAAAAAACAACAAAAAAAACAACAACATTTGTCCATCTGGTCTGTCTCTCTAATACACTTTCTGCTGAGGCTATCGTACTGTAATATGTACTGATCTCCATTGAGCCATGCAGACGCCTGCTTTGTGAGTAATAGAAACAGAAAAAATATATATTCGACTTTGCAATTGTTGTATTGGTAGGGGGTGGGTTGCTGCGGGCCTGAGTTGGGGGGCACTTGAGTCTTGTTGCCCAGGGCACAGAAAATTATTAATCCGGCCGTGATCTGGACCTCTGGCTTTCGATATGAATATCTTCAGACAGAGCTTCATATTATTCCACTGAAAAAAGCGAACGCTGTAACTAAAGAGCCGTTTTGCGGCCGAACGTAATTGAGTAATTCTGAAAGTTTTGACCTCATCCTCTCTACAAGTCTCAGCCGGCTGGGGCAGGCTATGAACGGTTTGCCCGTAATCCATACTCTTAGTGAGCTATAACAGACATTTTAATACAAACTAAGTGACTTCTTCAATAGACCGCTGGCCATGTTCATTTTTCACAAGTTTGTATTCTAAAATATATAGCACTCCTCGCTAGCAAGCTAACGTTCGTAATTCACTTGGCTCATGACAGAAATATGAGTAGTAACAATGGATAGAAATGGATATGGTCGGCTTACATACATTTAAATACTTTCAGTACATACCTATTTATATTAGCATGCATACTTTTGCTGCGGATTAAGAGCAGAGAACCAACAGGATCCCCCAAGACCACCGTTGTGTGTTGGGGGCTTGTCTTGTAGTGAGGGGTGTGTCTTGGAGTCTGCAAGCCGCAGCTATACCCTACTCGAATAGCAATTACTCTATTGGGTGACATGCATCATGTGTGCACTTTCTTTTACGTCCACAAGTATGACGTATTCACATCCTCAAATAATGCACCCTCTCTTCCTCCACTACCACCTCCGCTACTCCGTGCCCCGGAAACGGATCTTTGTGTTTTAATCTAATGTTGCCGATTTACATCTTAATTACGTATTCATGGTTACATACTGATTGATGTCTCGACACAAACCACAATGTCAGGTACATTGTATACTGTACATGCAAATACTTGCACTTGATATGTTCAGACAGTTTTGCATACTTCCAGGTAGGAGAGGAGTGGTAGTGGGGGAGTGGAGGAAGAGAGGGAAGAATATTGGGACGCACCTCATCAGCCAAAATCATTACGTACAGCAGCATTCATTTTGCCTGTGTATCCTGCAATTGGCTACTTTTTGACCAGACTATTTTGATCAGATGTTGTTATCCAATGGGGATAATTATTATTTGTGGGCAAGCAGCATTTGTGATGACAAAATCGACAGGAAAAAGAAGAAGAAAAAACTGCAAATTTGGGGCTTTATTGTGTGGATGTGTGAAGTTGTACCTGAATTCTGTGTGGTTATGAGGTCAGAACGTGCATAAGTTAATGTTTTTATGGGAGCCTGTGGTCATTGTAGTTACTTCTGTAGGAAATCCTGAAAAGTGCCAGTCAGTGCTGCCATCCCAATTTTTCTTTCTTTTTTCTTTTCTTCTCATTATACTCATTACGATAACCAACAAATGCATTGTATTCAAATTAAATCTCTTTCTATCAGCACATGGAACATTCAAGGAATGTATTCATCAATATTTGGAACTAAAAGTGTAAACCCAGATTTCCTTAAAAACATCACTGGTCAAGACATCATAGTGCTCTTAGAAACATAGTGTAGGTCAGATGTGGAAACTCACTGTCCCTCAGGCTATAGGGAGATTATACTACCATCTTACAAACATGCTCATGTAAAACATGTAAGAGACTCAGGTGGAGTCATCATATGGCTTAAAGAGGACCTGAGATGCCACTTATCAATAGAAAAGAAAGAGGTCACAGTTTGGGGGAAAAGGCAGAATTAATAGTGACAAACACCTCTTTCTTTGTGCAGTTTACACTCCACCTGCTGAGTCTCCTTACTTCAATGTAGAATTCTTTAACAATCTCCATGCAGAAACCAGTCATTTACAGGCTCAGGTGAATGTGCCAGATACAGGCAGAGAGTGATACCATTGAAACTGATGGTAATAACCATATCTTTAAAGCCTCTCCGCACCTCACACCGACAACAAAAATGTGGAATAACCCTAACAATATTGTCAATAAGCATGGGAAGGAGTTGTTCCATCGCTGTCAAGGCTTAGTCTGTACATACTTAATTAGGATCAATGGGGACTCATTAGGGCGGTTCACATATTGCTCAGCTCTTGGGTCTAGTGTAGTCGACTACTCTTACTGACATGGGCCCCTCCTCCATCAGTGCATTCACTGTTAGACCACAGTTACCATTATCACACCACTGCCAACTTCATTTCTGCAACCAGTTTTAAAATAAACAACCTAATCAATACATTTCTTTCAAGACAATTCCAACCATATCAAGACAATGCAAATCAGGGCCCGTATTCACAAAACATTTTATCTTACTACTAAGAGGTCTCCCAAATAGCAGTAAAAGTTTCTAGCTAAGAGTTTCTTAAAACCTATTCACAAAGCTGCTGAGACTAACTTTTACTAAGGATTGGGGAGAAATCTTAAGCTAAGAGAAAGGGTGGGGTTGACCTTGTTGCTATGGATGATGTCATGTTTCATGAACAAACTTACTTACTATGCACACAGTGATTGGCTAATAGGCGATGGGTCTCTGTCAGTGATTTCATCATAGAAATACTGTAGAAAAAGGTATCATGTTGCCATATTCAAATAAAGATTTTTTTATCCTACATGGTAATTCACAATTAAGGTGTTTGTGTGACCAATGTAATTTAAAAAGGAAAGCAAACATTTTGTGAGCTGAAGTCCCGGTTGTGTGTGGATGTAAGGCGTGAGGAGCCACGTCCTGCAGGGATAGCCACTGTCCCCCACCAAGTGACATCCAGCTGGGACATGATGCCTCTCAAACAGCAGCCTCAGGCCACTCTCCTGTAGGATCCGGGAGTCATGTGTTGCACCTGGCCACTTGGTGAAAATGTCAAGAATATTGTAGTTGGCATCAAAAACCACCTGTGTGTTGATGCTATGATTGATTTTTTCTGTTGACAAATGCGTGTTCATCTTGTGATGGTGCAATAATTCAGACATGTGTCCCATCTATAGCACCAACTACACTGGGTAGTCCAGCTATGGCCATGAAGTGGGCTTTGTTTCTTTGTAGTTGGCGAACATCAAGAGGAAACCGTATGAATTGTCGGATGATGTGGGGTCTGGAGAAGGCATGTATTGTTTGATGTAATATTCTACTGACAGGTGACTGAGATATACCTAGTTGTACCTCATCTGCGCTGCATAGCTGCATTTTCCCTGTGGCCAAGTAGCGTAGAGTTGTCAGAACCTTGATCTCTGGTGTTATTGGGTTGTTTCTGTTTGTTGGTGAAGTGACTGCATCCCTGACTAGCTCTACTATTATCATAATACCCTCGCAATTAAAGCGATACCTTTTTAAAAGCTCAGTATCATTAAATGCTTCTAAGATGTCGACGCGATTACGAGGCGGATTGCTTTGTGATTTGGTCTTAGTGATTTAGGATTCCTCTTGACTACCCCTAACTTTTCACAGATTTAGGAGCTGTTTTAGCGCTAAAACGCTTTGTGAAATACTCTTAGACCAAAAATTTTGTCCTAAAATTAGGACTGACATTATTTTTAAGAGTTTCTCCTAAATCAGCAAGTTGGGAGCTGCTTTTAGCCTTAAGATGTTTTGTGAATATGGGCCCAGGCTGTTAAAGAAATAAATGAAATATACCACAAGGCTGCTATCATGGCAAACCTTATCAAAATTAAGAAACCTAAACAGAGACCTAAAAAAAAAACATGGTTTTATATGGAGTGCAAAATTATTAGACTATCCAATCAGACGCAGAAAATTACGATTTAAGACGGTAAAACATCGGTATTGTGAAACACTTAAAAAATATATAAGCAAACTTTTAATTCGAAAAAGAAGCAACATTATATTACATTACATTACATTATAGACATTTAGCAGACGCTCTTATCCAGAGCGACGTACATAGTGCATTTTCAAACTAGGAACAAGAACGTTATAGAAACAACCCTAAAAAGGCAAATATGAATCTAAGTACTAGGCGCAGTCGGTATGATTGGGGCTTTTTTTTTTTTTTTTTTGGGGGGGGGAATTACACAACATTAATAACAATAGTCACAGGGAGGTAGGGAGGGGAGGAGAGAGGTGCAGCTTGAAGAGGTGAGTCTTCAATCTGCGCTTGAAGGCGGTCAGACTTTCTGCTGTTCTGACCTCCACGGGGAGCTCATTCCACCACCGTGGGGCCAGGACAGACAGACGTCGAGACCGGGTGCTAGCATGAAGAGGGGGGGGTACCAGTCGTCCTGAGGAGGCGGAGCGCAGGGATCTGGCAGGTGTGTAAGGTCTGATTAGTTTTTGGAGGTATGGGGGGGCAGATCCTCGGACTGCCTGGAAGGCGAGCACCAATGTTTTGAATTTGATGCGAGCCATCACCGGTAGCCAGTGGAGGTCGATGAGCAGGGGGGTGACATGGGAGTGTCGGGGGAGGTTGAAGACCAGGCGCGCTGCTGCGTTCTGGATAAGCTGAAGGGGTCTAATGGCCGATGCTGGCAGGCCAGCCAGGAGAGAGTTGCAATAGTCCAGGCGGGACAGCACCATTGCTTGGACCAGGAGCTGGGTTGAGTGGGTGGTGAGGAAGGGGCGGATTCTCCTGATGTTGTACAGGAAGAAC
This sequence comes from Ilyophis sp. 1 JC-2022, assembly GCA_022702515.1. Lineage (NCBI taxonomy): Eukaryota > Metazoa > Chordata > Actinopteri > Anguilliformes > Synaphobranchidae > Ilyophis > Ilyophis sp. 1 JC-2022. The sequence continues at coordinate 74,027,871 of CM040403.1, read as the reverse complement.
CTGCATGCCCGGGTTACTGCTGCGATGTTCTCGGAGAGGGACAGCCTGTTGTCCATCACGACTCCGAGGTTCCTGGCACAGGGCGTTGGGGTCAGTGGAGTGTCCCCTAGGGAAATAGAGAGATTGAGAGGAGGAGAGGTTAGAGCAGGAATGTAGATGAGCTCAGTCTTGCCAGGATTGAGCTTGAGATGGTGGTTGTCCATCCAGCTCTGGATGTCTCTCAGGCAAGCGGAGACGCGGGCTGATACCTGAGTGTCAGAGGGTGGGAAGGAGAGAAAGAGTTGAGTATCATCAGCATAGCAGTGGTAAGAAAGACCATGAGCAGTGATAACAGGGCCAAGGGACTTGGTGTAGATGGAGAAAAGGAGGGGACCAAGGGGGACTCCTGTGGTAAGGGGACGGGCTGCCGATACTTTACCAGCCCAGGCAACCTGGGAGGAGCGTTCCGAGAGGTAGGACTCAATCCAGGCCAGGGCCGAGCCGCCGATCCCCGCTGCAGACAGGGACGACAGGAGGATGGAGTGATCTACGGTGTCGAAGGCGGCAGAGAGGTCTAGAAGTATTAGCACAGAGGAGAGGGAGGTTGCCCGAGCTGCATGAAGCATCTCGCTGACGGAGAGGAGTGCGGTCTCCGTTGAGTGGCCAGGTTTGAAGCCGGACTGGAGGGGGTCTAGCAGGTTGTTCTGGGTGAGGAAAGACGACAGTTGGTTAGAAACAGCACGTTCGATAGTTTTGGAAAGAAAAGAAAGGAGGGATACCGGTCTGTAGTTTTGGATGTTGGAGGGGTCCAGTGTAGGTTTTTTCAGGATCGGGGTGATGTGGGCTCTTTTGAAGGATGAGGGGAAACAGCCAGAGGTCAGGGAGGAGTTCACCAGGGAGGTCACAAACGGGAGGATATCTGGGGTGATTGCCTGGAGGAGAGATGAAGGGATAGGGTCGAGGGCACAAGTAGTGGGGCGATGGGAGAGTAGGAGATGGGACACATCAGTCTGAGAAAGGGGAGAAAAGGTGGAGAAGCAGGGGGGGGACACAGAAGGGGTAGAGAGAGAAAGAGAGTGGGAAACAGTGTCTGTGGGGGGAGGGGGAGTGGGGCTGAAGGAGCTGCGGATGTCTGCGATCTTCTCATCGAAGGAATCTGCGAAGTTGTCAGCAGTGAACGAGGAGTGAGGAGGAGGAGGGGGTTTGCTGAGGAGGGAGGAGAAGATAGAAAACAATTGACGGGGGTTAGAACTGTGTTTGCAAATTTTTGTGTGATAGTAGGATACCTTGGCGGCGGTGACTGCCGTAGAGAACGCCGCTAGGAGAGTCTGGTAGGAAGAGAGGTCTGATGCGTCTCTGGATTTTCTCCACCTCCTCTCAGCTGCGCGGAGACCGGCCCTTGAGGTGCGCAGGGCATCAGACATCCATGGGCAGGGAGGAGATGGGCGTGTGGGCCTAGAGACAAGAGGGCAGAGAGTGTTAAGTGATGTGGAGAGTCCAAACTTTAGAAGAAATTGAGGCCTCTATTGACAGAAATCAGTTCTGGAAGAAATTGAAAAAATTACATTCAAAACAAACTGCTGATATTCCCATAAAAAATTTTGATTATTTTGAAAACCTCTATGAAGAAATTCACACTTCAAATCTCTCAGATGAACAGAAAAATATCCAAGATAAACTAAAACAATTTGAGTTAACCATTAAGGACTACCAAACACCCTTAGATTTAGAAATTTCATCAAAAGAACAAAATCTATGGAAAGAAGAATTCCATAGAATGAAACACAAAAGCATCTGGCCCCAATACGATTCAGACAGAAATGTTAAACAGCCCCCCTGATTTACAGAAAGCCTTACTAAAACTGTTCAATCTTGTTTTGCAAGCTGGCTGCTTTCCTGATCTCTGGGCATATTTCCGCAATTCACAAGAGTGGAGACAAATTTGACCCCAATAACTACCGAGGCATCTGTGCGAGCAGTAACCTGGGGAAGGTTTTCTGCTGTATTCTTAACACCCGAATACAGGCCTTCCTAGTACTGCATCTTTCGTAAGAGTGAAATTGGATTTTTACCAAATTATCAGACTACAGATCACATTTACACTCTACACACCCTAATCATGTACACCAAAAGAAAGTTTTTGCTTGTTTTATTGACTTTAGAAAAGCATTTTTCACAACGGATTATATTATAAAATGATACAATCAGGTGTAGGGGGTAAAGTGTATGACATCATCAAATCAATGTATTTGGACAACAAATGTGCAGTAAAAATTGGCGACAAAAGAACAGAATACTTAATTAAAGGGCTGCAGCTTGAGTCCTACTCTGTTCAATATTTACATCAATGAGCTTGCGGTGCAACTGGAACAATCTGCAGCACCTGGTCTCACTATAAACAAGGAAGTTAAATCTTCCAAAAGAAGGCCAGATGTCAGGCAACCAGACACTACTTCATTCTCGGAAACACCGCCCTTGAGCATTTTTATACTAGAACTATCTAGGACTGAGAATTACTGCCTCCGGAAACTTTGATTCAGCAGTGAATGCATTAAAAGAAAAAGCACAACAAGCATTTTTTGTAATTAAAAGACAATTCCATAGAATTTAAATTCCAATTAAAATTTGGTGTAAGATTTATGACAGAGTGATCTTGCCTATCCCATTATATTGGTGTAAGGTGTAAGGTATGGGGTCCACTTGAGTCCACAGCAAATTTGAGTACAGTAAATGGGATAAACAACCAACAGATCCCCTGCATGCTGAATTCTGTAGAAATATATAGAAAATTCTAAGGAGAACAACAAATGCAAGCAGGGCAGAATTAAGCGGATTTCCAATAATTGTACCGGTTCAAAAGAGATCCCTAAAATTTTGCCTACATCTCCATTGAAGTCCACATAACTCCCTCCAATTTGAGGCACTCAAAACCCAAGAGCTCATCCATAAAACCCGTCCCCTCTGTCAACTGGTCCTGAAATTACCCCAAGTACAATCAATCAGAAAATCAATTTAAGACCAGCACTGCTGACCACACTCAAATTAAGAGTAAAACAAATCATAAAACAAATAAAACACTCCTATTTGGAACAATGGGACACAAACAAAATCTCAACACAAATTAGAGTGCTATCAGTCCCTAAAAAGAGAATACGAATTGGCAGATTATCTCTTCACCGTCAGACACCGTCCTGACTAAGTACAAGCTCAGTGACCACAGTCTAGCCATAGAAAATCATGGAAACCCAAAGAGGACAGAATATGTGGTCACTGTATGACAGGTGAGGTTGAGACCATAGACTGTATAAAAATGTGACGTCACCCATTGCCTTCCCACGGCCTCGTGAAAACAGTTTTGAAGCTCCGGATACCTTTTTTGCTGCCCGTTTGTACAAACTGCATCTGCTCCGTGGAGCCGAAGTGACGTTGTTTGGAGCAGGGTCAACCGGATATGGTCTTCATGGTCCAAGAACAGATGATTGACAGTTTGGGGTGGAGAAGCCCATGACCTGACCAAACCCACCATTGTGCAAAACGAATTTGTGGTAAACTTCCTTAAGTTGCTAATGTTTTATAATATAACATTTAATTTTCATCCTAGATTTTACTGTGTCATGTATTTGCATTGAATGTGTGTGTGGTATTCGTCACATAATTAATGTTCCTTCCATTATCTTCAATTTATATTCAGCTAAATCAGCTAATTTGATTAGCTAACCTTAGATAGCATAGCCTACCACCAGCTGAGCTCGGTGCCAAGCTTGACGTACTGCATCACCACATACAGACGAACATAAGGTAACACTATTGCCATCTACACTGCTCAAAGAAATAAAGGGAACAACTTAATCAACACAGTATAACACCAAGTCAATTAAACTTCTGGGATATCAATCTGTCCAGTTAGGAAGCGTAAACGATTGTGAATCAATTTCACCTGCTTTGGTGCAAATGGAAGTGACAACAGATGGACAGGAGAGGCAACAGCAAGACAGCCCCCAAAAAGTAAATGGTTTTGCAGGTGGTGGCCACAGACCATTTCTCTCTTCTTATCCTTCCTGACTGATTTTTCTCTAGTTTTGCATTTTGCTAGTGCCCTTGTCACTACTGGTAGCATGAGGTGGTACCTGCAGCCCATTCAGGTTGCACAGGTAGTCCAGCTCCTCCAGGATGGCACATCCATACGTGCCGTCGCAAGAAAGTTTGCTGTGTCTCCTAGCACAGTCTCAAGAGCGTGGAGGAGATACCAAGAGACAGGCCATTACACGAGGAGAACTGGACAGGGCCGTAGAAGGGCAACAACCCAGCGGCAGGACCGGTATCTGCTCCTTTGTGCGAGGAGGAACAGGAGGAGCACTGCCAGAGCCCTACAAAATGACCTCCAGCGCACTGACTACTTGTGTGCATGTTTCTGACCAAACTGTCAGAAACAGACTCCATGAGGGCCCCGACGTCCTGTAGTGGGACCTGTGCTCACAGCCCAGCACCGTGCAGCTCGATTGGCATTTTCCAGAGAACACCAGAATTATCCAGCTGTATAAATGGATATTATAATATGTAAAAAAATGCAAAAAAGTTGTGTAAGTCGCTCTGAATAAGAGCGTCTGCTAAATGCCTGTAATGTAATGTAATGTAATGGGCAGGTTCACCATTGGCGCCCCGTTGTCTTCACAGATGAAAGCAGGTTCACACTGAGCATGTGACAGACGTGAAAGAGTCTGGAGACGCTGTGGCGAATGTTATGCTGCCTGCAACATCATCCAGCATGACCGGTTTGGTTTAATTGACTTGGTGTTATACTGTGATGATTAAGTGTTCCCTTAATTTTTTTGAGCGGTGTATATTGACGGTCAATCAATCACATATGTTATTTTGACAAGACTAGTTTTATTATAAATATCCCAGGCGCTGCTAGAAAGGTAGCAAGCTGTCCCCATAGTCTTAAATGAGCAAACCACCACCGTCTTTTTGGCTAAGCGCTAATTAACTCGACAGTGACAGAGCAGTCCGTCACGGTTTTCCGCAGCATTTCATAAACCCCACTATGAAAACTGTTCCAGGTGAAGTCGGCATTGTAGGTTAGTGGGTTCACACGCTAGCTAAAGCATAGTAGCCTACATTACATCTTAGCTAGCATTAACTTTCATCTGAATCCTGTAACCTCATCACAAACATTTACAAAGGCAGACTCCATATTCTTTTCCGATAAATTATTGGTTTTATTTTAAACATCCCCATCTTGATTCAGTACAACATACCGCTCACACTTTGGATCTATTTCCTGCACATTTTCTAAATTTTTGGAACAGAAAATAAATTATCCAGGCGTATTGTCCAGTTGTAATTGGAGCAGCTGGCTAACGTTAGTAATGTTAGCTAGGCAAATACAGTAGCCTAGCTAGCCAACTTATATGTCCAGCCAGCAAAGATGACTTTAAGGAAGTCGAATAACTGTTAAGTTAAAAGGGCTTGCCATAAGCTATCGTTAGCTTGCTAGCTAAATGTTAAAACTACTTGCCATGAGCTATCGTTAGCTTGCTAGTTAGCTAACCCAGCATTGCTAAGCGGGAGTACGGCGATTGTGTTCGGGAGGAGGTGGAATAGCTCAATTAATATCTAAATTGATAAGGTTATCCAGGTATGGAGCAATGGATTTCAGATACTTAACCCACAGTTCGGCTGCTTGCTCCGAGACGCTGGGCCTGTAATTTAACTGCAACATCCTCTGCTGTCTCATCTAAGGAAAGTTTTTTTTTTCTTCGTAGTAGACACATCATATAGCTCACTCCAAAATGAATACGTGATGACAAACATGTTGAGTGAAAAGGCAACCAATTTATTATGTTACGAACTTCGTCCACAAAATAACAGCTTGTTCATGGTAGGCTAAGGGGATGTTCTTCATCGACTTCCACTCAAAAATACAGCGTGTCTCCCTGTCCCAAGCATAGACTGTATAAAGGTCCCAAGACGCCAGGGCGCGTTTTAGACCAATGACTGTTGTCTCCCCCTTCTGGTCCCGCCCCTCCGAGTGAGCCCCCGTCTCAAGCTGTCCCTTTGATTGGTCCTGAACAAATGTTAATACCATGTCCAAATGAGACTATTTAAATCAGCACATGCACAGGCATTAGATGAAGAAAAGGCACCTATTGCAATTCCATTTTTTTTGTGGGAAAAATGTATTAACTGAGTATTTTGACCACATTGCTGCCATTGACTTACATGGTGAAAGACCTATACCGGAGCCAACCGCAGTGGCACTAGTGAGCAACGGCACAATGGCGGCTCCCAGCCCAACCAGGAAGTGAACTTCAAAACTAAAGCAGTCTTGGCCCCTTGGTTGAGACAGAGATGCACTTTTTACTTAAATGTGAAATTTAAAAAAATAATAATTTGAATATTATTTTGAGAAATTTGATACCGATACTGAACTTCCAAACTTCTCCGTTACCCCCCATGGATAAAATTCCAATTGTGTTGGTCGAGGGACATACAGCAGCAATGGCAGCAAAATGTGTGAATCTGCCATAGCCTGAGAAAAAAGAACATTGACACCCGAATCTACCCCAGCCCACCCTATAAGCTTCTATATGCACTCATCTTTTCTTTTTTAAATTTGAATTTTATTTTATGTATTTGTATATTCTTTTCTTAATTATAGTTAAATTGTTAATTGTTGCACTAATTCACACAATACAGCACACACACAAAATCATGTACACAAACAGGTTAACATACACGAACACATTTTATTCTGTTTGTTTTTTTCATGCTTTGGCAATATGTACATGTACATACATCATGCCAATAGAACAAAATTGGAGGGAGGGAGAGGGAGAGATGAAATTCTGGGCCCCGTGCAAATGCAGTCTCTGTGGGACCCCTTCCCAAAGCTTTTAATTTCAGGCCTTCTGAGGGCCCCTACCCCACCTGGGGCCCTGGGTCATCAGTTCCACTATTCCCCCCACTACAACACCCCTGAGAGAATTTAGAATTTAAAACCATCCAATTTTCACAGCTCACCAACATACAGGCTAGGCTACACGTGGCACTGAAAATATAGGCTAATAAGATCAACAACAAAAAAAAAGAGGAGAGAGACGGAGATAGAGAAATGGGGAAAAGGCACTGGCTATACTGGCAAGAAGCTCAAGAGATAAAGTTTTGAAGTGAAAAGGAGCGACAGCGCTCAACATCAACGCTTGTCCAGGACAAGCAAACTTAGCTATGACAGGAAAAGTGGAATGGAGTATTTTCCCAGCTGTGTCGGCTTGCTACCAAGACATAGGATTAAGTTAACATTAGAGAATAGGCTACCGAGGAGCAGCATTGGAGCCCTGGGTAAAAGGTAACATTGCTGTAACTACCATTACACCACTACCTTTCAGGTGCAATCACTCAGGCAGAATCACTCAGACCAGTCAATTTAGTCAATGTAGAGGCAGAACATCAGAGGTGCATGTGAGGCAGGGGTGTGTGCATGTATGAACACAGAGGCACTAACACAGCTGTGAGAGTCAAAAGAGTTTATTGGTTTATATTAAGCCATGAACTCATATGGGATTGGCTCCAGCAGCTGGGGCTCGTTGCTCTTGGTGCTGACGAAGTGGGCAGGACACGGGGCAGCTGGCTGCAAACAGACACCACACAAACATGAGAACTAGCAGATCACAATTACAGGTGTGGCTGAATGTGGGCATGTATAGGTGTGTCAGTGCAGGGGTGCATTCAAAAAGCAAACCGATTTGCTATGGTTAAAGTCTTTTCAGATGTAACACGAGTCAGCTGTGGTCAGAATTCTTAAACAGTGCAACAAGAACTTTTATTTTGGTTAGAGATGTCCCGATCCGATCCACTGCATCGGTATCAGGCCGATACTGGCCCAGAACGCTGGATCGGATATCAGAGGGGAAAAGCAACTGTTGCTAAGTCCGTCAAGCTTTGTGTCCGTCAAAGCAAATATGGCGTTCTCAGCCATGAAAGTAGGCTACTGCCCTTTTTGAAAAACTTTAGGAACTTTTGGAAAAATTTATCTTTAATTTCATATTTGTAGTGGTTTAAATGCTAGCTGAAATGATTCAATGTAGATTTTATAAAGCAAGGCAGCATTATTTCCAGCGTGCCGTCTCATTTGCTAGCTATCTACCAGTGACAGTGGAAACCTAACGTAACAGACATAGGGACTAGCGTTAGCTAGTTTGGCATCAAATAGCAAACCATATCTCATTCAGGAAGACATTATTATCATCGGTTTGTTGACGAGATGGAGTCTGGAAACGTTAATGTTATTCGACGTTAGCGAACGTTAACGTTTTAAAAATAGATCTGCAAACACTCAAATATGTTTTTTTATATTAGTAAGCTAACCAAACATCCAAATAAATCCAGTTTCAGCACAGTAGCTAAGTGTTAGATGCGCTCGCTTTGGCTTTAAAATGCCTAACGACCGTTAGTTACAACAGTAATGTTACAGTATTGATTTCACGCTACGTAAATTGACATTCCTTTGTATTAAATAAAAATTCTGTCAATGTACATTTGAGGTGAGATTATATTTACTGTTTCAAATTAAATGGCTCAAGCTAGTTTGATATTATTTCAGACTATTAAATGTTCCAATACTTTGTCAATTTAGTGGCCATTACGTTAGAATCCGATTAGCACTCTTCTGGTTCGTACTTATTACCTAAGCTAAATAGCCTGTTTTATTATCTGGCTTTCTAACTCTTATTATCTGGCCTTTCCAGAACAATGCCTCGATTTAAGATAATTCATTAAAAAAATGAAAAACGTTTGTGAGATTCGGCGGCAAAGTGCATGCGACTGGATGACTTTGTCAAATGGTGGGTTCTAAAGTTGCATTTCCATGGTTCGACTACGGTTGCCAACTCGGATCAGAATCTTTTCTGTTTTTTTTCATCCATTTTCAGCTACCGTTAAACTGCTACCTATTTTATCTGCTGAACAGCAATGTTGGAACATGGCATATTCTATATATTCTAGGTTGCAGACCTAGCTCAGTGGTTCGCAAACTCGGTCCTGGGGCCTCCCTGTGTACGCTGGTTTTCGTTCCAACCACAATCCCAGAACTTTAACAAACTGTAAATTAGGTGCTTTTCATGTTAAGCGGGATTATTTACCCTCTTAAGCCACATTTCACGACTGAACTTCAACCCTGTCCCTGACCCACAGACAGCTAGCCCTACTCCACTTGTCTCCCCATCTCCATCCTCAAGTGATGATGAGTCAGATTAAAGACTCTCTCACACACACACACACACACACACACACACACACACACACACACACACACACACACACACACACACACACACACACACACACAGAGTATTGCATAACATTGAGGCATATAATATGACAAGACAACTTAAAATGTTTGTGTTTTTAATTGATATTAAAAAAGTGAATAATTAATGTTTTTCATGTCATTTGTGTTTTTTTCTAATCGGAAAGTCAAGTAATTTATTTGTAGGATCCAAATCCTCTTATTTCACTCAATGGTGTTTGTGCCCTGGTATGTGGCATTTGTGCCCTAAAACATTTTGTGACACCGAAGGCCAAATGGCTATGCCCCTAAAATGACGAAATTCCAAGCCTGGCTGTGTGGATAGGCTACTGTCGGAACTCAATGTATTCGCGCACCCTCTAAAAGACCAGTTTTTACGTTCTCTCAATAATCATATAGCCTATTTAAATTGAACAAATTAAAATGTTGTGTAGGCTAGGCTACAACTATGACCAGTAGCCTAAATGTCTAAGGCTACAACAGGAAAATCAACGTCATAGAGGCTCCTCTCACCGCCTCATTTTACAGCATTGAGCTGGAAAAGCTCCAGAGACTGTGTGAATAACGTTAGCCTATCTACTAGCCTACCAAAGACGGTGGATTGTGTTGTAAGCTACATTGTAAGCTATTTATTATAACGTTATAATAAAATAAAAAATTTTAAATAGTGTAAATGTCCATTTGTTTTAATCTGTAGGCTATGAAGCTTCATGACTAGGCTACGTATAGATTATTACAATAGCCGAGCCTACAGGTAAAATTTCCAAGGTTGATGGGCTTGTGAGTGGGAAGATCAGAGTCGGTTGTGACCCGGGGTCGTTTCCCCAGTGTTTTCACCAAATAAAAACGAAGCTGAATTGCTGTCACAGTTACTGCTATCTGCTGGGTAGACATGAATGACAGTCTACACAACATAGCCTATGCAGAATAGGCCTAGACGATTTTTTTTAAATGATGTTTTTATTTAATAAGCCGATACACCATACAAAATAATCCACCGCCTTTGGTAGGCTATAGGCTCAGACTGTCTCGTTCCGATCGCTGTCTCAGGCTTTCTGTGTTACCTTTGCTCTGCACATAGCCTATCAAAAGGGCTATTGGGGTAAGGCTATCAAAAAGAAAATTCATAGAAATCCTGATGCAAATGCCCACAGTAAAAATGGTAGAATATTTTTCAGGCATAGCCTGCCATGAATAGCTGGCTGGTTTTGACCACGCAAACCTGTAACATTAGACTATTGGCTAGTTACCACACCAGATTAACAAAAGCAGGGGAACTAGGCTAAAGTTCACTTAGTTAACATTGGACTGGCTATGGCTCGTCGTAACTTTTAGGCTACCGAGTTTCCTTTTTAATTCTTATCATTTAGCCTATAATCCCCCAAACACAGGAAATATAGCTATCTAGCCTGGTAACTTCCTGACAACCAAAATCACAGACAACATTTTGCAATTTCAATTCAGAGTTTTGGCAGGGTTTTTGCATGGCCACGTGGAAATGATAATGTAAACGGACGCAATGCCATTGCATTTGAATTATGTCACTCCTGTGCCGCAAAAGCATGAAAACAATATTTTAAATGGCGAATTGAATTATTTCCTTTTTGTCATGGATCATGTGATTACAATACGAAACTGCTAATGCAAATGTGGTTTTTCATTTTCATTTCAATTATGGCAGGGTTGTGTTGTAGAGGGCGAGAAAAATTAAATGTGAAATGCAGTTGCATTAACATTTTCAAATTGTCAGATAAAGTGCGTAGGCTACATTAACTTGCAAATGTAAACGCAAAGTGGCCTTTTGCATTTTCATTTGAATTATGTCATGGTTTTTACGCACACCGAATGCAAACAAAATGCAATTGCCGATCTGTTGGACCAGCAGGCCTCCGAGTCTCAGAGCTAGTTTTTGCACAGAAAATGGAAAGTAGGCTACTGATTTATTGGATGCTGTATTTCAGAATTTAAATAGGCTATGTAGCCTAGCCTACGGTAAATGATGCAAAATAGTAATTACCTGACGCTTCAGCTCCACCCAGGTGCCTGCCTGCTTAGCCTCAATCTTTTTCTTCTCGTTCTCCTGGACACGCTGCAGGAAACTGTCCCGGCTCTTTGAGTGCTTGATGTGCTCAATGCGCACATTGATTCTCTTGGCTAGAATCTTGCCTCTGCAGAAAGAGCTCAGTTGTCAAACCAACACAGAACACATCAATGCAACAAGGTAATGTGTCTCCTTAGACAGGCCCCAGTGCAAACCCTGGTTCTGTTTGCATAGGCTGTAAAAGGATGTAGATTCTGCCCCATGTGAATGACCATCAAGGACACTGGATCACCCTTGTGGCAAAGTGAAAGTGGGGTCCAAACAGCACCTCCAGCAGGACAACTCCTACCTAATCACTTCTCAACTCCATGTACGTACTTGACCTGCTTGTTGACGATGATGCCCACAGCATGCTGGGTAACATTGTACACACGCCCTGTCTTGCCGTGGTAGCATTTGTGAGGCATTCCTTTTTGGATGGTTCCTGTCCCCTGTAGAACACAAAATACAGTTTCTCATCCCTGTGGAACACAAATATCAGCTGTTGTCTGAAACACATCTGTATATTACCTTGAAGACAGTTGGGAGGGCTGTGGCAGGCATATCAAGTACACCAAAAACCACGAGTGAGGGTGTAACCCAATATAGTGTTTCTACATACTAGGGATTAGTTTTGCAACCAGTTAGCCAACATCATTATTCGGTTCATTAACGGTTAGAAATGCTGAAACATTCTAGTTATGACCCACATAATTGAAAACCCAAAACCCCCGAATTTAAAATGCATGCATACACAGAATGGATGTTTCTCAGAATGGTATTTATTGCTTTCAAAATGTAACATTCAACATAACAAATAATAAGTTGTAATATACATTGTATAGCGTACAAATAGCAGCCTACGTTGTCACCCTAATTATTTTTAAATGGACAACGGCATATAGCCTATGCTATAGCCGGATCTCTTGTGTGTGTGGGGGGGGGGGGGGGGATCTAATTAGGCTATGACGTGAACTAGGCTAATCTAAATGAAATTTAGTTACTTATTAGCTAGCCAACACATTTTTGTTCAGGAAGATTAACATGTTGACATGTTCTGGTGTTAATCTGTGCGTATGCTAGTCTGTTTACGGTAAGGTTCACCGCCGAGAACACCCGCTCCTGGCGCATGGATGTCCCCGGCACACGCAGATAGCGTCTGGCTAAAGCTGGGGACACATTACATGACTTTTCCAATCATAATCGACAATGACAAGAATGAGTACCACACATTTAACAAATGTCATATGCAGATTTCCAGTCTCTTGTGTCGCACACACATAACGATGGCTGTTTTTCAAAAGCACAAATCTGAGACAGAATTTACGCAGATGGATGTAGTTCTCGCATGAACGTGATTTCTCGTGGTAGACCTGCACTCGCGACTTTTTTTCACAACATTTTGAAACCAAAACAAACATGGAGCCCATACAGCTTTGTATAAAAAGCAACTTTGTCAGTATTGTTGTGGTAACTTGCAACTTGAGTTGACATTATACAGACAGACACACTCATGTGTCTGCCACAAATCCACAAGTCGCTCCTAATTTGTAGTATTCCAAAAAACATATTTATTCGGCTCAGCCATCCGCACGTTGGATTTGATGTTTACTTTCGTATTTTTCCACCTCTGCCTTCCTGTCGCAAACTCACTTTCCATTGGCTATTGAAAATTCCCATAGTGATTTCAGTCTTTGGCCAGCACAAACCACAAGATTAAGCACAGACTAACCCCGATAAAATCAAACGTGTTTTATAAAATCGTGGCGTTCAAGACAAGACTACAGTATCTCACTCCCACACACATAATGATTACAGCTGTGACTTTACAGCGTAACTAGCCTGTATTAGCTTGGAGTGCCCTGGACTACCACAGATTATGCTCGACCTCACATCGTTGCCAAATCTGGCAAAAAAATTGTGTAATGTGTCCCCAGCTTTAAAGTACCCAGTCTGGGGAATCGGAATCTGTTAGCTTGTCTGTTTGAACGCACGGGAGCCAGTATTTTAAAGGATTCAACATGTTGCTCGTGCTGCTACTGTATTTGAGCACCCTTTTGCACAATTAGTAAAATTCTTTGTAAAATTATTCCAAACCGAGCTACGGTTTGTGCGTTTCATTTTGATGTGGATACTGACTATAACGTTAGCAACAGTAGAGCAGCTCTCTTGCTCAATCGCCCGCCACCCGTTCTGATCTTCTAGCAACCTACTGGAAATAGGACAACCGGTTATTATTTTTATGGCTATCCGGCTAACCATTCACATCCTTACTACATACGTTGGAGGACATAAATCATGGCATGCATTTACATGCATTTCATATTTGTTCCCAGACGTCCTTGCTACATGATGGTGGTATTCAAACTCTCTTGAAAGGTACGCTTTATACAAATGTTGTGTTGTCTTGTTCAACATACTTGAATGGTAGAAATAATACCAAGCTGTTGAGTTTCCAGACACACACTAACAGGAGTCCCAAGCAAAATCCTCTTGAAGTGTACAGCAACACCCACTTTTGCCCCATCTCAACAGACTTCACAATTTCAAAAGACATGAATTGGACTTGTGCGTGAGAGCATAGAATGTAGGGGAATGAGTTTGTTGGGGGAAGGCCATAGATCCATTTATTAACACATCATAGTCACATAGGCGGAGCCAGCGATGGGAAAAACAATCACACGTCTATCACTGTTCAGCAGTGGCGATTCTACAAAATTGGCTACAGTTGATACAATATGAACTTGTGATTGCAGAAGCTGAAATGTCTGATAAAGGACATTTGTTTTACATTGAATAATCAACAATGTTACATCAACACTGAGCTAGCTAAGTAGTTTGATGTTAATATGTGCAACATTCATTAAAGAGAAAAAGATGGGCGTAGACTTGATTGCGTGGAAAAAAATGTTTTTACAGGCAGGCAGGCGAACAAGCAAACCTTAATGTCAACAATATCTCCTTTCTTGAAGATACGCATGTAAGTAGACAGGGGAATAGGGCCTGTTGAACAAAGATAATCACATTGTTAGCCATAAACTTCCAGCACAGCTCATCTCACACCCAAGTCTGGGTTAATACACCAGCACTAAACACATCCCCACCAACCACCTTAGCTGTAGGTGTACTAGTGCAAGAGTATGCCGCCGATACTCACCATGCTTACGGAAGGGTCGGGCAAACATGTATCGTGTGCCCCTCCTCTTGCCTCTGGTGTTGGTCATGATGCCCGTTTACTGAAGGGCAACAGAAAACTGGTAAACACCCCACTCAATCTGCAGTCTTCCCAAACAATCCAGCCATCAAAAACTTTTTGAGTTTTGAGGTGAAAGGTTAACGTAAGCAGTGGTTCTCAAAATCGGTCCAAAAATGTGAACATGGGACATTTATTCTACATGGCATGCATAACTATTTTCTGACATAATTCGGTTTAAGAGGGTAAATAATCCATGAAAACAGGAAAGGTGCAATTAAGAAAAATGAACAGCTTGTTAAAATTCTCGAATCGCAATTGTGTTTGGAACAAAAACCAGCATACACAGGGGGGCCCCAGGACCGATTGAGAACCACTGACCTAAAGGATGCATACTGGGACAGCAGGGGCATGCCACAAACCTATACAGCCCAGAGTTTGCCACTTTTCAGGGTTTCCTACAGAAATAACCACAATGACCACAGATTCTCAGTCCTGGAGACCATTAACTTCTGACCTCACGAACACACAGAATTAAATTACAACTTCACACCCACACAACAAAGCCCCAAACTAGGGTTAATTTAGAGTCAAACCACAGAGTTTAAATGAGTGGCAGGCCTATTGTTCAGAACCAGTTTATATTTGGTGTACACATTCTTCAACCACCCATATGAAAGAAAATTAAGTTTGAGCCTTGAATTCTTAATAGTTTATAAAATATAAAGGTTCAATTAAGGTCCAGAATGACCATATTGTATTGATGTAACATTTTCAGATCTCTATCATTTAAAGAGTAAATGCTATCAATCAGATTTTTTTGAATGATTGCAAACGTAACTACTATGAACATATGGATAGCAAAGATGTTAGCAAAGTATGTATAGAAACCATTATGCAAATGTTTTGTGGTATATCTATGTTAGAAAATCAACACTTGTTTTGGCTCAGTACTTCAGCACATTGATTTTGAAATGGAACAGTGCAGACTTTCAGCTTTAATTTGAGGGTTTTTACATCCATATCAGGTGAACAGTGTAGCAATTGTAGCCATTTTTATACATAGTACCCCCCAGGACCAAAAGTAATTGTACAAATTAACAATCTTTAATAAAGTTATCATATTTAATATTTGGTTGCATATGCTTTGTATCTCATGACTTCCTGATGTCTGTGACCCAACAATATCAAAAAACTTTTGATATCTTATTTTCAGGTACTCTTATAAGCAAGGGGTAGGACTAGATTAAGCTGTAAATTACAAGAGAATAGTATGGAATACATGGTTGGTTAAATGGCTGTAAATCATCAAGGGTCTGAGGTATGAAACAAACCTCAAACCATCACTCTGTTGCCAGATATGCAGTAGATATGGATGGATCACTTTAAGGGTTGTTTCTCCTGACTCATTTTTCCATAGAGTTCAAAAGGGAAATAAGTCAGAAAAAACAACCCTTAAAGTGAGGGGACGTGCATTAGCTCGGCGAATTAGCTTAATGTCACACTGAAAAAATCCAACCTTTAATTGAAGCAAATTTATTATGAGAAAAAAAAAATCCTCATCAAGAAATAATAATTTTTAACAAAACCATGCGTGCCACAATTTTTGCCACCCCTGCATTTATATATAGAAAAAAGTAATCATTTTTTATATTTGGTCACATATCCTTTGCATGCCTTGACTTCCTGATGTCTGTGACCCAACAACATCAAGACTCTTGATAGCTTATTTTCTGGTACTCTTACAAGCAATACCACGTCTCTGCATTTGAATGGATCTCTATGGGAATTGGGGGGTGGGACTAGATTTAGCTGTAAATTTTACTGGAACAGTATGGAGCACATGGTTGGCTAAATGGCTCTAAGTCATCAAACAAGCCTTAAACCATCACTCGGCTGCCAGAAATACAGTAGATATGTATGGTTATCTTGAAGGGTTTCTTCTACCGACTTATTTTTCCATAGAGTTAAATAGGAAAATTTGTCAGGAGAAACAACCCTTAAAGTGATCCATCCATATCTACTGCATATCTGGCAGCAGAGTGATGGTTTGAGGCTCGTTTGATACCTCAGACGCTTGATGACTTGCAGCCATTTCGCCAACCATGTAATCCATACTGTTCCAGCATAATTTACAGCTAAATCTAGTCCCACTTTCATCACAAGATATCTCACTCGAGGGAAGAGAGCAAGAGAATGGAGTCAAACACACTTTCAAACACAAGTGCGGTGTCCCAAACCGCATACGTCCATGCTCCGAGCACGCGCATCAATGTGAGTCCATAGCGAAGTACGGTAGTGCGGAGCATGAAAGTATGCGGTTTGGGACACAGCAAAGGTGTACATCCGGACGGGTGTTAAATTATCGCATTTCGGGCTGGAATTCAAACTGGGGTAATTGGGGGGGGGGAAACAAGCGCTCTCCGGACGGGATTAAAATTAGCGCATGTAATATTTAAATCAACCCATTTCCCCAATAGAAATAAATCCCGTCCAAATGGGACTTTAGTTGCAGCAAACTCGGATTTCCAGAATTTCCGCTGCTGGTGTGCTTTGTTTTGGCCAACTAATGTTACCAACAGTCGACGCTGTAAATTAGCTAACATCTCGAGTGCCCAGTGTTGGCCAACGATAGTTCCACAGTCACAGTGCAAGATCCACACCTGGGAATACTATCAGCATTTAATTAATTATTTCAGGCTCAAACAAGGGTATCGGGTCAACAACATACGCAGGTTTATAACATTACACACACAAAACATTTGGGTAACTCAACTCAACGACTGTCAACCATAATGTAACACACAGACAGCGCCACGCTGCGATAGGTCGACTGGTAAAAGTTAACACTGCAATTTCAGTTACTCACAATATAGCACTTCCAGATGTCAGCTTTTAAGACACTACCGCGTATTGTCGCATTAGCATGAAATACTACAATATTTATAGATAAATAAAATAAATTTAAAAAAATATAAAGACAGAGCACTTACCCCGTGTTCCTCACAAGATAGCGGGGTCGGGCGGAAAGAGAGATACATTCTAAAGAACCCTCCTTCTATGTTAAATCCAGGAGTCCTGTCAAATCGCCTGACCCAAAATGTGACAAGAGAAAGCCCTCGCTGCAGTCTGCAGAACCAGGGGCCACCATTCCGCTCTCAACAATAGAATTCAACCTTATGCTGCGTTCCAGACAACTCAGAGGCTGCGGTCCAATGCGTTAATTGTTATACCCTCCCGCACGTACCCTCACCCCCTTCCACTTCGGAGGATGTGACGCATACCAAAATAACAAGATCCACGCCCCTCACTACAAGATACGCCCCCAACACACTACGGTGGCCTTGGGGGATCCTGTTGGTTCGCTGCTGTTAATCCGCAGAAAATGATGCACGCTAGTATAAATGGGTATACAGGTGCAGCTCAAAAAATTAGAATATTGTGAAAAAGTTCAATATTTTTTGTCACTCATTTCAGAAAGAGAAACTCATATATTATATAGATTCATTACACATAGAGTGAAATATTTCAAGCCTTTATTTCTTGTAATTTTGATGATTATGGCTTACAGCTAATAAAAACCCCAAATTCAGTGTCTCAGAAAATTAGAATATTGTGAAAAAGTTCAATATTGGAAACTCATGGTGTCACATTCTAATCAGCTAATTAACTAAAAACACCTGCAAAGGTTTCCTGAGCCTTTTAATGGTCTCTCAGTCTGGTTCAGTAGGCTACACAATCATGGGGAAGACTGCTGACTTGACAGATGTCCAGAAGACAGTCATTGACACCCTCCACAAGGAGGGTAAGCCACAAAAGGTCATTGCTAAAGAAGCTGGTTGTTCACAGAGTGCTGTATCCAAGCATATTCATAGAAAGTTGAGTGGAAGGAAAAAGTGTGGTAGGAAAAGGTGCACAAGCAACACGGATAACCGCAGCCTTGAGAGGATTGTCAAGCAAAATTCATTGAAGAATTTGGGGGAGCTTCACAAGGAGTGGACTGAGGCTGGAGTCAGTGCATCAAGAGCCACCACGCACAGACGAATCCAGGACATGGGCTACAAATGTCGCATTCCTCGTGTCAAGCCACTCCTGAACCAGAGACGTCAGAAGCGTCTTACCCTCAGCCGGATTAACCATTAGGGCAGGGGTAGGCAACCCTGGTCCTGGAGAGCCGCAGGGTATGCTGGTTTTTGTTTTCACCTTAAATACAGCAACT
The DNA here is from genome assembly GCA_022702515.1 of Ilyophis sp. 1 JC-2022. Classification (NCBI taxonomy): domain Eukaryota; kingdom Metazoa; phylum Chordata; class Actinopteri; order Anguilliformes; family Synaphobranchidae; genus Ilyophis; species Ilyophis sp. 1 JC-2022. The sequence continues at coordinate 74,009,093 of CM040403.1, read as the reverse complement.
ACTTTGACCAAAGAAACCAGGTGAGGTGAGTTAACTGTGTAATCAACTGCTTTAATTGATCAATTAAATGGCGAGTAACAACAAAAACCAGCAGATCCTGCGGCACAGGACCTGAGAGGGGCACTGGGCACAATAAAAAAAACAACGGTTTTTTTATTTATTTTTTTAATAATAATAATGATACAGAATATTATGCCGTTTTTTGCAACAAATTCAATCCAAATAATATTTTAAATCACGTCAAACTCGTAACAACGTTAAGCATTATGACCCGGCGCCGGCAGTGACTTGACATGTGAGCACGTGACGCTCTGAGAACTGAAAGGAGTTGGTGGCATGATGGAGAAGCAGCTAAGCGGGAGCGCTAAAAAAAAATTTAAACGAGAAAAAGAATTGAAAAGAGTCAACGATTTGAAACATCTACCGAAAATAGCCAGATTTTTTACTTCAAACACTCTGAGCAAAGGTTATAGTTGTTAATATTTCTTATTAGTATTACTACTGTTGTATATTACCAGTTGTATATTATATATTGTATTTTATATTATTATTATTATTATTGTAAATGTCCTTCTCTACTATGACTGTTTTATATTTAAGCCAAGGTTTGTTGAGGGTAAGGGTGTTTGTAGGGAGGGGGGAGGGGGGAGGGGGGAGGGAGGGCATTTTGTATTTGTTATTCCATGTGTAAAAAATAATAAAAGCAATAAAAATCGTTGTGGGAAAGAAAAAAAAAAGTAAAGGAGTCAGTCCAGTGTGTTAGGGTCACCTGTTCTTCTGTGTACCTGCAAAATGTTGATATAGCCTAATCGTAGCCTAAATTGAAACAATAAACATGCTCTTGACTGCGAGCTACATGCAACAGTGTAGCCAATGGTTTACTTTTGTTCCATACACACTACACAGTAATTGCTTGCTTCATGGCTAGTGATAATTTCACATTTTAGCATTTTATAAATAATCTCTGGTTTAAAGTTGAGTCTTCCCTTGCTACCAGTATCTGCCTTATTTCACTGTAGCAGTCAAAAGATAACTGCTTGGCTACATTGAAATATTTATTGATTACTCTGTAGCCAGGTTCCAATAAGTTCTGTGACAGATTTATTGTAAAAAAAACAAAAAAACAACAACAACATTTGTCCATCTGGTCTGTCTCTCGAATACACTTTCTGCTGAGGCTATCGTACTGTAATATGTACTGATCTCCATTGAGCCATGCAGATGCCTGCTTTGTGAGTAATAGAAACAGAAAAAATATATATTCGACTTTGCAATTGTTGTATTGGTAGGGGGTGGGTTGCTGCGGGCCTGAGTTGGGGGGCACTTGAGTCTTGTTGCCCAGGGCACAGAAAATTATTAATCCGGCCGTGGTCTTACCTGGGCTAAGGAGAAAAAGAACTGGACTGTTGCTCAGTGGTCCAAAGTCCTCTTTTCAGATGAAAGTAAATTTTGCATTTAATTTGGAAATCAAGGTCCCAGAGTCTGGAGGAAGAGTGGAGAGGCACAGAATCTACATTGCTTGATGATTTGGGGTGCCACTGTGGACTTTCTGAAGTCCACAGTCAACGCAGCCATCTACCAGGATATTTTAGAGCACTTCATGCTTCCTTCTGCTGACAAGCTTTATGGAGATGCTGATTTCATTTTCCAGCAGGACTTGGCACCTGCCCACACTGCCAAAAGTACCAAAAGCTGGTTCAATGACCATGGTATTACTGTGCTTGATTGGCCAGCAAACTCGCCTGACCTGAACCCCATGGAGAATCTATGGGGTATTGTCAAGAGGAAGATGAGACACCAGACCCAACAATGCAGACGACCTGAAGGCCGCTATCAAAGCAACCTGGGCTTCCATTACACCTCAGCAGTGCCACAGGCTGATCGCCCTCATGCCACGCCGCATTGATGCAGTAATTCATGCAAAAGGAGCCCCAACCAAGTATTGAGTGCATAGAAATGAACATACTTTTCAGAAGGCTGACATTTCTGTTTAAAATATCCTTTTTTATTGATCTTATGTAATATTCTAATTTTCTGAGACACTGAATTTGGGTTTTCATTAGCTGTGAGCCATAATCATCAAAATTACAAGAAATAAAGGCTTGAAATATTTCACTCTATGTGCAATGAATCTATATAATATATGAGTTTCACTTTCTGACATGAGTGACAAAAAATATTGAACTTTTTCACGATATTCAAATTTTTTGAGCTGCACCTGTATACTGAACGTATTTAAATGTATGTAAGCCAGCTAAACAGACATTTCTATCCATATCCAATCTATCCATTGTTACCACTCATATTTCTGTCATGAGCCAAGTTAATTCGCCACAAACCTATTATCGGGCGGAAAACAGAAATTTTTGTGTTCAACATACGATACTGATATTATTCGGGCACATACCATTGGACATATTATATTTATTAGGTTCACAAAACGACAAGCTAACTTTTAAGCCAATAAACATGTAGATATGACCGGTAGTTTTTTTTTGTTTTAACGTCTTTTAGAAGAGAAAGTGCTGCAAAAAAAGCGGCGCCCATTATCGGGCGGCTGGAGTAATCTATAAAGAAGCTCACAATTTTTGTTTTTAAAAAAATCAATTAATAGTTTATTTCATGAAGAAAGATACCGTTTGAATAACCAATATGTTGGCAAAATAGCTGGCTAACTGGATTGTTTACCTGGCAGTCCGGAAGTTGTACATCTCATTGGATTTATTTTTTCACAAAACAATAAACGAACTTTTAAGCCAATAAACATGTAGACGTGACCGATAGTTTTTTGTTTTAACGTCTTTGTTTTAGATGAGACAGTACTGTCAAAAATGGGGCACCCATTATCATTTATTGGCTCAATCTTATTGGATTTATTTCTTCACAAAAACGGTAAAATAACTTTTAAACCAATAAACATGTCACGTTTGTCGTGGAAATTTCCCTTTCTACCCACAGTGAAGCAAAGTCTGTTCAACAGAATCACAACAAACCCATCTAAGATATAAAATAATAATTAGTTTACTTGCAGATAAACCAAATGAGAGTGCTCACAAAAAAAGCTCTAATGATCTCTAATGTTTGAAGACATTTATAACTTTTTTACAGGCTATGTCACAGAGGGCGGATTTCTAAGCACAAGAAAAATACAGATAGATGAAAGACAAAATACAGATATACATTCTCTCCTCAGGGACATGTGTTAACCCTTGGCCTCGATGGCCCCCTCCCTGGTCAAGAAGGAGACAGCCATTGAAAGATGTTTCCTAAGCAAGGACATAACATTAGCTTCACCGTCATGCATGACCTTCTATTGATGTGGGCCAGACACAGAGAAACCAGGTTGCCCCAGCTCACGTGCTGGCTAAAACCCTCTATCCCTTACCTCTGCATTACTGTTAGACTAAATGGATAATCAAAGAGAAATCATTAATAAGTGTTAAATGTTAATAATGTGATTGTCTTTTAATTAACATACATCTCTAAATTAACACACACAATGTAAATAAGAAAATTTCCATTACATTTCCCCCTTTTATCATTCTATGATAACAATCCAATTTTCTTACTTTAATACACAATAAATGATTACATAGGAAAAAATCATTACACTGGTAAAAGGAAAAAGAGAGTTGTTATAAGGAAAAGTTTTGATTATAAATGTACTACTGATTATTTCTTAACATACATAAAATCACTACTAGCAATAGTCAGTATAAAGAAAAAGAAAACCCATTATATGGTACACTTTTAGTACCACTCTCGAAACTGTCGACCTTCAAACTTTTCAACTTGCACCACTGTCTTGTTTCCCATCCCACCTCAGTTAGGGTGGGCTAACCTCACATCATATATCCCATAGGGGAGTCAGTAAACATCTGGAAATTGTTTAAGAAGGATACCCTCATCCTGCTCAGGATTGGGAACATTAAACTGGAGATACTGACCTACTGCAGCTTGGGTGAGGCGTGTAATACAAGCACGTATCAAAGGTGTGCCACAGCAGCAAAGAAATACGAGTAGAACTATATGTGGATAAGTCAGGAATCATGTATGTGGAATCATATAAGGCAATGAGGGCACACATTCTACTCCAGTCAGGGGGGGGGAAGCTGTATAAACTGAATGCCCACACAGCCAATACCAATCACCTAACATCCTGCTCCCAAGGCGAGAGGGGGGCACGGCTCCGGAGCAGTTGGCAGTTAGTGTGCTATCCCAAGGTAATGAGATTGCGTGTGACCGGTACTTCCTGCACGTATAAGCAACCCTATCTGGGTCCTTTCTACCGGGGCTAGAAGGATTACTCAGACAGTCAAAACAATTATCCAGCTGTATGGCCAGACAGTTACAAACAACAGTTTTACACTGATCACTGTCTAATTTTCCCAGCACATTAGAACAGTTACATAACACACACTCCAAACTTCATACCATGTTTAAGTACGACTGGACCAGGCATTTTCCATGATACCTGTGGCCATGCTAGGTAATTATTCAGGAAAAAAACAATTCTTGTTAAACACTGGAGAACGCAATCTTGACAGATTTAATGGCACAGAGAAATTGGCTTCACTCCACCGTTTTCTCATACCTGGGTGAGCACTTAGTCCCATTAAACATATTGCATGCTCATCCTTCAGATTCTGTACCTGTAGAAGAGGGTCTGCTGTGGAATGAGGCATGTGAGAGCAAACATAACAAGACTGGTCAAAGTGTTGTTTTGCAGTCCACTCAGCATAACACCACCAAGAGTTAGTAGCATAATGATGCCTCGCAGTTCCTTGTGGCAGCCAATCTTCGTTCCCAGTGGTGGCATACCTTTTAGACCTCTGAGTCATTACAGCTGTACTGTTTGGCTCAGTGGCTTTGATGTAGAGCTCATGAATCAGGAGAATGGGTAATACAGTTATGAGGCTTGCTAGGCATATCAAAAGTGTACCTACTCCGTGGCTGCAGCCTGCTCTTCTGAAGAGGTTGTACCCCTCTTCTCTCTGGCTGTAGTGTGGCATGTTGGGAGCTGATATTACCGTCACGTGCTCCTTGAAGTGGTGGTTCTCTTTGAGTTTTTAAACTCCGTGAGAAACGTCGCCGCCCTACGCGTCGGTCGAGGTGGGTCTTTCACCCTTATCCCTCCTTTGGCGCTGGCGGAGCTCTTTTGCAGTGGCTGGCGTGAACCCAAGAGGCGCGGCCGTCCACTCGCACAGCTGTGGGCGTGGTGAGTAGTACCTGGAACGGTCCCCTCCACCTAGGCTGGTGCCACTTCTTCCTCCGGAAGTCTTTAATCACTACCCAATCTCCTGGCTGCAGATCGTGCAGAGGGCCGCTGGCTGGTTCTGGGAGAGCTGCTTTCACCTGTTGGTGCACAGATCTCAGAAAATTTGTTAGCTGAACACAGTAACTCACCATTTGAGTGTCTGCTAGGTTTTCGTCCAGCATTAGCCCCTGGGGGGTGACATCCAGTCTTCATGGGCCGTCCTGTGATCACCTCATATGGAGACAACCCTGTGACAGTGTTGGGTAAATTCTGAGTTCAAGTCACTGTTGGTAAGAAATAACACTGTGCAGAATGAGATACAAATTGAGACAGCTGCAAAGATATAAAGTACAATTACTTTATTATCAAAGAACCAAATGCATATGGGGTTCAGTGTCTCCCTGTCAGACAATGAACAAAGTTTGCTCAGTTTTGCATAGTTTTTATTCATTTCATATCACTGGGCAGATAGCTCTATTCTAGGAGTGGTCTTTGCGCCACTGCTCAATCACCAGTTCAGCATTCCGCCCACATTCCCCTTTCAGTATCATGTTGTTTTGCACAGTTCACATAAGAAACTTGTATCAAATGCACAATAGTATCAGCTCATAGCACATTCTGTAGTTAGGGCGGTTCTTCTTATTTTCTAAGCAAAGCACATTAGTATTCATCATAACATTTTGCAATACAATGTTCTAAAAAACTAATTTAAACAAATTTCTCCATCAACAGCATGGACCCTTCCCCGCATACCTGTAAGAACAATTGGCAGGGCCTGGACCCAATCCAAACCTGTTTCTGCCATTACTTTGGTTAGTCTATGCTATGCTATGCAGATGACATCCAGTTATATTTTTCTTTTAAACCCAACAACATGCAGAAGCTAGACATTCTTCTTGAGTGTCTGGCGGCCATTGAAGGTTGGATGGCGAACAATCTCCTCCAACTCAATGCAGCTAAGACAGAGGTCCTGATCATTGCTCCAGACAGTGTAGTAGTCAGGGTTAAAGAACATCTGGGCCCCCTTGAACACAACACTCACCCCAATGTCAGGAACTTGGGTGTGCAGTTTGATCAGCCAATGCTTTTGGATAAACATATAAAATCTCTCTGTCGCAACTGTTTTTTCCACATCAGAAACATTGTGAAACTCCGGTCCATTGTCTCACACGCAGAACTAGAAATGTCGGTCCATGCATTTATCTCATCCAGACTTGACTACTGTAATTCTCTATTCACCTGTCTCAGTAAAGCATCTGTTGACAGACTTCAGCTGGTACAAAATGCAGCGGCCAGAGTGCTCACCAGGTCAAAAAAGTCATGCCACATCACTCCCATCCTCGCCGCCTTGCATTGGCTACCTGTACATTACAGAATACAGTATAAAGTCCTACTGCTCACCTTCAAAGCTATCAATGGTCTAGCCCCCACCTACATCAGTGACCTCATACATATACACGCCCCCGCCCGATCCTTGAGATCTTCCGGCCAGGGGTTCCTGGTGGCCCCTCGGACCCGGCTTAGGACAAAGGGGGATCGGTCCTTTGCAGCAGTAGCCCCAAGGCTTTGGAACTCGCTCCCCCAGAGTCTGAGAGACGTGAAGTCAGCAATCAGTTTTAAGGCACAGCTAAAAACGCACCTTTTTAAAATAGCCTTCGAGCACTAGGCACTCTGGTGGACACCCCCTGTTTGTAGGACCCCCATATTCTTTTACCTATGCTACTTTTGCACCGTATTTTATTCTGTCTTGTATGTTGTGTTCTGTTATTCTCTGTCTGTCGTGTTTTTTTGTAATGCACTTTTATGTATGTTGTTTTTACTGTAAAGCACTCTGTGCATTCGTGCTGGGAAGGGTGCTCTATAAATAAAATTTTACTTACTTACTTACTTAGTCGATTCTTAATGGTTCCATTTGCCCTCTCTACCGCCCCCCCACTCTGGGGGTGGTAAGCACAATGGAACTTCAACTCATTTTGAAAACATCTCAATGAACACCAAACAATATTTCTTACCTCTGCATGGGTTAAGTTCAATTAAATCCATCATAAGATATTCAAAAGATTCTTGTGGAGCTGGGTGGGCCACATTTGAATTTGAAATATAACATATTTTTCACACAAAAAAAATAGGTGGAAAATCCACTCGTGTCCCAATGTCTAGACAGCAAAGATATCACTCCCCCTTTTGACACATGATCAAATCCATGTGTCAACTTAGCATAGTAAACAAAAACCGAGGTAAACAGGGTTTACCAGTGAGGCCCAGCCAATCTCTTTCACGTGACGCCACAGGTGCTGTCCTGCGTCCATTTGGCCTTCTCCTGGGGAGTGGCCCCAATTAGACAGGTTTGGACAGAGGCCAGTGGTGTCTCTGTGGAATCAGCAGCTTGTGTGACTGAGAATTGTGTTGGGAGGGGCTGATGCTGTAGCCTTGGGGGCTCAGCAGCAGAGTAACCTTGAGAGATAACAGGCTTGTGTAGGCAGTGCATTTACAAATAGCAATGGATGCAGGCAAAAGAATGGCCTCTAGGAGGCAGCTCACCAAGTGTCCACTCTGTATAGCTTTACCCATTGAAGTGAGAAAGCCTCTGTGCTTCCAAACTGTTCCAAAATCGTGCACTACTCCAAAAGCATACCTGCTGTCAGTGAAAAAAATCACAGTTTTACCTTCAGCCAAATAGCAGGCGCGTGTGAGTGCAAAAAGTTCACCAGCCTGCGCTGAGAGGTGTCCAGGAAGGTGGGCTGACTCCAGAACTTGATGACGCGTCACCAATACATAGCCAACCTGACTGTCCCCTGTGAGGGGACAAAGACTGGCAGAACCGTCAACAAAAAATCTCAAAGTCTGCATTTGAAAGGGAGTGGTGGCGAGGTCAGGACGGGGAGAGAGAACTTTATCTGAAACATGAAAACAATTATGTGGCTCCCCATCCTCTAGAGTAGGAAGCAACAGGCCTGTTTTTTCCCCCACCATGCTCCTGCATGAGCACAGCCAACATATAACTAGCCTCTTTTCACTTAATGTAAAAGTAAAACATTTATTAATCTGAGGCAGCCGAAGCGTGGGCGCGCTTGCCAATACAGTTATGCATTTGTTTAAATCTGCGCATGCGCGGTCAGTCCAAGTCACATTGTCAAATGCTACTAGTGTGTGTCTGGCCGTGAGCCAGGTCCTGCAGAGACTGTCAGTTCTGCATAATCTGGGAATCCACTGCCTGCAATAACCAGTCATACAAAAAAACAAAACAACATTAGTTGTTTCTTAGTCCGTGGTTTTAGTAGATCCAGAATCGCTTGGATTCTGCTATCTCCCAAAGTTTTACCGTCAGCTGAAATGTCATGACACAAATACACAGTTTTTGTTTTTTTTCAGTCTGAACCTTATCAGCAGAGACGTTGTGTCCCTGTTTGAATAAAAAATGTTTTAACAGTATTAGAGAGTCTGCTTCACATGTGGCCTGATCAGGAGAGCAGACTAAAATGTAATCTACATACTCTTCTAGACACTTGTTATTTTTTAAATGAGAAACCCTCTAGATTTTCTTGCAGCGCTGCTGAGAATATCGCCGGGGATTCTGCATACCCCTGGTATACCCCATTCGAGACCATGTGTAGCGTTTATTTTGGAATGTAGACGCAAAACCAGTACTGAGAATTTACATCAACATTTACATCAACATAAAAAATGCATTAGCTAGATCGATCACAGAAAAATATTTAGCATTGCCCGGGACTTGAGCTAGGATGGTAGTGGGGTTTGGCACTGGGGCGCGCTGCTGAATGGCGCTGTTCACAGCTCTTAAATCTTGTACGAAGCGCCACGAACCATTTTTATTTTATTTTTTTTACAGGCAAAATAGGTGAATTACATGGAGAATGTGGGCAGGCTACCACAACACCAGCTTTCAGTAATGCTTCAAACACAGGGACAATTCCCCTCTCGGCCTCTGGTCGTAGAGAATATTGTCGTTTGCATGGTCTGTATTCAGATTTAGGAGTTACTTGAAGTGGAGTAACTCCATCTATGAGCCCGACATCATATGGGGACGTTGCCCACAATTGTGAGGGAATTGCACTGAATTTTGAGTCTGACAAATGCAGATACGAGTGCGTCTCAGCAACCAATTCATGAATACTACAATGTACTGTCAGAGTCCTGAAAACTGGTGCGCAGTGACGTGCAGAGAGGGAGAATATTTTGAAGATTCTCCTCTCCGTTCCCAGTCTGTGGTGTCCAAACACAATTTCATGGTCCCGTGTCCTCCCATTTTTTATTAGAGGCTTTGCACAGTGACACATGGGGTGCACTTCCCACAATGGAATAGAATTAATTTTGTTCTGAGCTCAATTCTACCGACAATGCACAGAAATCGCAACCAATTAAAAACAATGTAGTAGGGGTGGGACAATGCACCGATGCATTTTAAATGAATGTGCACATGTATTCATTTATTTAAAAAAAATATTAATTTCATTATTTAAAATATATATTTCTGAGACACGACTACTTTTAAAACTGTTTTGACCAGCTTCAATCCATGTTTCTGCTCCAACCCCCACGTAAGCGTGAGTTGAAAGCAGGGACAGGCGGGAATCAAGCGACAATGAGACGGACAGATCTGAGCGAAATTGCTAGCTGCGTGCTCGCTGAGTGCGACAAAAGAGACAGAAACTTACGAATGTTCCGAACAGAAAATCAGTGGTATGGAAGCATTTCGGGTTTAGAAATAAGGAGGGTGTACTTGACAAAACCGCTGCAATATGCAAGATCTGCCAAGTAGAAATCAGATACACAGGCAACACCACAAACATGATAAACCATTTGAGCCGACGACACACCGTTGACGTGAATGACAGCAAGCGGGTTAGCAAGCTAAACTCGGGAGTCATTGACACTTCCCGTGAGTTTCCTGGAGAAATGGCCAAACAGTTCTATTTTTTTGTATAATTGTTTTTATTAGTTTTTATACACATACCGTGTCCAGACAGTTAATTGTGAAGTGCTTTCTGATATTAAAATTTAAACCATTTTCTATTAAAAATCAAGTAGACGTTAGAGACAAAAAACAAAAATAGTAAGACTATTTCCAATGTCTTACGTTTAATTAATTATTACTATGTTAACTGTCCGATTCACTTAATGAATGTCGTGGAACCTAGATACACCATACCATGCAGAAAACATTTTAGAGAAAAATGTATACCTGCTCTGTATGAAGAGGTGAAGAAAACTGTTCGACTCCTTGCAAAACGCTACGAGAGTAGCTTTAACTACGGATGATGGGCATCTTGCTCCACCGAAGGTCTAGATCGTACGAAGATTTAGGAAAGTACTATGCATGACACTAACCTATAGGCTATTTCATTTTTCTTGGCCCAGTTTAGTAATTGTTATACATTTTGCAATTTTCATTTTGTAAATAAAGTAAATGTATTAGGGTACCATGTCTGACACTGTTTGAAAAACAATAACCTAAATAGGGCAACTTTAGAAAATACACTATTAGTCATGTTTATTGCTGCATTATTTGCTGCAGACAGCTGCAAAATGTATGGCATGCCTTAACAATAAACATAATTCTGTGAACTTGGCGTAAGGTTCTAACTGAATATTTAATTACTGCTGACTGTATCGGTATCAAATCACATTAGCATACCTATTACATTTTTTTTAAGTATCAAAATTAATCGAACCGAATCTTATCGAATCGAATCGTGGTCAAATGTAAGATGTTATGATGCATCGAACCTTTGCCTAAAGAATCGTAATCGAATCAAATCGTTATGGGATTGAATCGTCCCACCCCTACAATGTAGTGTTCATAGCGGAACTACCGTACCAATTCTTTTCAAATTTCCAATCTCTATCCTGACTGATATGTGCCGTTACATGCAGTTGTGATGCAGTCTGTCACCATTACCTAACCACTGACTGCTAGCCATTTCAATGGCTTTTGCTGTGACTGGGCATCTCTCCAGATCCCAGGCATAAACATCTCTGTACGCTCTGCCGTAGCAGCTCTGTCAATTGTTAAACCATCATCAGTACACTGTACAAGCAGTCCTAGTTTACACATTAAATCTCTACCTAGCAGGTTTACCGGACATACAGGGGAGTATAAGAAAGTTATTTTTGAACCTATTTTTCAATAACTGTAAATCGTTCTGTCGTGATACCATCTCCAGCATCTTAACTGATCATGGTTTTGCCACTAAAAAGAGGGAGCATTGGGCTCCATAAATTAGCTGCTGTTACAGACCTACAAGCTCCTGCATCCACAATGAAGTCTAACGCTCGCCCATCGACTTTTAATGACCATAGTGGCAATGCCAGTGGAGCTGATTGATACAGGAAAACAGCAGACTCACCACTGTCCGCATACGTCTTCTCCTCCCCCACAAAACTTCATTGTTCTTGTAATCCATGTTGGCCCCTGGGGTTTTGGAAAGTGACATCTCCCTCAGGGGCCGAGTCCCAATTATCGATTCTTAGGGGGTTTCTGACAACCACGAACCCAATGTCCTCTCTGTCCGCATCTGAGGCAAGCATCAGAATTTCTGCTGGAATTGGATCTCTGTTGGTTCCAGTCTCTTCGGCTGCCACGTCCACGACTTCTGACGCGACCCCTCTGGTTGTTGCTTTTCTTTCTCTCCTTGTAGTGCTTGTCATGGTTTTGTTCTTCGCAATGGATGGCATAACAGAGAACATCTTTTAACCGCCGGGTTTGCCAGCCAACGCAGGAGGCTTTCGTAGCAGTCCCCAGCTGTTTGTCCAACCCATCCAGGAAACAGGTTCTCGTACGGCGTAAGGGCATCGTTGTTATCCGGTTTATCCATTCCACTGTACATGTCGTATTTCTCTGTAAGTCTGTTTTGGATCAGGCAAATCCTCACACACAGCCTGTAACTCCGAAATCTTCCAGGGTTGATACACCAGGACCGTATCACCCTGTCCATCTTGTCCCGCTCTGGGGTTTGGGCATTCCAGCATAGGGTATATGCCGCGTGATGTAGCAGGGGAGTCAGGGGGGTCGGGGAACAGCTGTTCAGGCTCAGATGCAAGTGGCTGCCTCGGTGCGGGCAGGCCGTACGCGATGCCACTTTTGGTGTGCGGCGGGCTAGCCAGGTGTATGGTAGGTAGTTTACCTGTCCCTTCTGTTAACTGTCCCGTGGAATCTGGGCCGGCTGACTGAGGCTGCTGGACGGTCCGCTCCTCCCGTCGCTCCGCTGGATGATGAAGACAGAGTAGAGCTGGAATCTGCTGTAGCAGCAACACTGGAATCCCCCGCCTGAGCAGGGGGGCTGTGGGAGCCCTTCGGTCTGCTGCAATCTGTTGATAGTAACAATTTTGTGTATACTTGCGAGCTGTCTTATATCGGGATACAGAGAGCTACAGGAATGCACAACAGGAGTCGACACTCGTCTTGTTTCAGTTTCGTCTTGTTTCAGTTTCTCCTCAGAAAATTTAGTTTTATAATCTTTTTTAGTTTGTTTTCCCTGTCTTAATTTTGACTCTTTATCCCACATCTCTACCGCACTCCAGTCAGGTTTCCATTTACTTTTATTCTTTTTATTTTTAAGCTCGTACACTCGCAGCCGCGTTCTTAGGTTATCAATCTTACCTGGGCTAAAAGAGCCTTTCTCGGGGAAACCTAATTTTACCCATTCATCATGCTGGTGTGTGGCTGCCGGACCACATTTGTCATGCATTATTTTTATTGGACCAGAAAATTTGGGATCCTGCACTTTAGAATTGCTCGAACCCATTTTCAAGTGTTTGCCTCACCACCAGTTTATGCCGTATTACTTATAAGGTTTTAGCTGGTGTATCACACACACCAATTCTAGTCAGAATCAGTTTCAAATTCTGAAAATCTTTTTTTTCTTTTTCCCCTCACTATCTTTCTCGTTTACTGGTCCGTGTACATCATTTGCGCTAATCGATAACACCTGAAACCATTTTACAAAGATCCTCTCTTTGTGTCAAGTGTGAGTCATCCATTACGGATGGGTCGAAAGGGAAAATGCCTGTGTTCCTAAAGCCTGCCACCGCAATCTTCTTTTCCTTGCAGTTCTTGTATGGGATGTTGAATATTTTTGGGAAACTCAGCTTTTGTCACAATGTAGGAATTTTGATATTGGGAACAAAGCCCAGCCTGAATTGAAAAAGCACTCTTGATTGGCCCAAAATATCCAACATCCAGAGGCTGAAGAAGGTGGGAAGTGTGCGGTGGCAGGCAAAGGAGAGTGTCACCTTCCCTTACAGCCATCCGACGCGCTTCCAGGTCCAGGTGGCTCTTATGTCCATCAAAGATGAGAAGGAGAGGGCACTCAGGAACGGCGTGGTGGATGAAATGCTGGAACCACCTTCTGAACAGCTCCCCGTCAATGTGCCATGCCTTAGATCTTGAGTACAGGGCATTCCTGGGACCTCCCTGTGTGAATGATGGATCTGCTGGGAAGCCCGAATTGAATATGATGTTTGGGGGGATGTCTGCCCCAGCAGCATTTAAACAGACCAGCACTGACACGTGTTCCTTGGTGCCACGGGACTGGCGGTAGACATGTTTAGCGCCTCTACGTGACAGAACTTTCTCCCTACCCCTCTCCATTGCAAACTCAGTCTCATCGCAGTTGTAGATTTGACTGGGTTTGTCCTTCAACCTCAGGGCCTCCAGGGTCGTCCAGCAGGGTGTAAAACTGGACCACCACCACCACCTCCCGCGTAGCACAAGCTGCCCATGCCCTGTCAGGGTTGTCCTACCTTCTCATGCTCAGGACATCAGTGTACCTGGCTCTGAAATTTCTCCACCACGTCTTTTCCAGTTTTTGGATATTCCCCCCCGGGTGGCTCTTCCGACGCAGCGCCGTTACAAATGCTGCCAGGATGTGGCGGGTCAAGGGAAAACCACGGGGCAGGCAGTAGAGGCAATACTTTACCAGAGAATTCTCATCCTCTGGTGACAGCATTGTGGGTCCCCCACTACGGCTCCCGTGGACAACCCGGCCACTTACCCCATCCTGCAGGGTCTGCCTCGGCACCTGATGGATCTGAATATTACAGGAAATAAAACAATATTTTGATTAACATTTATGCTTGTTATTTGCTTATCGTTTAACAAAGAATATTGACTTTGGTTGTCGTTGTTTCTGCTGTTGGTGATGGTTTACTGACGTGTATTCATTCACAAACTAACCCCAGCAGCCTTACGGACAGCCATCCCCTCTCACAGTTCTCCATAGCCGCTGTCATGTCCTCTTCCTTCCACGGCTTCCTCTTCTTGGGCTATAACATATAACTGATTTAGATACTGCATTGTCTTTATTGATACAGATTATTGATATATAGAGGGGGACACACACGTTCATAGTGGGCATGATGTGATGGTAATAGACTAATGTCTTGTCTCTATTAGAAAAGAGCAATGTATCATTATTGTGCATGCAAGCTCAGTCATACCAGTAATGTGTGTATACATATACAGCAATGACGATTTGTAGCTTAAGGTTTAACAGAGTTAATGGGCGAAATAACAGACATATCACTCTACCTAGCAGGTGCTTGTAAACATTATCCGAGATGGGTGAAAAATCCGATAGGAAACATGAACAACATCGGTTCATATTCGTTGTACAGATTGTCTATCAGAATCGTATTTTCATATCAGGGTAATATGACATTCTCTCAACACTTGGAAACATCGCTAGCTATCTAGCTGAAGTTTTAGCCACATTTTATTGAATTAAATCCCCCGAAGTAAACATGACTATGCGGCGTAGTACACCAGCGCGGAACTAGGATCAGATTTCGGACATTTTTTTCAGATAGGGGGCGTCATAAAAATGCTCACAAAATGTGTCATTATGGTCAAATATTCATGAAATTGAGCGGATACATACCTTATTTGGTTTGAAGTGGGTGGAAAATAGTGGTTTTCTTTTTTTCCATTGGCAAATCGGCTTTCGACGAAGTTCAAATATGGTCGAACGCAGCTGTGCCCGATAAAGGGCGCCGCCTGATAATGGGCGCCCTGTAGCTAGCTTGCTTGCGATGAGTGCTATATATTTTTACAATACAAACTAGTGAAAATGAACATGGCGGGGGATCTATTGAAGAAGTCACTAGTTTGTATTGAAATTGTCTGTTATAGCTCGCTAAAAGCGACATCTGCTGGTTTTAATTAAGCATTACATATGACATTCATTTACAGTATATAATTATAACGTAACGTTAGCTATATATATATTTAAAACTTATAATTACAAATAATGTTATTACGTAACGTTAGCTAAGTTAGGCTAACATTAGCTAGCTAGCTGCTACTAACTAGCTACTACTATGGCTGAACAGTCCCCGCTATCACGCAGCAGAAACAGCGCCCGGCAGACTCAGAGACCCCATGATTCCCACCCTTCGCCAATTGCAAGCCCTGGCCGCGATTCACAGACTTCAAGAGACACTCTGGACGATAATTGGAGGTAAGTTATGTTTGAAGTTAGCATAAGATGATGTTTGGAGTTATGTTTGATGTTAGTATAGGTAGGCCTAACCTTTCTGTTAGTTAACGTTAGCTAGTTAGCATTGACTAGCTCAGTACCTAACAGGAACGTGCACACATAGACCTCAAAGGGGGCTTGAGCACCTGCCGTTTGGCCTGCTATAGAGAAGTGCCCTTTTTCAGTAAAATAAAATAAAAAATATATATTTTAAAAATAAATAAATAAATTCCTGTTTGCGCACAGCCTGCCCTGCCGAACAGATATATTGATTGAATCAAAATATCAGGTCGGGAGAGTGGTGCTCCCTGGCGATGCCCTCTACCTCTACCCTCCCTCTTGGTTTCCGCCGCAGCGGCGAGCACTGGGTGGGCACCGAGCCTTCCTATGGTGAAAGAACGCACGCACGCACACAAAATTGCACGCATACGCACTCGACAGTCGTGAGTCAGTTAGTGTGATGAGTTACTATGAGGCAGACATCAGGTATGTAGCCAAACAAAGTATAAATATACTGTTAATTTTCGTTTTATATTGATATTAATGCGCTTTAGAAATTGCTTGACACTATCTGGCAGCTCAAAATGTGCCAACTAGCTATCGTTAGCGTTGATACCTTTTGCTAGTAATGTGGGAATCAGTGGAATATGGTCGAGTTCTTGTGTCCCATCCACTGAACTTAAAAGAACGGTCCCATCTTACCACAGTAGTTTTAATGTTGTCTTATTGTCTCGATGGCTAGTTAGCTAATGTAATACGTTACATGTGAGAATAATTTATTGAAATACACTTAATTTCTTTGCATGTATCATTAATTAACTGTCATGTAGCAGTGTTTGAACCAACCTCAGTCATGGGCTTGTTTTAAAAATATTATTTCACAGACCGCCAAAGGGAAATCGCGACCGCCAAAATGACAATAATTGAGAAAACGGCAAATAAATTCATATCCAAATGAATAAAATTCTTTGGGCGCAATATGGTCTTTCGGCTAGCGGATGGCGATGTATACTGTACTAGTCGCCTTCAAGATTTCAGTACTAGGAGATGAGTAGAAGAAGCAGAACCATAGACTGTATAGAAATGAGTCTCAGCTATTCTGTGGCAGAGTGCAACCTAAATCTTTACATAGCGTACGCAGTGAGTTGGATGGAACACGCTCCGATTTTGAATTAGGCTACCTGTTATGTTCTTTACATCTGTTTGTCTGTTTGTATTATTATTTGATATTTATTCTGGATTTATTATTTTTCATATCATCATTGCATTCCCCTCTGTTCGTGGGTTGTCCGAGTCTCATCTCTGTGTTTGTTTACCCAGTCTCGTGCATATGCACTATTCGGTTGATTTCGGGTATATTTCCGAAATTTCGTTTTCTGCTACTTCCTGATTTCCTTCCCGTGTATAATTGTATATATTACCAACTCGCGGTAACAATCACTTGGGTGCTTTATTAGTTACGTGCACTTTACTAAAACCAATTAACATAATTGTATACTAACAACTAACTGTCTGTCTTATAGTTAGATACTAACATTTAACCAGCTTCTCCACTTTCTTTGTTACTCGCATTTATAACTGGTCCTGATCTACCTCTGTAATTCGCTCCAGCTGTTTGTACTTAGACTTCACCTCTCTTGCACACTCCGTTCCTATTCGAGCCCGTTGTTTGTTATGCATGTTTCCGAGTCCCATCCATGTTTTCGTTATGTTCTCGTGATTGATTTATTGTTTACCGAATGTGTTAACCCCACGTCGTTTGTTACCCCTCCCTTTCCTATGTGTATATAAGACCCACAATTCTGTTTCTTCCCAGTCAGTGATTGAGTGTTCTTTATTTATTTTTCTATTTGTGCGCTATCAAAATATCATAATTGGTATAATATTCAATTACCTTTGATTTCTAAAACCTAACTCCTGAACACAACCCTACTGGTACTTTACAACCATAGCCTACATATATATTCCAAAAACTGTATTTACGGTCAAATTTATGGAACAGAAATTTGCTGCGTGCGTTCGCATAGCCTACGTACTGCCAGAAACAATATTCTCTGCCAGGAAAAACCCTGAATACATACATTTTAATATTCCTTCATTCCAAGCATATATTTATTTAATTATTTGCAAAAATCGCCGGCGTGCCCTTTTATGAATTTGGGCCCCTGCCCCTCTAACATCCTCTGCACATCCCTGGTACCTAACGTTACATTTTTAATGTGTAGGAGCATGGGTGATATCGCGAGAGCAGTACATGATCTTCAGGATCTTGTGAGAGAGAATTCGGATGCCATATATGGAATTCCAGGCAGCGAAGAAGGGCCAGGAACCCAACGTTACAAGACTGAAGAAAATACCCCTTGGGTTGTCGGTAAGTTAGAATGCAACATTTAAAAACTGCCAAAATAAAATGATTGGGCCCGTATTTATCAAGCGTGTCAGAGTAGGAGAGCTGAACTATTTCGCAATTTTTGAGCAAATATTTTCGATTACCAAATTTTGAATGCATTCCTAGCCGCAAGCAACTAGTCGGTATACTGTTCTCTATTATCAACACCTCCCTAACCTGTGGCCATGTTCCTGCTGTTTTTAAGACTGCCCGTGTAACCCCACTCCTTAAAAAACCTAGCTTGGACCCCTCTGATGTCAGGAACTACCGTCCTGTATCTCTCTTGCCCTTCCTGTCCAAAACCCTTGAACGAGCTGTCCATAACCAACTGTCTGTTTTTCTCCACCAGAACAACCTGCTTGACCCGCATCAGTCCGGCTTCAGAACCGGACATTCCACGGAAACTGCTCTCCTGGCCGTGACTGAGGCACTCTCCACTGCTAGAGCCTCATCCCTCTCCTCTGTCCTGATTCTACTTGACCTGTCTGCAACGTTCGACACGGTCAACCACAAACTCCTGATCTCCACACTTTTTGAGATGGGCATTTCTGGGACTGCCCTCTCCTGGTTTGTATCGTACCTCACTGATAGATCCTACCAAGTCTCTTGGAAGGGTTCTGTCTCTGCACCCCATCCCCTGTCTACAGGAGTCCCACAGGGATCTGTACTGGGTCCTCTGCTGTTCTCCATTTATACAAAGTCCCTTGGTTCAGTAATCAATTCACATGGCTTCTCATACCATAGTTATGCTGACGATACTCAACTCTTCCTCTCTTTCCCTCCCTCTACCCAACAGGTGAAGGAGAGGATATCTGCTTGTCTGTCCGACATCTCTGAGTGGATGACTACCCATCACCTGAAGCTCAACCTCGACAAGACAGAGCTCCTCTTCATGCCATACAAGACCTCCCCACTACCTGGCCTCTTCATCACCGTCAACGGGACCGTGATGGCTGACTCCCGCTCTGCAAAGAACCTGGGGGTGGTCCTAGACATATCCTGCAGGTTCCTCCTGTACAACATCAGGAGGATTCGACCGTACCGGACCACCTACTCCACCCAGCTTCCTGTCCAGACCATGGTCACCTCACGCCTAGACTACTGCAACTCCCTGCTCGCAAGCTTACCAGCCTGCGCCATCCTGCCTCTTCAACTCATCCAGAACGCAGCTGCTCGGCTTGTGTTCAACCTCCCGAAATTTTCACGTCACCCCCCTGTTGAGGTCACTCCACTGGATGCCAGTTGCAGCCAGGATCAGGTTCAAAGTTCTGACCCTGGCCTACACTGCAGCCAATAGGACAGGCCCTGTCTACCTGCAGGACTTGATCCAGAACTATGTTCCTGCTCGACCACTTCGCTCATCTACTGCAGGGCGACTTGCACTTCCCCCCCTCCGTGTCAATGGCACTCGCTCGTCCCGACTGCGGAGCTTTTCCACCCTAGCTCCCCAGTGGTGGAACAAACTTCCCATTCCCCTACGTTCCATGCCAACCCTGCCTGCTTTCCGACTCCACCTGGACTAATACTTATCTAGGACCTCATGGTATGTGTTCTTGTTGAACTGTGTATCCAAGTTTATAATATTTAGAATAGAATTGTAGTAGAGCTGATTTACCCAGTTCACTGCGAACTGCATTCAGTGTTCATTACTAGGGATAGCTGCTACTGTATGGGAAGAATGTGCTTTCCTATCTGTTCTGTAGTTACTTCGATGACCTTTCTGTATGCACTTACTGTATGTCGCTTTGGATAAAAGCGTCTGCTAAATGATTGTAATGTAATGTATACGGTCACTAACGTTAACGTTACCTCTTAGTTGCAATCGCCTCCATATACAGCGCTATTGATGGAAAATTCAAGTCGTATCTGATGGCGATAAACTCACTAATATTGCACCTCTACGAACAGCTTGGGTCACCTTATTTCGTCCTGTTGATTTTGATTTGACTAAAATCAACGTTTGTCCTGTACGAGCAACATTTTTGACATTTTGAGAAAATCCATAATCCAGAAAACTAGGTCGCGCGTACGCAAGTGTTTAAAACGTTCACTGATTTTTCTGGATTTATGGATTCTGGAATATCTCAAAATATTGCTCATATAAGACGAAAATAATTTTTTTGTAAAAGCAAAGTTTAGCAGGACGAAAGAAGGTGACCCAAGCTATCTGTAGAGGTGCCATGAATAGCGTGGTCTATGGAGGCGACTGCAACTAAGAGGTAACGTTAACGTTAGTATAACGTATACCGATTAGTTGCTTGCAGTTAATGCATCCCTACTTATGTTGGGGAAATATTCTTTTCCTAAATATGTTATTTTCGGCTTAATAGGCAGCAGTAAGACAGATCCACAAGAAGCTGGGGGGGGGTGGAGTTGCAGTGGAAGGTTGGACCTAATGATTGGTATGGGGCTCAAAATGGCCTGAAAATCATTCTCCTGAAAAGTATCTCAAAAAGAAGATTAAATTTATGGATTTAAGTAAGCTCCCTCTGGTGGTGGGGAGTATGAAAATGTGCCTTCAAGACTGGTACAATGTTGTGATGTACTCCATAATCCAAGTGGTGCCAATGTTGCAAAGTCTGAAGTGGTTAATTTAAGGCCTAAAGGAAACCTAAACTGATTCCTACCTACTAATTATTACATAAATTATATTTCCATGCAAAACAATGAAGGAAAAAAAAACAATCAGCAATTTTCGTTTGGGTCCATTTTTTGCATTTTGAATTAATTTAATGGTGAAAAATGGATCCAAACTAAAATTGCTGATTTAATTTAATTTTTAAATTATTTTTGTATGTAAATGTCATTTAAATAATACTTAACAGGTAGGAATCCGTTTAGGTTGGTTTTAGGTCTTAAATTAACCACTTAAATTTTTGACCATTTTGCAACATTTGCACCACTTGGATCTTGCAGTGTGTCTTGCATGCTCTGATGAAGGCCTACAGGGCTGCAATGTTAGCGTGTCTCGACATGGCCAATTAAATTGGTAAAAGCATTTTGTTAGAAAAATGATGCTTGTATTTCAGTTTTGTTCTGAGACTCCATGTTTCATTTCAGCTTCAAGTCGACTCACAATGAGGAAGTGACCAGAACAATAATTGAGACCATCAAAGATTTGGGGGAAAAGTGGGGCCCTGATAACTTAATGAGAAGTAAGTCTATTGTAAATCAATACAGTGCTCCATTGTTATACCGTCACTCCGTTTTATACCGTATAGAAGGGAATAAAAACAAATTGTTAACTACTAAAACATTTGTACATGAAGATTTGTTGGTGGTAGGTGAGGGTGCTTCTGTATATGTGTTATATGATTATTTTCTTCTGTACCTTGTTAATGGTTTTTGCTTACTTATTAGTTTGGTTTTTCAATACATTTTCTATGATTCTTTTCAACATCATAACTGTCAATGTTTGCGGGCTGCAAGACAAAGTTAAAAGGGGAGGGGGTGTTTTTTCCTTTCCTTTCTACACTGAATTTTGATTTGTGTTTGTTACATGAAGTGCACTTAAGGGGATGGGGAGGATGTCAAGGGGTTCACTAAGGAGTGGAGGAGGCGAGAATCTAGGTGGGGGGTTGGTGGGGTGCACTCTACTGGTGTGGGGATTTTGTTTGGGGGAACAGATTTTAAAATGGTAGAATGTGTTTCATTGTTGTTAGTTGATTTTGTTTGGAGGGGAGTAAAATTTAGAGTGGTCAGGCTTTATTCTTACTTCGCGCCTTGGGTCTAACCTTTTGCGGTGGCTACGCATATTGTACGCGGGGGTAGATAGCATGGTCAAAAGCAATAGCCATTTACAAGATTTTATTGTACAGATGAGGGGGTTGTGGCAGGGTTGTCCTCTGTCTTTGTTTTAGGGGAAATTGATTGCGCATGTATAGGTTTTGATTAAACCAAACTCCTTTTTTTTTTTTTTTTGCTCGCTTTCTGGCTCTCTGAGAGCTAACGTTGCCTAAGTAGCTAACAGCCATGTGAAAGCTAAGAACTTGCAGATGCCTAACGCTGTGTTCACACAGCGAGCAACTGGTCGCTGAGTCGGTCAATTCTACGAGGCTGGGGGCGGGGCAAGAGCTTCCCGTTGTGTCATCCAAGTCAGTTTGTGCAGCTACAATTATTTGATAAAGAGAAACAACGGCAATAGCCTACGTATAACAAAGACATATTTGCGATGCATCCTATTCTTTATAGTTATGTCATGACACTGATAATGATGTGTTCTCGCTAGCTAGCGATAGGCTAGCCTATATCTATCTTCGTCGCGAGCTACCGATCTTTATCTACGCTAGATACATAGATAGATGTATGTATAAAACTCTATAGAACAGCTACACATATCCTTTAAGGTTATGTTATACATTGAACAGGACGTGGTAGGCTTGGACCATTATTATTAGCTGCTACTCCATTGCTGCAATTTGAATGAAATCGGGCGGAAAAATTATTCACGAAATGCTTTCGTGTCGGTTGGGGAAATATGAAGTGTGGAACTCTGATTGGCTGTTACGGCCGATGGTCGCTCAAAAGTTAAGTTGCGGGCAACATTTATCGGCCGATTTTGGTCGCTCAGTTTTCTAGTCGCTCAGGTCGCTGACCGTCACTCAGCATCATTGAGAATGAATGGACTTCCGGCAACTGGGCGACCGAAGTTGCTGGATGTGTGAACGCAGGTAAATAACGCTGGAAGCGGTCCCCGTCCAGGCGGAGTTCCTGCACCAGCCGGTGAAATTCTCCGAGCTGCCGGCGGCGTTGTACGGTGCTATGCACCCAGAACCTCCGGCGCTTCCTCTGGCGTAAATTAATTAGGGCGACAGCTAGCAGTTTTTTTTTTCCGGTTCATTTTCCAAAGTGGTAATCATGAAGCTGAAGACTCAATTTATAGTAAAAAATATCCCTCCAAAACGTTCAAATAAAGGAGGGAAAGAATCTAATTGGAAGTTTAATATCATTTCATGAACGTAATCTACGTAATATTGCCTATCAAACTAAGCTAGGCGAAATAGGGTTAGCAGCGGTAACAACAGTAAATAATTTATATATTATCATTGTATAATTATCAGTGTCATAACATAACCTTAAAGGATATATATGGCAGTTCTACCAATATCACATTGAGCCCAAACTACATGTTGAGTTTTATACATATATCTATCTATGTATCTATATAGATCGATAAAGATCACTAGCTCACGACGAAAATAGATATAGGCTAGCCTATCGCTAGCTAGCGAGAACACATAATTATCAGTGTCATGGCATAACTATAAAGAATAGGATCCATCGCAAATATGTCTTTGTTATACGTAGGCTACTGCCGGTGTTTATCTGTATAAAAAAATTGTAGCAGCACGAACTGACGTGGATGACACAACGGGAAGCTCTTGCCCCGCCCCCAGCCTAGTAGAATTGACCGACTCAGTGACCAGTCGATCGCTGTGTGAACATTTACAATTAACAAAACGAAACCTAACCTAGCGGATATCACGTTATGGTGGCACCCTCTTTTGTTGAATTTAAAATCCCACACCCCAGTTGATATGCATATGAGTGAATATCAAATTGCGGGTACATTTCACATTTGTAAAAGAGTGGGAAAAAATATAAAGTTTTCTTAAAATCAATGTTTTATCCTTATAACAGACCCTTCAAATATAACATATTTACTACTTGCCAAAAAAAACATAATGGTTTCAGATATATATTTGAAAAATAGACATGTTATCTGATTAAGTTGCCAACTATGTTACCGACAAAAAGTGTACAATTTGAAACTCTTAATAAATGTTAAACCTTAATACAATCATCACTACTGACAGTCCAGGTGTCCTTTTGTCAACATCTGTAATTGTGAATGTCTGCCAAATTTTTTAAATACATCTTGAGCTATACAAATGCTCTAATTTCACATAATGTAATTGACGTTCTGGACATTTTCCCCATTACGACTAAAATTCATTAAGATGTTTGTAATCAAATGATATTGAGGAACAGTACTATACAGCTAAAAACATCTTAACAATTTGCTTGCAGTTTAAGAAATATTTAAGTATTTTTTCAGAAATAAACTTAATGGTAACATAGTTGACGCATGGGTAACATAGTTGACATGGGTAACATAGTTGACCGTACATCAACAAGCAGAACAATTCATTGAAGTAATACATTTGTTTAATCTAATTTATCATTCTGTTTTATATAAAACTATTATATTTCATATTGCATGCATAAATAATTAGACTTTGGTATCTTAAAACAACAAATAACTTTTTATTCATTGATCAAACAGGGCTTCTGAGAACAAACATCAGGCAAACATACTGGTGAGGCAGTCTCACAGTTAAATTCAGGAGGACCGAGAAAACTTCAGGTGCTGGAGAACACAACAGCAGAATTTGGCACAGATTGAGCGGCAGTGTAGTATAATGGTCAAGGAGCTGGACTTGTAACCAAAAGGTTGCAGGTTCGATTCCCAGGTAGGACACTGCCGTTGTACCCTTGAGCAAGGTACTTAACCTGAATTGCTTCAGTATATATCCAGCTGTATGAATGGATACATGTAATAAGAAGTTGTGTAAGTCGCTCTGGATAAGAGCGTCTGCTAAATGCCTATAATGTAATGTAATGTAAAGATTGAGGTTAGCATGGCATTTGAGAGCAGTCACAGGTGAACTGAATGATTACTGAGTTTGCTGCCTCGCCGGCAATGAAGCGGGCCCATGCCTGTCATTAGGACTGTCCAGTCAATCATGCATTACACATTTCTGCCCATATGTCCCTGCAGATTTCGACATGACGTGTTGTCACTGCCTTTGGGGCAGGAATCAATCTGAGGATGTCGACAAACAGATACCACAAGATATCTTCTCTATTAGGCCAGAAGAACCGATTCTCTCCAATGCGGTGCATGCATTTCACCTTGGCATGGGTCTCATTGACGTCGTGAATGGTTCCAGGATACAGATCCTCATCATACCTGTTAGGGCAATTTGAATATCCAGTATGAATAAACATATGAAGCCAAATCTCTTAATGCATAAAAGTCAGTTTATCACTCCATCCTCAAACCCATGTGAGGACACAGATGTTATATGTGTGACTAAAGGCCAGGTGGTCATTGAGAGGTGAAGAGAGCTTCTCATGAGATACAGTTGAACAGAAAGTTCTCTAGTCTAGGCTATTATACCGATTTAACAGATAATATAAGACAACACAATACATTTTCCTCTAACATACCGCAGCATGCACCATTGACCGATGATGTCTCCATCCCACTGAATGTCGGAATGCCGGCTCTCTTTTGTGACAGATTTAACATCAAAGTCGAATGTTTGTGTGTGGTAACATTCACATCCAAGAATCTGCTTGGTGGAGCAAAGGCAACTGACATCGCGGTATGTAAGCTTGCCTGGTTTGCATGTGATCAGCTGGTGGATGCGCATGGTGGAAGGTACAACAGGGAGACCTTGAGGCATTTCCTTGATGGCTTTGTCCACTACTGCCTCCTCAACGTAGAACAGCTTCACTGCTAGGTTAGTGTCTACCAAGGCTTTGAACAAGTGCTCAGCATTTGGAATGTCCTTCCCTTGGCGGACCAGTCTGTCTGCTGTTCTCTTCAAGAGGCCGCCTACCCCATCAGGTGCACCCTTGCCGTGACTGGCTTCAAAAAGGTTCCAAGTGCCAGCTGTGAAACCCCACTTATACAACTCAGTGCTCAGAAGGTAAAAGTTGCCTTTCTGCCTGTATACATGGCCCATCACTGAAAAAGTGGATGACATTTACAGCTGGGTAGGTCATCTTTAGGTGGTCGAGGACTGGGGAAAGGTGAGCCCATATTGCTGGTGGACCCTTTTCCTTACTTGCCGATATTGTGCTGAAACACAGATGATCTTCACCCCCACCAACATAAAGGATGCCTGTGTGGAGGGTTGCCTGTTGTTGGTTGGAGGCAAAATGTACTGCTTGGATCTCAGAATGATATTTGCAGTCATAATTCTCTGAGAAGTCAATATGAATGAGGCCTTCGTTGGCTTTCATGTTCTATTTCAGTTCACGGTAGTAGGTGAACTGTGCCTTGATATTGAAGAAATGCCTTTTGAAGCACTGGAGTTGGCTTTGGAATGATTCCACCAATTCATACAAAGAGCTCTCCATTTCTTTCTTCACAGCAACTTTCACTGGAATCAAATGCCACGGCTGCCTCCTTCCTGCAGTCAACACAGAAATCACGTAGATACATTTTAGTGTAAAAAGAGCATACAAATGTATTAAAGCCGCACTACATACACTCAAAAAATCTTATTGAACCCCTGAAATGTACTTGAACATGTGATCAGTCAACTAAGTTACCCTTCGTCAACTAAGTTACCGTAAATGGGTAACATAGGTGACATTTTGCATATTTTGGGCCTACACTCCACATGCAGGCCTTCAACCAGTTGCCACATGGTATTTTTCAAATCTAGATTTATTAATCTTAACATAAAAAATAATTGTATGACTTTTAATAACACTTTTCTCAATAATATTGGAGTAACTTAGCTGACGTTTAATTAATCTACTCTACTAGGTCTATACCTTACTTTTGATCAAATATGAATGAAATAACAGAAGGGACATACCTCATGGTCTTCCAAATCTGTTCTTCTGAGGTTCATGACATCACAGATGCAGGTCACATGATTATGGGACAAACCATTTTTTAGGTGGAGGGGTTTCTTCAATGGGTAACTTAGTTGACGATGATTTCTCGGACACACATTAAATTAGATATTTAACAAATAAATAATTTTTGTTTTCTGGTCATGATTATCTTATGGTCATTCAACAATAATGATAAGAATATTTTATATATATATTATTTGTAGTGTTTTTTGTGAAGTTTAAAGGTTGATGTTTAAAAATTAGGACGGCAAAACTAACTAGGCCTTCATTGTTTTTTAGCTTATTTTTGTACATAAATGACAATTCCTTCAATACTTTGTGATGTTATTTGATAAAACACTATCCAACCTGGTCTCACAGGAATCCGTGAAATAGCCACGGGATATGAGTGTCATTAACTTGTATTACGGGATATGAGTGTCATTAACTTGTATTGGAGCGAAATCCGTGTGTGTTTCACGGACATTTCAGTGATTCCGTGGGCCCACCACGGATTTTGAGTTAAACGAATGTCCGTGGCTATTTCACGGATTCCTGTGAGATCATGTTGACACTATCATATATTAAAACAAAGAGTTACATGTAAATTCAAATCGCCAACATTATGCTGCAATTTGTTTAAAATTAACTGTTTGAACCGATAAGATTGATCGGTTAAAATTCCTATTGTCCGTTCACGGTTAGTCGGTTAACCATTAACATCCCTACTCTGGTCTCTGATCGCAGTGTGGACGTGGGGTCATTGCTGACTTTTCCAAGGCATCTGGTTCTGCCTTGAATTTGGGGAAGTCCGAAATTTAATATTTTGGCTCTTGGGCAGGGAGGAGAGACACCTTTGTGGGTATGGCCTTGTGTGAGGGCCCCCTCATGTTGCTAGGAGTTGATTTTTTAGTGGGGGACAGTGCATACTTTAACTGGTCAAAAATAATATCAAAGATCAGGAGCTTGGGTGGTGGTTACTGGTGGAGGAGGAAAAGTGGGGATAACATGCTGCAAAGGAAAGGTGAAGGTTATACTGGCAGGCTTCCACTAGAGGGCGATGCTGCACTATATATTCTTTGTTTTGTGCTCGTCCTTACATATGATTTTGTTTCTAGAGAACTGATTTGTATTATAAGTATGGTATTTGATTGAGGGTTTGATTAATTGTTTTGAGTGTAGCACATTTGATTTGTATTGATTTGCTTGTGCAATAAAAACTCTGAAAAAATGTCTTTGGACTGTAGGAGGAAAACCACACAGACACAGGGAGAACATGCAAACGCCACACAGAAAGGCCTTGGGCTGGGATTTGAACTCGGTACCTTCTTGCTTTGAGGCGACCAGTGCTAACCACTGCACCAGCCACTGCATAATTATCTATATAATTTATTTTATACTGCCCTTTCCCCTCATTTTCACCAATGGAGCCAATAATTGCAAACCAGGCCATACAATGCAGTCCATAAGCATTTAAGTATATACTGCATCAGCATACATCATTGCATCCAATCCAGGAGAGCACAGACAAGTGTGTGCCCTCCTTAGAGGCAGTCAATGCAAATTGTTGCTTATCACAGGGTATTTAGCAAGTTTGGCACACAAGGTAGAGGAAGATACTTAATGTCCAGCTTAACAGGGTGGACTGTGGACACCCAACCGATCAGCAGGGTTCAGTGTTGTATGTTGTAAGATGACACGCTGTTGTTCTCGCCAACTGAAACTCTCCCTTCCCTGGCTAACACTAGATCCAATTGTGCATCACCCTATCGGACTGCCTGTCACAGCACTACAAGTCAAACTACAATAATTAATCCATTACTTTAGAAAATAAAAATTGGAACATGCGATAAATGGTCTATATCCTTATACCACACAGGGTCATCCAGGAACATTTTGGCTCATTCTATATATCAGATTTAAAGAAATAGTCGATAGTCTCCGAAGCCCATTCTATCTGTCATAGGGAATTTACTTCCGAAACCAGACTCATCTATTCATGTGTAATTTACATCTTAATCTTGTTCCACCCCCCAATTCCCAAAGATCCATTAAAATGCACAGAGGTTATAGTATCGCTTGTCAGAGTACCTGAAAATAAGATATAAAAAGTATTTTGATATCCTTTTACACCCAGTCATGATAGCATCACCCGTTTACCTGTAGAATGTTCCAAACAGGTTTTTTTTTTACTTCCCAGTTCCCCCCCCCCCCCCCCCTCCCCCCTTTTTTTGGAACGTGTTGCAGGCATCAAATTCAGAATTAGCGTATATTTACAAAAATCAATAAAGTTGATGTGGTAAAACATTAAATATCTTTTCTTTGTACTGTTTTCAATTAAATATATGTAAAGGATAATTTACAAATCACTGCTTTCTGCTTTTATGTGCATTTTACATACTGTCCCAACTTTTTTGGAATTGGGGTTTGTACATCTGGACGGGTTTATGTTTGGAGAACGCCTAAGGAGGCATTCAATCCACAATGTCTGTTTCCAACTGTTAAGTATAGTGTAATGGTACGGGCAGCCATTTCATGGGACTCATTGGGTCCAATGATTGCTCTCCATGGATGTGTAATGGGCAAACAATATGAAACCATTTTACAAGACCAGGTGCACCCTGCAAACACTGTTCCCTCATGATGTACTCATATTCCATCATGATAACGCCCCCATACACACTGCTAAAACATTAAAGAACGGTTCCAAGAACATGAGGATGACGTCAAATGCCTTCCATGGCCTGCACAATCACCAGATCTAAACATAATTGAACCTTTATGGGAAGTTCTGGAGCGCGGAATGCAAACTAGATTTCCACCTCCTTCATCCCTCAAAGAACTGGTGACTAATATCCCACTACACACAGTTCAGAAACTGTATGACAGCATTCCTAGGAGGATTGAAACTGTTTTGAAGGCAAAGGGTGGGCCTACTCGTTATTAGTTACTACATATTCAGTTTTTGTAGATGTTTCCGATATTGTACTGATACTGTATGTATACAAGTATGTGTAAGTTTATGTAAGAGTGTCTGTATGTAAGTGTATGTATTTGTATGTGAATACGAGTGTGTGTGGATTAGGAGCTCCACATCCTCTCTGAGTGTACTATCAGGTTGTTTAAACAGGGAGACTAAATGCCTGACTTAATATCTGACAAACATGTTATCTCAGTCCTGCAGGATACTTTACAAAATATTTACTTCAATTAGGGCTAGTTTACCCATGCACACAGGAACAAAGATAGGAACAGCTGCTCTGTATGTGTGTGTTGTGCAGAAGTTTGTGTGAGAGTGACACAATGGGGTCGATTTACTAAAGGTTTGCGTGCACAAAAACACGTGTAAAAGTGTTGCCACCCGCAAAAAATTGTCTGAGGTGATCAACTAACGAGGTGTAAAGAGGATTGCATGTGCTAAAATGGAAAGATGGTTAATTTCTCATTTTTGTGGGTTAGCCTGAATGAATATTCATAATTGGGCATCTCTACATTATTTCCCGAAATAGTGGGAGGTGGTCATCCAAAAAGATTACTTTAGCACGTGCAAAGTGATTTACTAAGCTCAAAAGGAACTTTTTGAAAGGTATTTGCGGGTGCAATTTAGTAGCCTACAAATATAATGCCGGTATTAAAAGACACGGAATTCATAAGATGACGGCTGTCATTGTAGCAAGACACGTACGGGTGTGTTTTGAGTATCAATTACTGAACGTTCTGAATGATTGCGTAACAATGGGGGCGAATTAACTCAAAAATAAGATAATTCATGGATAGCCTAGGCTACAGTAAACAGTAAGAATATTATATACCCATTTCTTATGTGTAAACAAAAGAGCATGCGCGTGCAACCCTGTGGAAAAAAATGTAAAATTAAAGATTAACATTGGTAATCTAGCAGTTAGCAAATGTTAGCGAACTAATGTACATGTGAGATACAACCAGGGTTGCCAGATCTCGCAAGACTTTCCAGCCAAACGGCGACTCAAAACTAGACTAAAAACATTTACAATAAGATTACAATAAGAGTGAGATAGAAACTATTGTAGCCTACTAGTTTGTAGGCCTATTTATAGTCACCCAAATGATATAGCAGCAGAGAGCTTATATGATTTTCATGTAGAGATTCAATAAACATTTGTTTTTATTTATATGTAGGCTATTCATTAAAAAATATGTAATAATAATTTTAACATGACACGAAGTTCATTCAATACTTCATAGCCTAAGTAGCCACTTGAATAGACCATATGCTGCTGTAACATGTTTGTCAGAAATCCTAGCCTATGCTATAATCAAACACAAATGTGAGCCCTTGCTATTGTATTAAATGATTTAGCTAGTTAAGAAGTTATGAACTGTGGCAAAGGCAACAAACCAGCCCCCTGTTTAGTTATATAGCTAGTAGGCCTACGCTACACCATTGTGGGAGATTGAACATAACTAGCTAATCATGTACAATATCTAATTTTAACTATTTTGGCTGCTGTATTTATACTTCCTTTCTTATCCATCTTATTTTATTATTTCTCATATTATTTTAGCCTACTATGTTTTCCCTTCACTCACAGGCTAAGCATTTCATTGCCAGCTAACAAATGCCTGTCTGCTGTAGGCCTCTTTTTAACTGCATTTGACAAATAAATTATGATTTGGATTTAATCACAACAGCTAATAGATCAGGCTATATCTGACTGTTATCTCATGTGAATAATAGGCAACATATAACATTAGCTCAGTTAGCTTACCTTCGGGCAAATGTAGGCTATCTGTGTCTGTCTACGGTAGGCTATCCTATTGAGAGAATATGCACACACATCCAAACAGCATACCATAGCCTAATGAAGAATAAATGCAGTGAAGAAGAAAAAATGCACACAAAACTGCATTTCACCATTTACAATGTTTCGATACGAACTGAATCTTCATCAAATGAAACGCAGTTTTGTGTGCAGGCCTTTTCTTCACTAGCTATCTGTCGGTATTGACATTAAGCTGCGAGTGTGGTCGTCCACAAAGTTTTACCCACAAAAGACAATTTTCCAAGTTTGTCTACGGCTTGGGAATGAAATTAAAATAACAGACGTTCAGGATAGTGTCATGTGTCTGCTTTGCAAGTTCCTCAAAAACACCTTTTAACAATCTACAGAAGAAGCTTAGTAACTTGCAGCAAAAGTTTTTTCCCAGCTGTAAACTAAAATGATGTATCGGAGCAAGATGTCAGAAGAAGTCCTATATAGCAACCATTTCTAAGGAGGGATTGGTAGACTGCAGTGTCAATCAAAAATTGGCTATAGAGGCGACATTTAGCTGACATTTAGTTTGCAATCATATGATTGGTGAATAATTACAACTGATTTTGTTTTTATTCTTTGTACAGATGTTTGTGTAGATTAATAAATTGTTATTTGCTTGCCATTCTGTAAAACCACCCAATAAATAGCCACATACTTAAAAATAGCCCAAAAAGCCAGCATTTTTACCCGTGACTGCACTTTGAAAGTAGCCCAATTTGACGTGAAAACCGTGGACATGGCAACACTGGATACAATCAAGACAGTAACGTTACAGTGGCTAGTTAACGTTTGTGGGCTAACGCTACACAGACATGCCCCTGGTTTACAAACACAGGGTATTCCCAAAAAAGTGACTTAGACCCACCTCAGGCTGAGCTCATCTGGGTGGTATACTACGAAGGAAGCTTAGCCAGGGTTTCTTTGCGATAGATGGCTTCAGAAAGAAAAGTACCCCCGCCAGGAGTAATTTATGGCTGCATAGCTATGAAGACAGAGTTTGAGAACCCATCCAGTCATGAGTGATCTACCCACCTATCAAGAGCCAGCCCAGGAAGATGGGGTCACAGCTGTTGACAGGTGACAGTAAGGAAAGGATGTCACTCCACATTACTCTATGGCTAAAGGCATCTCTGGTCCTGTCTCCAGACTATAACTCATTAGCCTGATCATAAAGGTGCATTTTTAATCTAGACTTAAATATTGAGACTGTGTCTGATTCCCTTATAAATTTTGGCAGGGTGTTCCACAGTAGTGGCGCTCTGTAGGAGAAAGCTCTACGACCCGTCAAATATTCTAGGGACTACTAAGAAGCCTGCGTCTTGGGAATGAAGGGATCTTTTCGGCTTATATGGTAAAAGCACATTACACTGGTGCAAGTCCACTTAAAGCTTTAAAGGTCAGAAGAAAAACCTTATCCTATATTTAATTGGTAGCCAATGAAGTGATGCTAGTACTGGGGTAATATGCTCATATTTCTTAGTTTTAGTTAAAATGCGAGCGGCTGCATTCTGCATAAACTGGAGATTATTTAGTGAAAATTTAGGGCAGCCAGATAGCAGTGTAGGGGTTCTCTGTGCCAGAGACACAGATGAAATATTGGAGGTCCAGTTGCGACAGATACAGACTCTTTAAGTGTTCAATGAACACCACTGAAACGGACAATAATCCGTAGTGGAGAGGGAGAATAATGAGAACACAAAATAACCTCACGAAAAAGGCGAGGAACTCGATATGCGAGCAAAACTGAAATAAGCAGACACGCTTATCTAACTCCGTTTGTGGAGCGAACTAACAAAGACAAATAAAACTATTAAGATCCCTTTCACTGGGACCAAAGCAGTTAGAGCACTCGAAGAACAAAGGAAATAAGCGGACACGCTTATCTAACCACGTTTGTGGAGCGAACGAACAAAGAAAATAAAACTATTAATATCCCTTTAACTGGGATCAGAGCAGTTAGAGCGCTCGTAAAAGAACAAAGGAAATAAGCGGACACGCTTATCTAACCACGTTTGTGGAGCGAACGAACAAAGAAAATAAAACTATTAATATCCCTTTAACTGGGATCAGAGCAGTTAGAGCGCTCGTAAAAGAACAAAGGAAATAAGCAGACACGCTTATCTAACCACGTTTGTGGAGCGAACGAACAAAGAAAATAAAACTATTAAGATCCCTTTCACTGGGACCAAAGCAGTTAAAGCGCTCGCAGATAAGAGTAGTAAAACAAAGGAAATAAGCAGACACGCTTATCTTACTCCCGTTTGTGGAGCGAAACGAAAGGAAACCGTTTCGTGTAAAACGAAAGAAAACGAGAAAGTCTCTGCTCTGAAATGAGAGCGAAAAGAAACTTGCTTTCTTAATAAACCCTTTATTTCTATTTTAAACTAGCTTACTAACTAATCCTATACCTTCTTTTACCGGCTCGAATGTTAAGTGGAATAACATGGAAGCAACGAGAGAGGCAGGAAGCGGGGTATAAATAGTGAGCGGAAATTAATAACAGGTGAACTTACTAATGACGAGGCGAAAGCAAAACCCCGTCACGGAACAAAGAAAAATCCGATAGATTACCGGTAACGACAAAAAGGAATAACGAGAACGTGGAGATAAGGGAAGGAAGGCAAGATCCATGACAAGCAGAGCATTACAGTAATCTAGCCTAGACGTAACAAAAGCATGGATAAATTTCTCTGCGTCCCCTTCTGATAGTAAATGCCTAATTTTAGCTATGTTCCTTAACTGAAAGAAAGCTACTCTAGATATGTTTTTTATGTGCGCGCTAAAGGTTAAATCTGGGTCTATAGTAACACCTAGGTCTTTCACAGCTGAATTTGGAACAACTAAAGAACCATCAAAATTTAAAGTATATGTACATAATTTCTCCCTATGTTTTTTTGGACCTAAAACCAGCATTTCGGTCTTCTCTGAGTTTCGGAGCAGAAAATTGGAGAGCATCCAAACTTTAATATCTGCAATACAAGCCTCTAATCGAGAAAGTGGTAGTGCCTCGCCGGGTTTCATGGAAATGTATATCTGTGTATCGTCCGCATAGCAGTGAAAATCTACCCCATGTGCCCGAATAATATCACCAAGAGGTAGCATATACAGGTGCAGCTCAAAAAATTTGAATATCGTGAAAAAGTTCAATATTTTTTGTCACTCATGTCAGAAAGAGAAACTCATATATTATATAGATTCATTACACATAGAGTGAAATATTTCAAGCCTTTATTTCTTGTAATTTTGATGATTATGGCTTACAGCTAATGAAAACCCAAATTCAGTGTCTCAGAAAATTAGAATATTACATAAGATCAATAAAAAAGAATATTTTAAACAGAAATGTCAGCCTTCTGAAAAGTATGTTAATTTCTATGCACTCAATACTTGGTTGGGGCTCCTTTTGCATGAATTACTGCATAAATGCGGCGTGGCATGGAGGCGATCAGCCTGTGGCACTGCTGAGGTGTAATGGAAGCCCAGGTTGCTTTGATAGCGGCCTTCAGGTCATCTGCATTGTTGGGTCTGGTGTCTCTCCCTCTTGACAATACCCCATAGAGAATCACAGGTCAGGCGAGTTTGCTGGCCAATCAAGCACAGTAATACCATGGTCATTGAACCAGCTTTTGGTACTTTTGGCAGTGTGGGCAGGTGCCAAGTCCTGCTGGAAAATGAAATCAGCATCTCCATAAAGCTTGTCAGCAGAAGGAAGCATGAAGTGCTCTAAAATTTCCTGGTAGATGGCTGCGTTGACTGTGGACTTCAGAAAACACAGTGGACCAACACCAGCAGATGACATGGCACCCCAAATGGATTTTGCTTGACAATCCTCTCAAGGCTACGGTTATCCCTGTTGCTTGTGCACCTTTTCCTACCACACTTTGTCCTTCCACTCAACTTTCTATGAATATGCTTGGATACAGCACTCTGTGAACAACCAGCTTCTTTAGCAATGACCTTTTGTGGCTTACTCTCCTTGTGGAGGGTGTCAATGACTGTCTTCTGGACATCTGTCAAGTCAACAGTCTTCCCCATGATTGTGTAGCCTACTGAACCAGACTGAGAGACCATTTAAAGGCTCAGGAAGCCTTTGCAGGTGTTTTGAGTTAATTAGCTGATTAGAGTATGACACCATGAGTTTCCAATATTTAACTTTTTCACAATATTAAAATTTTCTGAGACACAGAATTTGGGTTTTCATTAGCTGTAAGCCATAATCAACAAAATTACAAGAAATAAAGGCTTCAAATATTTCACTCTATGTGTAATGAATCTATATAATATATGAGTTTCACTTTCTGAAATGAGTGACAAAAAATATTGAACTTTTTCACGATATTCTAATTTTTTTAGCTGCACCTGTATAATGAAGAGTACTGGACCTAGCACTGATCCTTGTAGAATACCATATTTAATTACTGAGTAACTGGATACTTCTTAATTTAACAAACTGTTTCCTATTGTATAAGTATTATCTGAACCATGCAAGTGCTTAACCATTGAGTTCAACACAGCCCTGGAGTCTGTTCAGTAGAATCTCGTGATCTATTGTATCAAAAGCTGCACTTAGGTCAAGGAGTACAAGAACGGACACAGAGTTTTGGTCGGCTGATAACAGTAAATCGTTAATAACTTTAGCAAGTGCTGTTTCAGTGCTATGGTAGGGTCTAAATCCTGACTGGAATAATTAATGGACATGGTTTGCGCTAAGGTATGCACCAAGTTGCTTCGCAGCAGCTTTCTCTAATATTTTTGATAGAAATGGAATATTTGAAATGGGTCTATAGTTTTCCAGTTTGTCAGGTTCGAGGTTTGGTTTTTTCAGTAATGGCTTAATAACCGCCATTTTTAGTGACTCTGGTACATATCCTATTACTAATGATGTGTTAATAATTTTTAACATATGCTGGCCTAGTACGGAAAAAAGTTATTTTGCCAATTTTGTAGGGATTGGGACGAGTAGACAGGTAGTCGGTTTTGAGGACATAACCAGTTTAGACAGCTCCTCCATGTCGATTGGCGTAAAACAGTTCAGTGCCACTGTTGATAAATCTTCCTGTGTTGACCAAGATCTGGGCTGTTCATTGATTTTGGGAGGAGTGATGCCTAGAGGAGTAGGCAATTTGGAGATCTGGTCTCTAATAGTTTCAATCTTCTGATTGAAAAAATTCATGAAATCATTACTGCTGTAAACGCAGGGGTAAGATGAACATTCTGATTATGGTTTTTTAGTCAATTTGACCACAGTGCTAAACAAAGATTTTGGGTTGCATTTGTTTTGTTCAATTAATTTAGAGAAAAAGGCAGATCTAGCAGATGCAAGAGCTTGCTTGTACTGGAGGAGGCTATCTTTCCATGCAAGACGAAATACTTCAAGTTTAGCTGACCGACATTTTCTCTCCAGTTTTCTTGTGGACTGCTTCAGGGCACGGGTAGTGTCATTGTGGAACCGTGTGGAAAGGGTCCCTGATTTCAGGTTCCTGGGCACGCACATCGCTGAGGATCTCTCCTGGACTACCAACACCACTGTGGTTGTCAAGAAGGCACAGCAGCGACTCTATTTCCTGAGGATTCTCAGGAAAAACAACCTGCAGGAGAAGCTGCTGGTGTCCTTCTACCGCTGCTCCATCGAGAGTGTGCTGACATTCTGTATCTCTGCGTGGTATGCCAGCTGCTCAGCAGCGGACAAGAGAGCCCTCCAGAGGGTCATCAATACCGCCCAGAAGATCATCGGCTGCTCACTGCCCTCTTTGGAGGACATTTTCAGCATTCGCTGCCTCAGTAGAGCAGCTACCATATTGAAAGACCCATCCCACCCTGGTCATCATCTGTTTGACCTGCTGCCCTCTGGTAGACGCTTCAGGTCCATCAAATCACGGACAAATAGACTAAAGAACAGTTTCTACCCCAGAGCTATACGAGAACTGAACACTGCCAAACACTGACTGTTACAGTTACTTTATTTATATAACACTGCACTGATGTTACATGTTACATCCACCTGCACTTTTTTAATGTATATATTCCTAACTACTTGTATATAGGGCCACCGCAATTCAGAGATGTGCAATATCCCGAAGTGCAATATTTCATTTCAGTTAACTGTCTTTATATCTGTCTTTATATCTTATTGTTTATAGGCCACATATCTATTTATTTTTAATTTAGCATTATTCTAGTTTTAACTGTATTTTTAATTGCTGTTTGTATGTGTGGATGCACCGTTTAGGATTGCTGCTCAATTTCGTTGTACCCAGTACAATGACAATAAAGGAATTCTGATTCTGATTCTGATTGTACCAGGCAGTACGGTTTTTCCGACAATACTTTCTTTTTAGAGGGGCAACCACATCAAGGGTGCTTCTGAGAGTTAAACTTAACTGGTTAGTCAATTCATCCAGCGATAATTCAGTGGTATTTTCTTCACTTGAAAAAAACGAGTCCAAAAGCATATTTGTAAACTTTGGAATGACGTCAGAGTTTAACGACCGGCTGTAATAATGTCTTGTCTCTGATATAAAAGTGGTGGTTGCCTCAATTTCAAAAGTAATAAGAAAATTATCAGATAATACAGGGTTATGGGGTGCAATACTAAGAATCATAACATTGATACCATAGGATAACACTAAGTCTAGGGTATGGCTATAGTAATGAGTGGGCCCATTTTGTTTAAAACCAACAGTCAATAATAGAGGCAAAGGCTGTTCCTAGGGGATCACCCTGTTTATCCACATGTATGTTAAAATCACAAACAATCACAACCTTGTCTGCCAAAATAGCAAGGCAGGACAAAAACTCAGCGAATTCTATTAGACAATCTGAATAGGGCCCAGGTGGTCTGTAAACCGACATCAAGAAAGACATTATTTTAGCTAGGTCATGCTGTACACAATTCATAGAGAGAACTTCAAAAGATGAGAACATATTTCCACACTTAGGGGTTAAGCGTAAGGTGGACTGATAGATCACTGTAACACCACCCCCTCTTCCTGACTGGCGCGATACCTGAGTACTTAAAAAACCTATAGGAGACGCTTCATTAAGTGTGACATATTTACCAAGTTTAGCCAAGTTTCAGTCAGTACTTTGAGATTATGATCTGTGAGTAATTTGTTTACAAGAATTGCTTTAGGAGCAAGAGATATAACATTCAGTAGTCCAATTTTTAGGAGTGATTCACAACAGCTGCTAGCAGCAAAATTACTAGCTCTGAAATGCACCTTGCAGACAATGGCATTGGGCCATGTGTCTGATTCACGGGCATTGGGAAACGCACAGGCTCCGATGTAGGATCAGATGCCTGCTGCCTGGCGGGCGCCCTGATACGGTGTCATTCAATTGAGTGCCTAATTATGAGATGAGAGCCAGGATAACATACTTCAGGGCACTTAATAAATGTAATAAATATTACCCTCGCATATTTACACCAAACTGCTTTGCTATCTCAGTGTTGATGTAACTGTTAAGTAAGATATTCAATGTCAAACAAGTGTCCTTCATCATCTATTTCAGCTTCCACAGTTGATTTATTTAGCAATATTAAATATTCTGCCCCAGCGTTGCGTGTGCACCTCAACCGTGACGTTGCTGAAAAACCGGTCTAATATTATATATGCTTGTTTTGATCAGGACTTGCATGTTAAAACCATAGACTGTATAAAAATATGGACAAAGTCACTGTGACGTGACCCATTGCCTTCCCACAGCCTCGTAAAAACCGCTTTGATTCTTCGGAAGTCTTTTTCGCCGCCATGTTTGTACAAACCGTGTCTGCTCCATGGAGCCGAAGTAACGTTGTTGGGAGCAGGGTCAACCGGATCTGGTCATCATGGTCCGGGTACAGTATGATTGACAGTTTGGGGTGGAGAAGCCCATGACCTGACCCTAACCAAACCCACCATTTTCTATTGTAAAACAAATTTGCGGTAAACTTCCTTAAGTAGCTAATGTTTAATTTTCATCCTCGATTTTACTGTGTCATTTATCGAATCGAATGTGTGAAATTCTTCACATAATTAATGTTAATTCAGTTATCTTCAATTTATATTCAGCTAACATCAGCTAATTTGATTAGCTAGATAGCATACCAGCCGAGCTCGGTAGCCAAGCTAGATGCACTGCATCACCACACACGGACGAACATAGGGTAACGTTATTGCCATAAACTATTGACGGTCAATCAATCACAGATACGCACAGATGTATTTTTACAAAACTACTTTTATTATGAGTGTCCCTAGCGCCACTAGAAAGGCAGCAAGCTGTCACCATAGTCTGTTAAATGAGCAAACCACCACCATCTTTTGGCTAACCGCTAACTCGACTGTGACAGAGCCGTCTGTCACGGTTTCCCACAGCATCCGATGAAACCCCGTTCTGAAAACTGTTTCACATAAAGTCGGCATTGTAGGTTAGTGGGCACACAGGCTAGCTGAAGCATAGTCGCCTACATTACACGGTTACACCATAGCTGGAATTAACTTTCATCTGCATCCTGTAACCTAATCAAACATTGCAAACATTTACAAACGCACAAACTCCATATTCTTTTCTTTTCCGATAAATTATTGGTTTTATTTTAAACATCCCCGTATTGAGTCAGTACAAACATACTGCTAACACTTTGGTTCTATTCCCCGCACATTTTCTTAATTTTGGGACTGAAAATCTATCCAGGCGCAGAAATGTCTGCTTAGGTTTTGCTCGTTCCCTAGACTGTATATAGGCCTAAATAACCTAATAACGTTAGGCTATTGTTCATAATACCCGCCCGAACCTGTCCTCTAATTTAAAAAATGTAATACCCACCAGTTACAATCTATGACTAGCTGCCGTTTGTGGCAAAATGAAACGTTCTAGTTAAACTAACGTTCGCTGCTCTTAGGACCTAGCTTGTTGGAGAAGCTGGCTTGTATGTTAACTAGGCAATCACGGTAGCTAGCAAACTTATATAGCCAGTCAGTTAGGCCATTGGGCAGCTATAGGAGGACTTAAGAAAATCGAATAACTGTTCTTCCAAGTGAGTGCAGTGACCAAACGACACAGTAATTTAAAAAATCGGCACATGGAGAGGCATTAGATGAAGGAAAAGCACCTATTGCGACTACATTTTCTGGTGGGAAAAATTTACTGACTTAGTATTTTGACAACACTGCTGCCATTGACTTACATGCTGAAAGACCTATACTGGAGCCAACCGCAGTGGCGCTAGTGAGTAACGGCACTATGGCAGCTCCCAGCCCAACCAGGAAGTGAGCTTCAAAACGAAAGCTTTTGGCCCCTTGGTTAAAACCTTAGAGTATATATAATGTAGAGACAGCGATGCCAATAGAAACCAATGGGGAGCATCCGAACATCCGAAGTTTAAATTTTGCGCTCATCTCACATGCGCAGTTGTGTCCAGTCAAGTCACATGTATAACGAGGAAGGCGCAGAGCAGTGACTCAGAGAAGGCTATGCCAAAGCCCATCCCCCTTCTACACAAGTTCTCCACGGGTGATAAACACATGGGATAAACTCGAAGTGGATGATATTGACAAGGACAAGCTACACTTATGTATACGGAATAAACACACTTTCACAGATTCAAACAACACTATGATTTTGAGAAATGTATTTTTGACCAAACCCAACATTAATTTGTCTCGTTAAAACTGACATTAGCGATCTCCTAAACTTTTTAACATCATCTGACAGCTAAAATTAGATACTGACACAGCCGATAAAATCTTATCCTCGCAAATTAAGTTAATTGTTGTTTATGAATATGTTCATTCATTGTTCATTGGTTTTCAATAAAAATTAGAATTTCGACTAATTTCCAAGATTTGTTGTTTGCTTGTTAACTCATTTATAACTCATATTGCAATGAACAATGAATGAATAAACCAAATAAAGCGCTTTATTGCGATAGTCCGAAATTATATAACATAAATTATTCCACCATATTCAGCTTAATCAAAGGCTAATCGTTTTAATATACAGGTGAATTCAAGTTTACATACACTTACATTGAAGTCATTAAAACTCATTTTTAACCACTCCACAGATTTTATGTTAGCAAACTATAGTGTTCGCAAGTCAGTTAGGACATCTACATTGTGCATGACAAGTAATTTTTCCAACAATTGTTTACAGATAGATTATTTAACTTTTAATTCACTATATCACAATTCCAGTGAACATTGTCAGTTTACCCTACCACAGTTTGCCGATTCTGTTGGGCACACAAGTATGTTGTGGGGGGGCATTTTGGGGTGCTGATGCCCAGGGGGCACTATAGAGTCTTAATCCGGCCCTGAAGCTACCAATGTTTTCTTGCATTAAATGTGTGTTTTGATTTATTATTTGAATACGTAACATATGAAATTGCCCCAAATTGTTTCAGGCTTACCATTTGCTTTCTATCTATGTTAAATTGTACTTGGATAATTGGATCATTTCTATATTTGCATTTTTTGTGTGGTTAATAAATAGCCCTGGTAGATACATATAAAGTAGTTATGTAATGTCTTGTAACAATCTATCATATAATCTTTCCAGGGGGGTTATTGACATGCATAAATAATATATTGAAA
This sequence comes from Ilyophis sp. 1 JC-2022, assembly GCA_022702515.1. Classification (NCBI taxonomy): domain Eukaryota; kingdom Metazoa; phylum Chordata; class Actinopteri; order Anguilliformes; family Synaphobranchidae; genus Ilyophis; species Ilyophis sp. 1 JC-2022. Next base: position 73,966,938 of record CM040403.1, on the reverse strand, counting down.
TAATACAAAATATATGTTTAATATATAGCCTACATTGTTTTCGAATAAAGAGTTGTTGTTAATTAATTTGTCTGTCTCTATTGTGTGTGTGTGTGTGTGCGTGTGTGTGTGTGTGTGTTCATTCAGTTGTGAGCGATGTGTGTGATTTGGTGGTTGCGCTGGGAGTGTGGTGGGGCCACAAACAAAATCTTGTTTAGGGCCACCAAAATCCTAGGGCCGGCCCTGAAGTTCTGTCTCACCTTAGAAAACGTCAAATTAGCCTGCTTGTTTAATTCATTTCTTTTGATTATCCAATGAAGTATTGTCAAACATCAATTCCATGAGGATGTTCTCATGGAGTTCTTGAAGTTCAAACTTCATCCTCAGGTTCATTACTTGCATTCTAATATTGAGTTATTTTGCCTTAATGATGGCACTAAATACAAACAAGCTGTCAGGTTGGCAACCCATAGGTTCATGCATATTTTCCCTTGTTTTATAATGTCCTGTTGATGGAAATTTGACCAATTTGGTATCATGATGCTTTAAAACAACCACTTTCCCAGAAAGACCGTGAAAAGTGTGCAGGGGAAACAGACCTGCTCCTGCATGAAGTTCAAGCACACATGCAGAGAATGGCATTAAAATGAATTGTGAATTAATTGTGTAACGTGCTGCAAATTCATTTTAGTTTCTAATTAGACAATTAGTTCTCTTTAAAATTGTTTTGTTCCGTTATGGAATAACAGGGGAAATCAGCTGGGTTTTAATAAGCTGAGAGTATGGACTGTAATTAAAGAAATATGAAGGATAAGGTTCAAATTCAGTTAACATGGTGACATTTATCTCCGTTTTTTGACTGTAGGCTATCGAAAAAACCTTATGGACAGCGAATCTGCTGTAGCCTTGACCATTTGAAAAACAATAAAGGCAATATTCATTGGACAAGGTTTTTAACTTTTTTCAGTCAAAACCATTCTATTTACTTACAGGTTGTAGGCCAAGAGAGCTGTATTGTAATGAAATCTGAAGCGCATTTTCAGAACTCAAATGTCCGTCTATTGCAGTGCGCGAGTTTTCCATTGAATGACAATTCATGCATTAGGTGTAAATGGCAATTCATGCATTAGGTGTAAATGACAATTTACGTATTAGGCTTGATATAGATGTTATCAGCAAGTTTTTAATGTATAGCCATTGTCCCATCACAGAAGATTGTCCCCCCAGAAGATTACAGAAATGATAGGCTAAGTCATACGCTGCATGGCCAACGAAAAAGTCGCACACTCTAATATTTCGTTGGACCGCCTTTAGCTTTTGATTACGGCGCGCATTTGCATTCGGCGTTGCATTCATTTTTGGCTGAGATCTTGTATTGACGACGGGAGAGCCGAACCACTCCGTAAAGTTTTCTCCAGCACATCCCAAAGACTTTCAATGGGGTTAAGGTCAGGACTCATCATGTGGCCAATTCATGTGTGAAAATGATTCCTCATGCTCCCTGAACCACTCTTTCACAATTTGAGCCCGATGAATCTTGGCATTGTTGTCCTGGAATATGCCCATGGATGGGATAACCTGGTCATTCAGTACATTCAGGTACTCAGCTGACTTCCTTTTATTGCTGCATAACGTAGCTGAACCTAGACCTGACCAATTGAAGAAACCCCAGATCAGTGGGCACTATGCATGACGGGGGCAACTGAGAATTTTTTGGCCAGGCAGTGTAGCTTGATCCAGGATAGGCTAATTGCGAATAGTCTATACATGTAACCTTACACGTACCATCGCACATCGTTTGGATGTTGATGGAGTGAGTCGAAAGCAATTTAATACGTCATTCCCCTTCGCTGAGGGACAGGTATGTGGTCTTTGACCTATGGACCCTTATATTATTATGCATTTTTTTATATAGCCTACACAATAATAATATTTCACATTGTAATCTTGATATTTTTAGTCATGCTTGTCACGCCCCTAAAAGACAGGATGGTGTACGCGCGTTGTGCACATGCCTATGTAGACATACTTATATGCGCCGTTAAAATAACATGTAAACAACATGACTTTAGACCAGGGGGGTATACTACGAAGGAAGTTTAACATAGCAAGGGTTTCTTTACGTGAGCTTGCTTCAGAAAGCCTAAACACCCAGGGCCGAATTAAGACGATGTAGACCCCGGGGCTTTGACCAGGCTTAAGACCCCCCCAACACGTAATTTCACGCGCGGTAGTATAGCACCTATACCTGTCACGCTGTTTCAGCACCACAGACAGCGCCTTTATTTTATCCAGACAAAGGCACAACAGTTCATATGTATAGGCCTATTTTCCATCAAATAAAATTCAGTCGGCTACATTAAATGGCGTCAGATACAAGCTCTCAACATACGCACACTTTCAACATAACCGATGCACAGACAGCGAAGACATTTCCAACAAGTGGCCTACCCTCATCACACCACACGCAAACCAACAATCAACACTGCTACATATTGTAAAACTCAGAGTAACATCACCGTCCACCACATCATAGTAGGCTACTCAAATAATCATACTCAAATAACGGACCTAAGCATGTCGCATCAGCATTAGACATTCACATTCAAAGCAGTTGGTGAGAGCTTTGATTAAAAAATAGCTTAACTTACCCACTCAGAAGCTGTTCTTTCTTGCTTTTCGAGCTGAGAAGTCCGCAGTAACATCACTGAATTCCAGTTGCCTGAATAAGTCCCTTTCCAAAGAAATGCGAGTCAGATGACTGTTTGTTTTGTCCCATGGTGGATCTCATTTTGTTTTTGATTAATGAGTTTAAAAAATTAACGCTCCCCAGATGCGTTAGATTAGGTAGATTCTTAACGTTAGTTAACAAGACCTAGTGCTAGTTAACATTAGCTAGCTAGCTAAAACCTCTGCTTATGGTTACTATTTATTAAGTCATTATATTAATAACTAACATTGAACACATAATCGACAATTTTCTAATCCCTCAAATATCATATTTTTATAAATTACCTAGATCTGGCAGCAATAATGCTTGCACTGTGCTCCGGTTGCAGGATTGACTAGTGCTGGGTTTAGTGAAGTACCATTTTCATTTAGGAATTTTGCTCAGGAGTTCAGCTTCTCACTAGAGTGACTAGACATAGGCTAGCTGCAAATAGTTCAATAGGCTAGCTAACGTTAGATTAGAACCGCAGAATACCTCAGCAGATCAGAAACCGTTTTGCGCCAAAAACGTCGCGGCCTAGGTAGCTACAGGGCGCCCATTATCGGGCGGCGCCCTTTATCGGGCACGGCCATGTTCCACTATATTTGAACTTCCTCGAAAACTGATTTGCCAACGGAAAAAAAGAAAACCACTATTTTCCACCCACTTCAAACCAAATAAGGTATGTATCCGCTCAATTTCATGAATATTTGACCATAATAACACATTTTGTGACCATCTCGGATAATGTTTACAAGCACCTGCTGCGTTGAGCGATATGTCTGTTATTTTGCCCATTAACTCTGTTAAACCTTAAGCTACAAATTGTCATTGCTGTATATGTATACACACCTTACTGGTATGACTGAGCTTGCATGCACAATAATGATACATTGCTCTTTTCTAATAGAGACAAGATATTAGACTATTACCATCACATCATGCCCACTATGAACGTGTGTGTGTCCCACTATATATCAATAACCTTTATCAATAAAGACAATGCAGTATCTAAATCAGTTATATGTTATAGCCAGAGAAGAGGAAGCTGTGGAAGGAAGAGGACATGACAGCGGCTATGGAGGACTGTGAGAGGGGGTTGCCTGTCCGTAAGGCTGCTGGGGTTAGTTTGTGAATGAATACACGTCAGTAAACCATCACCAACAGCAGAAACAACGACAACCAAAGTTAATATTCTTTGTTAAACGATAAGCAAATAACAAGCATAAATGTTAATCAAAATATTGTTTTATTTCCTGTAATATTTAGATCCATCAGGTGCCGAGGCAGACCCTGCAGGACAGGGTCAGTGGCCGGGTCGTCCACGGGAGCCGTAGTGGGGGACCCACAATGCTGTCACCAGAGGATGAGAATTCTCTGGTAAAGTATTGCCTCTACTGTGCGCCCCGTGGCTTCCCCTTGACCCGCCACATCCTGGCGGCATTTGTAACGGTGCTGCGTCGGAAGAGGCACCCGGGGGGGAATATCCCAAAACTGGGAAAGACGTGGTGGAGAAATTTCAGAGCCAGGTACACTGATGTCCTGAGCATGAGGAGGTCGGAAAACCCTGACAGGGCATGGGCAGCTTGTGCTACGCAGGAGGTGGTAGACCAGTTTTACACCCTGCTGGACGACCCTGGAGGCCCTGAGGCTGAAGGACAAACCCAGTCAAATTTACAACTGAACTGATCTACAATGAACGGGAAACGTAACATGAATCAAATATAAAATGTGACATGACAAGACTAGAAAATAAATCGTAACAATAATCAAACATGAAACGTGACATGACATAAAAATGAAACTTAACAAGAATAAAACATAAAACATGGCGTGACTAGACTAAACACAATACGTGACATTAACAAGAAATCTAACTAAGACAAAAAAATAAAATAAAACGTGACATGACAACTAGAATCGTGACACTTGAACTGGAATTATGACTAGTCAGAATTCAATTGTAGATATCTTTAACTGGAATTACAACTAGTCATAATGACTTGTATCTTGAACTGGAATTATGACTAGACAAACTGAATTGTAGATATCTGTAATGTCAAACCCCATACACATGAATGGCAAAAGTAGTTTGAATGTTACTAGTCAAAATGTAATTACAGGTATCTAAAATTAGAGTTTTGATTAGTCAAAATATAATTACAGATATCTTGAATGAGAGCTTTGACTAGGCAAAATGACGTTGCAGATATCAGTAATGAATATCCAGTCTAGCTAATAAATGTCAGCTTGCCTTAGGGTTACAGCCGCGTTAGCCCATGTGTTAATATGGGCCTGTAAACACCGCAAGCTGGCTTAACCGGTACTACGAACGGGGTTATCAACTTGCTAAGTGAACACTGGCTTTATTAATCAAGGTACGTGCACGTTCCCATAAAAGGGGCGGTGTCTGCAACAACAAGCCTATAGCGGTGCAGCATGGGCCGTACTAAAGAAACGTATTTCTCTCCTGTGGGGAAAAAAAACTGATACAGACAGATATAATGGACAGATAAGAACATGAAACAATCATGTGAGCAAAAAGAAACATCATTGCCTCCAACAAAGCCAGGAAGGAGCTTTTGTGAAAAATAAAGAAAAAAGGTAGATAAGTTAAATTCGTTAGGCTAGTTAATACCTTATTCACCTTCCCACTCATAACAAATATATCTATACTCAGTACATTGTCATACAGTCTATTCTAATGTGGCAACTGTACTACTACATTCTAGAGCTCTAAACTTTAAACTTGATGCAACATGATATTAGTACAATAAAATAATAACTCTCCTCACAAAGAGAGATACCGCTACCAACTCAAAGCGACCCGAATAGGGCGAAAAACTCTTACGTAGATATTAGTACAAACAACAAAGAAAAACCCTATAGCTCACAACGAGGGAGCCGAAAAACATAAACAAGAGGTAACAGAGACGGCGAAGACAATCTGTCAAAGACAGGGGACAGAGGTGAAAAAAAGAGACAGGATAGAAACGAATAACCTAATCTAAGTTTCTAGCAAACTCTAAAATACACGCAACAAGTCCCGTGGAACCACAACAAGTTGAGGTGATATGGTCAAAGCGAAATGTCCGGAACACACCGTAAGTTACCAGCTTTCCTTGTCAAAAAGATTGGCAATATGGAAGCGTCTAACAATGGTGACGCGAGGTTTAAATAATGACAGGAAACACGGAACAGGTGAACACACTGAGCTGAAAACCCAAATACACGAAACGGACAAGGAAAACAAAGAGAAGAGACGCAACATGAGCGCTCCCCAGAGAAGTGGTCAATGAGAGAAGAGCAGGCTGAGAAACCATGAAAGGACCCCCCCTCTAAGGGATGACCCCAGACGATCCCTCAAGCCTGCGACCCCAGAAATCCCTGATAAGTTGCGGGTCCAGAATGTTTCTGGAGGGAACCCAACAACGCTCCGGGCCATAACCCTCCCAATCTACTAAAAATTGGAAACCTCTCCCAACCCGTCTCTCGGCTAAAATACGGCGGACAGTGTACACTGGACCTCCCTCCATCATCCGAGGAGGCGGCGGTGGCCTCTCCGCGGAGGCCAGCGGGCTAATAAGGACTAGCTTAAGCCGGGAGACATGAACAGTGGGATGGATACGCATAGCACAGGGGAGCTGTAATCTCACCGTAACCGTATTAATGCGCCGTATAATTTTAAAAGGCCCAATAAACCGGGGCGCGAGTTTACGAGACTCCACTCTTAACTGCAGATCACGCGTAGTGAGCCACACGCGTTGCCCTACCCTGAATGAGGGGGCTGGACGGCGTCGTCTGTCAGCTGCCACCTTGTGTCTAGCAGCAGCGCGCTGAAGCACAGTACGAGCGACACCTCCGAATAAAGGATGCCACGGAGGGAACCTTTACATTCCTCTCCAGCTCAGGGAATAGTGGGGGCTGATACCCCAGTTGAGCCTCGAAGGGCGAGAGCCCTGTGGACGCGTTGCGCAAAGTATTATGGGCATACTCAGCCCAGGCCAGGTGTGCACTCCAAGAAGTGGTATTAGAGGCAGCCAGGCAACGCAGAGTGTTCTCCAGCGTCTGGTTAGTGCGCTCGGTCTGTCCATTCGTCTCAGGATGGAAGCCAGACGACAAACTGACCGAGGCACCAAGCAGAGAACAGAATGCGCGCCAGAACTTGGCCGTGAACTGAGGCCCGCGATCCGAAACCACATCCAACGGCAACCCGTGTAACCGAAAAACGTGGTCTATCATAAGTTGCGCAGTTTCAGAAGCTGAAGGTAGTTTCGACAAAGCAATAAAATGGGCCGCCTTGGAGAAGCGATCCACCACGACTAAGATCACCGATCTGCCCAGTGACATTGGCAAACCGGTGACGAAGTCGAGGGCGATGTGACTCCAAGGACGGCTGGGAATGGGAAGAGGGCGCAAAAGCCCAGAGGGTGGGAGACGTAAACCCTTACTGCGGGCACACACCGGACAAGCCGCAACAAAACTCCGAACATCCCTTTCCAAACTGGGCCACCAAAACTGCCGAGAAAGAAAGTCCTTCTTGCGGTGAACGCCCGGATGAGCCACTAATTGAGAAGTGTGACCCCATCGTAATACACGGGACCTAAGCCCCAGCGGAACGAACAAACAGTGAGGTGGACCCCCCCCAGGACCTGGGTCGGAGCGCAGCGCCCTCTGTACTGCAGCTTCAATGGCCAAAATAACCGGAGGAGGAGCCCTGTCCGAATGATCAAAGACGCGAGATCTGGCTTCACGTTCTTGGAGCCGGGGCGATACGTGAGCAGGAAGTTGAAGCGCAAGAAGAATAACGCCCACCGGGCTTGGCGAGAATTAAGCCTCTTGGCTAGCTGCACGTACTCCAGGTTTTTATGATCCGTCCACACCGTGAACGGATGCTCCGCCCCCTCAAGCCAGTGACGCCACTCCTCAAGAGCCATTTTACCTGCCAAGAGCTCCCGGTCCCCCACATCATATTTTTCTCGCGCATTAACACCTGCCGAGAGAAATTAAGCACAGGGATGCATTTTGTGGTCAATAGGGGATAGCTGAGAGAGAATGGCTCCCACTCCTAACTCAGATGCATCTACCTCTACTACAAAAGGAAGGGAAGGGTTAGGCGTGACAAGAATTGTTTCGGACGTGAAAAGTTTTTTGAGCTCAGAAAACGCCGCTTCGGCCCTCTAGTTCCATAGGAACCGGGAGGAAGAAGTTTTTTTAGTAAGCGCAGTAATAGGAGCGACTACCGCGCTAAAATTACGAATAAACCTCCTGTAAAAATTAGCGAAGCCTAAAAAACGTTGAACCTGTTTAAGAGAAGATGGCGTGGGCCAATTCTTAACGGCCGAGACTTTCTCGGGATCCATCTGAACCTTGCCATCTGCCACAATGAATCCCAGGAAAGAAACTGATTTGGTGTGAAAGACACACTTCCTTTACAAAAAGCTGAGCCTTGAGCAGAGCGTTAAGAACCTGCCTGACATGGCGAATGTGAGTGGAAAGATCGGGAGAAATTTTTTTAATGACATCAATATAAACAAAAGCCGATTTCTCAAGCATTTCCCTTAGCACATCGTTCACTAACGCCTGGAAAACTGAGGGGGCCCTAGTGAGCCCGAACGGCATCACCTGGTACTCATAGTGTCCCGAGTGGGTGTTAAACGCAGTTTTCCATTGGTCTCCCTCACGAATGCGAACGAGGTTGTAAGCGCTACGTAAATCCAGTTTAGTGAAAATAGACGCCCCCTGGAGGCGTTCAAAGGCCGAATTCATAAGAGGGAGAGGATAATGATTCTTAATAGTTATCGCATTAAGTCCCCTGTAGTCAATGCATGGCCTAAGACTACCGTCTTTCTTCTTAATAAAGAAAAAACCGGACCCCGCCGGCGATGTGGAGGGTCTGATGAAACCGTTAGCGAGAGATTCCTCTATGTAATTCTTCATAGCGGCACTCTAAGGAGCTGATAAGGAATACAGCGCTCCCCTGGGGGGAATCGAGCCAGGGTATAGGTCGATGGCGCAATAATACGGCCTATGAGGAGGAAGAGAAGTGGCGCGCTGCTTACTAAAAACCTCCGCAAGATCAGTGTACTGTTGGGGAACATTAGCTGGCAACGAAAACTGAATAGCTCCGCCCACCTGGACACTTTCCAAATCTGACTCCGAATCGTGTGGACTGTCCCAATCGATCTCAGAAGGAGAGCTCTCCTCCTCCCGCACACTGAACCCGTCAGCGAACGAGTCCCAAGAAAGACTCCCCCTGGTGTCGCGAGATGACGCTACTGCCCCGTGAGCACCACGGAGAACACTCTCCTCCTCCTGCTCGCTGTCAGAACTGAGATCGGGAAGAGAGCGGCACGAGCCGCCAGATCTAAGTGGTTTATTTATAGAACAGTGGTGTCTGCACTGGACTCCCCAGCGGAGAATAACCGATTCCTCCGCTCCCCAGTTAATATTGGGCTTGTGCTGAACCAACCATGAGTGTCCCAGAACAAGTGGGTATGTGGGAGAATCCACAAAAAATTTTTTAATACGCTCCGTATGATCCTGTAATGAAACAGACAGTTTTAAGGAGCTGGTAACCCGCCGGATAGAGCCCGTACCCAAAGGGCGACCGTCAAGAGCAGTTACTAACCGTGGAACGGAAAGAAAAACTGAGGGAATACCCTGCTCCCTAGCCCAGGGGTTTTCAAAGTGGGGGCCACGGCCCAACGGGGGGCCGCCAGGGGGCGCCAGGGGGGCCAATTGGAAGGGAGAGGAAAATGGAAAATGCAACAAAAAAAAATTTTTTTTTTTTTTTTTACATTTATTAAAACAATTAATTTCAATTCATAAGATTACTGTGCCGGTTTAAAATAAGATATACATTGTTATAAATCATTTCATATCGAAATTAGGTCTTTGCCATGCCCTTCTTTCAATCGCAGCCAATAACTAACCGTCTGCCTGTCAGTCAAAGCGTTGCGTTGAGCTGCTAACGGCCCGATTATGAAATCAAAATACGGTCAAAAGTATTGTGTTGTGTATTAAGAAGCTGTATGTTAGATTTTTTTATATTTGCCAGTGGAATTTAAAAGTTTTTTTTTAAAGCCATTTCGCAATAGGGGGGCCCCAGCCAGAGGCTACGACTATTTGGGGGTCCTTGGCATGGAAAAGTTTGGGAACCCCTGCCCTAGCCCACTTAATGTCCATAAGGGACTCAACTGATCCGGAATCAATAAAAGTGATACAGCTGGTGGAATGCTTATTCCAACTCAGCTGCACAGATAATAGAGTTTGAGGAGAAGTTTGATTATGTCTCGCTAAGGGCCTTGATTCCCTTAGCGAGACTCCTCTTTTCCCGCTAGCTTAGGACATTGATCTCTGTAATGCCCCGCGCGTTTACAATAATGACACCACGCCTCTCTCGACCTGGTGGGCCTGGAATCCCATACTGCCGTCCCATCTACCTGCATGGGCTCCTCAGAAAATTAGGACACCAAAACAACTACCGAACGGGGCACACAAATAGAGGACCGACCACTGCGTGGCCCAGCGACTCTCTCTCTCTCTCTCTCTCTCATCCGATTGTCAAGCGGGCGGTTCGAGTGCAGAAAAGGCATCTCGAACTGGATCAGAAAGTGCTTTAAGAAATAAAGCGCTAAGCAGTCCGTCAGGCCACCCAGTCTCCCCTGCGGGTGCTCGAAAGGCAATAGTGTCACCGTGTCGGAGCCCTGACGAAGATAGGTCAGTCGCATAGCTGCCTCCTGACCGGAGACGTCATGGTCGAAAACCGACGCCATCTCTTCTACCAACCCCTCCATAGTGGACATCAAGGGAGAATCTGCTCTGATTAAGGGGTCCGCCCAAGCGAGGGCCGTACCTGTTAAAAGGGAGAGAATAAAAGACACTCGAGCCTCCTGGGTGGAAAAACGAGAGGGTTGCGATTTGAAAAAAATTAAACACTGCGTCAAAAACCCCCTACACTTCCCGGTCTCCCCTCCATAGCGAAGCGGGAGCTGTAGCTTAAGCTCCTTGAGCTCGCATGGGACGGGAATCACTGCGGGGTCAAGAGGAATCAGTGCCGCCGAACTTGGTGCTTGTGCTACCGGGATTGAAGGTAAAGTAACCGGGGGGGGACGTAATAGTCAGCGTTAACGTGCGAATGCTGTCCGCCAATTCACGCAGCCCGTCTCCCTGATAACGCAGCTGGCTGGCGAACTACGCCTGCTGGGTGTGTAGGGCTTGGACGGAGGCTTGAAGAGCCCTAATGCCCTCCTCATGGCCGGAGATAACCGCCTCCTGCGCTGTGAGGATTTGCCCTAGATTAGCGACTGTCGCTGGTACCTCCCTACTGGCTTCCATATTCTGTCAGGGGTAGCGTAGGAACGAAGGACCAGACGCGACAGTAGGGGTTCAAAAAGTGCTCAACTGAACACCAAAAAGCAGAGGGGAAAATTGACATTGCCAAGTTGATTTGTAGAATAGAAACCTGTTCATTTTTATGAATTATTTCTTAAAGTAAAGTGAAGACCCATAAGCCCTTTAGGTTTTTTCCCCCCCCTTTTCATTTTTGTTCTTATCTTTTGTATGATTTACTCAGTATTACTCTGTAATTTTTCTTTTACTTGCACAAATAAATAAAACAAAATAGAATTATTTGCCCCTTACTATGTAGAGTGAGGAACTACCATGAGGAATGAGTGTTGCAGGTCCCAAGTGGTTGCAGGTTGACACGTTTCTTAGAGGTGGGTGACTAACACCTCCAGGTTAAAGCACAGACAGTGTGCTGTCCTGTTTCTGCGTCACCACTGGCCTTCTGTTTGCTCTTTCCATCAGGAGAGGCACTGAACTGGTTAATATGTAACCAGCACGGTCAATATGATTGTATCAGACTGCTAGGCTGTGTCACAGGCCCAATCTGTGGGTGTCAAAAGGCTGTGATTAAGGGATCATACCTGACTGGTCCTGGCCACTCTTCAGCCATCCTGTCATCCTGGGGTTGAGGAAGTTTTACTCTGTAACCCTCAGTGAGGGCATAGGGTAGGGGGAGTTTGGTGTAGTTGTTGTCATGCATTACTGTGGTTATCAATTGTCCTGTGGTCACACAGTTGAATAGGTTATTTGCAGCTCAAAGGGTCTAAACAGCATGGGTCTTCAGCTTGTGATGTTACCCAAGCTAAGTTAAGCAAATGCACTGGCCCCTTACGGAGGCCTTAATCATGTCCATGGAACTTAAAAAGCACCTAACAGTTCAAGCAGCATACATATGTCTTTTTAACTGAGATCCCAGTGTTCTGGACTGGACTATGAGTGAGGGTCACAATTGAGAGACAATGGAGTTATCCCCATTGTCATACAGCACAAACACTATTCTGGGAAAGGGGGGTTGAATGTAAATGCTCAAACAAAAGTCAGCGTTTAGGTCTGCCTTATGCACACACACTCAATCACACACACACACACACACAATCACTTGGACCATAGCATAAGTGCAGAAGGATAAACAAAATACCGCACCGCAGGGTCCATAAATTCCCAATATCGGAATCATATGAACCTCTGAACTCAGAGACTAATTCATTTACAAACCCCAATCCAAAAAAGGTTGGGACAGTATGTGAAATGCACATTAAAGCAGAAAGTAGTGATTTGTAAATTATCTTGTAAATATACTGTATTAAATTGAAAACAGTACAAAGAAAAGATATTTAATGTTTTACCTTATCGGCTTTATTGATTTTTGTAAATGTACGGAAATTACTAATTTGATGCTTGCAACACATTCAAAAAACACCTGTTTGGAACATTCCACAAGTAAATAGGTGATGCTATCATGACTGGGTATAAAAAGGATATCAAAAAACTCTACTTATGTTCAGATGCTGCCAGATATGCAGTAGATATGGATGGATCACTTTAAGGGTTGTTTCTCCTGACTCATTTTCCTATTGAACTCTATGGAAAAATACACCAAGAGAAACAACCCTTCAAGTGATTCATCCATATCTACTGCATAGCTGATCTGGCAGCAGAGTGATGGTTTGAGGCTCGTTTGATACCTCAGACCCTTGATGACTTACAGCCATTTAGCCACAAATCTCTCCCATGAGCTCCCCAACTACAAACATCAAGTGACATGCCCCCCTAGAGGAAACAACACTAGATCATTGCTATAGAGGTCATGCAGGTGATCAAGTGACATGTACAGGTGCAGCTCAAAAAATTTGAATATCGTGAAAAAGTTCTATATTTTTTGTCACTCATGTCAGAAGGTGAAACTCATATATTATATAGATTCATTACACATAGAGTGAAATATTTCAAGCCTTTATTTCTTGTAATTTTGATGATTATGGCTAATTGAAACCCAAATTCAGTGTCTCAGAAAATTAGAATATTACATAAGATCAATAAAAAAGGATATTTTAAACAGAAATGTCAGCCTTCTGAAAAGTATGTTCATTTCTATGCACTCAATACTTGGTTGGGGCTCCTTTTGCATGAATTACTGCATCAATGCGGCGTGGCATGGAGGCGATCAGCCTGTGGCACTGCTGAGGTGTAATGGAAGCCCAGGTTGCTTTGATAGCGGCCTTCAGGTCGTCTGCATTGTTGGGTCTGGTGTCTCTCATCTTCCTCTTGACAATACCCCATAGATTCTCTATGGGGTTCAGGTCAGGCGAGTTTGCTGGCCAATCAAGCACAGTAATACCATAGTCATTGAACCAGCTTTTGGTACTTTTGGCAGTGTGGGCATCTCCATAAAGCTTGTCAGCAGAAGGAAGCATGAAGTGCTCTAAAATTTCCTGGTAGATGGCTGCGTTGACTGTGGACTTCAAAAACACAGTGGACATGGCACCCCAAATCATCACTGACTGTGGAAACTTCACACTGGACTTCAAGCAACATGGATTCTGTGCCTCTCCACTCTTCCTCCAGACTCTGGGACCTTGATTTCCAAATTAAATGCAAAATTTACTTTCATCTGAAAAGAAGACTTTGGACCACTGAGCAACAGTCCAGTTCTTTTTCTCCTTAGCCCAGGTAAGACGCTTCTGACGTTGTCTCTGGTTCAGAAGTGGCTTGACACGAGGAATGCGACATTTGTAGCCCATGTCCTGGATTCGTCTGTGCGTGGTGGCTCTTGATGCACTGACTCCAGCCTCAGTCCACTCTTGTGAAGCTCCCCCAAATTCTTGAATGGATTTTGCTTGACAATCCTCTCAAGGATGCGGTTATCCCTGTTGCTTGTGCACCTATTCCTACCAGACTTTTTCCTTCCACACAACTTTCTATGAATATGCTTGGATACAGCACTCTGTGAACATCCAGCTTCTTTAGCAATGACCTTTTGTGGCTTACCCTCCTTGTGGAGGGTGTCAATGACTGTCTTCTGTACATGACTGTCAAGTCAGCAGTCTTCCCCATGATTGTGTAGCCTACTGAACCAGACTGAGACCATTTAAAGGCTCAGGAAACCTTTGCAGGTGTTCTGAGTTAATTAGCTGATTAGAGTGTGACACCATGAGTTTCCAATATTGAACTTTTTCACAATATTCAAATTTTCTGAGACACTGAATTTGGGTTTTCATTAGCTGTAAGCCATAATCATCAAAATTACAAGAAATAAAGGCTTGAAATATTTCACTCTATGTGTAATGAATCTATATAATATATGAGTTTCACTTTCTGAAATGAGTGACAAAAAATATTGAACTTTTTCACGATATTCTAATTTTTTGAGCTGCACCTGTTATGTTCTGAGTCTGTGTTTTGTATTTCTGTCATGTTTAGTATTGTCACAGTTTATTTTTCTGTTCTTGTCATGCTTGTGTTCTGTTTGTTACGATGCAGTTTATGAAGCATACATTTTTCCATGTTTTTCCACAGACTTGCGTTCATACTGCTTCTCTCTCTTGCTGTCACTCACGCTTCCCTTATTGTTTCATTCTCCCTTGTCTATTTACTAATCTACTAACGTTAGATCAGGATTGGGTAGTACTAACTCTCTAACCATGTGTTCATGTTACCTTACGTTTCTCGTGCATGTTATTTACTAATTTACTAACGCTAGGTCAGGGTAGGTTTATTACTAACGAGTACTAATTATCTTGTTATCTTGTCAACCCTCCACACCTGATTTCTTTTTGCATGCTGCTCTCAAGCTAAGTGTCTGCACCTGTCTACACCTGCATTTATACCAGTAGTCTTAGTCCCTCGTGGCGAGTTCGTCACATATTGATAGTTTTTGTTTGTCACCAATCTGTCTAGTTTTCGAGTATCTGGTCTTCCGAGTCTGTGTTATCTGTTTGTTTTCCGAGTTTTTGTTTCGTGAGTTAGTATTTTAGTATTGGGTTTTCCCAGAGTTTTCTGTTTAGTTTGTTCGTTTTATGTTTTGTGTCTCTTTGATCTCCTGGTTTTTCGACTTCTGCCCGTGTTCTCGCGACCCTGTTCCTGGACTGTGATTGTGTACCTCTGCCGTGCCTTCCTGTTTTTGACCTCTGCCTGTTTGACCTTTCTTTGGATTGTGTTTTTGTACCTTTGCCGAACATTAAACCTCGGTTTTCTGCATCCCGCCTGCTTCTGGGTCCCTATATCCCACCGATCATAACAGCACCTGTATATGCTGACATACTGGACGGCATCAACTGCTCAACAAGTTCTCAACAGTGAAAACAGTGATTTCGTGCTCTGCATTTTAATGCTCAAACAGGCAGTTCCAAATACATTATTAAAATTTTTTATCGGTTTCCTAAAGACCCAAAATGGGTGGCTACGATGAGAGTGTAAAATGAAAACCAGAAGAACTTTTGGAGACGAGGTGACAGAAGAAACCCACCGACGGCGATTTCTCCAAGATAACTGGGACCACTAAAACAACTTGTGCGCTCAGAACTTTTGGAGACGAGACGACAGAAGAAACCCACCGACGGCGATTTCTTCAAGATAACTGGGACCACTAAAACAACTTGGTAAGATATTTGGTTCCTTGTGTTTATGCTGGTTTTAAGGTATAGCAAAATCCCCCCTGGTTAAAACGACCTAGACGGGATAAACTTTGTTGAAACGTTGTTTATTTGGTAACTGACAGTAGGAGTTGTAACCCAATTTTAATTGCGAAGTACTGGAATTAATTTTGGTAGGCCTAAAGTAACTGGTCTGTAGAATTAATGGTGCCCGAAGTACTGGGACATTGATTGCTTACAAGTGATTTCTAAAGTAATTGGAATTGTTTGTAGTTTTAATTCCGAAGCACTGGAATTTAAGTTGGATCCTAAAGTAACTGGATCGTGCCCGACGAAGTGTGGCACAGTTGTTGTAGGCCTAAAGTAACTGGTCGGTAGAATAAATGGTGCCCGATGTACTGGGACATTTAGTCTAAAAATAATTCCTAAAGTAACTGGAATAGTTGAGTTGGCTGTGTCCGAAGCACTGGAACAGCAACTGTGATTTATCTTATCCTAAAGTAACTGGATAATTGGGTGTTGTAAAAGTAATTCCTAAAGTAACTGGAATAGTTGAGTTGGCTGTGTCCGAAGCACTGGAACAGCAACTGTGATTTATCTTATCCTAAAGTAACTGGATAATTGGGTGTTGTAAAAGTAATTCCTAAAGTAACTGGAATAGTTGAGTTGGCTGTGTCCGAAGCACTGGAACAGCAACTGGTTTTATCCTAAAGTAACTGGGTAATTTGGTGTTGTCCTGATAGCCTTACCGTAGCTATATAATTTAGCAGATTGTTTGGTTGGATACCGTAACAAGGCTAGACTATTATATTTGGTTGTCTGTCGATTTAGAACCTAGATTGTAGCTATGGAGAGCTTTATGGTTCGTTTCATTGCCAAGCACGGCAAATCTGACATTCTAGCAGGCATTGAAAGTCAGGAGAAGCCGTATACATGGGCTGTGTCCCAATTTGAGAGCCACCCAAAGGTTGGCAAATTAAATAAAAAAGGGAAGATTGCGGTAGCTATGACTGGTGTTCTTGCTTCATATAAATTGTGCAAAAGGAGATTAGAGGCTCTTGAAGTGGAGAATGGCAGTTTAAAACAACAGATCGAGGAGAACCAAGCAGCTCTTAAAAGTAATCACGTACGCGCTAATTTGAATGCCGAGATACAATTAGATCTGCGTAAAGAGGTTGCCGAATTAAAACAATTTAATTTAGAGTTACAGCGCAAATTGGATAATACCCACACAGAGGTAAAAAAGTTACAGAACGCATACGACTATCTATTCGAAAAATGCAATACATATGCGGAGCGTCACGTAGACCGGGCAGATTACAGTGAGAGTGGTTTCTGGAATAAACCCGGTAAACATAACACAAATAACGCGTGGGACTGTTCTGACTGTACGGTGAAATTCCCTGTAGCACCAGTGCATGAGACAATGACGATTGTACCTGGGGAGGGGGGAGACCGTGTAACGACCATTACAACTATAAAACCATTGTCACCCAGTGAAATTGAATCTTTGGTTAAAAATATTGGGATGTATGAGCCTGCAAGGCGAGACCCCGTGGAGTTTTTAGCCAATTTAGAGAGGATGGTTAACCTACATCGTTTGACGGATGCTGATGCTTGCATAATATTGACTGCTTGTTTGCCCCATGCGTTAGCTAGTGCGCTCCCTCAGATTATTCACGACAGGAATGCGAAGAAAGAGGACAGGAAAACTGCATTGTTGGGGGTGCTAGGGACACGCTCGGTTGATTGGGACAAGATAAGAGAGGTAGTGATGTCACCAAGGGAACATCCAGCAGCATATGCCGCGAGATTGTGGGAAGCATTTAGTTCTTACAGCGGCGTAGCGAATCTGACGCAGCAGGATCCCATGTTTAAATCCGCTTTAATTTCGCAAAGTGACACACACACACAAACTACCCTTGCACTACACATAGATTCGAACACACCATACTCAGATACAGTGGCGGGCCGTCAGGGCCAGCAAGGCCTTCTCTGCTGGCCTAAACATCATCAGAATATAAATTTAATTTTGATATATTTTTTCCACAAATATGTATTAAATTATTCCCCATAGTCTATTCTCTTCATTTCATAGCTTTCCTCTTGGTTGCGCTGCTTCCAGCCTCAGATCGAGATTTGGAGGGCTGGCCTTTATGTTAGAGCTTTTATCCAATCATATTTCAGCCATAATGTGTTGCCAGGGTCCAAGAAATCTGCCCTTAGGCCTTCAGAATAAACATTGCGGGCCCCTGTAGCTTAAAGTGAACGGAACGTTAACTGTGGCGTTAACCAATCAGATTTCGAATTGGCGACACCGGGGCCAGCTAGCAGGCATACGATAACGTCAGCACGTGCACGTCTTTTGATTGGATACGCACTATTGAGAGGCAGAGCTATCGCAGAGCTAGCAAACTGAACTTGAACGAGCTCATTTGTGTAGATTTCTACAAGCTGTTTTTTTTCAACCCACAATGGCTGAAGGAGGAGAAGAGATCGATTTGGTCGCAGATATAATTACAACGTCATTTTCAAGACGAACTTTTCAAGAAAAGCTAGACATCGTCAGAAGAGAACGGCCAACCCTGACGCTAGCGAGCCGACGCTAGCGAGTCAAAGTGGACATTCAAGGCTAGGAATACACTTTCACCACTGTCGCAAATATATCCTTATGAACAAATGCAAATTATTTGTTTGTTTTCTTTTATTTTCAGTGAATAGTTTATGTGTCTTTATCGTCACGTTTCTTAAATGAAACTGCTTTGGGTGCGACAATGCGCTGTTTAGCGAACAAACTTGTTAAAGCTAACATACTTTTGGTGGACTTAATAAAACTTTGTAGACTAATCCCTTAAAAGCGCCTTTTATTTTAAAGTTTTGACAGTATCCAAGCGATCTTAAAGCTGGTAGTTTAACACTCTTAATTGTAAATGCGGATTTATTGATTATAAATGCTTCGGAAATATGAATATAACTGTTGTACTTGACTATGTTAAGGTGATGCAACGCCCGGTTATACTGCGTTTCTGTCTAAATGTATAGTTTCTAGAGCCATGGCGTCATAATGATGGTATTAAGAGGTGGAATAATTCAGGTAGGACTGTGTAGGACATCACTGAAGGCCTAGGTGTGAAATGCACGGCCCGCCACTGCTCAGATATAGTGGCAAAGATGACCCAGTTATATAACTCCACTTCTACACTTAAAAGAAAACAGCCAATAGCTGCAATTTGGAGGGAATCATCACAAAATACCTCCTTCTATAAATCAGTTTCTGCAGGAAATGAGGGACATGTGCCTAATGATGGTAGACATGCTACATCTGAAAGGCCCCTTAAATTCTATCCAAGCAGAGTTGTTGTATGCTATGCATGTGGGGAGAGTAGACATATAGCAAGACAATGTACAAAAGGTGATTCAGGTGGGGAGATTGTCTGCTATGCATGCGGCGATAGAGGACATATTGCAAGACAATGCAGACATTTTCATAACAAGGAGAGAAATTGGGTTGTTTGCTTTGCATGCGGGATCAATGGGCACATAGCAAGACAGTGCAGATCTTCTCATAGGAAGAGGCGTAGTCATTGTGCCCTTCTTAAAACTTTGCATGAATTACAAGCAGAGGTTAGACTTTTGAAAGGAGAACGGAAACAACAGCATAGAGCAGAAGGAGGATTAATGATTGCAGACAGACACTTCATATTATGTCTACAATCAAGGGGGTTATCCATTTTGTTATCTATTGCATATGTATGTGGGGGGAAGAGGGAAAATGTATTGTTTGTATTATTGTTTGTCATCAATTGTTTGTATTCATTCATTGTTTGTATTATTGTTTGAAATTAATTGGTTTGTGTGCTTCAGGCACCTGTTATGGGGGGGGGGGAGTAATTGTTCATTTGTCATTTCAGGCAGCAGTTTAAAATGTGGACCATATGCATTATAATGATACGATGGCCCCCCAATCAGGAGTGATGACACAGCCCTACCCAGGAGTTCTGGTCAACAACATCCAGTGGGTCCATGTTCCAGTCCTCGTCAACCTGACAACTTGTTCACCTGACATGGACGAGCACTGCAGGCGGGAAAGCGTGACGGGGATGTACGAAGACCTACTGACAACCAAATTTCTGAAGTACTGGGTTGGATGCAACCCAGTGGCAGAACAACACAAATCTACACCAACTGGACGAAAGCTCATGGGCTTTATTGACGGTTTCCTCAGAGCTACTGGAACAGGACTGGGTCTCTCCAACAGGGTAGATGCACAACAACTATGGAAAAATGAACTAAGGCTGAAGAGAAAGGATGAGGCTGGTTAAACCAGATGCATGATGGTGACTTTGAAATTGCATACTCCGGTCTTCTGTGGGAAGTGACATTCAATAGCAGCTGTATGTGTGTGTCTCCTTCTTATAGTGTTTCAAAGTTTTATGTTGTATTGTATGTGTTCATTTGTGAAGTGGCAGGATTTTGGGTTTTCTAGCGACATCATCAGACAGGCAAATTGGATGAAGTAGTCCTTAGATCTACCTCCTCCTGGCAGCTGACTTTTATTATCAATAGTCTAAATTCTCAATAAAATTGTAATTATGATAATGATAATTATGATAATTATTTTCCCACCAGGAAAGAGCATGGCAGAATATGGCAACAAGTCCAGCTGGGTGTGGTGCTGAATCCCATGACGGGTAAGACTCTCCAAGCCAAGAGAGGGCAACCTAAGACAGGACAGCACCGCCACTGGCACACTTCTTGGGAATGAGGTGTTCATGTTGTTTGTCAGACTTGGGTGAAGTGATGCTTTCTGGCAGATAAGCATCAAAGGGGGGACTGTAAGATTCTAAATTTACATGATCCACTCAAACACTGACAAATCAACCACGCTGCCAGCCGAATCAACCAACTTATCATAAATACAATGAAAGGTTAAAATGTAAGTGTAAACAGTGACTCTTGGCCACTGATAGGCATAGTTTTCAATTATAGAATAGCAGCTGGGAGTGAGTGATCAAGGCCTATTCCAACCAAGGAAATTAGATTAGCAATACAATAGACTGGTTCCTGGTTAGACCACGGGAAGTTGCACCTTCAGACCCCCTACTGATGAACAGACTGATTGATTTAAGGGAGCCAGACAGTGGCTTCCTTAAATCAATCACATCATTTTTTGAATATACATTTCTGTTTCCCGCCTGTAGAAAACAAAGCCCGAAAAGGGTATTTAAAGTGATACATTTCACAGAACAGGATTCAGATTAACTCCGCTGAATCCAGAGTGCATTGCTGTATCTCTGTCAACTGCTGTTACGAAGAATAAACTTTGTCATTTTCAACAAACATCGGAGACGCACTTCCTTTTTCTTACAAGAGATAATTCGGTACCTAGCTCTACAAGTCGGATTTACAGTGAGCATTTAATTTCAGGCAGTTAATGTTAAGTCTTTATAACAGTGGTTAGCTAACTGAACGTTATTGTAAGTTAGCCTATCTAATGTAACCTTACTGTTTAACGTTATTCTTAAAAAAAATTTTAATAACAAAACCTGCCATGTAAAGACTGGAGGCTTCCTAATGTTAGGGCCCCATAGGGTAGTAGAAGCCTAGGCTATGCAGCCAAGGCACATCAACACTCGTCAACAAAGTTGTCTAATGTTAAAGTTTCTTACGTTAACGTAAGATAACGTTATCATAAAATGTCTTCTTACCAGACTTGTTTACATTCCTGGACTGATGTTACCACGGCAGCACTTTTGCCACAAATCAGCAATTATATCAAGAAATAGCCTCTTTGAAAACAAAAGAAGAAAGAAAAGAATGGCTATGCTGTTACTGCATAGCAGTTTGTCAAATCTCCATCATATCCATCATCCAGCGCGGAGCTTTCAAAACCACAACAGCGCGGCACCCCCAGAGTGATAATGATAAAGATAAATGTGTTAATGTGATAATAAAACACGAAAGTCATCATTGCACCATAGTCTGCTGTAGACATCTCTAACGTTACACATTTCTGTCAGCTTTACTGTATTACTGTAGCCTAGCCTACTGTACGTTGTGTCTGAGCTGCTTGTAGTTTCCCTCTAGATTAGTCATGCTGAACTTTGACTGAACATAATATTGTATATCTACCTGTCCTCATATGAGTCCTAATATTCACGTTCATCTTGGTCAACAACTGACCAACTGAGAATTACGCTTCTTTCTCTCCATTCACTCCCATTGTATGGTGAAACAGGTCTCAATAGCATACTTTTAGCACATAAACAAAGGCAAACAACGCGGATTTCATGAATACGAGCGTCAATATTAAGACTCATATCGCAGGCAGGTACCCAGCTAACAAAATGACATCCTGAGCACATCCTCTAAATGGATCCAAAGTTATGAGGAAGTTGGAAATGAATGTTCTCCGGGCGTTATTTTGTAGGGGTCCTTTGATGTCCTGGGGACGTTTTTCTTAACGCCAAAACAACGTTTTCAGGACGTTCTTAATACAGTCATGGGACCATAAAATGACGTCCTGTGCACATCCTCTAAATGGACCACAAAGTTATTATGATGTTGTATGACTGTATTAAGAACGTCCTGAAAACGTTGTTTTCACGTTAAGAAAAACGTCCCCGGGACAACAATGGAACCCTAAAAAATAACGCTTGGAGAACGTTCATTTTTAACATCCTGATAACGTTGTATTCTATTTAGGGGATGTAATTTTATGGTCCTATGACAGTATTAAGAACATCCTGAAAATGTCGTTTTGACGTTAAGAAAAACGTCCCCAGCACAACAATGGAACCGTACAAAATAACGTCTGGAGAATGTTCATTTCCAACGTCCTGATAAAGTTGTGTTCCATTTAGAGGACGTCATTTTATGGTCCTATGACTATTAAAAACGACTTAACCCCAGAGCCCCCTCTACATGCAGGGCCTATGGGTATATGTGGCAGCCATTGAACACATGGCACTTACGGGAAGGTGTGGACCACATACATTGTCCGATCCCTGTACTATTGGACTTTTTGCAGTCCTTACTTGACAACGGGAAAGCAGCCAGCACACTGAAAACTTATGCGGCTGCTATATCCAGCAGGCATGTCTAGGGAGCCCTTACCTTGTCAGCTGGTTCCTGAAGGGTGCCCGGTGGCTGAGACCTGCGAGGTCACTGGTAGCTCCCTCCTGGGATCTCCCCTTGGTGTTGAGAGCGCTCACGGCTCTCTTTTAAAGATGGCATTTCTGCAACGGCATCCGCAAAACGCATTTGGTGAGCTCTGCGCTCTCTCCATCAGCGCAGAGTGTCTAAGGTGGAGGCCAGCAGACTCAGAGGTCACATTGCAGCCTAATCCATCGTTCCTGCCTGAAATCGTTTCGGCATTTCACACCAACTAGATATGTCCAGTGGGTACACTGCGATGTTTACGTCGAAGCTACCGCTTCCTCCAGATGTACAGGGCAACTCTTTTGCTTGCTACAGCAAGACTAAAAGGACAGCGCTCTCGGCTCAAAACTTCTCCCGATGGGTAGTGAAGGCAGTAGCCACGGCCTATGAGGCTAGTGCTAAACCCTCGCCTATTGATACATTCATACATATTATGTATATATAGTGCTTAATGTGATCCATCCATATCTACTGCATATCTGGCAGCAGAGTGATGTATTGAGGCTCATTTGATACCTCAGATCCTTCATGGCTTACAGCCATGTAGCCAACTATGGGTTCAATTAAATTCTATTTTATTTGTATACTGTTTTTTACAGAGAGCTGTCACAAAAACGCTGCACAGGGAAACAGAAGGAAAATATAGCAAAAAACCAGGCCTTAGCCCCCAACCAGCAAAACTAGGTAAAAATATTCCCTGGTAGGGGGGAAAAAAACACTCAACAGTGGCAAGAAAAAACTCCCCAGTGGGAAGAAATCTCGGAAGGAACCTGGCTAGAGAGGGGGGGCCCATCCTTCGCTAGCCGGCCCAGTTTAAACTAAAGGTGGTGAACTGGATAGTAATAGACTGTAATAAGGGATCTAATAAAACTAGCTGGTAAGTATGAATTCCAAAGAAAAGGATGTAAAATATTCCATTCAAAGAGGCGGGGTGATGCATCTGGGACTCCGGTTGCGTCAATTTGGGAGGGTAAACCAAAGGAGGGACAGGACTGGAGAAGTCTGCAAACTCAGGGCGAAGGGACAGGACTGGAGCAGTCTGCAAACTCAGGGCGAAGGGCATGACTGGAGCAGTCTGCAAACTCAGAGCAAGGGGGCACGGGCCGGAGTAATCTGCAGCTCAGGGTGAGAGAGGAAAAAAAGAGGGTACCAGGATACACAGGGGTCTTCCAGGACCGAGTTTGGGAACCACTACCTTGGGGCAGTGTGAAGGTGTCCTACATTGTTCCATGACCAAAGAGCCAAATAAAATGTTTTCCAATGTTCTCCCAAGGTCCTGTTTAAACCATAACCTAAGCAGGACTAAGGACCAAAAGAGAAAAATTTTCAAAGTACTGTGATGGTCATATTGTAACGTTATTCCGTGATCCAGGTAGGACTAAAAGAGGTACTGTGATAATCATGTTGTAATGTTCTACTGTGACTAAGGTAGGACCAAAACAGAACGTTTTTTAAAGTACTGTGATGGTCATATTGTAATGTTCTTCTGTGAAAAAGGTAGGACCAAAAGAGAATGTTTATCAAAGTACAGTGATGGTCATATTATGACATTCTTCTGTAAATAAAATAGGATCAAAAAAAAGGTTTTCAAAGTACTGTGACGGTCATATTGTACGTTCTTCTGTGACTAAGGTAGGACCAAAAGATAACATTTTTAAAGTACTGTGATGGTCATATTGTAACGTTATTCTGCGACCAAGGCAGGACCAAAACAGAATGTTTTTCAAAGTACTGTGACGGTCATATTGTAACGTTATTCCGTGATCCAGGTAGGACCAAAAGAGGTACTGTGATGGTCATGTTGTAATGTTCTACTGTGACTAAGGTAGGACCAAAAGAGTACATTTTTAAAGAACTGTGATGGTCATATTGTAACGTTCTTCTGTGACCAAGGTAGGATCAAAAAAAAAAAGTTTTTCAAAGTACTGTGATGGTCATATTGTGACGTTCTTCTGTGACCAAGGTAGGACTAAAAGAGAACATTTTTAAAGAACTGTGATGGTCATATTGTATCGTTCTTCTGTGACTAAGGTAGGACCAAAAAATAATGTTTTTCAAAGTACTGTGATGGTCATATTGTAATGTTCTTCTGTGACTAAGGTAGGACCAAAAGAAAACGTTTTTCAAAGTACTGTGATGGTCATATTGTAACGTTCTTCTGTGAGCAAGGTAGGACCAAAAGAGAACGTTTATCAAAGTACTGTGACGGTCATGTTAAGGAATTTCCAATCTAAGTTTGCTAAACTTAGATTTTAAGAAATAAGAGTGATCAACCACGAGGTTAGGTTAAGCCGTTAACACAAGATTGTTCGTTTATTCATTTAAGTAAAACTTCTGCAGAAGGGTGCTATCAGTCAAAGCAGCTGATCAGACAGAACCCTGATTTCCGTTGAGTAATTCATTAAATAGACAAACCTATGACATCACAGGAAATCATTCTTATTGGTTAAATACGGTTTGGGGGATCTTGAAACTGTCCCCCAAATAAAAACATCAAAGGAATTATTACAATGGGGGGCACAGGAAGAACTCCGATGGGAACCTAGCCAGATTATTATTCCTAGGGTTATTGGGGTTATAAACCAACATCTGCTTCAGTACTCTTCGCAGTTTATAACCAGTTCCTTCAGACAAGAGAAACAGTTGTCTAACCATTTTTAACATAGAAACTCTACATCAAAAGGTTTCACCAAGCAGGGAACAGTGGTGAATTAAATTTCATTCACAGTCATATTGTAACGTTCTTCTGTGACCAAGGTAGGACCAAACAAGAACGTTTTTCAAAGTACTGTGATGGTCACATTTTTAACATTACTCCGTCACCATGGTAGGACGAAAATAGAATGTTACAAAAGGTCATATGAAGGTCTTTCTTTACACGTTATGATACGACATTCAGGAGACCTGTTTCTAACATTTGAACATCCAGAACACGTTCTCAGGACGTGTTCAATATAACGTCAGACTTTGATCTACAGAGAATGTTATCTAACATCCTCAGGACGTCATTTGTTTGCTGGGTAGCTATTATGTTCTAACAAAGTTAAGCATGCCTTTAATAGCCTATTTTGAAAAGAGAGAACTACGAATTAGCCTAGACTGCTTACTAGTAAGTTTTATAGTTTTTTTTTTTTGCTTCTACAAGCATTATATCTAATAACCACTGTCAGAGAGCTGGTCAGATTAGTTATGTGAATTGTATACGTCTTAAATGTTTTTCCTGTATAAATGACAGCCTGTTTACTAGGTAGCCATACAGGTCGTGTTAACCCACGTCAGGCAAGTCAGCAGCCTTACAAATGTCGCACTGGCTTAAAAAATGTGCAAGTTGTATAGGTCGAAAGTGACATCAACTCTTCCCAGTTGTTGCCTCACTCCTTCCTCGTCCTGCTCGCCCTCTTTTCCTGGATGGTCTTTTGAGGATTGCCCGCAGTCCCCGATCAGTTCCGATACTCAAACTCCGGTGAAAAAATAAAAACCCTGTCACCGCAAATCTAACGGACATTTCAGAGTA
Organism: Ilyophis sp. 1 JC-2022; assembly: GCA_022702515.1. Classification (NCBI taxonomy): domain Eukaryota; kingdom Metazoa; phylum Chordata; class Actinopteri; order Anguilliformes; family Synaphobranchidae; genus Ilyophis; species Ilyophis sp. 1 JC-2022. The sequence goes on along the minus strand of CM040403.1, from coordinate 73,940,630 downwards.
GGCTACATGTTTTGAATGCGTCTCAAATCTCCACGGTGACAGCCATAAACAAAACCAGCCCGACTGGACAATTTGATAATAATTATAAAAAAGAGCAGCAGGAGTGCCCTCAAAAATCATCAGCTTGCTCTATTGTTCTATAACACATACCAGTGCATGAAAAAACAAAAGACAAAAACTTGATACAACAAAACATTCAAATTAACAAACACAAAAATGAGAAACAGCTAGACTACATCGCCATTACAGCGCTACGTCATACTATGGAATAGCTTGCCCAGACAGATCAGGGGCCAAATGTAGAACTTTTGAAAAGTCTTCTGAAAGCATACTTCTTTAGGATGGCTTTTACTTGATTGTATCCCATTTTAGTTTTTGCTTGTCTTTTTCTTTTACTTGTTTTATAAATATGAATTTATATTGTCTTGTATTTCATTGTGTTTTATTTTATTATATTTTAGTTTATTAGTTATCGTGTTTATTTAATGTTATGGTTTTATCCAATATTTGCCTGTTTTAACTGTTTATTATTATTATTATTATTATTATTTATACTTTGGGCTGCTACTTGTAGTATGAAAGGTGCTATATAAATAAAGTTTATTATTACTATGCTTTTCCGAGAGCTCCACTGGGACAATCTGAGCATGCGATGCTGCTCCTCATCCCAATGTACAGACAAAAACGGTTAAATCCAAGATAAAAACATGTGAAAGTTGGACGATTGTTAGTCGACACAGAGGATGTTTAGAATACACTTTGTGGGACACTCCCTCGACGAGTACACAAACACAGTGATGTCATACATCTTGTAGGATATGTAATATTCACTCACTCACTCACTCACTCACGCCACAGAATAGCTTAAGGTTTGTTATGGTAGTGAACACTGGTATGGACCCAAATGCAGGACTCGGAGACAGAACTCAGGCAAAAGGACTCCGCAAGGAGTAATTTATTAGGCACAAGAGAATAGAAACGGGGAAACTAGGTGAAGGGTTGGAAACAGCAGTGCCGGCCCAAGGTTTTTGTTGGCCCTAAACAAAAAAGTTTATATGGGGCCCTCTGTTTCAGTGGAAAACCACCACCCAAGCCCCAGCCAGCAAGATTTGGCACCAATAGAAATATATCTAGATTAATGAAAAGGTCATTGTCTTTGGGAACACAATTATTTATTTTAAAATATTTTTTGCATTAAGCAAAGGCTTTGCTTATAAAGTAATCGTGTATCGGGAGACATAAAACCATCCATGAAAATGGCAAGCAACAAGTCTATAATGTAATTTTGTGCAAGATTTTCTAAAACAACAGTTTTTTGGGTAACGCGGTGATTTAATGCATGATATAATGCATGATCTATCATGAACTCTGTGTGGCTCAATATTAATAAATGATCAAGACATTATTAGTTCATGTGATTACTTTACACTTAATGTATCACATAAGTGTAAACTACCTTCATACGGATATAACTCAACCTGTTTCCATTTATAGTTCTTAATTATAAATCAAGCAAATAATTATCTGAATAACAAATATCAATGAATAGGCTATAGCAGGTTTTTCGGTGCTAGCATTTTTCTTTGTCTCTTAAAACGTACGGGTTACGGATGTAACCCCGGTTCTATGAATACGGTCAACACGCCACGGTATGGGTCATCCTCGCCGAGAGGGGGAGCTACTAGGAGATTGTCTATCAAATTAACCACCACTACGGGCGGAACCACGTCACGCCATAAATATGGCGCTGGTACACCGCTCGACCTCTTTTGCCGACTTGAGGGCACTTGCCGTCCTGCGGGCGCAAGGTTCCCCGCCTGACAACACCGTGTGGCGTGTTGACCATATTCATAGAACCGGGGTTACATCCGTAACCCGTACGTTCTATTTCATACCGGTCAACACGCCACGGTATGGGTTACTGTATATCAAATAAGTCAGGCGGGGATGTAGTGGGGTAACCAGGACCGCACATCATAGCATGAGTGCGGGACCGATCAATAAAATTACACCATTGGCTGCTGTTCTTAACAGAAGAGCAAGCTCAAGTGGGAACGTGGAACATAACCAACGGGTGATAAAAACCCTGAATCATCACCATTTTACTTACAAGGTTGCTCAGCTACCCCAAGGACAGAGGAGGCAACTGATGCCGATGACACTACGTCCAAGTTATAAAACCTGGCGAAAGTGAGTGATGAGGCCCAGCCCGCCGCTGCGCAAATGTCAGCGAGTGGGGCGCCACGTAGTAAGGCCCAGGACGTAGCTACGCCCCGAATGGAGTGAGCTAACGCACCTGTGGGAGGGGGCACATTAGAGCTGCTGTAAGCCTTGGAAATCGTATCTACAATCCAGTGGGCTAAGCGCTGTTTAGACAGGGCAAGCCCCTGTGTAGCCCCTCCATAACACACAAACAGGTTATTGGTCTTCCTAACCGTACTTGTGCGAGAAATGTAAGACCGCAGGGCCCGGACAGGGCACAATGAGTGCAGTCTGGCCTCTTCAGGGGTCTCATGGGGAGGAGGATGAAACGCCTCCAACACGATAGGCCACGAGACGTATGACCGCGAAAGGACCTTAGGCCGAAACGCGGGGTTGGGGCGCAAAGAGACCGATGAGCTACTGTCCCCCAGCCTTATACAGGCAGGGTGTATCGACAGTGCATGTAGCTCGCTTACGCGCCTCACGGAGGCGATAGCGAGTAGGAAGGCCATCTTCCAAGAGAGGAGCTTTAGGCTGAGCCCAGTCAGGGGCTCGAACGGCGGTTCAGTGAGAGCATTTAAGACCAGCTGCAGGTCCCAAGAAGGGACTGCGTTCGATCTAGGCGGCCGAAGCCGCCTGGCTCCTCGGAGGCATTGACTGGCGAGAGGGTGAGCTCCCACCGTCCGGCCTTCAATAAGCTCATGGTAGTCAGATATGGCCGCCAAATATCACCTTAATGTAGATTCCGCCAGACCTTCTTCCAGAAGGGACTGGAGGAACGCCAAGACGACTGATACGTCACACCGGGTCGGGCTAGACCCGTTCGTTTCGCACCAGCGGCCGAACCTACCCCACTTCCCGGCGTACAGCGCCCTTGTGGAAGAGGCCTTGGACCCCTTGAAGTGTCTCCAGCACAGCTGATTCTAGGCCCTGCCGGCAACTCTGCCCACGGGCCAAACATGCAGGTTGTACATTTCTGGGTTTGGATGCCACAGCAGGCCTTGGGCCTGCGACAGCATATCCGCCCTGGTTGGGAGGCGCCAGGGGGTGCCCCGTAGGGATTCCCTTAGGTCCGCCATCCATCTCTGCTGAGGCCAGTTGGGGGCAATCAGCAGAACCTGTGCCGATGAGTTCCTGATCCTCGCCAGAACTGTGGGCAGGAGAGGCATGGGGGGAAAACCATAGAGCAGGGCTGGAGGCCACTGGTGTGCCAGTGCGTCCATGCCCAATGTCCCCATTGTGTCCATCATAGAGTACCACAGGGGGCAGTGAGCATTCTCCCTGGATGCGAAGAAGTCCACCTGTGCTTCCCCGAAGCGGGACCAAATGGACTGCACAATCTCTGGGTGCAGGCACCATTCCCCTGGTCTCGGGCCACCCCTGGACAGCATATCGGCTGCCACATTAGTTATTCCCGGCACGTGCACTGCCTTCAGGGACATGCATTAGGCATGTGCCCATAGCAGGATTTGACATGCTTTCGCATGCAGAATTGGGGACCGTACCCCACCCTGGCGGTTGATGTAGGACACTACCATGGAGCTGTCTGCCCTCACCCCTGCCGGCCCCAAGGGAACGCCCTCCTTGAGGCCAGGGGTGGTGAGCCACCAATCCACCATTTTTAGGCATTTCTGGGTAATGGGGAGGAGTCGCCGCCCGTCTTCATACGTGCTCACTCCCTGTGCCGTCACCCAATGCTGTAACGGGCGCATATGCAGCCTCCCAAGTGGCACCACCTGGGAGGCTGAGGCCATCAGGCCGAGCAGCCTCCGGCAAAGTTTTACTGTCCCCTGCCGCGCTGCAGAAAAATGGGACAGACTCTCCATCAAAGTATGTCGCCTCTCTGGGGTTAGAGAGGCACGCATGGACCCCGAGTCCAAAACCAGACCCAGGAAAACCCTTTCTCTGGAAGGGGTGAGGTGGCTCTTCTCCCTGTTCAGGGTCAGGCCCAAGCTGGCTAAATGGTCCAGTACCGACCTTGTGTCCCTTCTCGCTTGCTCCTCTGATGGAGCACAGATCAGCCAGTCGTCCAGGTAATTCGCAATGTGGATACCCTGACGACGGAGTGGGATCAGTGCGGCATCCATGCACTTTGTGAAAGTGCGTGGGGCCAGAGCTAGGCCAAAGGGGAGGACCGGGTACTCGTACCCTGTGCCCTTGAAGGAAAAGCGGATGTACTTCCGGTGATCCCGGTGTATGGGGATATGGAAGTATGCATCCTTTAGATCCACAGAGATGAACCAGTCGCCATCTCTCACCTGAAGGAGGGGATTGGCGAGGCTGAGCATCCGGAAGGGCAGGTGCTTCAAAAAGCGGTTGAGCCTTCTTAGATCTAGGATGGGGCGGAAGCCCCCATCCTTCTTGGGGGCTAGAAAATTGACTGAATAAAACCCTTGTCCCGCTGCCACCAGGGGCAGGGGTGTTATTACTCCCTTCTCTAGCAACACCATCTCGTTGGAGAGAGCTTGCGCAGCGGCCCCGTCTCTCACCAGAGTAGGAGTAACCCCGTAAAAACGGGGGGCCTTGGTGTTGAATTGGAGCCTGTACCCCGACTCCAATGTGCTGAGCACCCAAGGACATCGGGTACATAGGCGCCACTTTGCGAGATGGAGAGGGGAAAAACGCGGTGCCGGAGGCTGGGAACCATCACCGACGGAACTGGCCTCGGGAAGCTGATTTACCGGAAGGTTTCCGGAACTGGTCCCGGTCCCACGAGAAACACAAGGCCCTTAGCTCCAGAGAGCCGGATGAAGGCCCCTGAAAGGTTGTGTGCTCCCCAGTGGGGGCGGGACCTGAATCTGGGGGTGCTCTGTGGAAAAAACGGGTCCCTCTTGCTGGGGCCCGTGGGGCTGGAGCCCGTCCTACCGCCCCCAACATCTCTCTCGCCCTGCGTGACTGCTCTAAGGCAGCCTCCGCAGGCGGCCCGAACACCTGCCCCGGAACCACTGGGGCAGTAAGGGCTGCTACCTGTCCTTGTTAGACTGGACTGAGACAGCCACACCTGGCGGCGTGCCAGAACGAATGAGGACATGGAGTGCCCCAGGGCTTGGGCATGAGCACTAGCCCCGCGCATCATAATGTCCACCACACGCAGCATCTCTATTGCTGAGTTACTGGGGGCAGCGGAGGACATGTCCTGCAGCATACCCTCCAGGTACACCAGCAGTAGTGCGTTAGTGTTAGCCAGTCGGGCCGCAAGAGCGGCGGACTGATAAGCCTTACACACCCGCTTGTCAGTAGCCCTGCATCGCCTATTGGGATGCTGGGAATCACTATCAGCTCTAAAGGTAGCGCCTGCGAGCATTGAAAACATAGGCCCAATCTGTGGAGGGGCCGCTAACCCGTAGGACGCGGCACCCGCCATATTGGCCAACGGGGTCTTGGGGAGTCTATATGCCCCAGGAGACTGCCAGGATGCCTGCAGTTCTGTCAAAAAATCAGGCAGGGGTGGTAACCCCCCTGTCATGGGCCGATGAAGGCCACGGCTGAAAAGTGAGGGAGCAGGAACCGCCAAGGGGGGTAAGCGAGCGTGCTCAGCCGCCCTGAGAATCACCGCCCGATCGTAGGGATCCAAGGGCAGGGGTTCAGAAGCATCGTCGCTTTCCTGGGCAGACACTGACCCACCTTCAGTGCCAGACTGTGGGGGTCTGTCCGACAGTACAGGCTATCCGACGCCGTCGTAGACAGCTCGTCGGGGTGACGGCAGGACGGTCCAGGCACAGGGCCCTGAGGGTCCCGAGGCCTGGGTGACTGCTGCTGTGATGCTACCAGCCCCAGAAGGGTCTGCTGCATCGCCTGCACCTGTAGCTGAAGCTGATGGAACTCCGGTTCCTGATGCTTACGCTTCCTAGCGCGCTTGCCAAACCCAGCCCCTTGAGCATACGGCTCCATATCATGCTCCACAAAAGTTGATTGCCCAGGTGGGACGTCCTCCCCCAACGTCCCACCATCTCCCGGATTCTGTACGCCTTCTGACATGCTTAGCCCAGAAGTGTGTCCAACACCAAGCCAAGGGCCCAAATCAGTGGTACTGAGGGACCGCGAGTGGATGTGGAAGCCTCCAGCAGCTTCTACTCTCACGAGCAGAGAGGCTCCTTCCGGTTTTTTTTTCTTTTCTCTTCTGTTGGAATGGCAGCGTGCTGCCCAAACCTACAGGAATAGAGTATGTCTGACACCAAGCCGAGGGCCCAAATCAGTGGTACTGAAGGACCAAGGGGGGTGTGGAAGCTTCAGGTAGCGTCTGCCCTAACGGACACAGGGGCTCCTTCCAGCCTTTTCGTTGTTCTTATTGTTGTTGTTGTTGCTACTGCACAACTAACAACACCAAGCCCAGCGGCTAATATAAGACAGAAGAATATTAGTTAATAATAATATAAACTTCTGTAAAGAACGGCAGCAATCTGCCTACAACAACATTTTTCAATGTCCAGCGCCAGTCAAGGGTCCGCAACAGTAGCACTGGAGGACCGCGAGAGGACGCGGAGGCTTACTTTATTGTATCATGCGTGTACTTGTTGCTATGCAAATAACAAGTGAAACAACGCAATGCAATCAGAAAGATATCGGGTAAATCCGATCTAATTCTGTAATGAAAAAAACCGACCGTGAACCGGCTACAACAAGGTAATATCTTACCGTGTAAAGCAGCAAACAACAGCAAGCAAACCGCAGTTCCGCGTTAGTCGGGGAGGGAAAGCCCCGGAAACTTACGTTGTCCGGGCAATCGGGAGAGGCAGAAAACAAAAGGTTTTTGCGAAAATCGCAGATTCCAAAGGAACCAACAAACACAATCTCAGCTCGCCTCGAGGAGGCAAAAAGAGGTCGAGCGGTGTACCAGCGCCATATTTATGGCGTGACGTGGTTCCGCCCGTAGTGGTGGTTAATTTCATAAACAATCTCCTAGTAGCTCCCCCTCTCGGCGAGGATGACCCATACCGTGGCGTGTTGACCGGTATGAAATAGAACTAAATATTTGTAGTTAGGCAACATCTGGTGCGCTGGATGTAGCTAAGCTAACGCATTAGTATTTGTTTCCGTTTGTTTAGCGTACGTAGCCTAACAATCAAACAATTAATTTGCTGAATAATCGCTTATAAAATCGCCTAAATAACCTATAATGATTAAGAAATGATAATGGCAAAGAGATAACTACTTGACATTGTTTAACCTGGGTGGCAATAATATGCAGCATGCGTTAAAGAGCGTAAGCTAATTGACTTTAAGACGGCGCTCAAATTAGTCAAAGCCATTACACATTAGAAAGCAAAATTTTAAGAGGACAACCTCTTAAGTGTCTCGAACCGTTCCGCACAACGTATAGGCCAATTCAGGCAAGTAAAATACATTTACGAAAATCTACGGAACATTTAAACATTGAGCGTCAGAATCTTTGCATGAACTCCATCATCATAAATGTGGATATAGAAAAATGCGACAAGTTTATGACGCACAGAGAACAATAATGCTCCTTCAAAATAAATTGGTAGTCTAATCATTTACTTATGCCTATTGGTTTTTGTTATTGAGCGAATAGGCTAATTGTTTGGTTGACAATCAGGCAAAGTAAACAGAAACAGATTGAGAGTGATCATCCTTTTAAATCTTAAAGGTAAAATTGCAGAGGGCCTAGTTATACTTCCTACGGTTCGCTAGAGTGCTAGCCTATGTTATGCACACAAGCACTGTTCAAAAAGAGCCATTCGGTCATATAGGCTATTTTTATCATAGCCTGTAGCCTAGTAGCCTATATCATAGTAGTAGGACAAAGTGATCTTGTCATCTTTAATTAAAGTGTGGGTACTTAATATCATATAAATTATAATTAATATAGCAATAAACATAGGCCTACGTTGCACTATGATAGAAATATTGCAGACAACTTAGCAGCACTGTCACATACGTCCGACATTTATAGCACAGATTCTCAATACCCTCTCTACATCAAACCACATTTTTATTTATTTATTTTAAAGCCGAGAAGTATAAGTGAACGAAGAGCCACATGAGCCAAACGAATGGTTCTTTTCAGTGAACGGAGCCGAAAGATCCGGCTCCTCGAAAAGACTCGGAATGCCCATCACTACTGCGAATGCCTGATCACTTCCTTTTGTGCGGACAAAACATCCAATGGGGAAAAGTGCCATTTGTGTATCTTGTCATATATCTAAAATCCTTGACAGAACTCTGTGGTATGGATCTACTTTCTACAGGCTATCTATGGTATGGATCCAGTTAGCAAAATAGAATGCACTGCAGAAGATCCTAGACCAAACCGAATGCTTTTAACCCTCTGAAACTACATGAATGTTACTTCAATTCCGGTAAGTAGCTTATGTGGCTAGTTAGCTCATTGTAAATGCGTTCAAGCTAGCTGCTATGAGGCCTACTGTTACTTGTAATTGTGCTTGCTGGCTTGCCAATGTCCAGTAGTTATATTTATTTAGGCTAGTTCAGTGGCATTAGTATTAGAACACACAAGGATTTGGATATTGCTGCTAACTATAACATTAGCTAGTTAGGCAAATGTTAAATTGCATAATTCCCTTAGAAATGTCCTTTTCGGAGTAAAATGTTTATGTATCTAACGTTACCCTGTCATGTGAGCTCAGGACTGGACTTAGTGAAATAATTAGATTTTGTGAGGAGCTTGTACAGTAGCCTAACTTAGTTATCCTTCAGTTGCCACCAGAAATATGTGTGTGTGTGTGTGTGTGTGTGTGTTAAAACGGTCTGGTGATAGATAGCTTTTGCCTCCTATCTGTGGGTGCATATTCAGTGTGCAAGAAAACTCATTAACTTTATTTTGGTGATCTCGGACAAAAACAATATTGAACTGAATAGATTAGATTCAACAACTCAACTACAATTTACGTGATGTCGTAATAAAAATGTAGTTCAACCTTTTCATACTGATTTCTGTAGGCTATCCGTCAGCTAGTCATCATCACGTGTTCAAGAAGACCAACCAGAGTCATCTCCGATGAGTAAAACAACAACTACCTTTGTATCGTGTCAAGTATAATCACGCATTGATGATTATTTTTACATGTATTGTGGATATAACTGGGTTTAATATATGACTGTTAACCCTTTAGTTTGGTAGAAAAAGGCAGGGGTTTCTAAATTATAGCCCAAGCAGAAATTGAGAGGTGCAGTGCACTGGAAGCCATATTGGTTGCTGTAACTTCGGCAATAGAAGCAAGCAGTTAAGTCCGTTCAATATCATAGAGTTCAATGTATTGCTGACTTTTTTTTGGGTGTCTATCTCTCTGAGTGCCATTCTAGTTTTGATTTGAAAATTATCTTCTTTTAACAGTGTAGTGGGAGATATGGCAGGACATGAAGGACGCGAAAATGTTTTTTGGGGATTTTGGGGTATCAGAGGAAACGGCCAGTTCTCAGACTGGTGAAGACTGCTCCCATTCATCAGAAGACACGTTCGTCGGGGGACCACAATAATAAGTGATCAGTGGCGTTGGCACTACTGGATACACCCATTTTACTGTTAACCCCTTTGCGCAGATGGCAAATTTAGTCAATTCTCATCTATTTAGGGGGTACTCTGTTTAAGACTTTATAACTCCAGGTGTGAGCATCACATGAACTTGGTAAATGGCTTAAATGAAACAATACCGGTGTACCATTTATAGTATATATAGATTTGTTTATTTTCATAATTTAAGTCAAAATAAAGTGCCACAAATGCAAGCAAAACTTTGTAAAAATGCAACAAAAAAAAACAACAATTTCTTTAGTTTGCAACAAAATACTGAGAGCTACATAAGTGAAACAGGTAAATATATACATTTCCTGGATCATAAACTCCATGTCAACAAGTGTGCAAAATTTCCATTAGTGTCTCCAAATCTATCCAAATGGCTAAATTGTGTACTGCTCTACATAAAAAAGAGAGATATATTTAACTACAAATCAACAGTTTTGGCTCATAAAACTCACTTTTGCATCATTTTCAAGTGGGAATGACTATATTTTCATCAGTATAGGGGGGTAGATATCTATGCGTCCAAAACCCCTATGCAAAACATGTCATAAAATTTATAAAATCTGTTTTATCCATTATAAAGAATATACATTTGCTTCTTCTGATGGATTAAGATAAAATATTGATATCACAGTGTTCCATGCACCTAAATATGTAGCCTAATCATTCACTCTTGTACCTCAATAAAACATCACTTTTTCCTGTACTCTACAGGATGTATATTTTTTATATTTCTAGTCATTTTGATTAAGGAAAATCTTTACCTTAATCTACCACATATCAGTGCAGAAAATTGGAATGAGCAGTTGCTATTCTACAAGTGACAAGTAGCCTATATACGCCATAGCCTATATTATGTACGATAAAATAGTATTCCACCATCTGCAAAATGCCGCCAAATGTTCTATTTTCAATGGAAATCGGTAGGCTACATCAAAAGTACAATTAACGATTGCGCTACAGTATGTGAAATGCGCTCAAAATGCGAAAATAACAATGGGTCTTTCAATCATATTGCAAAGACAGTGTTCAAGTGGAAAAATTAACTTACTTAATTTATTATCTGTAGCCAGCAAGACCAATTACATTTCAGACGCGAAATTATTTAAATGTCAGCATGGGGAATTTCCTCTCCCTTGTGCGTTATTATACAGCTTGCATAATATGAGACCTTTAAAACGAAAACTACTGATACGCAGGACGGTAGTAAATTGTATAAAGCACCCCGGAAGACTTGGGATATACCGTTGCTAACGTTATAATGCACTCTGTTGGATAAAAGAGCCGACAATTAAACCAGAACGAACTGTAATGAACGAGACAGGCTTGCAGAGCATGGGGGGTATTACGAGTCGATGTTTCAGATAGTGTAATTGCGGTATAAAATGCTGTACATTTCTCAAACCGATTGTACCAGACAATAAATGACCACTGAATTTTGAAAGGATACACATCTCGATGTGTAAAACCAATGGTAGGATTGTATATTAATTTCATATTTAGTAGCATATATTGGTAGTAGAATACATGGTAGAATGAGAGAATACTTTCACATGTTTATTTTGCATTTGAGTTTGCAAGGCTTTTCACAGCTTTTCTGGCATACGATCAGGCGATTGTTTGGTTTATCTTGATGCTATGGGGGGGGGGCTTAGCCGCCACACTGGCAGAATTTTCTTTTAAGCGAACAGCTTTGTCAGCACGCTGTCAGGAGGAGTTTTGGCAGCCCCAAAATGGATAAATCCACTACTGATGGTCTGAGAATCTTTTGTCTACCTAACTGGTTTGCAGCTACTTTGATGACATGTTACTCAATGTATGACTTAACTATGAGTTAATGTTCATTAATTGATGATGCATTACGTGTACAGTAATCACATGAATTAATAATGACTTGATCGTTTATTAATATTAAGCCACACAGAGTTCATGATACATCATGCATTCGTTTAGGCATGAGGTGTGCTCCCTTAGTGTTACCGTTTTTTGTTTGTGTTTTTATTTTTTACCATGATACGTTGATAAAAGATCTATGACATCTATGAAAGTATCTATGACAAAATATAGTCAGTAAAAAATAAAAACAAAATAGAAAGTTTGCCAAAATAAGAAAATAACTATTCTAATGGTCTGTGTTTCTTTTAGCCTTGCAACTGTAGGCTACACTTAACTGTGGTTAACGTTATTGTTATAGCAGCACCTAATGGTAAAGTAGGAATTTTAGGTTCTAGGTTTGGTTCGGATTTGTGTAGTATTCGCCTGGCCTTACCCACGAACCCGACCAGACAATGCAAAAAGCCATGTCTAAGCATTACGTAAATAAAGTAAAAGATAGATCGAAAATATAGATTAATTTCAACTGAATTGACTACCAGGGAAACAACTGCAATCAGCCAACTATTTCCAATTGGGCCTAACCAATGCACAATTAATAAAATAAAGCAAGCGTCAACAAAAAAATAAACAACGGTCTTACTCTTAGAAGTGCTTTTCTTCCTGGCAGATAAGCCCTTGATTATGTCTGTAAAATCCAGTTCACGAAGGAAGTTAACATTACTGTTGCTGGACTAGCTGTCAGTTGGTGGCTTTTACTAACGTGCTGTTAGCAGTCTATATGTTTCCCTTTTCCACTGGTTGAATGGAAGGTTTGAAAAACCCAGTTAGCTTTTATTAACCCAGTTAATTTATTTTCATTTAAATTTATTTGAGCAACTCCTGTTCACGAATGTCTATTTTTTCTTTCTATTTTAATTTTTGTGATCCGCTGGCATGCTTTCATAACTCCGACATTTTAGCTTCTGACAATAACAAGCAAAATAAGCACATGTAACTAGGCGTATAGCCACCAAAGACGTAGCCTAATTATGACTTTGCAAACCCATTGCATTAATCTGACCAACCTACCGGTAGCCTATGTATGTTTTTTGCTTTTTGTTAATAAATTAATGGATGAATGAATGAATAAATAAAATGTATCTGACCAGACAACCAATTAACAACAAAAACATTATTTCAAGTGAATTAGTCACTCACTGGCAAATTCCAACATTATATTCTGGCCAATCGAGGCCCTGGGCTTCAGTCCATGTAGCCTGTGCATTAAAGCACTTCTGATGATCACATTTTCACGTCATATTGATCGGCTATTTGAGCCAACTCAACCTAAAATCCTCTATCGCTAGCATTTGTGTTTATATTTAATAGCCTACATTATTTTAATTGCCATGTCCAGCCAGGGGAAGGGAATCTTACACACCCTCTGCCTATGCTTTTTCTCAACTTATTTTCTCCTCTTTGATTTTTTTTTCTGACCCAGATGGGTGCATTTGTTTCATAGTGGACACCTAGCTACGACTGCTGGCAGTTGACAGGCAGTAACAGTGTAGTAGACACTAACCTCCCCTGCCAGTCGGACTCGGCAGTAATCTAACGTTAAAGGGTGCTGCGCGGCGCAGCCTGTGCCCGCATCATCCGTGGCGTAGCACCCACAATTTATAATCCTCCTTCCTAGTTCCAAAATGAGCTTTAAGAAATTTAGAAAAATATACAAGATGAAACATACTACATTTCATTGTTATGGTTGTGTGTACTGTTTATTAGATTAATTGATTGGCAAAAAAATATAAAATTCTTAGAGGGAGGGGTTGGGGCCCCGAACCAATCGCGGGGCCCTAAACAAATGTTTACTTTGTTTATTGGGTCGGGCCGGCCCTGGGAAACTAATTGGGGTTGGCAATACTAATAGGCTGGTTTTGAGAACGGGGCTGGAGTGAACAGGGATGGGAAGCAGGCTGGATGGGCTGGAACGAGGAACAGGGAACAAACAAACAAACAGGTTTGCAGCGAAATGCAAACAGACAGAATGGCCGGGGAATGTCCTGAACGGAGCAGAGACAAACAACGAACTGGTGAAGAGGCAGTGAAACAAGAGAACTTAAATAAGGAGGGCAACAGGTGAAAAAAGGCTAATAGAATAACTAAAAGGAGTGAGGAATGTGTGCGGATACTGATGGGATAATTAAAGTGTGTGCGGAATGTGAGCAGAGGGGGAGAGTGATAGGCTGAATGCTAACGAGGAACAAAAACAGGGAACCATGCCCAGCCTGCACAAACATAGATCAGATACAGGGTGAACTGAAAAACACGACATGAAACAAGAGGAATGGGAAAACACGGGAAACAAAAGAAAGGTTGACTGGAGGGAAACGGCGGATGTTACAAGGTTCATGGTTTACTTTGGATGGTAAATTTGAATGCCTATCTGACCTTTAATTGAAATAATCGATTTAAAGTCTAAAATGTCTATAGTGATGATGGTTGGACTTAAGAATTTCCAAATAAACTATCACCTTATGTTGTTGAAAGCAGGAGAAAATTTCCCTTTCTTTGGGATGGTATTACTATTCAGTATGTTCACATTCATGTTTGGTTTCTTTAGAAAGAGGCTAAAACCACAAATATTTTAATGGTAGTTTCATGGTGTTTTCAACAACATAAGATCACTCTAATACAAAATTGTCAGCTTTTAGATAAGCCAGTCTTTGTCATAAATGAGCCCCTCCCCCCTCCCCCCTCCTCCACAACTTAACCCAATCAGGGCAGGGATGCCCTCCCTGTGGAGTAAGATATTTATGGGGGTCGAATGAAAGAAGCCTTAGTTTAGTTAGTGTAGTTGGTGAATACGTTTTTCCTTTTTTATTTTTGTGCTGGTGTTTCCTTGTGCGTTTCCTTTTGTTCCTGTTCAGCTGGAGGAGGGAAAATACTTTGGCAATTTCTTATTTCTCTCTTATCGGTTTAGTGTTTTTTTACTTTGTGAATTTGTGAATGTATGATTTCAAGTCATTATTCTAATTGACTGGTTTTCATTTAATAAAATTATTTAATTTTAAGACCTGATTTAGACTTTGTTTTGACTTGTTGATTGATCCACCAGGTTACTGTTCGACTTAAATCACGTAAAACGTAATTTGAATGTAGGTTAAATGAGGGGTTCTAGCACACAATATCGCTTGTGTTCGGTATTCAGAGTGCCGAACATTTTAACAAGGGCATTGACTGTTGGAACCGCTGGATTCAGAAAATACACATTTTACCTAATCCTCATTTACCCGACAATCAGATTCTGTGTGGAGAGGTGCATCCCCACTAAAACCGTAAGGTCTTTCGGCAACAGAAAACCCTGGTTCACTAAGGAATTAGCAGCAAAACACACAAAAAAAAAGAACACAGCCTATCTTGGTGGAGACAAGGAAGCATATAAATCAGCAAAATATGATCTGCAGTCAGGAAGGCCAAAAGAAACCGCAACAAAAAACTGGAAGACTAATTCACTGCCAATAATCCCAGAGCAGTCCCTATAAAAAACGTGCCCCCCAGAGCTGCGGATGTGGACCCTGAACTTCCAGACAAACTAAATTTTTATCTTAGTCTAGAACTAGGCCTAATCCATGTCTGTGAAACCGGTTTGAAAAATATGGCTCATATCTCTGCACCTCAGCCCTTCCCCCTCTCTCCTCCTGTTACCATCCAGAAGGACAGGGTAAGAGCTGGTCTTCAAAAAAAGCAGTAAAAGAAAAGCAGCAGGGCCTACTGATCAACTCTCCCTGCTGTTCTCAGTTACTGTGCAGATCAGCTGACATCTTTAACACATCTCTTCGCCAGTGTACAGTCGCACGGTGCTACAATAGAGCTGTCTTACCTGATGGCCGCACCTTTGTCTATGACTGCTTGTCATCGGCTGTTACCTCTTCTGTTCGTCCTCGCTGTTTCTGTCTTTCTGTGTACAAAACGCTCAAACCACAATTGTCTACGATCGGCAAACATTACTGGATTTTCGAGTGTCATTTCTGAAATTATGCGGCTGGGATTCTGGGGAAAGGATTTGCCATCATCCCGTTTGTCCAAATCCTGGCAGAAATATGTCGCTCGCTCTGTCAAAGAGAAAACGTGCTAGGAGACGGGCTAAACGAGCAGGTGCCTTGGTTAAACTAAGAACTTTTGCTTGCTCTCTCTCCCACCATTCGGTTTCGTCCTACCTTCTTCAACTCCCCGTGGCTGGACTTGGACCTCTATTCCCTGATGCTCCCTGGAAACGAGGTATGCCATTCTCCGACCGATTCTCCCAGACTCCAGCAAAACATTTCTGTATGGGCCCCCCGCGAGGCATATTCGGCGATGTAAATTTCCAAAACCTCCGATGGCGACAGTATCGGAAAATGAATATGCTGCCCCAGTCAAGCTGCCTCTGCTTTAACGTCAGATCGCTGTCTAATAAGACTTTTATTCTCAATGACTTCTTCACCTTCTGTAGATTAGACTTTTTACTATTGACGGAAACCTGGCTGAACATTGGTGAGCTTACGCATCTTGTTGAACTGTGTCTTTTGGACTGTGACGTTTTTAGTATGCTCAGACCCTCTGGACGTGGCGGTGGTGTAGCAGTTGTTTTTTTAAAAACATTTTAACTGCCACCAGTTAACCTCGACCTCCAGTTTCAAAGTACAGTAATTAAAGTAGGATCGGTGAATCCCTTTTTAATTGTCCTTGTGTATCGTCCCCCAAAAACACATAAAGATTTTTTCTCACAATCTTCACAGATCGCGCCTAGTTATGAGAGTCTTGATTCTTGGTGATTTTAATATCCATGTCTGCTGTCCATCCAAACCATTAGTCAGTGAATTTATGCATTTAATTGAATCCTTTAATTTCACCCAACACATTACTGGTCCAACTCATAAGCTTGGACATACATTTGACTTGGTTTTGTCAACTGATTTTCCAATTTTCAATCTGGAAATAATTGATCTTTGTCTTTCAGATCCCTGCCCATTCTGCCCTCAAAATCGCTCCTCCCTGTTCACTGCTCTCACTACATTAATGCTTCCACTGCCAATATGTTCTCTGCTGCCCTCATAGCTGCTCCTAATACCTGCATTGTTGAGGCTTCTCCACCTCAACTCAGCACAGAGGAACTTACTTCCTTGTTTAATTCCACTTGCTCCTCCATTCTTGAATCTGTTGCTCCCCTCAGAGTAAAAAACCCTAAGCCTAAACCACAACCTTTGGTAAATTACACCACTAGAGCTCTACGGAGACAATGCAGAAAAGTTGAGCGCAAGTGGGAAAAAAAAATCAGTTATGTAAATATCAGGAAGCAGTTAAGACGGCGAGAGTAAAATATTTTTCTGATCTCATTTCAAATAACTGCCATAATCCTAAAGTCCTGTTCACTACTATAAACTCTCTCGCATGTCCTACCCCCAGACCCAGCCTTGACCGGTCAATTTTAAAATGTGAAGTTTTTTATCAGTAAAATCAAACTCATTAGATCAAACATCTCAACCCCCACCTCTTACCCAACTGTCACTCTAGTCTGTTCTGCCCAATTGAGCTGTTTTAAACCCGTTTCTCTAATCTCTCTCACAGAGACTGTGACCAGCATGAAGTCTGCCACCTGTCCCCTTGACATTGTCCCCACTCATTTCCTAAAGGAGACTTTTGACACTTGGCATTCTCACCATTATAAATAGCTCTCTGGCCACCGGCTCTGTTCCATCCTGTTTCAAATGTGCCGTGGTCTAGCCCCTTCTAAAAACTTAGACTCTACAGTGCCTAGCAACTACAGACCCATTTCAAAATTATCTTTTCTATCCAATATACTAGAAAAGGTTAGTCTGCTTCAGCTGCAGCTCTATCTTGAACAAAACAAAATTCTGGATAAATTCCAGTCAGGTTTCAGGGCGGCTCACAGTATTGAGTAGAGGTTGACCGATTAATGGCATTTTGAGATAATCGGCTTCAGCCGATTAACTCCCAAAAAAATAAAATAATAATCTTCTTTTTTTTAAACATATTTTATTGACAATATAGTGCTCACAGCACTGCACTTACATTTTTTATTTTGGAAAGTATTTATTTTCGTTCTCTCAGAAACAAGGAGATGCTGTTATTATCTGCTGATAAATGCTGTTAAGTGCACTAAAACTTTTAATGTATTTTTTATTTATAAAAGCCGAGTGCAGAGTGCAGATCTACAGAGAGCAAACGGAGACAATGCACATTTTTTATTTTCAAATATTTTTTGTGTTCAAGTGAATACATAAGCGTTAAATAAAATGTTAATTTAAGTTAAGCAGTTTTGCATCTCATTTGTTATTATATTTAAATCGTATTTTATCAGATGCAAAAAAAACAAAAAAACATCATATCGGCATTACATATCGCCCATCCTGCTCTCTAAATATTGACATCGGCCACTGAAAAACCTATATCGGTCGACCACTGGTACTGAGTCGGCTTTACTGAATATCTTTAATGACCTGCTCCTCACTGTTGACTCCGGAAACTGGCATTTTGATTCTCCTTGATCTGTGCCGCCTTTGACACAGTAGACTATGCCATTCTTGTCGACTGTCTGGAGCATGGGCTTGGTGTAAAGGGCACTGACTTGGACTGGTTTACCTCATATCTTAAAAACAGAACTTTTTCAGTTAATACAAGTAATTTCTCTTCCCCCACAGTCAATCTCTCCTGTGGGGTACCACAAGGTTCAATTCTGGCCCCCATCCTCTTCTCCATCTATATGCTGCCATTACATTACATTTACATTATAGCAGACGCTCTTATCCAGATCCATAGTGCGTTAAAACAACCATAAAAGGTAATCACAAATTAAAGTACCAGGCGCAATCATTATGATTGGGGAAATTTTTTTTTTTTGTTGTTTTTTTTTTTTTTTTTTTTTGGGGGGGGGGGGGTTAATAACACAATTACATAATCAAGGGAGGTCACAAGGAGGTAGGGAGGGATGGAGAGAGGTGCAGTTTGAAGAGGTGAGTCTTCAATCTGCGCTTGAAGGCGGTCAGACTTTCTGTTGTTCTGACCTCCACAGTGAGCTCATTCCACCACCGTGGGGCCAGGACAGAGAGACGTCGAGACCGGGTGCTAGTATGAAGAGGGGGGGTACCAGTCGTCCTGAGGAGGCGGAACACAGGGATCTGGCAGGTGTGTAGGGTCTGATGAGCTTTTGGAGGTATGGAGGGGCAGATCCTCGGACTGCCTGGAAGGTGAGCACCAATGTTTTGAATTTGATGTGAGCCATCACAGGTAGCCAGTGGAGGTCATGACATGGGAGTGTCGGGGGAGGTTGAAGACCAGGCACGCTGCTGCATTCTGGATAAGCTGAATGGGTCTAATGGCCGATGCTGGCAGGCCAGCCAGGAGAGAGTTGCAATAGTCCAGGCGGGACAGCATTATCGCTTGGACCAGGAGCTGGGTTGAGTGGGTGGTGAGGAAGGGACGGATTCTCCTGATGTTGTACAGGAAGAACCTGCACGCCCGAGTTACCACTGCGATGTTCTCTGAGAGGGACAGCCTGTTGTCGATCACCACTCCGAGGTTCCTGGCGCAGGGCATTGGGGTCAGTGGAGTGTCCCCTAGGGAAATGGAGAGATTGAGAGGGGGAGAGGTTAGAGCAGGAATGTAGATTAGCTCAGTCTTGCCTGGATTGAGCTTGAGATGGTGATTGTCCATCCAGCTCTGGATGTCTCTCAGGCAAGCGGAGATGCGGGCTGAGGGTGAGAAGGAGAGAAGGAGTTGAGTATCATCAGCGTAGCAGTGGTAAGAAAGACCATGAGCAGTGATGACAGGGCCAAGGGATTTGGTGTAGGCGGAGAAAAGGAGGGGACCAAGGACTGAGCCCTGGGGGACTCCTGTGGTAAGGGGACGGGGTGCCGATACTTTACCAGCCCAGGTAACCTGGGAGGAGCATTCCGAGAGGTAGGACTCAATCCAGGCCAGGGCAGAGCCGCCGATCCCCGCTGCAGACAGGGATGACAGGAGGATGGAGTGATCTATGGTGTCGAAGGCGGCAGAGAGATCTAAGAGTATTAGCACAGAGGAAAGGGAGGCTGCCCGAGCTGCATGAAGCATCTCACTGACGGAGAGGAGTGCGGTCTCTGTTGAGTGGCCAGGTTTGAAGCCGGACTGGTGGGGGTCTAGCAGGTTGTTCTGGGTAAGGAAAGTTGGTTAGAAACAGCACGTTCAATAGTTTTAGAAAGAAAAGGAAGAAGAGATACCGATCTGTAGTTTTGGATGTTGGAGGGGTCCAGCGTAGGTTTTTCCAGGATCGGGGTGATGTAGGAGGGGAAGGATGAGGGGAAGCAGCCAGAGGTCAGGGAGGAGTTCACCAGGGAGGTCACAAATGGGAGGATATCTGGGGTGATTGCCTGGAGGAGAGATGAAGGGATAGGGTCGAGGGCACAAGTAGTGAGGCGATGGGAGAGTAGGAGATGGGATACATCGGTATCAGAAAGGGGAGAAAAGGTGGAGAAACAGGGGGGGGACACAGAAGGGGTAGAGAGAGGAAGAGAGTAGAAAACACTGTCCGTGAGGGGAGGGGGAGTGGGGCTGAAGGAGCTGCAGATATCTGCGATCTTCTCATCAAAGAACTCTGGGAAGTTGTCTGCAGTGAATGAGAAATGAGGAGCAGGAGGGGGTTTGCTGAGGAGGGAGGAGAAGATGGAGAACAACTGACGGGGGTTAGAACTGTACAGTGGGGGTGACGGGAGGGGAGGGACGGTGTGGAACAAGAGGAAGAGAGAATTAAATGAAGTGGTGATCAGAGGTATGCAGAGGGGTAACAGTGAGATCAGAGCAGGGGCTGTTCCTCTGGAAGACTAGGTCTAGGAGGTTGCCAACCTTGTGGGTGGGGGGGAGGGTTGGAGGGTGAGGTCAAAGGAGCGGAGAAGTGGTAGGAAGGCTGCAGACTGAGAGGCGTCTAGATGGATGCTGAAGTCTCCCAGGAGGATCAGCGGGATGCCGTCCTCTGGGAAGGAGCTGAGCAGGGTGTCAAGCTCATCGAGGAAGCACCCCAGGGGACCTGGAGGGCGATAAACAACTATAATGTACAGGTTAATAGCGTGGTTGATAAACACAGAGTGGTATTCAAAACTAGTAATAGATAGATCAGAGAAGGGGAAAACAGAGAATGACTATGAGGGGGAGAGTAGCAAACCAGTACCACCTCCACGACCAGATGGTCGGGGGGTGTGAAAGAATTAGGAAAGATTATTCAAAAATACAACATCTCCTACCACTGTTACACTGATGACACTCAGCTTTACCTCCATTTGAAACCCAACAATCATTTAAACTGCCTCACAGAATGCCTTGAGGACATTAAATGCTGGATGGCTTACAATTTCTTACAACTAAATGAAAACAAATCAGAAATTGTTCTTTTTGGCCCCCAGTTTCCATTAAACTACTCACCAACAGCCTAGGTCAACTATCTACCTATCTTAAGCCTCACGCAAGGAACCTTTGATTTTTGACTCCACGTTAAAATTAGATAAACAGGCAAATGCAGTTAAACAGGTACAATCCAGTTTCTTTCAGCTACGGACTATCAAAAAAATAAAACCTTTCCTCTCACTCAATGATCTGGAAAAAGTCATCCATGCATTAATTTCCTCTCGGCTTGATAACTGAAATTCCCTTTATACTGGGATCAGCCAGTCGTCCATGTCCCACCCGCAGCTGGTCCAAAATGCTGCAGCCCGGCTTCTGACTGGTTCCAGAAAGAGGGACCATATTTCCCGTTTTGGCTTCTCTTCATTGGCTTCCAGTTCATTTTATAATCGATTTCAAGGTCCTGCTTTTCGTTTTCAAAGCCCTCAACCAAATGGCACCCTCCTATATTACAGATCTCCTAAGCCCTTACACTACATCCAGGGCTGTATTCCAATCCCTTATTTTAGCCGTCCTTCTCTCCTCGGTCCTCGTCTGACCCAGAAATCGATAGAGGTTCGCCATCTTTAAGGACATTCCAAACTGCTAAATGCTCCATCGAGGAGCGAGAAGTGGGGAAAGAGGAAGCTCCCGGGAAATCCTTCAGTGAGGAAACACGAGTGCAGCCTTTGCGGAAGTCTTTATTCGGAATGTGTGACGTGTTTGATCCACAGCCACAACATCTGCCACGGTTTAAAAACATGGTGGGACCACTCCTACACAAATGTAAGTGCTTACCGTTCCATTCTATGTATTTTATAAAGCGCTTTAATTTATAATGTCACTCGTTCTTTCGGACAAACGAAAGGCAAGTTTATTCATGAAAAAAGAGACAACAAACATTATAGTTCAGCGTGTAAGCGTAAAATTCCGGACATTTTTTTGTCCCATATAGTTGTTTGTTAGCTAACATTACTGCATAGGAAACGCAAGCTTCAATGAACCCATGTTCTTTCAAAACTGTATAAAATTTTCCTATATATGTAGGCTATGCAATAGGCTATGTCACGTTTAGCCTATATTCACACTATTGAATGCATCCCGGCAAGTAGGCTAACTGAGAAATAGGCTCTACAGTCGCTGCTCGTTTTCCAGTGCAACAACCGAAACATGAACACGCAGCTGCCTTGCTTTCAAAATATGTTCTTCCTCACTCTTGTATGACTGAGAAATAATAATGCCATTTCAGTCTATGTTTCTGCATTTGCTGTCTTTGACCGATGAAATTCATATTAGGCTAGCTTATTAGGATAGCCTACTATTTTGCATCATGTACTTACATATGTCATGTCTGAAATATGGGCTTGTGAAGCCCCTTGACACATGCCGTTGTGATTTAGGGCTATACACAGACATTACTAGCTGGCTTTTACTTTTGCAAGTTTGTTGTGTCATTTACAGGGACAGATGAGAGCACCCTCAGCCTCATTCGGCTGAGGTGTGAAAATTCTATACATTCTATAATGTATGATGTCACGTGTAACTAAAAGATGTTATACAGAAACCTTGGCAATAAGCCAAAAAAGTTCATTTCTTATTTTCTTGCAGGACCATGTCACTGTCCATATTGTATACGCTTGCCTATACTCTTATATTTAGCATGTGACTTGGTGTTCCCAATGTATGATAATCACCGTAAGATATCCATCATGTGGGTTACATGTGGGTATCCCCTTACTTATTAGGCTGCTCTTAATAAAACCGTGATTGCTTTGTCATTGTAGTTACAGTTTTGTCATGTGAAGAGCATTGTGAGACTGAGGGTGGGGTTAGTCTTTATTTACAGGGCACTGATGCTTCACTTGCAACCTTCTTTCTACATGTCATAGGCTAATGTTGACGGAATCACTCCTCTGCACCGTGATTCGTGTCTTGAAGTAGTCGATTGTATGCAAATGATAACTTCTGATATCCCTAATGTAAGTGTGATAGCAAGAGGCATGCCTGTCCCTGTAAATGGACAACCCATGAACATGTTATGGCACGGCAGTAATTGTTGTAGGGCACTTGGGTATGGTATGGTAATGTGTTGTTTTCCTCAGTGAAATTCTTCTGCAGATGGGCCTACAGGGCCAGGTGAGCCCCACCCAAATTGCAAAAAAATGGGACAACCTCAAGTATATAAGGTGAGGTTCAATTTATGTTTTTTATTTGCTAATTTATAGTTTCTTTTGCATACTGAAACAAAATCATGCATGTGCAATAGGCTCACGGCTCACCTTCACCCTTGCATCTTTCCTTGTAGGCACTCAGATGCCCTGCTACAGGGATGGGACAGACAGGGGAGAGGCCACAGCAGCCACATGGTCATGGTTTAATGCAATGCATGAGGCCATCGGGGGGAGGCCATCTATTGACCCTCCTGTCCTGATGGACTTGCGTGTTGCAGAAAACCCGGCACATGTGGCTGATGAGACCTCAGATGGCACTGGCTCATCTCTTCCTGGATTTGTGGCAGTCACTTGTAGCCGGGCGTGTGGAGGAGGAGGAAGAGGATGCACAGCCTGGCTAAAGGCTGTGCCTGTCCCCCACCCCCCAAAAGGAGAAGGACCGGTGAGGGAGCCGTTCTGCGGTTCCTGAAGGAAGATGCTGCCAGAGAAGAGGAGCAATTCAAGGCCATGCTGGAAAGCTCAATCAGGTTACTGGACATGTTTGAGAAAATGCTTAATAAAATGTAAATAGTTCACATAAGTGTTTGTCAATTTGTTTTTTTACTTGTGTTTTTACCTTTTAAGATATAGTTTTCATCAGTGCCCCCTTCAGCAGCACAGAACAATTTGGGAGAAAAAAAACAAAACAAATACCAACAACTTTGCTGATCGTGTAAGCTTCAGGAGGGTAATACCTGGGCTATTTCTGGCTTACCGGTCTCTCGCTCTTTACTGGTAACTTCAAATGAATGTCTTCCTTTTTGTAAATTCTAAGTAGTCAGCCTACATTCATTTTTTCTGCGGGATAAGTGAGGGGTTCTAGCAAGCAATATCACCAGTGTTCAGTATTCAGAGTGCTGAACATTTTAACAAGGAAGGGCATTGACTGTTGGAAACACTGGATTCAGAAAAGACATTTTACAGAATCTTCACTTCCCCGACAGGCTCAGCCGGATTAACCATTAGGGCAACGGGGCACTTGCCCAGGGCACAGGACCTGAGAGGGGCACTGGGCACAATAAAATAAAATAAAACGTTTAAAATTTTTAAAAAAATAATAATAATAATGATACAGAATATTATGCTGTTTTTTGCAACAAATTCAATCCAAATAATATTTTAAATCACGTCAAACTCGTAACAATGTTAAGCATTATGACCCGGCAGTGACTTGACATATGAGCACGTGACGCTCTGAAAACTGAAAGGAGTTGGTGGCATGATGGAGAAGCAGCTAAGTGGGAGCGCTAAAAAAAAATTTTAACGAGAAAAAGAATTGAAAAGAGTCAACGATTTGAAACATCTACCGAAAATAGCCAGATTTTTTACTTCAAACTCTCTGAGCAAAGGTTATAGTTGTTAATATTTCTTATTAGTATTACTACTGTTGTATATTACCAGTTGTATATTATATATTGTATTTTATATTATTATTATTATTATTATTATTGTAAATGTCCTTCTCTACTATGACTGTTTTATATTTAAGCCAAGGTTTGTTGAAGGTAAGGGTGTTTGTAGGGAGGGGGGAGGGAGGGCATTTTGTATTTGTTATTCCATGTGTAAAAAAAAATAAAAGCAATAAAAATCGTTGTGGGAAAGAAAAAAAAAAAGTAAAGGAGTCAGTCCAGTGTGTTAGGGTCACCTGTTCTTCTGTGTACCTGCAAAATGTTGATATAGCCTAATAGTAGCCTAAATTGAAACAATAAACATGCTCTTGACTGCGAGCTACATGCAACAGTGTAGCCAATGGTTTACTTTTGTTCCATACACACTACACAGTAATTGCTTGCTTCATGGCTAGTGATAATTTCACATTTTAGCATTTTATAAATAATCTCTGGTTGAAAGTTGAGTCTTCCCTTGCTACCAGTATCTGCCTTATTTCACTGTAGCAGTCAAAAGATAACTGCTTGGCTACATTGAAATATTTATTGATTACTCTGTAGCCAGGTTCCAATAAGTTCTGTGACAGATTTATTGTAAAAAAACAACAAAAAAAACAACAACATTTGTCCATCTGGTCTGTCTCTCGAATACACTTTCTGCTGAGGCTATCGTACTGTAATATGTACTGATCTCCATTGAGCCATGCAGACGCCTGCTTTGTGAGTAATAGAAACAGAAAAAATATATATTCGACTTTGCAATTGTTGTATTGGTAGGGGGTGGGTTGCTGCGGGCCTGAGTTGGGGGGCACTTGAGTCTTGTTGCCCAGGGCACAGAAAATTATTAATCCGGCCGTGCCGACAGGTGGTTGACATACATTGGTGTCAAACTGGTACGCTTAGTGTGTTTTGAAATAAAGATTGAAAAGAAAATGTGGCACAGAAAAGATGTATGAAACTGATATGTTAGTATCCAGAAGTTATTTTATTAACACTAACATAAATAAAACAGATGTGGATTAACACTATGGACAGAAAGAGCTGCTGCAAGGGAGAATATACAAACATAAGAAACTGAGACACTAACAAAAAGTTCTCTTTTATAAGTAATATTTCAAACAATTGCCAAATTACATATAATCATGTTCATTCAGTGCTACTGGACAAGCATTTGGAGCAGACTGTTGCCCCGCCAGTCGGTCTCACCGGCCATGTCCGCTTTGTTCCCCCTTCACTGGACGTGGTGGAGCCACACCAATATCACCAACATC
This sequence comes from Ilyophis sp. 1 JC-2022, assembly GCA_022702515.1. NCBI lineage: Eukaryota > Metazoa > Chordata > Actinopteri > Anguilliformes > Synaphobranchidae > Ilyophis > Ilyophis sp. 1 JC-2022. The sequence goes on along the minus strand of CM040403.1, from coordinate 73,914,829 downwards.
CTCAACGGCCTCAAGGATGTCCCCCTTTGTCAGGCAGATTTTATGGAGCACGGCACATGCGGTGATGACCGTGGGTACATAGGTGTGGTCCACCTCCAGTCTTGAAGAGCAGGCACCTCCTGGACCCTTAAGCGGTGTGCCCAGCCAACGCTCCCCATGCGGCAGTTGCATCATCAACGCTTCCATGGAGCCATGGCTCAGACGGTAGTCTACCATGAGGTTCTGGACCCTATTAAAGCTGGAGCACTGACAGTGGCATTTTTTGGGCATAATGCCCCGCTGTTGGATCATCGACCTAAAAAAGAATGAAATGAAAAACATGAAGTGTGTACATGCAGCCTACAGTTCACACAAGTTGATTGATTAACACCAAACCACAGTAGCCAAATGTACAGTTTGTAGTCCTACGTGCAGGTAAATGTGTGGCATTATAGAACATGCAATTACTGTGTGCATGACATAACTTTGCTGTATATTTATCCAGGTGAATTCTACTCCACCCACTGTTAAGTGCTTCATGCTTATCAATGTCCTTGTTTGATCAAGAGCACTGTCTTATGACTACTGTTGAGAATGTGATTCTTACCTCACTTAGGAACAGGACAGAGTGAAGCAGTCGTGATTCTGAACTGGCAACGCCACCGTTCCCGCTGAAGCCAGTGCCATGCGTTTAGGGCGAACGCTAAGTTCATTGCGTACAGTAGCAGAACAGTATAGTAGTCCATTGAAGTGCGCGATCTAAGTTTTGAAATCAGTATGTCGCTTATATACCATCAGATAATACATGCTTGATTAATTAATTAAACGGCATCAGCTGGGTTATTGGCTGGAAGCTCTTTAATAATTGGATAACGCAGCTGATCTGATGGGACTGCATGATATGGATCCAAATGTGTCATTTGTAATGTGCTCCAATTTTAACAAACAAACATGCATTCAAGTCCATTGATGAATTGACCATTGAGCATGTGGAATATAGGCGCAGCCTACTTACAATTTAAATTATGCTTTGTGCAATCTTTATTCACACAGTGATAAATAGCTGTTGTGGATGTGTTAATGGGACACTGTACGTCAAAGACAAACCCCTGTAATTGAGACAATATCCCTATTTCACATGTCATTTTCACATCTGTCAAATTACATGGGAGAAAATCATTGCAAATAATTGTGATAACTTCACAGTGCAATATAGCGTCAAATAAAACGATAGTTTATACCATTTTGCATGCAAAAACAAGCTCAGAGATAAAAATACGATAGGCTACAGAACAATCCGTTAGCCTTCATGGCCACTGACAGGTGATACGGCTTTCTTTCTTTTTTTTTTTTTGACAGGTGATACAGCTGTCCATTAGTAATTGATGTCGCTTCAGCTGACGCTTGACTGAGCAAGGACGTTCCATTTGCCTAATTCATGTTGCCTCGGTTGCTGCGTCCTCGTATGTGATCCTTGGATCTTTTCCTTATGCCCTCCATGGGGTGGAGCTAATGAGCAGGGAAAGGACGCAAGGAGTAAAAATAAGGGATTGGAATGCAGCCCAGGTCTCTCAGGTAGTCTGACATGGGCCTCCTGGCCGTCCCGTGCTCAAAACTAAAAACCAGAGACGGCCGCGCTTTCGCAGTTGCAGCCCCTAGACTATGGAATATCCTTCCCCCTTCCATCAGATTCCCCCCCATCTGTCGATTCTTTTAAGTCTCGGCTAAAAACTTATTTCTACGCACTAGCGTTTGATTAATTAGGTTTTGTGCTGCTTGTATACAGTGTATATGTCTCTTCTATGTACGTCTTCTAAAGTGGGTGTTCTGCTTGTATATAGTGTATATTTATTTTCTATATACCAATCTCCATTTCTTTACTGTATTTTAATGTGACACTTAAAACTTTGTATAGCACTTTGGTCAACTCATTTTTAAATGTGCTCTATAAATAAAGTTGACTTGACATTGACTCAATCCATCATCATCCCGGTCCCCAAGTCGACCAAAATAACCTGCCTCAATGACTACAGGCCTGTTGCCCTCACATCTGTGGCCATGAAGTCATTTGAGCACCTGGTGCTCAACTACCTTACAGCCTAAACTTCATGTCAACCCCCATCAATTCACCTACCATGCCAACAGGTCTTGACAAGCAAGTCAAGAGGATGCCATCAGCCTGGTACTCTATCACACGCTACCTGACCTGGAGACCTCCATCACCTATGCAAGTATACTGTTCATCAACTTCAGCTCGGTGTTCAACACAACCATCCCCACCAAACTATTCTCTAAGCTTCAGAACATGAATATAAACCCAGCGATAAACTACTGGATCCTGGACTTTCTAAATAACAGAACTCAAACAGTCAAGGTGAACCACTGAACATCTCACCCTCTGACCCTCAGCACTGGGGCCCTTCAGAGCTGTGTCCTGCCTTCCTTGCTCTTCTCTCTTTACACCAACTAATTCACCTCCCTGGACAGCTCAGTCAAAGTCGTCAAGTACGCTGACAACACCACCATTGTTGGCCTCATCACAGACAACAATGAGACTATATCGGCAAAAGGTGGATAGGGTTGCAAGATGGTGCTCCAACAACCGCCTGCACAACACTTCTAAAATCATGGAAATAGTTTTTGACTTCAGGAACACAAAGATGATGCCCAAACAGCAAATAACAGTCTAAGACTAACCTATAACTCTGACAGACTTTTTCTAATTTCTTGGCACCCATATCAGCAATAATCTAAAATGGGACAAACACCAAAACTATCATGAAGGCCCACCTGTGGCAACTGAAGTACAGGGTGAAACACCTGGTCCAATTCTACACCACCATTACACAAAGCATCCTGACATCATCCATTACAGTCTGGTACGGTACTACAGATAGCAACACCAAAGACAAACTACAGCGCATAGTCAAGAATGCCTCAAATAACAGGATGTGACCTTCCCTCGCTGGACTCCCTCTTCACCACCCGCATAGTGACTCAGGCTGGTAAGATCGCAGATGACCCCTCCCACCCAGCCCACTACCTTTTCCAACATATGCCCTCAGGTAGATGCTACAGGTCTATGTTTTCCAAAACCACCCGCTTAAGACAGTTTTTTCCCCCACAGCTATCAGAACTCTTAACTCCCTCCCCAACTAAGACATGTCACAGCCTACTGGACAGTGACGATGCTACAGTGTCCTTATTAGGGATCCAAGCACAAAGTGCTGGAACCCTATTCCTGGTTTTATTATTATTCACACATTTGTTAGAGTTGCAGCAGAACCACTTGGTAACTTGATCAAATTTTGTAGCGGGACACATGTACAGCAAATTTCAATCCAATTGACACATATGTTTTGAGCTATAACCTTTGGACCGTTTGGTCCATCTTATCTTAGGCCTCAGATTCCTTAGCTCATGGCAAACAACTTTGCCGTTAAGACCAATGAATTTGGAATTTTAAGAACCATATTGGATTTCTAGCAAATTTAAATTTTGTGTAAAACCTTTAAAAAAATCTCTCCTCCTAGACCAGTTAACATATCAACATAGAACACACAAATTTGTTCAGGAGACAGTCCTCTAAAAAGTTACTATAAAGGAAGCTGATAGTCCAAACATCCTGACTGCAGTAAGCCGATAAACTGATGTGGACGCGGCTAGTCACAAAAATGCTAATAACTCCAAAATGGTTCAATGGATATTAATTAAATTTAGTATCTATACTTGCACTGACATTACGAGCCAAAATCTAAAGTATTGGCCCAATAAAATCAAATGGTGGTGCTATAGAGCATACCTTTTTTTTTAAATTCATAAATTCATGAGGTGTCATATGGCCACACAGCAATTTTGGCACTGATTAGCCACTTGGTGGCGCTGTAACTGTCATTTGAATTTCAAATATTCAAACAATCCTAACTTCTGCCCCTTTGGAGATACTTACATCCTACATCAGAAGATGTCTCCCCATGGACAAATCAATTGCTGAAGAGTCATAAGGTCCACCATTTTGTATTTTCAGCCATTTTTTATTTATTGAAAAACCTTTAAAAAAACATCTCCCCCTAGAGTGTTTGATCCATCAACATGGAACTATTACCAATTAGTTCAGATGAAGGTCCTCTTAAAAGTTACAAAAATAAATCAGATATTTCAAACATGGCCACAATTGATGTGGGTGGTTTGCCACAAAAATGCTAATAACAAAATAATGGTTTGAAGCATATTGATGAAATATGGTAGCTATACTAGCACTCACATCAAAAGCCAAACTGTAAAGTATTGGCCAAATTGAATCAAACAGTGGCACTATAGAGCATAATTTATAAATTCATGAAAAATCACTGTTGCGGTTTAAATATTTTGTGTAGTGATCAATCACTGGGCCACCACAGGTTATCCACTATGGCTTAGTGGTAAGAGCGATGGCGTTTGATGTGGGAGACCTAGGTTCAATTCCCATGAGGTACCAAAGGTTATATTTCTTTTTTATATTCACATTTCTTATGCTTTTCACATCTACAAATCTTATTTTCACATTAATGGGGTAGGAAACGCCAAAACTAATTTTTTTGAGTTAATTAATAACAAAAAACAGTTTGGCCGCAAAAGACAGGAAATTCAAATGAGCACCAACAAGCCAAACGAGCCAAGCTCTCTACACAATCAGGAATTTCCAGTACTCCATTTTTTATATCCGACTGCTATACAATTCTGTAGGTCTACTGTATTTCAAACAACATGTACTCATCACTGGGCAGATTGGTTCAAACATTCCCTCAGTGTGATGTTCTGAGAAAGACCCAAATGCAGACCACAGGTAGCAGGCAAAAATGTTTACTCACAGTCCAAGATCAGTAGCCAGGTAATCAGAGTTCAGACAGTACAAAATCAAAATCCAAAAGAGTAGTAAAAATAAACGTAGCAAGTTGTGCATGTTATGCCTTTCACGCATACGAATGTGAGCTAGATGCTTACATCCTACCTCCAAAGATGTCTCTCCTCATGGACAACTCAAGTTCTTAGTAGTCATAATGTCCACCATTTTGTACTTTTCGCCATTTTTAATTTATTGAAAAACCTTTAAAAGACATCTGCTAGACCGTTGACAAATCAACATGGAACTATCATCAATTTGTTCAGACAAAGGTCCTCTTAAAAAAGAAAGTGGATATTTCAAACTGCATCACTGCATTAAGCCAATAAAAACTGATGTGGGCGTAGTTTAGCACAAAAATGCTAATACCTCCAAAATTGATTGAAGGAAATTGATAAAATTTGGTAGCTATACTAGCACTCACATCCAGAGCCAAACTCTAAAGAATATACCTAATAGAATCAAATGGTGCCGCTGTAGAGCATAATATATTTTTTTAATATTCAGAAATTCATTAAAACTTGTAGCGATGAATTTTCTCATCTGGAACACATACAGGTGCAGCTCATTAGAATATCGTGAAAAAGTTAAATATGTTTTGTCACTCATTTCAGAAAGTGAAACTCATATATTATATAGATTCATTACACCTAGAGTGAAATATTTCAAGCCTTTATTTCTTGTAATTTTGATGATTATGGCTTACAGCTAATGAAAACCCAAATTCAGTGTCTCAGAAAATTTGAATATTGTGAAAAAGTTCAATATTGGAAACTTATGGAGTCACACTAATCAGCTAATTAACTCAAAACACCTGCAAAGGTTTCCTGAGCCTTTAAATGGTCTCTCAGTCTGGTTCAGTAGGCTACACAATCATGGGGAAGACTGCTGACTTGACAGATGTCCAGAAGACAGTCATTGACACCCTCCACAAGAGTGCTGTATCCAAGCATATTCATAGAAAGTTGAGTGGAAGGAAAAAGTGTGGTAGGAAAAGGTGCACAAGCAACAGGGATAACCGCAGCCTTGAGAGGATTGTCAAGCAAAATCCATTCAAGAATTTGGGGGAGCTTCACAAGGAGTGGACTGAGGCTGGAGTCAGTGCATCAAGAGCCACCATGCACAGACGAATCCAGGACATGGGCTACAAATGTTGCATTCCTCGTGTCAAGCCACTCCTGAAGCAGAGACAACGTCAGAAGTGTCTTACCTGGGCTAAGGAGAAAAAGAACTGGACTGTTGCTCAGTGGTCCAAAGTCCAAAATTTTGCATTTCATTTGGAAATCAAGGTCCCAGAGTCTGGAGGAAGAGTGGAGAGGCACAGAATCCACGTTGCTTGAAGTCCAGTGTGAAGTTTCCACAGTCAGTGATGATTTAGGGTGCCATGTCATCTGCTGGTGTTAGTCCACTGTGTTTTCTGAGGTCCACAGTCAACGCAGCCATCTACCAGGAAATTTTAGAGCACTTCATGCTTCCTTCTGCTGACAAGCTTTATGGAGATGCTGATTTCATTTTCCAGCAGGACTTGGCACCTGCCCACACTGCCAAAAGTACCAAAAGCTGGTTCAATGACCATGGTATTACTGTGCTTGATTGGCCAGCAAACTCGCCTGACCTGAACCCCATAGAGAATCTATGGGGTATTGTCAAGAGGAAGATGAGAGACACCAGACCCAACAATGCAGACGACCTGAAGGCCGCTATCAAAGCAACCTGGGCTTCCATTACACCTCAGCAGTGCCACAGGCTGATCGCCTCCATGCCACACCGCATTGATGCAGTAATTCATGCAAAAGAAGCCCCAACTAAGTATTGAGTGCATATAAATGAACATATTTTTCAGAAGGCTGACATTTCTGTTTAAAATATCCTTTTTTATTGATCTTATGTAATATTCTAATTTTCTGAGACACTGAATTTGGGTTTTCATTAGCTGTAAAGCCATAATCATCAAAATTACAAGAAATAAAGGCTTGAAATATTTCACTCTATGTGTAATGAATCTATATAATATAATGAGTTTCACTTTCACATGAGTGACAAAAAATATTGAACTTTTTCACGATATTCTAATTTTTTGAGCTGCACCTGTATGTGTACTAAATGTATTGCCACCATCTTGGCCTATACATTTTTGTTTTGGCCTAACCACATGAGTGAGACCTATGTAGCTTTGGTGATGACTACATTGAGAGAGAAATAATCTGGCTGTTGAATTGTTGTATTTAGTCTCATTGGAAACGTTTTAATATCTTCAGAAAAGTACAAAGAAATTGCACATTTTATGAAGTGCTTCTCAAATTATTCAGTTTAGCCAAAATTAACTGAAGATGGTGGTCTGAACTAGGGATGTTCCTAACGACTAATTTCCCTGACGGTTAAACGGAAGTTTAAATTTAGACTAGTCGACTAGTCTAAAAGTAAGAAAACACTCAGAAAACAGTCCAAATTGAGCACAATTTAATCAATAAGGTTAAACATTGTCCGAAAAAATATATATTGCGTATTATATTTGCATTATGAACATTATCCTACAAAACATGACAACAACTCACTAAATAAAAGTTAACAAATAACATTTATTGAAAACAATATTCAACGTAACAAAACATTTTTAGGAAACGTGCCTGATTATTACAACGGCATTTTCATTGGGTGAACGCGATCGCATAGCAAATACAGTAAAAAATAATAATCGGTCATCAGAAAAACAATAATACCAATAATAGGCCCACAAAAAAAAAACAATTAGGCCGACTGATCGACGTGACATTAGATTAGTTTTATTGGGCTATTCAACAACGCGATCGGCCTACTTACTCTTTCCACCTCGCTGGTTTAACTTGCAGGGCGAACAGGCTAATGCGTTGTTTTTTTCCTTCGTTTTAAAAAAAAATATATATTTTTATCCGGTTGTTAACATTAGTAACGGATGCTCGTTTTTTTATAAAGCAACATTTGACCAGGAAAACATGACATTTCAGCGCAAATTATGTCAATATGTAATTTAAATGTGTACATTCATAAAATAATAAGTTTAACCGACAAGTATTTTTGGTGCCGACTAGCGAGGGTAGCAACGTTTAATCGGCTAGTCGACTAAACGCGCACATCCCTAGTCTGAACAGTTTGACCTTTTATACATATTCATGTTTAGACACTCATGTCAAGCAGCTACGTGTCTCACCTTCAGCTATGTGTCTCATACTTTCTGAGAATCAATTGTAAAAGGAAATCAAATTAAATGTTCATTTAAACATAGGATTTCACAAGAGAATATACCAGTTAAAATTTAGATAAACTCTTGTCAGTTTGTGAAATTGTGCAATGTAACATGTTTTTTTTTTGTTGCAAAATTACAACCTTTTGCTTGGACCCAGTGTATAGCTGTATTTATATGTATTTATTGTTGGGAAATTGGGTATATGTTTCACTAGGAGCTAATAAGCTGTACCGTAAACAAATACCAACCTGCAACCTGAGTGGCAATAAAACTTTCTTGAAAGGAATAGTAATTTGTCATGAAATTTTTACGTTTGTATTTCTCTACACAGTGGTGCTATAATAGTCAGTTGAATTTGCAATAATTAAAAAATCATAGCTCCTGCACTGTTTGACTTGAAACTAATGTTAGAAGATGTCCTCTGTGCACTGAACAAAGTTCCATCAAGGAACAATGAGACCAAAATATTGGATTTTCGAAAATTCTGAATAGTCTTAGAAATATAAAAAATGCTTCTGTTACCAAATTTTTGGTCATTTTTTGCTTCATCTCACACGCCTTCATACAGGCAAAAAATGGTCGAATGACGATCCAATACATTTGCAGTGGGCTTATCACAAATGCTAATAATTAGAAAAACTTTTTACATAAAGTTATGAATCTTGGTGGGTTGATTGAAAGTTATATCAAGACTCCTGTTGCAAAGGCCTAGCCCAATCAAACCACATGGTGGCAATATAGAGATCCAAAACATTACTGTTCCCGTGCAGAGATTTCAAACTTGCAACAGTGACGAAAAGCCCTGATTAGAAACATCAATATGTGCTTCTTGGGTCAGCTGTCTTGAATTGTTCATGTTGTATTATAATACTCTATTATAATCAATTCCTTTTCTGAGTTCAAAATTCAGTAAAATCACTGATGCATCATCTCAGTTGGAACATATACAGTGCCCTCCACTATTATTGCCACCCCTGGTAAAGATTAGTAAAAAGGTTATACAAAATTCACCGTTTGGTGAATTAGCTTAATCTCACACTGAAAAATTTATAAAAATCCAACCTTTAATTGAAGTAAATTTATTATGAGAAAAAAATCCCTCATCAAGAAATCATTATTTTTAACAAAACCATGTGTGCCACAATTATTGGCACCCCTAGATATATATATAGAATAAAGTAATTCATTTCTTATTGCGACAGATCTAAATTTTCACAAATTTGTATTACAGTAACAAATCCTAACTAACCTTAGGAACCCTATCTTATCTTACTCCATCCTATCTTATCTCAGGATAGGAAATCAGAACCTAAATAGTCAATCAGAAGTCGTTGATCAACTTTCATGTCTGTTACCTAACAACCACCGCCACTTTTTCTTATCGCGCAGAGCTGCTAACAACAATGAAGTTACGACACCAACAGGGTTGTCCTAAAGTTAGGACACTTTATTTGGGATTTTGGCAAGTTAGGATGCTTCTGTAATACACTTGTCCTATCTGGAGTTAAGACAGGAAAATGGACTTGAGAACTTTTTTTCTGTAATGGCTATTTGCCTAAATTAGTTCCTAACTCAAATTGCCATGCTTTACTACACAGATACGATAGGATTCCAGAGTTACGATGTTTCTGTAATACGGCCCCAGGCCTTTATTTCTTTAAGATATAAACAAAAATATAAATCAAAACATGTGTTTGGAGTGAGTAGGTGACCCTGTCCTAATATATCCGCACATATATTAGCTAATATATAGCTGGACGCAGCAATTCCTGGGGGAACAAGCACCTGTTAAGGGTAAAATGGTCAAAGTGAGTTCAAGGCTGAATTAAATGACCTGATGGACTCAAATGACTACGTGATTTGGGAGGGCATTCCAGAGGTGTGGACCCAAAGAACAGTACAGTCCCCAAGCTCAAACCGAAGGATTTGAAGGAGTACTGAAAATAGGGGTGGCATTAATTTTGACACCTTTTTCTTTGGGAATTAAAATGATTCATTGTAAAGCATACAATATAGCACATTAAACGTGTTGTTTATACAGCAATGTTTTGGTCATCTTTATCAAGCGTGCCAATAATTCTGGAGACGACTTTCCGTGGCAGTCTATTGGGGCCTTTGCTCCTGCCATAAAGTTCAAGTAAACTCATTCAACTCAAATCAGTCTGTGTAATGCTGCTTAATGGCATTTACATTTAATCACCTTTGGGGAGGAAGGAAACTGTTAACTGAAGGCAAGTTTGCAGTAGACACACATGTACAGCTGCGGTTATGAGCCGTAAATGTGATAACGCAATTGAGGATAAATCTAGACAGAAAAAATGTGTTTAATGGTTTTAAGTGAAAGTAAATACCGTATTGCCCTGTCAAAAGAAGGCAATAGAAATAAAGTACTCAAACAAGAACTTGGATTGCCATAAACGCTTTTAGTGATGAAAAAAATTAAACACACACACACACACACACACACACACACACACACACACACACACAGCATATACAAACCCCAATTCCAAAAAAGTTGGGACAGTATGTAAAATGCACATAAATGCAGATTAAGCTGTAAATTACACAGGAATAGTATGGAACTCATGGTTGGCTAAATGGCTATAAGTCATCAAGGGTCTGAGGTATCAAATATAGGGTCTGAGATATGCAGTAGATATGGATGGATCATTTTACGGGTTGTTTTTCCTCACTTATTTTCCTATTGAACTCTATGGACAAATAAGTCAGGAGAAAGAACTCTTAAAGTGATCCATCCATATCTACTGCATATCTGGCAGCAGAGTGATGGTTTGAGGCTCGTTTGATACCTCAGACCCTTGATGATTTACATCCATTTAGCCAACCATGGGTTACATACTATTCCCATGTAATTTACAGCTTAATCTATTCCCACCCCCCAATTCCCATAGAGATCCATTCAAATGCAGAGAGGTTATAGTATCGCTTGTAAGAATACCTGAAAATAAGATATCAAGTATTTTGATATCCTTTTATACCCAGTCATGATAGCATTACCTGTTTACCTGTGGAATGTTCCAAACAGGTTTTTTTTTTTTAAACTTCCCAGTCTTTTTTTTTTGCCCCTGTCCCAACTTTTTGGAATGTGTTGCAGGCATCAAATTCGGAATTAGCGTATATTTACAAAAATCAATAAAGTTGATACAGTAAAACATTAAATATATATTTGTACTGTTTTCAATTAAATATAAGTAAAAATGAATATAAAAATCACTGCAGTCTGCTTTAATGTGCATTTTACATACTGTCCCAACTTTTTTGGAATTGGGGTTTGTATATATGAGCACAAATATGATACTGCAAGTAAAAGTGTGATATGTGGCCCAAAACTTAATTTTTGCTCAGAATGTTCAATTCTAATAACACAAATGTTATTTTCAAGTTGGATACTTACACAAACAGTGTATCTAAAAGATAAGAATAAAAGCCTTATCCCAAATATGAAATTGAACCTGTTAAGCCAGAATGGCACTAATTGACATCACTTTGCAGACATTGCATTCTTCACATCAAATCTCAGTGAATTGTAATGATAAAGCAAAAATGTTTTAATGTACTGTCAACAGAAGAATGTCAATTCAATTGGCCATGGTTAACATATTGTACGATTGGGGCAAAATATTATGAGCCTTGAAAACGGCATATGTTGTTGAATTGAATTCATTGGTTTATTGTAATTGTCTATGTTTGATGCTGTTTCTTTATAAGCAGCGAGTGCCCAAAAATCATCAAAGTGGGCAGAAACATTTGGCTGGGAAACAGCATTGATCATGTTCTGCAATGTTCCTTTTAGAGGGTTTGCCTTAGGTCACATACAACTATTAAAATTAATATAAAATGAAATATATATATTTTTTCACTGTTGCTATAACTGCTACAACTAACCCTAACCAAAAAACAAATCATGGCGTAAGAACGCTGTCAAAAATATGTATGCATAACTTTAAACATTTGTGCGTAAATACATTTGTTGTACACAATATGTATGCATAACTTTAAACATTTGTGTGTAAACACATTTGTTGTACACAATACGTATGCATAACTTTAAACATTTGTGTGTAAATACATTTGTTGTACACAAAATTAATAAAATCACATAAAATATGAAGTTGTAAAATTGCGTATGTGTGTTTTTATGAGAGTACGAATCCAAAAGCTATGGCTGCAAAAATTTCTACGGCTACAAATTCTTCCTTACGAATACGGATTCAAGTTTGTGGGTACGAGTCGAAAAGTGTTAAAATTATGTCACTGGGGTCACAGGCAGGTCACAGAGAAAATGAATCGAACATCGATTCCACCAAATGCGCATGCGTCAAAGGCGCATGATGACTTTGAAATCACGAATTGAACTGTATTAAATTAATTAAAATAAATAGGCTAAACTTTAAATGGATTCACTGATGATATTACACCAATTACAGTATACCGTAAAACTTCTTATAATAGCCCCGGTGTTTATTTGTTTGAAAAATGTAGCGCACCCAGCCTTTAATAGAGACAGGCCATTATTAGAAACAGGCGTTTATATCATATAGGGCATTGAGATTTACCATGATATTATAGAAAACTACCAAAACTGTGGACTAAATTTCAGCAAATCATTGCAATAATCACACAAAACTATGGAATACTGTATCAAAAATAATTGAATGTAGGCTATTAGCGGCACCATTTAATTTCGTATAGATCATACAAAATGTATGCCTACGCAAAATGAATGATTAACGCATGGATAGAGTCAAAGAGTCAAATAAATAGGCCTAGCCTACAGCATGTGAATAGCCCGTCAACAACAAACAAAAAACTAGGCTAGCTAGTCTCTAGCTGTTCCTAGTCTCTGTTTTTTCCACTCTCGTATAGGCTACTCTCTTAGGATCGACCCCGAAGTGCCTGGCTGTCGTCTAATACTTTCTTTTTAAAATTAATTTAGATTTTTCTTTTTGGTGCCATGTTGGTTGTGCTAGCTGGATACGACAACTACAAATTTCCCCAGAAAGCCTTCACATTAAACTGCTTAGTGATAGCAACCAGATAAACAATCAGTTGCGTTCAAATTGACAACACACTGAACGTTCGCCAAGGATTGCCAAAAAATAGAATAGAATAACTTGTTTTCCTGTGAGAAGACAGGGTGCAGTTGTTAGAGAAAAATAAATCTATGCATTACTCAATGATTAAAGCTATTAAATAGAGGTGTTTATTATCCAAAATGTATGATCACATGTTTACTGGAAGGTTTTGACACAATCAGACAAAACCTGTTAGTCATAAAGGGGGGGTCTGGTGAAAGGAGATTGAAGGCTTAGGAATGTGAAACTAGAACAGAAAGTCCTGTGCAGTAAACAGAATGTTGCAAAAAGCACATTCTGTAGATAAAGGAATGGAGGAGTATTGAGAAATTATTCGCTTATGATTGGATGGTTTTTGCTGCATTAAGAAGAATATAACTACAGGAGGACTGTATTATTTTGTTAGAGTGTATGCTACGCAGCTGTATGTGATACATCTCTCCTTGTTTGTTGCTGCAGTAATAAAGCTTGTAAAAGGAAAACTTCCTTGCTGTTTGAAAGACTCTCAGTTTGTACTTTGTATAAAACTAGAGCTAGTTTTCACGGGATACCTTGCAAGAAGTTCACAAACCCACAAGATAGGGAAATTTCCCTGACACAGTGAACATGAATTGCGTCAGATGCATTCGGGTGCAAACATTGTGTGTTTAGTCGAGCTGTGTACTTCGAGTATAGAACAACTCACAGTGAACATGTTTGCATGTTTGCTAAATAACAGCTCACATTAAAAAAAATTGCGTGATTTTGATTGTTAGAGCAACTAGATAAACAATTTTGACCCGGCGTTTATTGGAGACCGGCGTTTATTCGTTTGATTATGTCACGCATCCCACCATTTGTTTGTGACAGGCTATTATTAGAGACTCAGCCTTTATTATAAGTTTTACGGTATGCAACTAACACATTAGTAGGCTACACAGGATAATTACAACTTCAAGAATGTTCTGGACCAATAACGTCAGTGCACCGATCGATCAATAGGATAAGGAGTATGGCAAGCCAAATAAGGATTTATTCCATATCCCTGATATCCAATTTACGGTTTCCCACTAGTTCCATTAATTTAATACATTTCAATTAGTGATTTCAAAGCCATCGTGCGCCTTTGACGCATGCGCATTTGGTGGAATCGATGTTCGATTAATTTTCCCTGTCACCTGCCTGTGACCCCAGTGACATAATTTTAACACTTATTTTGGCTGCGGTCCAATCCGTTAAATGTTCTGCCCTCCTGCACTTGAATTTGAATTTAGTATTTGAATTATATGCGTGTGACATTTAATAAACTTGGATTTAAAAAATTCAGATCCATAAATACAAATCTCTCGGATTCAAATTTCTAAAATTCTGATTGTTTTTGTTAACTAGGCCAAAGGTGAAGCATCCAGGCTAAAAGTAGAAGCTTTCACAACTGTCAAACTTGAGTTTAGTTTACGCCGTGTTCTCAATGCGAAGTAAAACAGCCACATATATACTTTAAGGTTATGTTATACATTGAACAGGACAGGGTAGGCTTGGACCATTATTATTAGCTGCTCCTCCATTGCTGCAACTTGAGTGAAATCGAGCGGAACGATTATTCACAAAATGGTTTTGTGTCAGTTGGAGAAATACGAAGCGTGGAACTCTGATTGGCTCAAAAGTAAAATTGCGGGCAACATTTATCGGTCAATTTTGGTCGCTCAGTTGCCTAGTTGCTCAGGTTACTGACGATGCGTTCTCACAGCGAGCAACTGGTCGCTGAGTTGGTCAATTCTACAAGGCTGGGGGCGGGGCAAGAGTTTCCCGTTGTGTCATCCAAGTCAGTTCGTGCAGCTACAATTTTTGGATAAAGAGAAACAACAGCAGTAACCTACGTATAACAAAGACATATTTGCGATGCATCCTATTCTTTCTAGTTATGTCATGACACTGATAATTATGTGTTCTCGCTAGCTAGCAATAGGCTAGCCTATATCTACCTTCGTCGCAAGCTAGAAATATTTATCTATCTATCTAGATACATAGATAGATTTATGTATAAAACTCAACATGTAGTTTGGGTTCAATGTGATATTGGTAGAACAGCCACATATATCCTTTAAGGTTATGTTATACATTGAACAGAACGTGGTAGGCTTGGACCATTATTATTAGCTGCTCCTCCATTGCTGCAATTTGAGTGAAATCGGGCGGAGCAATTATTCACAAAATGGTTTTGTGTCGGTTGGGGAAATATGAAGCGTGGAGCTCTGATTGGCTGTTGGTCTGATGGTCACTCAAAAGTTAAATTGCGGGCAACATTTATCGGCCGATTTTGGTCGTTCAGTTGCCTAGTTGCTCAGGTCGCTGACCGTCGCTCAGCTTCATAGAGAATGAATGGACTTCCGGCGACTGGGCGACCGAAGTTGCTGGATGTGAGAACGCAGGGTTAGGCTGCGTCCCAATATTCTTCACTCACCACCTCCCTTCCTCCACTATCCCACTACCACTCCTCTCTTACCCGGGAGTATTTGCATGTACAGTATACAATGTACCTCACATTGCGGTTTGCGTCGAGACATTCATTAATATGTAACCATTCAGGCACGTGCACACATAGACCTCAAAGGGGGCTTGAGCACCTGCCATTTGGCCTGCTATAGAGAAGTGCCCTTTTTCAGTAAAATAAAAAATATATATATTTTTAAAATAAATAAATAAATAAATTCCTGTTTGCGCACAGCCTGCCCTGTCGAACAGATATATTGATTGAATCAAAATATCAGGTCGGGAGAGTGGTGCTCCCCAGCGATGCCCTCTACCTCTACCCTCCCTCTTGGTTTCCGCCGCAGCGGCGAGCACTGTGTGGGCACCGAGCCTTTCTATGGTGAAAGAACGCACGCAAAATTGCACGCATAGGCACTCGACAGTCGTGAGTCAGTCAGTGTGATGAGTTACTTTGAGGCAGACATCAGGTATGTAGCCAAACAAAGTATAAATATTAGGGGTGGGACAATGCACTGATGCATCGATCCGAATGTGTAAATACAACTGCATCGGTCTGTAAGATTTGAATCGATAAGCATCGATTAATATCGCATTTTAAATGAATGTGCACATGTATTCATTTATTCAAATTTGTAAAAAAATATATATTTCTGAGACACGACTACTTTTAAAACTGTTTTGACCAGCTTCAATCCATGTTTCTGCTCCAACCCCCACGTAAGCGTGAGTTGAAAGTAGGGAAAGGCGGGAATCAAGCGACAATGAGACGGACAGATCTGAGCGAAATGGCTAGCTGCGTGCTCGCTGAGTGCGACAAAAGAGACAGAAATTTACAGAATGTGCGATGTTCCGAACAGAAAATCAGTGGTATGGAAGCATTTCGGGTTTAGAAAGAAGGAGGGTGTACTTGACAAAACCGCTGCAATATGCAAGATATGCCAAGTAGAAATCAGATACACAGGCAACACCACAAACATGATAAACCATTTGAGCTGACGATACACAATTGACGTGAAGGACAGCAAGCGCGTTAGCAAGCTGGTTAGCAAGCTAAACTCGGGAGTCATTGACACTTCCCCTGAGTTTCCTGGAGAAATGGCCAAACAGTTCTATTTTTTTGTATAATTGTTTTTATTCGTTTTTATACACATACCGTGTCCAGACAGTTAATTGTAAAGTGCTTTCTGATATTTAAATTTAAACCATTTTCTATTCAAAATCAAGTAGACGTTAGAGACAAAAAACTAAAATAGTAAGACTATTTCCAATGTCTTACGTTCAATTAATTATTACTACGTTAACTGTCCGATTCACAAAATGAATGTCGTGGAACCTAGATACACCATACCATGCAGAAAATATTTGAGTGAAAAATGTATACCTGCTCTGTATGAAGAGGTGAAGAAAACTGTTCGACTGTCCTTGCAAAACGCTACGAGAGTAGCTTTAACTACGGATGGATGGGCATCTTGCTCCACCGAAGTTCTAGATCGTACTAAGATTTAGGAAAGTACTATGCATGACACTAACCTACAGGCTATTTAATTTTTCTTGGCCCAGTTTAGTAATTGTTATACATTTTGGTATTTTCATTTTGTAAATAAAGGAAATGTATTAGGGTACCATGTCTGACACTGTTTGAAAAACAATAACCTAAATAGGGCAACTTTAGAAAATACACTGTTAGTCATGTTTATTGCTGCATTATTTGCTGCAGACAGCTGCAAAATGTATATATACTGTTAATTTTCGTTTTATATTGATATTAATGCGCTTTAGAAATTGCTTGACACTATTTGGCAGCTCAAAATGTGCCAACTAGCTATCGTTAGCGTTGATACCTTTTGCTAGTAATGTGGGAATCAGTAGAATATGGTCGAGTTCTTGTGTCCCATCCACTGAACTTAAAAGAACGGTCCCATCTCATCACAGTAGTTTTAACCCCTTAGTGCAGATGGCATATTTGGAAAATCATGGGGGTACTCTGTTTAAGGCTTTATAACTCCAGGTGTGAGCATCACATAAACTTGGTAAATGGCTTAAATGAAACAAAACCGGTGTACCATTTTTTGTACAAACTTAGATTTGTTTATTTTCATAATTTAAGGTCAAAATAAAGTGCCGGAAATGCAAGCAAAACTTTGCTAAAAATTCTAAACAATATATATTTCTTCAAAATACTGAGAGCTACATAAGTGAAACAGGTAAAACTACACATTTCCTGGATCATAAACTCCTTGTCCACAAGCATTCAATAATCGCAGGGTGATATACAGAACTACTAAAGCTCTATGACACAAAATATAAGCAGTGTAGCCAGGTGTACCCAGGGTCTCCAAACCTATCCAAATTGGCTAAAATGTGAATAGCTGTAAATCTTAAACTAATCATACATTGCAGTGCAAATCAACCGTTTTGACTAATTTAACTCACCTTTTTATCATTTTCATGTGGGAATTATTTTGGATCAGTACAGGGGGGTGGATATCTAGGTGTCCAATAACCTACCCAAAACCTCTCCGAGAAATTATTAAAAAGCCTTTTGTCCTTTATAAAGCATATACATTATCCCTTACGATAACTTAATGGATGAAAACATTGATATAGCACAGTTTCAGTTCAGTGTTTGATGCCTAGTGGGCCATTTTTTCACCATTATCCTTCATATACTGCTTCATCCTGTGCCGTGCCTTCATGGCCAAGATGCACTCATCAATGGCACGGTCTTCAGTATGCGCCAAGGATCTGGTCCTGCAGTGGCTTCACTCTGAACAGTAGAGGGCACTGCTGGAGTGGCAGAGGTGGAGGGTCAAGCATGTTATAGGAACAAATTACATAATGCAGAAGCATTATAACACTGTGGTACACACAGCTAAATATGAAATCATTCACTCTTGTACTTCAGTAAACACTTTATTCTGTATGCTACATTATGTTATTTTTTGTTGCGTGCTCTAGGATGGCATTACTCTGTAGTGTGTTTCACAACTGTTGCTTTTTTATTTTTATTTTTTTACATTCATCTTGCACACATCTGGACAGTAAATTTGAATACATATTTTCCATTCCCTAAGTGAAAAGCATCACCCATGGAGATACTAATACCCCATAGAGTACATTATGCACAAAGAAATTACAATACTATAAAATAATATCGGAAAACACTACCAATGTTCTAGCTTCACGGCAAATCGAGGCATAAAAAATAACGTACGACTGAGCAACCAAACAGAACAGCGCTAAAATACTCTATTTCATTGTGAATGCTATGAATTCTAACAAAGCAGGCCACCACGAGCCACTACGCGAACGGCACGAACACATGGCATCAATGCATTACATTACATTAGTTATTTGGCAGACGCGTTTATCCAAAGCGACGTACAATAAGTGCATATTGAAGGTCATAGACACAATCTACGAAGCAAAGTCAAGACAGCGCTACTTTCTCGCAACGTAGAAGCTATCGCTAGTACTGAACAGAATACAGTCAGCTATACATTCTAAGCAATGAGATAGCTAAACCAAATAAAAAATAAACCGAAAGAACGTACTATATAATTTACCTTATACATGTAGTTATTCAAGGTGGAGTCTGAAAAAGTGTGTTTTCAAATATGTTCAGCATTATTAGCAGGCTAACAGTGGTCTATTACGACCGATGCAAATACAAACATAACGACAATATAGCACGCAGTGGAAAAACGAATGTATATAATCAAAATATTACAAGCAGTAATACTTACATGTCGAGGAGGATATCTTCCCCATATTGATAGGCACCTCTTCCACAGAATCTATGCTACAGGGATTAGAAGATTCTCTGTTGCTGTCCTCTTCTGATCGATTTCGGGGGGAAACTAGTCACTTCAAAGGTGGCGGTGCGCGCAGTTTTATAGCGTCAAACCAAATGCGTCATCTGCGCATGCCAGCGTAAAATTGTCGCGATATAACAAGTATTGCAGTTACGCTCGCCCTTAAATAGTTAATCCAAGCTTTCAAGTACACATGTAACTTACTTTTGGGGAAGTTTATCGTGCCTTCTATTGGATAAAACCATCGTCGATCAAACCAGAATAAAATTGAAAGCGTCACGACTGGGCAATCAGGAAGTAAGTGTTACGCAGAGCTAGTTTCGTTTGTATAATAGTGTTCCAATGCGCTGTGTATTCTTCAAACGGATTGTCCAAGACAATAAATGACCACGGAATCTTGAAAGGGACATATCTACGCTTAAATCCATGGTAGGATTGCACATGAATTCCATATTTAATCGCAGATATTGATAGTAGAATGGCATTGTATGATTAGAGAATGATTCAACTTGTTTATGTAGGTATTGATTGAGCAGCGATTTGCACCGCTGCATTTGCATAAGGTGGGTTTATCTGGTTGCTATGACGGTATTCTAATATTATATGATGAATACATATATTTATGAACTCCAACATAGACGCTATTGCCCACTATGTCACGCATGGGTAGGTATAGGCTGGGTGGGGAGTGCTTGTTAAATGGACTTGCTACGGAAAGATAGTGACACTTACAAACTACGCATTGGCCAGAAATCGTCGCGAATCGTCTACCAATAAAGTTAAAATACCGCGTTTGGGTTTTCCACTAATAGTTTGGCTGCAGGAGCAACGCGTGTCTCAGTTGCGTAAAACTGTCTCGCAGGCGAGCCAAAATAGACTATCTGCACTAAGTAGTTAATGTTGTCTTATTGTCTCGATAGCTAGTTAGCTAATGGAATACGTAACATATGAGAATAATGTATTGAAATACACTTAATTTCTTTGCATGTATCATTAATTAACTGTCATGTAGCAGTGTTTGAACCAACCTCAGTCATGGGCTTGTTTTAAAAAAATTATTTCACGGACCGCCAAAGGGAAATCGCGACCGCCAAAATGACAATAATTGAGAAAACGGCAAATAAATTCATATCCAAATGAATAAAATTTTTTGGGTGAAATATGGTCTTTCGGCTAGCGGATGGCGATGTATACTGTACTAGTCGCCTTCAAGATTTCAGTACTAGGAGATGAGTAGAAGAAGCAGAACCATAGACTGTATAGAAATGAGGCTCAGCTATTCTGTGGCAGAGTGCAACCTAAATCTTTGAGGCGACTCAGTAGAAAGACATAACGTACGCAGCGAGTTGGATGGAGCACGCTCCAATTTTGAATTAGGCTACCTGTTATGTTCTGTACATCTGTTTGTCGGTTTGTATTATTATTTGATACTTATTCTGGATTTATTATTTTTCATTTCATCATTGCATTCCTCTCTGTTCGTGGGTTGTCCGAGTCTCATCTGTGTGTTTGTTTACCCAGTCTCGTGCATGCACTATTTGGGTGACTTCTGGAGTTTTCGTGGGTTAACGGTGTATTTCCAAAGTTTAGTTTTTTGCTACTTCCTGATTTCCTTCCTGTGTATAATTGTATATATTACTAACTCGCGGTAACAATCACTCGGGTGCTTTATTAGTTACGTGCACTTTACTAAAACCAATGAACATAAATGTATACTAACAACTGTCTGTCTTATAGTTAGATACTAACATTTAACCAGCTTCTCCGCTTTATCTTTGTTACTCGCATTTCTAACTGGTCCTGAGCTATCGCTGTAATTCGCTCCAGCTGTTTGTACTTAGACTTCACCTCTCTTGATTACTGTGCACACTCCGCTCCTATTCGAGCCCGTTGTTTGTTATGCATGTTTCCGAGTCCCTTCCATGTTTTCGTTATGTTCTCGTGATTGAATTATTGTTTACCGAATGTGTTAACCTCACGTCGTTTGTTACCCCTCCCTTTCCTATGTGTATATAAGACAAACAAATCTGTTTCTTCCCAGTCAGTGTTTGAGTGTTCTTTATTTATTTTTCTATTTGTGCGCTATCAAAATATCGTAATTGGTATAATATTCAATTACCTTTGATTTCTAAAACTCCTGAACACAACCCTACTGGTACTTTACAACCATAGCCTACATATATATATATAAAACTGTATTTACGGTAAAATTTATGGAACAGACATTTTCTGCGTGCGCTCGCATAGCCTACGTACTGCCAGAAACCATATTCTCTGCCAGGAAAAACCCTGAATTCATACATTTGAATATCCCTTCATTCCAAGCTAGGGGTGGGACAATGCACCGATGCATCGCGATGCATCGATCCGAATGTGTAAATACAACTGCATCGATCTGTAAGATTCGAATCGATAAGCATCGATTAATATCGCATTTTAAATGAATGTGCACATGTATTCATTTATTCAAAAATTATTTAAAATATATATTTCTGAGACACGACTACTTTTAAAACTGTTTTGACCAGCGTCAATCCATGTTTCTGCTCCAACCCCCACGTAAGCGTGAGTTTAAAGTAGGGACAGGCGGGAATCAAGCGACAATTAGACGGACAGATCTGAGCGAAATGGCTAGCTGCATGCTCGCTGAGTGCGACAAAAGAGACAGAAACTTACAGAATTTGCGATGTTCCAAACAGAAAATCAGTGGTATGGAAGCATTTCGGGTTTAGAAAGAAGGAGGGTGTACTTGACAAAACCGCTGCAATATGCAAGATCTGCCAAGTAGAAATCAGATACACAGGCAACACCACAAACATGATAAACCATTTGAGCCGACGATACACAATTGACGTTAAGGACAGCAAGCGCGTTAGCAAGCTAAACTCGGGAGCCATTGACACTTCCCCTGAGTTTCCTGGAGAAATGGCCAAACGGTTCTATTTTTTTGTATAATTGTTTTTATTAGTTTTTATACACATACCGTGTCCAGACAGTTAATTGTAAAGTGCTTTCTGATATTTAAATTTAAACCATTTTCTATTCAAAATCAAGTAGACGTTAGAGACAAAAAACAAAAATAGACTATTTCCAATGTCTTACGTTCAATTAATTATTACTACGTTACCTGTCCGATTCACAAAATGAATGTCGTGGAACCTAGATACACCATACCATGCAGAAAACATTTGAGTGAAAAATGTATACCTGCTCTGTATGAAGAGGTGAAGAAAACTGTTCGACTGTCCTTGCAAAACGCTACGAGAGTAGTTTTAACTACGGATGGATGGGCATCTTGCTCCACCGAAGTTCTAGATCGTACTAAGATTAAGGAAAGTACTATATGACACTAACCTATAGGCTATTTCATTTTTCTTGGCCAAGTTTAGTAATTGTTATACATTTTGCCATTTTCATTTTGTAAATAAAGGAAATGTATTAGGGTACCATGTCTGACACTGTTTGAAAAACAATAACCTAAATAGGGCAACTTTAGAAAATACACTGTTAGTCATGTTTATTGCTGCATTATTTGCTGCAGACAGCTGCAAAATGTATGGCATGCCTTAACAATAAACATAATGCTGTGAACTTGGTGTAAGGTTCTAATTGAATATTTAATTACTGCTGAATGTATCGGTATCAAATCACATTAGCATACCTATTACATTTTTTTAAAGTATCTAAATTCATCGAACCGAATCTTATCGAATCGAATCGTGGTCAAACGTAAGATATTATGATGTATCGAACCTTTGCCTAAAGAATCGTAATTGAATCGAATCGTTATGGGATTGAATCATCCCACCCCTATTCCAAGCATATATTTATTTAATTATTTGCAAAAATCGCCGGTGTGCCCTTTTATGAATTTGGGCCCCTGCCCCTCTAACATCCTCTGCACGTGCCTGTAACCATTAATACGTAATTAAGATGTAATCAGCGGCATTAGATTAAAACACAAAGATCTGTTTCCGGGGCACGGAGTAGAGGAGTGGTAGTGGTGGAGGAAAGGTTGCATTTTTCGACTATTGGGACGCACCCTTAGTTTTGCCAGGAGGACTTCAAGCTAAAAAAAAAGAAAAAAAAGAAGAAGACTTCAAGCTAGCGGCTCTGACGCAAATGTAACGTTAATGAGGATTGTAACATAAATACGTGCATCCAAAGGTCTTATGATTTACCGAGCTAGCTAGTTATATATATATGTTTAATTGTTACGTTCCTGTCTTTGCTGTTTTCCTGTTTGCTGTTTTTACGTTTCGTTTTGGCTTTGGGCTGCCGTGTTTGTTTGCGTCTCCTCTACAGGTGGAGATGCTGAAGTCACAGCCCAGTACGGAGATCCTGGGAGCTGCGCTGGAGAGAAGACGCACGCTGTTGCCTGGGAACCATCTTTGGGAGATATGGAGACATGGACGTCGCAATGTATGAGAAGATGCCGGTAGCAGGAGACACAGAGGAACGTCACGGAGCAGCGGAGTTGAAAGATGCAAGACTATAAATACCCTGTCACCATCTCCATCGGAGTTAGAGCAACCTGATGTTAGCAAACACCACGACGATCACAAGGCTGCCTGACTACTGATCTGAGCTTACTGTTATTATACAGTTAACCTCAGTTGAAAAACAGACTGCAGTAGATAGCCCGTGACTGGACTGATTGCTGCTAAATAACACCTAAGCCGCATTCTCGCTAACGTTAGATTAGGAGAAGACCCCCTTTGCAATCTCAACGTGCTGATTTTGGACACTTGCTGTCCAGTGAGAGCTTGCAGTCTGTGTAACTGTAAATATTGTCGAACTGCCATATATGTTTAGAGAATAGCTAGCTTAAGTGGCCATATCTTAAGTGCTTGTGTTATTAAACATTTTGTCTTTTAAATCACTTTGCGCTTGACTGGGTTTGTATTTGAGGTTGTGGTTTGCGTTTAAGTGGCTTAGTGTTACCTCCACAACTGTACACCTGGTTATTGCAACGCAGGTGGATTTTGGGACCTAACATTAATAAACACTCAAAACGCTGTTTTGCTACTAGTGTCAAAGCCGCTAACTTGAAGTCTTCCCGGGCCGGTGTTGTGTCGAATTATGTTCCCCCACAAAATCATGTTCTCCCTTGCGTTGCTGCGCAATTATTTCAGGAAATAGCGTAATGGGCGCGCAATCTGAAATCAGCTCGCTCCCAAGGAGGACTGCTCGTGCCACTGGCGTGAATCTCAGTTTGTGTCGGCTATGTTTTAAGCGATTTGTTCGTTTCCGACAAGGAAATCTTACGATCAGAAGCCGCGATATGCAGGTCAGCCTATACGTAAAACAGTGAAATACGTTCAGAAAAGCAGCAAATGTTCTGGTGGCTTTGTCGTCAGTTTGTATGGTGTCTATGACTTGGTTAGTTAAAACATAGTCATTCACGTAGTCGTGTAACGTGTGCATTACATAACCGACTATTTATTTTACTGTTTAAAATATATATGAACCCCAATGAACATGATCAGACTGTTTATGAGTAAGATATAAAATAAACGTCATACTAGTTATTTTTACTTTGCCTGAGTATATTATTATTAGTAACCTACTATCATTATTATTTCTACTAGTAGAAGAGGAGGTGGTGGGGTATTAATGATGGTTGTCATACGAATAGTGGTAACGTTAGTGGTAGCTACAAGTTACGTGATGCAACGGTTATTTTTTATCTGGCATGAGTATATTTTTGCATTTTATATGTGTGTGTATATATATATATATATATGTATATATATATATGTATATATATACAGTAGGCTATATACAGGTGCAGCTCAAAAAAATTAGAATATCGTGAAAAAGTTCAATATTTTTGTCACTCATTTCAGAAAGTGAAACTCATATATTATATAGATTCATTACACAGAGTGAAATATTTCAAGCCTTTATTTCTTGTCATTTTGATGACTATGGCTTACAGCTAATGAAAACCCAAATTCAGTGTCTCAGAAAATTAGAATATTGTGAAAAAGTTCAATATTGGAAACTCATGGTGTCACAGTCTAATCAGCTAATTAACTCAAAACACCTGCAAAGGTTTCCTGAGCCTTTAAATGGTCTCTCAGTCTGGTTCAGTAGGCTACACAATCATGGGGAAGACTGCTGACTTGACAGATGTCCAGAAGACAGTCATTGACACCCTCCACAAGGAGGGTAAGCCACAAAAGGTCATTGCTAAAGAAGCTGGTTGTTCACAGAGTGCTGTATCCAAGCATATTCATAGAAAGTTGAGTGGAAGGAAAAAGTGTGGTAGGAAAAGGTGCACAAGCAACAGGGATAACCGCAGCCTTGAGAGGATTGTCAAGCAAAATCCTGCATTGATGCAGTAATTCATGCAAAAGGAGCCCCAACCAAGTATTGAGTGCATAGAAATGAACATACTTTTCAGAAGGCTGACATTTCTGTTTAAAATATCCTTTTTTATTGATCTTATGTAATATTCTAATTTTCTGAGACACTGAATTTGGGTTTTAATTAGCTGTAAGCCATAATCATCAAAATTACAAGAAATAAAGGCTTGAAACATTTCTCTATGTGTAATGAATCTATATAATATATGAGTTTCACTTTCTGACATGTGACAAAAAATATTGAACTTTTTCATGATATTCAAATTTTTTGAGCTGCACCTGTATACACATACAGTATATATACGAATGTGTTTGTGTTTGTGAAAAACACTATATATAAAGTGAATGAATTATTAATAATTAACATTATTATTATTAGTAGTAGTACATTAGTTATTTGGCAGACGCTTTTATCCAAAGTGACGTACAATAAGTAGTAGTAGTAGTAGTATTATAACTACTAGTAGTAGTAGAAGAGGTGGTGTGGTACTGATAGCAGTGGCATTACTAATAGTGGTAGGCTATAAGAAATGTTAACTTTTTAAGGCATGTTCTGTCACCTTCCCATGTTCTGTCACCCATTTCTAAAGAAAATACATTCAACAAACTAATACTGGTAAAGCATCTCCCAAAATAGACAAATCACCAAGTTTCACCATCTTGCCACCAAATTTGTCTATTTCAATAGGGGGAAACATTATCTGACGGCTGAATTTAACCCCATCAGATACCGTGCCCCCTATGTTTCTGAAGAAAGGAAGGCCTTACATTCACCAAACTAATACTGGTAACTCATCTCCCAAAATAGTAAATTCACCAAGTTTCACCATCTTACCACCAAATCTGTCCAATTCCATAGGGGGAAACATTATCTGACAGCTGAATTTAACCCCATCAGATACCGTTCCCCCTATGATTCTGCAGAAAGAAGGGGCTCATTTCCTTGTCGGAAACGAACAAATCGCTTAAAACGTAGCCGACACAAACTGAGATTCACGCCAGTGGCACGAGCAGTCCTCCTTGGGAGCGAGCTGATTTCAGATTGCGCGCCCATTACGCTATTTCCTGAAATAATTGCGCAGCAACGCTAGGGAGAACATGATTTCGTGGGGGAACAGAATTCGACACAACACCGGCGCCTCCTATAAATCTCTAAAAAGTGTTAACGTTCTCACTGGATACAGTATGTTCCAGTGATCATAAAACCAATCAAAATCACAGATTTTGTGGGAGGCCCCCCCTCCCACAGCAATGGATTTATCTGATTGGCTGAGGCCCCAACCGAATGTGATACTCGGGTCAGGTTCAAGTGCAAGTGTATCGTTGCTACATGACGATAGGATGATGGCGCCATCTCAGCGAAAACATCCATCGGGTGCTGTGAAACGCCAAATTAAAAAGAGACAACAAGAAAGTGCAGCATGTGAGTCAGGTATGTGTGAGCATTTAAAATAATTTTAAATTGTGCATGTAGTATCATTTATCTGCTTCATCTGTAAGTGCAAGTGGCAACGCTAGCTGTTGTTACAAACTGCATAACAAGGGAACTAATGTTAACGTAAGCTAGCTAGCTAACGTTAACGTAAGCTAGCTAGCTTACGTTAACGTTAGTTCCCTTGTTATGCAGTGTGTAACAGCAGCTTTTTTAACATTCAATTCAGTAATATTTTTGATGCGACAGTCAACTAAAGTCAAATGATAGTGTTTTTAAGTTACCTGGAAAATACAGCAACAGCAGCTTTATTTAGCTAGCTAGCAGAACATTGTCACTAAATTTAGTAAAGTTGGGTCAAATTATAGTGTTTTTATGTTACTTGGCAAACTAAGCTTAGTTAGCTTAGCTGTTTGTGGTGGTTGAAAAGCGCGCAAATTTACGAGTTTACCTCAGAGCTCCGACATTGCAATATGTGCGCCCAGGTTCGTAAAGATTGGACAGGGAGGCTACACCGTTATTAGACTTATGGTCTTGTTTTTTGACTGCATGTGTAGGTCAAAATAATAATACAGCCTTGTTCAATGATGTAATTTCATTTAGGTTAGATGTAATTAACATTAGATTTCTTAATTATTTACTGGATTCTACTATAGACTATCAGAGCATTGTCCATTAAAATGCTACGTTCATTTAGGTTAGTTGTAGAGAAGGTATGTAATGAATTACAATTTAGAAATTAAGGAGACATTTAAAAAAAAAACATTGATAAGCACTACATTTTGCTCTCCAATGTCTGTTATTTTAATGTTGACATATATACTATATTTCACAGGAGCATTGTTGAAATTCCTAGACCAAACTAAGCCTGCAGAACCACAAGCCACAAGGGCAGAGGACCCGGATAGCAGTAGTGAGGCAGAAGAGGAAGAAACAAGGAGAGAGGAAGCATACAGCAGTAGTGAGGCAGAAGAGTCAGGAAACAGGATAGGAAGCATGCAGTGAGGCAGAGTCCAGTAGTGAGGAATCATACCCACAAGCCACAGGGATAGAGGACCCAGATAGCAGTGAGAGAAAGAACCAAAAACTAGGACAGAGAACACCGACAGCAGTAGCAAGGCAGAAGCACCACCTGACACATTGAGCAAGAACTCTGACATCTGTAGTGAGGACCTCATGGTCTTAGCTAGGACCTCATGGTTTGTGTTCTTGTTGAACTATGTACTCAGGATAGTCAAGTTTATAATGGTTAGAATAGAATTGTATTAGAGCTGATTTACCCAGTTCACTGTGAACTGCATTGTGTTCATTACTAGGGATAGCTGCTACTGTATGTGAAGAATGTGCTTTCTTACCTGTTCTGTAGTTACTTCGATGACCTTTCTGTATGCACTTACTGTACGTCGCTTTGGATAAAAGCGTCTGCTAAATGAATGTAATGTAATGTAGTGAGGAAGACAGAGTAAAAGAGGACCCAGAATGCAGCAGAGAGGAGAGATGGGATGATACAACTACTGTCCCTGAACCGTCAACTGGTGGAGATTTAGTAAGCCAGATACTTGCAGCTCAACCTATTGATCCTGATCTGTGGCCCGATATCATTACAGACAGCGTTAGAACAGAAATGGTGAGAAGAGGGCCATTTGAGGTTAGAGACAGTTATGTTTTTCCTAAAAACAGAGATGGAAGGGCATTTCACAACAACCTGTTCTATAGGTAAATGTCAAATGGAGAAAAGGTAAAGAGAACCTGGCTCTTATACTCAGAAAGGTGTGATGTGTTGTTTTGCTTCAGCTGTAAACTTTTTATCAGCCAAACAATTAAGCTGAATAAGGGAGGTGGTGACTGGAAGACATCCATGCCCCATTCTGCATAGCCATGAGAGCAGTTCTGAACATACTGTATATGTACAATGAAGAAGTGGAGAGAACTGCAAGTGCGTTTGGTCAATTGCTTGCCCTGTTTTCAGAGACAGATGGCCCTTTTGGAGGTGGAAAGGCGGAGGTGGCGAGATAAGGCTTATTGCAATCATACATTCTCTTGCGGAGAGGAATCTCGGGTTCAGGGGCTCTACAGACAGTATGTACCTGATATTGGAAACGTCCTGAAGGAGGTAGAGCTACTGGCTAAGTTTGATCCGGTAATGCAGCAGCACCTATCAAAGATGGCCACACAGACACACACTATCTGGAAAAGGACACTCAGAATGAGCTCATCCAGTTGATCAGTGCTATGGTTATGGAAGATATTGTTGTAAAAATCCTCAACTCAAACTACTTTTCCGTCATTCTTGACTGTACCTCTGACATCAGCCATCAGGAAAAATGTCAGTCATCAAACGGATTGTGGATCTCGATTCAGAGCCAGAGATATTTCCTAGGATTTATTGTTGTGGAGAAGACAACAGGTCAACATTTGGCCACAGTAATCCTGGACAAGCTACAGAGCTCCACATGGATTTCCAATATTGTAGGGGTCAATCATATGACAACGGAGCAAACATGAAGGGAAAAAGGCAAGGTGTACAGGCACGACTACTTGAAAAAAATCCAAGAGCTCTCTATGTTCTCTGTGGAACACACACATTAAAGCTGGTTTTGGCAGATGCTGCAAAGGCATCAAGGGATGCTGTTGGATTCTTTGGAAATCTACACAAAGTGTACAACTTCTTTTCTGGAGAAACTCAAAGATGGGCAATCAATGTTGACCTCACAGTCAAGTCATGGAGTGACACGAGGTGGGAGAGCAGACTACAGAGCGTGCATGCAGTCAGATACCAGGTAGCACAGATCAGAGATGCTCTTTTGGAGGCTCGGCAGAGTTTGTCTGAGCCTATTACCAAAGTGGAGGCCCAGGCTCTTGCTGAAGAGGTGGGGTCCTATCGCTTTTTGATTTGTTACAAAGTATGGAATGACATTCTGACCACTGTCAACCAGGTTAACAAGCTTCTCCAGTCAGCTTCAATGCAGTTGGATGTGGCTGTAAACCTAATTGATACAGCCAAAACATCACTCACACAGTACAAGGACACAGGAGTTGCTGCTGCTCAGACAACAGCAAGGGACTTGTGTGAGGAAATTAATATTGAGGCCATTCTAGTGCAGAAAAGGCTTCGTAACACCAAGAGGCAGTTCACATATGAGGCTGCTGATGAGCCTCTCATTGATGCATTGCGAAGCCTGGAAGTGACATTTTTCAATGTCGTGGTTGACGCTGCACTTCACCCTCTTGAGAGATTTGACACAATGCAAAATGTCAAAAACAACTTTGGTGTTATATTGAACTTCAACAGTCACCACAATGTCAAGAGACACTTTGAAGAGTCAATGTTCAGACATTGAGAAGATGCTGAGTAAGACTGGAGAGTCTGACATCTGTGGAGCTGAAATGGCAGAGGAGATCCTAAACCTACTATCTGTTCCACCGAAGATCACAGCCATGCGGCTCCTGAGAATACTCCATGAGAAGCAGATACAGGAGTTATACCCCAATCTTTCGATTGCTCTTAGAATAGCTGGAACACTTCCTGTCACAGTCGCATCTGCGGAGAGAAGTTTTTCAAAACTTAAACTTGTGAAAACCTACCTGCGCTCCACGATGGGACAGGAACGTTTGAGTGGTCTTGATCTAATCAGCATAAACAGAGAGCTCTCCCATCATTGATGACTTTGCTTCCAAGAAAAGCAGGAGGGTGCCTCTGAAGTAAAACCAAATGGTAAAGGCACTTATAAAAATGTGGAGGAGATAATCCTTAGCTACATTAGCTACAGACAAGAGATAATTTTAACTCGTAGAAGTGCCATTAGCTTGATCCAGCGCTCAAACGTTTGCTTAACTTCTTATTCATTATTCAGCTGGAGACATTAGCCACATAGTGCTAGCTAACATTCGTGATTTAAGAACACGTCTGAAGAACCTATTTGCCGGTGTCCGTATATATATCAGGGCATATTATTATTATCACGGAACGCTGTGCGCACATCTACTATGACATTGCTGAGCAACCGGTCTATTTACCCAACAAGCGGTGTTGGTTGTTCGGTAACCATGGTAACACACACAAACACCGCAAGATCAGTATACTACCACCATTTACTCCACCTATTTACGACACTTCTCGCGAGACGTTCAACAAGGTAGACAGTCTGTCAGTCAGTTAGCAATATTCGCTGTTCTAGGCCAGGCTAGTTCCCGGCAAAAAAAAATCACAGTCCTCTTCATTTAATCTCAATTTAAGATTAAACACAAATCAGCCTAGTTAGCAATTGCTGTCAGTTACTTAGTTAGACTAGACGTACTATTTTCCACTAAGTTAGAACATTAACTCTCTCATGGCTTCTCCTAACCTCATCAACATTGAATCAAATATTAGTAGTAATAGTGAGTTTGCTTTTGCTACGTTTTAGACATTTAATCAGTTTTGAGTTTTATCAAATTTAGCCTAAAGTATAACTAGTGTGAGACAGTCAAACATAGGCTAAATGCACATACAGCAATACAGCAGACACTCAAAAATATATTATTAGGCCTACATCAATCTTTGAAGTGTAAATTACTTTACACACTTTCTGAAGCGATTAGCAAACAAATGAAACACATCTCCATAGACGCTACACAGCTAACGTTAGCTAGCCAGCTATAAGGTAAGGGCTTGTTCTAATCGGACAGCTAACATTAGCTAATAGTCTAAAGCAGCATTCAAAATGACAGAATATCCACAGTGCGAACGCCCAAAATTACATGTTTCAACCGCAGCTTAATTTCCCAATAATCATAGTACGAAATAGTCATTCTCTTGTGGTGTAATAAATACACCTTCTCACAACTGTTATCTCACAACTTTCTCTCTCTTAATTAATCAGACATGCAGACTCAGGGGTGCGCTGCACGGGAGTTATTGGATAACAATTCAAACAATCAACAGCGGCGTTGGCGTAAAATGAGTGGATTTTCAGCTTCTCTGCTTTTGTGAATAATTACTAACAAATATTTCTATTAACATCTCCGATTGAATAACTATTATTGGGAATTTCTGTGAGAGAAGGAGGCGGAGCTCAGCTCGGGCCCAATTTAACCCCTGGCCATCTCTAAGCAAGTTTTTTCTCAGATCGCGTGACATGTATAAATTATCCACCTCTCCACATTTGCCACATGGCAGGTACATCCCTACACAAATCTAATTTTGACCGCTGCAGACTTCAGATACATGTCTCGACCATTGAACAAGAGAGGCAAAATAATAAAATATTCGCAATCCTGAACATCAAATCTACCATTCACCTACATTTTTTAATTCTAATCTTTGTGTACATCTGAAATCTTGTGAAATGTAGGGACTAGTTAGCCCTCCAGAGCCCGCCACACGAAATAACTTTGACTCACCATTCCAAACAAAACTTTTGCTTGTTCAAACATATCCGTCTTTGATATGGTTTGAAAGACAGACAGTACTTTATCTGTCTCTGTGATGACAAGTTGAAATTTAACTTAATACCGATGCTCCACTGTTATAAAGTATTCCTTTTTAATGACAGAAAATGCCGTTTCTTCTTCTTCTGTTGTCCAAAATGAGCAATGATCTTCTTCTACGGAATAGAATGATGTCACTTGCGCAGAGACTCATGGATACTGTAGTATTGAAATACCAAACTAACAAAAAAAACACGCCCTAAACAAAGTTGAAACATTCGTAACCGAGGGTCATAATAGCAATCATGTTTCACAATCCAGGAGACCCCTGGGATTCTCTGTTGCGCCCCAGCAGTTAATTTTATTGTGGTTATTGCTTAGATTTAAATCTACAAATGGGAGAATCAATAGATAGCCTAGATGCCTCATTCGCCCTGTTCAGATCTATTTTTCTAGTCTATGGTTCAAATACGTCTACACAGCCGCCATAATCCGCGTATTCAAACTGTAGCTATAGTGTACTATTGACAGATGCAGACATCCCGTGATTAAATCTATGAAAAATTGCTTAATTCTCAACTAATTTCATGAAATTTGGCTTGCTAAATGTTCCATATAACACAGATTAGCCTACTTAGTTTCCATTTTTCTCAAATTCAAATTGAAAAAGAAGCTGTATCAATCAGAAATTTGCAACAGAATACATTTATTTCAGAATCGTCACACACAGACATACGCATAAATATGTAGCCTAATGTAGCCTATGTTTTTCAAAAAACATACAAAAGCATGTGTGTTTTTACATAACAGCAACGTGTTTCAGCCCTAAGTGCGATAGGTGGTCACTGTGGAAATGTCTGTATGGGACTTTGGCAAAATGTACCAATAAACTCTTCAGGGTTATTCAGAAAACCGTTGTAGCTTCCTACCAGGTAGGTTTCATTAACATATTTATACAAGAGATTTTGGAGAAAAAAAATGTCTTCTAGGTGTCTTCTAAACCA
The DNA here is from genome assembly GCA_022702515.1 of Ilyophis sp. 1 JC-2022. Classification (NCBI taxonomy): domain Eukaryota; kingdom Metazoa; phylum Chordata; class Actinopteri; order Anguilliformes; family Synaphobranchidae; genus Ilyophis; species Ilyophis sp. 1 JC-2022. The sequence goes on along the minus strand of CM040403.1, from coordinate 73,881,146 downwards.
AAAGTGCATGTATATAGTAGCCTACAGTAAGCAATGGAAAACACAGAATGCTTATTTGTACAATGTTTTAACAATATTATTGTTCCTATATCTGAACGTGATTTTCTTAGCATGTATAAACGGTACATTTAATGCATTTTACAGTCTGTGGACGAGGGTCGTAAGCGCTTTGGGCTATTAATAGCACCCTGTATTTTATTGCCCTGGAGTGCAACCGAAGAGGATGAGGTTTTCGCAAACGGTGACCCTTTTAAACAATCCTGCGTCGAAATGTACAGGGTTTTATGCCCTTTTAGCCATTAGTACACTATTGCTTCAAGTTTCATGTATGTGAATAAAGCTCTTTTTTTCCTTAACTTATTCAAGACTAAAACTCAGTATTTAAAATATTGCCCCATCCAGTTACCATTTCACTGATGTTAAACAGTCACATGATCGATAGGGGGAGGACACAATCCACCTTTAATCTGCCATTAGTCCTCAAAGATTCAGATGCAAATTAGTTTGGGGGCAGACAAGAGAGACATGGCAGCCATCATCCTCCAAGCATTCATATGCAAGGTATTATGGGGTAGCTACATGGCAAGAAGTAATTACCTGTTGATGAGGGCTATCAAAATGTATAGTCACTCCTTGAAGTATTATTGCTATATTTCAATAGAGAGCAGGTGTCAATGTTTTGAGGTTACATGATAATGGGGAAGTTGTGCCAAAATAATTAGGGAAGTGGAAGAATGAAAAATGATGAGGGCTTTGAACAAAATCAGAGGTTAAACCTCATGTATGAATCTTTTAATTTTTTAAAAATGAATTTATGGTTTAAACACTATTATAATCAAACTCATTCAAAATCATAGCAAGCACTGGGTTACGGACTACATAATATACCAATTCCATACAATAGTTCCTGGATTGAGGGTGTATTTTATGATAAGAAAGGGTCGAATTCACAACAAAATCTCATCAAGTGATACCTCATTTTGTAGCTCTGTACTTTACCATGAGATAAAAAAACTCAAAAAGTCTAATTTTGAAACGGGTATCTAAAGCAGGGATCCGATCACAATTTTACTGTTCATTTCCATTTATTATAAAGCGTTTTAATCCATAATGACAGTTCCTTTCCATTTATTATAAAGCGTTTTAATCCATAATGACAGTCATTCTTTATGACTAACAAAAGCCAGGTTTATTCAAGAAAAAAATGGCTAAAAAGCATTATAGTTCAGCGTGTAAGCATAATATGACGCCGACGCTTGATTAAGCAAGAACATTCCATTTGCCTAATGCATGTTGCCTCGATTCCTCCATCCTCATATCTAATCCTTGCATCCTTTCCTCACATCCTCCAGTGGGTGAAGCTAAGGAGGTAGGAAAGGATGCAAGGAGTGAAAATAAGTGATTGGAATGAACCTGAGGAGTGGAGGAAAGGAGAAGGAAAGTGACAGAAATTGGGACAAACCCTTTATGTTAGAACTAGCTGCTGAGAGATGGTGTCAATTAAAACAATAGTTTTAGAAGGGAGCATTGCAATGCATTCTGGGCAACATCACTGCTCGGAGGGATTTTTTTCGTTGGCTCTGTTGTAGGAAAGAAAATCTAGGGATTGAAGTGTGGATCCTTCCTCCTCTCGCTTAATTTTGATTAGAATGTTCTTATTGGTGGCGGCCATCTCACATCCGGGTCACTTTGGGGATTCAATATCAATGAAAATTGTAGTTTGTCATACTTTTCAATCTCCATTAATAATCTCTCCATTTGTTTCCACTGGCTGCAGGTAGTCTAGTTTACAATGAGACATACACATGTCACATTTCAAGGCTGCAGTGTAGTTATACAGTACAATGTGCACTACAAAACAGTTACCTCATATTGGACAGTTAGGGAATGCCAGAGAGCTGAGCTCTCTGATAACCATCAAATGGAAACCCCTTTGAACTAAAATGTTCAGCAATTTAGTGGAATTTCACTCAGATACTTCTTTGGACAAACAGCACTGAAGTTCCAGGGGTATGAGATTGTCTGAAGCTATTGTGTGTAATGAAACCACTGCAAGATCGGTCCTTGCATCAGAAACCAAGCTGGTTTTATAACAAACACGTGGCAGTAGATTGCAACTCAAAAGTTGAACCAGGTATAAATACAAATTCACTCTGAATCAAGAGAAATGTTATAAATGTATTTTAAAAATACAATTTGTACAGGTTGTGAACGAACTAAACGTGATGTGCTAGAAACTGGCTATTGCATGAACATGACATCTCTTCAGAAAGATGGCTGGATGCAGGTGATTAGAAGAATGCATTTATCCAGATGAATTGAAAGGTCAAAAGCAAGGGAAATGTTGGGGTGTGAGGTGAGCTAATTAATTTACTAAGATTTATGAAAATCTGTAAGCAATGAAAATCCCATCCTCGAAATGCCTGAAGACACAGGACAAATATAAGCAAAGTTTATTGAAGGTTGTGTGCTGAGTGCCAAGACTCTTTAAAAAGGCATTATTCATTAGTCCCAAACTAAGCACAAGGCCTCCCCCCACTACCTATAAAAAACAATATTGCAAGAAGTAGATACATTGTAGTCGCATATCTACAGCATCTTTCTGCTTGTTGAACAAATTACTGGGTCATATATATATTAATATGTACTGTACTGATGCCAGACACGACAATCATTTATGGGACTTATAGCTGGAGGAGGCTTGCTCTGTTTCACCTGTGTGTTTGTCATTTTGGTTCATCTGTCCATATGCATATTGTTGTTATGGTTGGTCAGTCTGTGTGTAGATGTGTGTGTCGTTATGGTGGGTCTGTGTGTGTGTGTCTATTGTTGTGGTGGGTCTGTGTATGTGTGTTTTTCTGCGAGGGGATCCTGCTGGTGGGCTGAGTTTTAACTGGGGAACGGGAGTGAATGTTGTCACTGGGCCGCACCCGCTGAGGTCTCCTGAACCTAGTCTCTGTAGTCTGCCTCCCATCGCTTGGTCTCCTGGTCTCTGATTGGCTGGATCCTGTGCGCTCTGAACAGTGCTGCTTAGTGGTTTTTTGAAGGGTGTTAAGCAGGAAGCGTTTGTTTGTGCTCTGCAGTGGACACCTTGCCCTGAGAGGATGTGAGAGAGCAAGAATGAGAGATAGCAAGAGAGGGAGAGCAATAGTGTCAGAAACAGGCAGAAGCAGTTCATTTTAAAAAGACAAAAATGATAATTTTCCAAAAGAAGCCCAGATCTCAGGAAGCAGACACTGGTGTTCGTTCCAACCACAATTGCAATCCCAGAATAATTTTTTCTTCATTTTTTCTTAATTAGGTGCTTTTCATGTTGAGAGGGGATTATTTACCCTCAGAGTATGATATAAACACCTGCCACCAGCCATTGCTGGTAAAAAATTTTTTTGATTGTGGCTGGTAAAATGTTGAAAATGGCTGGTGATTTTTAGGATCCATAAGCCACTCTGACCACTGGGTGAAAAAGTTAATTTACCCTGTTAAGCCACATTATGTCATAAATATATATGCATGCAATGTAAAATAAAAGTCCCAGATTCACATTGTGCTATATTACAAATAATTATATGAAAAAATGTTTTAACTGATCATTTTAACGACTGAGGTGAATCAATAGGCTCCTAATTTGTGAAATTGTGGGCACATGGGGCCCTATCTTACACCCAGCGCGAAGTGGCGGTAACCCAAACACAAGTGTCTTCGCTAGTTTCAGAATGGCGCAGGTGTCATTTTAGCATCAAGCGCTCACGTTGTTTAAATAGCAAGTGAACTTGCGCTCATAGGAAGTGAACTGGGCGGGTTGGTCTTAAGATGAGGTGTGGCCAGGATAATTTCTGGAGTATTGCTATTTTAAGGCAGCAAAAAGCGTTTGCGCTAAAACCACCAGAAACATGGTCTTAAGTCATATCGCTATATTGTTTCAATGTTATTTATCGGCGCAATATATGTGCGTCTACATAGGCATGTGCACAACGCATGTACACCCTCCTGTCTGTTACACATGGGTGTGCACAAGCATGCATAAATATATCAAGATTACAATGTAAAATATTATTATAGTGTATAGCTATATCAAAAAATGCATAATAATAAAAGGATCCATCGGTCAAAGACGCCAGATTTTAACAAACTTCTATCATCTCCTGGCAGCTGAGCTGGAGACGAATGCCTGCTGTCCCTATATACACTCCCCATTGCTGTGACAATGTGTGATGCTACGTGTAAGGTTACACATGTATTCGCAATTATCCTGGATCAAGCTATGACTCTATATTGGCCAATAGTTCCTGTAATCTTCCGGTGGGACAATCTTCTGTTGGGGGACAATAGTTAAAGCGCATAACAACATCAAGATTAGACTACTTAGATTTGGCGTATTAGATTAGATTGGTGTTATACTGTGATGATTAAGGCGGCAGTGTAGTATAATGGTTAAGGAACTGGACTTGTAACCGAAAGGTTGCAGGTTCGATTCCCAGTTAGGACACTGCCTTTGTACCCTTGAGCAAGGTACTTAACCGGAATTGCTTCAGTATATATCCAGCTGTATGAATGGATACATGTAATAAGAAGTTGTGCAAGTCGCTCTGGAAAAGAGCATCTGCTAAATGCCTGTAATGTAATGTAATTTAATTAAGTGTTCCCTTCATTTTTTTGAGCAGTGTATATGAAATTAAACTGCATATACAGTCAAGCCGGAAAATCTGCACACCCCTTTCACCTTTGCCACGTTTTATTACGTTACACACATATTCTACAATAGAATGAGTTCATTTTCTGTCTCAAAATTCTACACAAAATAGCCCATAATGACAAAGTGGTAGGTTTTTAGACATTTGTGCCAATTTATTAAAAATATAAATGTAAAATATCATATGTACACAAGTGTGCACACCTTTTTGACACCCAAAAGTGAGTTGAGGTGCATTTTGTTTCCACTGATACTGCTTGAGATGTTTCAACAACTTAATTGGAGTCCACCTGTGATAAATTCAATTGATTGGACATGATTGGGGATTGCCAACACCTGCCTATATAAGGTCCCACAGTTGACAGTGCATGTCAGAGCAAACTCCAAGCCATGGGGTCAAAGGAATTATCTGCAGACCTCAGAAACTGGATTATGTCAAGACATAGATCTGGAGAAGGGTACGGAAAAAATCCCTGCAGCTTTACAGGTCCCAAAGAGCACAGTGGCCACCATCATTCGTAAATGGAAGAAGTTTGTAACCACCAAGAATCTTCCTAGACCTGGCCGCCCGGCCAAACTGAGCAATCGGGGAAGACGGGCCTTGGCCAGGGAGGTGAGCAGGAACCCGAGGGTCACTCTGACAGAGCTCCAGCGTATCCTTGTGGAGATGGGAGAACCTTTCAGAAGATCAACCATCCAGGCAGCACTCCACCAATCAGGCCTTTATGGTAGAGTGGCCAGACGGAAGCCCCTCCTTAGTAAAAGGCACATCACAGCCCGCTTGGAGTTTACCAAAAGGCACCTAGAGCAGGGGTTCTCAAACTTTTTGTTTATGCGGACCACGTTTTATTATCAAGGATTTTCACGGACCACCTCATATGCAAACCGCAAAAATAAGTATATATTGTTACGAACCCACGGCTGTAAAGTCTAAGGTGACTGAACCCCACCCCCCCCCCGACCAAATGCCGGTGTTCCATAACGTTATGCAAACCAAACTAATAGGCTATCACATTTAATCGGGAGGTTGCTTAATTTACCTTTATTGCCATCATCGGAATTTGCTTTGCAGAATGCTTACAGGTAGCTCAGCAATATGCAAAATATACAGTGCACAACTTAACAAAACAATTTTGGCGGTGTACAGAGACCGCGGCACTGCATGTATGGAGGAAATTCGTGGATGTGGAGTTTGTGCGTTGGACTGCTTGGTGACACTGGACATCTCGGGACAGCGGGGGCTATTTTTAATCATGGCTGTATTGCACTTTCATTCACTTGATTGATGTAAACCCCGGAACCCTCCCAAATCTGGAACATGCATGGACTGAAGTAAAAAGAGCTGTTCTGGGTTTTATTGAGTTATCCAGCTAGTACTAACTCAGTAATCCTGCTTCGTAGTATACCACCTTGGTAAGTAAAGTGCTTGTGCAGTTAATATGGGAGCAAAGTGATACGTTACATGTTAAAGTATTAACGGTAGGCTACAGTAGCCTACTTCAGCAATAAAACATTTTAGCTCGATGGATAGAATATAATAACGTTTTTTTCCCGATAGGGAACTTCAGTTGTAGACACAATAAAAGGCAAATCAGTTCAACACATAAAGTAAATTTACCGTTACTTTCATTATTACTTTCAAATACATTGTTATTTGGTGCTTAATATCGTAACGATTTTCTTTTCGCCCTCTTCCGGATTCTCATATTGCTCGCACCCTGCCTGGCCAGCACAGGTAGCTAATGTTTACAGTTTATCCAATCTATTTGTGAGACATCGTACAACGTAGCACCCCTAGCATAGTAATAATAGTTCAAATGTACACTGTTTTGATGTTCACAATATGCTTGACATATCGCATTAGGTTAACATTAATGTTTCGCAGGCGTAGCAGTCGATCACACAAATGATATAGCTACTAACGTTAGCTAAACCTAGCGATTACTTCACTTTTAACTTTCTAACATTAAGATATTGCACATAAATGTACATTAGGCCAGCTAGTTATGTATTAACTGGCTAACTTTATAATTTGTTCATAAAACGTAATTTACCATTAATGATCCGAGCCAGGTTGCTGTCTAAATCCAGCTCACCCCTCACTGCTTTCAACCACCAGTCTCTTCTTTTGGTCGTAAAATTTAGTTCGTTCACCCTGCCTGGTAGTTTAGCTACTACTCAGATTATCATGTAAAAGGACATTTTCGCCTTTTTCCAGTTTTATTCGCACATCAGTACGCAGTGCAGACGTTCGTCATTGTAGGACAGCAATCATATTAGCGTTAGCTTGAAACTCGTTTCATGGAGGAGCGAACACTACTAGTTCAGTGGTAACGTCAAGCGTCTCTGTTAGGGTTGGCCCTATTATTGCAAGATAGTGAGTAAACACATTCACGTTCATTCATTCTTTTTTCTACGGACCACCTGCAGTACCCTCGCGGACCACCAGTGGTCCGCGGACCACAGTTTGAGAACCGCTGACCTAGAGGACTCTCAAACCATGAGAATCGAGATTCTCTGGTCTGATGAAACCAAAATTGAACTTTTTGGCCTGAATACCAAGCGTCATGTCTGGAGGCACCAGGCACCGCTCATCACCTGGCTAATACCATCCCTACAGTGAAGCATGGCGGTGGCAGCATCATGATGTGGGGATGTTTTTCAGCAGCGGGAACAGGGTGACTAGTCCTGATAGAGGGAAAGATGAATGCAACTAAGTACACCGAGATCCTTGAAGAAAACCAGCTCCAGAGCGCTCTGGACCTCAGACTGGGGTGAAGGTTTATCTTCCAACATGACAACGACCCGAAGCACACAGCCAAGAGAACAAAGGAGTGGCTTCGGAGAAAGTCTGTGCATGTCCTTGAGTGGCCCAGCCAGAGCCCAGAGCAGAATCCAATTGAACATCTGTGGAAAGAGCTGAAAATGGCTGTGTACCAACGCTCCCCATCCAACCTGACGGAGCTTGCAAAGATATGCTAAGAGGAATGGGCAAAAATGTCCAGAAACAAGTGTGCCAAGCTCGTAGCTTATTTCCCAAGACGCCATGAAGCTGTAATCGCTGCCAAAGGTGCAGCAGCAAGTATTAGGCTAAGGGTATGTACAGATATGTAACCCCTAAATAACCAATTTTTGTCAGTAAAATAAAATTGCATATTTTCTAAAAACCTGTTTGCATTATTGGCTATTGTGTGTAGATGTTTGAGGCAAAAAATGAACTCAATCTATTGTAGTATAAGTCTGTAACATAATAAAATGTAGAGAAGGTGAAAGGGGTGTGCAGACTATCTGGCTTAACTGTACATATTTAATAAAGTAACAGCACTGGTGTAAGCTAATGGAAAGAAATTTCCTGTTTTCCCGTTATTATATTTCTGGGAAATAGTTTGGTCGGGAATTACCGGGAACCTGTACCATCTCATAATGGTTAGTCCAAATAATATTGATCATAATATTGATCCATATAGCCTATTTCTTGCTCGCACGCTTTAAGTATGTGCACAAGCATGTCTGTTTCACCAGCTGTAAATCACTGTTTTCACAGTCTTACTGTCCGCCATCATATTAGCAATCCGCCAAGGTGTAAATGTAGGTGGCTTTTAAAGGGAATGGGATATGACATTTTGATTGGTTTATTGCATGTTACGCCCAAGACACCGATAATTAATGAAGAGACCAAGTCCAGCCTATTTGCATCTTGCGCCGTACTTAGCGCTCAAATAACACGCCGTCTAGCAAAAGTGGACTTGGACACGCTCTTAAGGCACTTGCGCCATGCGTTTTAGACCAAGCGTCAAGATTGGGCCCATGTTCACTAAAACTAACAATTTGGTAGATAATGAAGAATTCAAAGACAAAGCTAATGATAATACGCCAAACCTGCATTGTGTTAATAAGTTTAAGAAAAAAATAAAAATAACTTAAACACGTGTTCAACAACCTAATTAGGGGTTGGGGATTTGACCCCCTGCCATGGCACCTTCTCATTTATGAGTCCCAAAACTTTTGCATGTTCAAACATGTCCATCATTGATCATACTTTATCTGCCTCTGTAATGGCAAGTTGCAATATAACGTTATACTGATGCTCTAGTGTTATAAAGTATTCCTTTTTGACAGAAAATACCGTTCTTTTCTTCTTCTGTTGTCCGAAATGAGCTATTTTTCGTTTTCTACAGGACAAGCACTGAGCCTAATGGATAGTGTCGTTTTTGAAATACTGAAATAACAAAAAAATACATGAGTAGTATTGTGGTTATTGCTTAGATGAATAAAATCTACAAATGGGATAATCAATAGATATAAATACCTAGACGCCTCTCATTTGTTCTGTTCAGATCTATTTTTCTCCAATCTATCGTTCAGGTACGTCTGCACAGCCGTGTATAAACAAACAAATACAAGCATCCCCTGATAAGATCTGTGATAACTCGCTTAATTCTCAACTCATTTTAAGGCTGCCCCCGACCAAAAATTTGCTTAGTTGACCTGTAGTTGACTGATATTAATAAAATTATTTAAATGTGTATTTTTGAGCATCAGAACATGGTTTGACTTCCATCTGATCTATAGGAAGTTTACTATATTACAGAGAAATACAAAACCATCATTATGAGCATTTAAAATATCAATTAGCCTATAGCTAAAAGCACAGGCTGCGATTTTCTGGCCTAGGCTGCCTATTAACAGCATCAGTTTGCTTATGGCCAGAGCTGTATTAATGGTATCGACAAAGCAGTAAATTACTATGTCGGAACAACAAGCAATGAGACATTTAACATTGTTATTTTTATTTCCACCGTTTATAACACATAACTTAAAAATAGTGAATAACTAATAAAAAAGCAGCCTTTTGTCCGGTGATACAAAAAAGCACAAACTATGTAGCCGATTTAACAACTTCACGGTTATCAAAACTAGACGGAAAAAAATAAAATAAAATAATTTTCTTTTTAAAATGAAAGTAAATGGGCTATAAATTATATAAACAAACGAATAAATGAAAAACACAGCAAACACTTAAAAGAGAAATATCAACATCAGGCCAAACGAAAGATGAATTATAATCTATCAATGTAAAAGTGTGTTTTAGCCTACTTGTGACCAGCGAACATCGTCACATTAGGCCTAGTGTTGTTTTTCCTCCGATCGCAGTTCTCACATTATGCGTGAGGAACACAAGTTTGTTGACGTTGATTTTAATTTCACCGTTTAAACTGAATTTTAACCCTATTCTTTGTCTTTCATATTGTTTTTAATTACAGTGACCAGTAGGGGTATGCAAAACTCATATTTGTCATGGTCGAATAATCAATGGGTGGTATGAGCAAATAATCGATTATTCGGATGTGCCGACAGGATCAGAAATACGAAATGCAGTAGATTTTCCTGACGCGGTAAGTTAAGCGACTGCACATCACTCTGAATGGAGAAGGTGTCAAATAAGCAACAATATTGTTGTTGCAGCCACTATTGTAGGCCTATGAATTTGCCTTCATTGTTCTGATCTTAAATAGTGAATGCTTAACACATTATGGTTTCATCTTGCGTGTTGTGTCGGCTTAACCCTTCTCGTCTTGGTAAATTCGCTAAAGCCAACTGGATTTCCAGATTTCTTTAACACGATCCACGTTGGACCCTTAGTGGTAGACGTATCTGTTACAATTACAGTATTCATGTTTGTCTGAAATTAAAAACTACAGCTTTAAGAAAAGACCGTAAATAAAAACGCACACAAGAAGCATGAGGCTATATTAAATAGGCTATTTATTCAATTGTAGGCCTATTAACAATGAAATTGTGGCAATTCAGGCAACAATTTACAAGTAACAATTCTACAATATAAAATACGTAAATCAAGAAAATTACATATTTATATGAAATAAAAAAAGAACGAAATTTCTAAATACAATGCTATAAACACACATCTAGGCTATATCAAAACACGCCAAAGCACATGAAATAGGATAGCCTCAAACAACGAAATAACGGCTGTTTTCACAGTTTTCAGTACTTTATGCACCTACCCTTTGCAAGGATTACACTGCTGTTATCTAGTTTCCTTGGCATGCCAAAACGATTTTAAAGAGAACTAAGGGCCGGATTTACTAAAGGATTGCGACTGCTTTTCCGACACAAAAAACCAGTCGCAACATCTACATCGGATTTACTAAACGGTCGCAATGGGTAAAAATCGCTATTCGGATGTAATTTGCACGGGTAACTGTGACTTTCTTTTTGATGCATAGTTAAATGTGTTCATGCATATGTACACCTGGGGCAACATGTATAAAACTCTGAATACAAGAATGTGCAAAAGAATACTCAGGGTAAAAGTAGGAAATCTGCACACAAAAAAAAAAAAAAATAATAATAAAAAAAGTTTAGCATTTTCTACCTCTGCCTTTCTGTCACGATGTCGCCATATCACACGGACTCCAAACATTGCATACGTATGGTGTCCATCGTGTGCAGAGATATGCAGATTCTCACAGCACTTGTTATATTATACATTTATAGGCCAAGTAAGTATTCCATCTGATTTACTAAAGCAGGCATTAATAGCGACTCCTCTTTGCGTGAGAATTTTTAGATCTCCTGAAAGCAGGCGTAATTTGTCTGACATAGCCTATAGCTCACACACAGGATGCATGAGAAGGGTGTCAGGATGTAGGTCGAATGCATCCTCTAATGCATAGCACTGGAAAGGAGACCGGATTTAAAACATGTTTCACACATGTTTCTACTAATCACTTCTCACTTTAAGATATAGGCTAATATATGACATTATATGTGATTATATTGAAAGCACACCATCTTTTCTTTACATCCTCTACTGTTCATGAATACATTTTGTATGTGATGTCATTCAAAAGTTTTCTCCTCTCCGTTATTGTTGTATATACTGTAATACAGCCTTGTGTACCTCGTAAATTTTACTTTAATTTTTATCGCCACTTGTGCCTGCATGGTTTCTCCGTATCATTTATTAGCGCATTATAGTTGTCTCCTTCCACATATTTATAGGTGTCTTCTACTGCAAAAATTGTGAATGGGGGTGTTTAATTTCTTTCATTGCCGTAAATGGTTTAGGTAACCGTCAACGTGGCGGTATCTGCGACCGAAAAAGAGTCGCAATATAGGGGTTATAGTTTTGCGCTGCGACTGTGTCCTTAGTAAATCCGGACCTAAGAGTCCAATTAAAAATTTGCTGCACATTACACAATTAAATTGGATAATTTTAATGCCATATATTCTCTGCATGTGCGCTTTAACTTCATGCACGAGCAGGTCTGTTTCACCAGCTGTAAATAGCACTTTTCACAATCTTACTGTCCACCATCATATTAGCAATCTGCCAAGGTGCAAACGCAGGTGGCTTTTAAAGATAATGGGAGACGACACTCTGATTGGTTTATTGTATGATACTCCCAAGACACACCTATAATTAATGAAAAGACTAAATTCAGCCCATTTGGGCCTTGTGCCTGCCTTTGTGCTCAAATAACTAGCAAAAGTGGACTTGGACATGCCCTAAATGCACTTGCACCATGCGTTTTATACCAAGCACTAAGATCGTTAAGATAGAGCCCATAGTCACATTGAATGGACTGAAACTCACCATCCAGTAGGGCCCATGGTCTCAGCTCGTACCCTGGCTCGGGCGGCTTCCCTAAGCAGCTCCTCCACTGCTTTCCTAGGGGGAAGGCGTGGAAGAAAAACAGCCAGTTACTGCCTTTTACTGTAGACTGCAAAACAGTCACATTGGTTTCCAAGAAGTAGCTGCCCATGTGAATGGCAGCACATGGGCAGCTCCACCCATTATGGTGTTGCTGAAATCTCTCTCCCACATCAGAACCTGCCTGTATTCAAGCAGTTAAGACAGGCAGTCTTTCCATCTGGGATCATATAACAGCCACCTTTAGGTCCTCTAATGCTGAGCTTTAGGATTGAAGGATTGTGGATGGACTTTGGGCTATACGTGACAATGGTGGTACTTCAAACAGATTCTCTACAGTAACCAAATGGTAAGCTCCTGTGTTCCTTCCGTCTTCTACTTCCTTACTTTAACCCAATCACTCCGACCCCCTAGTGGCCATGTGACAGTGACGGTGGTGTGAGATTGCTCAACTCAGACATTCATTGCTCCTGCAACCAAACTATGAGTGGAAACAACAAACTAGGGATGTTCCTAACGACTAATTTCCCTGACGTTTAAACGGAAGTTTATACTTAGACTAGTCGACTAGTCTAAAAGTAAGAAAACACTCAGAAAACAGTCAAAATTGAGCACAATTTAATCTATAAGGTTAAACATTGTCCGAACAAATATTGCGTATATTATAAGAGCCATTTGAAACCGTTAATCACATTCTTCAATAACCAAATCGTATTTTAAATGCCGCTAAAATGTGTGGCACTTTGCGCCTTGCATTATGAACATTGCACATTATCCTACAAAACATGACAACAATTCACTAAATAAAAGTTAACAAATAACATTTATTGAAAACAATATTCAACGTAACAAAACATTTTTAGGAAACGTGCCTGATTATTACAACGGCATTTTCATTGGGTGAACGCGATCGCATAGCAAATACAGTAAAAAATAATAATCTGTCATTAGAAAAGCTACCAATAATAGGAACACAAAAAAATAACAATTAGGCCGACTGATCGACGTGACATTAGATTCGTTTTATTGGGCTATTCAACAACGCGATAGGCCTACTTACTCTTTCCACCTCGCTGGTTTAACTTGCAGGGCGAACAGGCTAATGCGTTTAGTTTTTTTCCTTCGTTTTTTTAAATGATTTTTTAAATCCGGCATTGTTAACATTAGTAACGGATTCTCGTTTTTTTATAAAGCAACATTTGACCAGGAAAACATGAAATTTCAGTGCAAATTATGTCAATATGTAATTTAAATGTGTACATTAATAAAATAGTAAGTTTAACCGACTAGCATTTCTGGTGCCGACTAGCGAGGGTAGCAACGTTTAATCGGCTAGTCGACTAAACGCGCACATCCCTACAACAAACTGCGTATTCTAGCTTTATTAGTACATGATACATGACAACTATGAAACTATAAAAACAGAGTTTCTAAGTACCACCATTGTCACGTAGGTCGTCCATTTAACAGGCAACCCCCACCCAGTCTCACCTGCTTCTATACTGACCCAAGTGTGACACATTGGACAAGAGCGTCTATCTGGGAGTTAGTTAAATTTGTATTCCATCATAGCAACCAGATAAAGCCAACAATAGCCGGAAGGTATGCCAATACAGCAGTGAAAAACACTGCTCACTTAATAGCGAAATAAACAAGAGAAATTCTTGTGTAATTATACCACATCATTCTACTATCAATATCTGCTACTAATATGAAATAAATACACAATCCTGCCATTGGTTTTATGCATAGAGATGTCCCTTTCTAGATTCAGTGGTCATTTATTGTCTTGGACAATCCGTTTGAGGAATACGCAAATTGGTGACGTCACTTTGTTATTGTGCCTTCTTAAACAGTGACGTAATGAGATCAAAGGCTACAATTGTCTCTAGGACATTACCACTCCAGAATAGGGTGACCAAAAATATTGTAGGCTCCAATTGAAATCTCATTTGGCCAAAATAGAAGCTTGTATTAAGGCTAGTTAATTTAAATTTAAAGTGTCTACATCTAGGCCTACAGCCTGTAAGTAAATAGAATGGTTTTGACTGAAAACAGTTCAAAACCTTGTCCAGTGAATATTGCATTTATTGTTTTTCAAATAGCCTAGGCTACAGTCCCCAGGATTCGCTGTGCATAAGGTTTTTTCGATAGCCTACGGTTAAAAAAACGGAGATTAATTTAAATATCACCATGTTAACTGAATTTTAACCTTATTCTTCGTCCTTCATATTTTTTTAAATTAGTGACCAGCTTTCCATAATCTCAGTTTATTAAAACCCCACTGATTCCATGTGTTATTCCATAACTGAACAGAATGATTTTAAAGAAAACAAAGAGTAATTAGAAACAAAAACTAATTTGCAGCACATTACAGAATTAATTCACAATTAATTTTAATGCTATTCTCAGCACGTGCGCTTTAACTTCATGCAGGAGCAGGTTTCCCCTGCTGTAAATCACACTTTTCACGGTCTTCCTGGGAAAGTGGACTTGCGCATTACACTACCAGTAAAACAGGTTGGTCACATTTCCATAAGCAGGACATTATAAAACAAAGAACACTATGCGCGAACCTATGGGTTCCCAACCTGACAGCTTTAGTGTATGTAGTCATTAAGGCAAAATAACAGTATTTATGTTATTAATTAATATTACAATGCACATAATGAACTTCGGATGAAGCTTAAACTTCAAGAACTCCATGAGAACAGCCTCATGGAATTGATGTTTGACAATGCTTCATTGTATAATGAAACGAAATTCATTAAACAAGCAGGGCCCCGTTTCCCAAAAGGATCTTAGATAAAAATCATCCTAGGCTATTTTGTTTTTATATTATTTTCATTGTTTGTTTTTTGCCTTTCTCCATCTATTTTTATTATCCGTTTCATGTAATGTCAGTAAATTTGAGTAATTCTAATCATAAAATGAATAAAGCACGAACACAAAACACTCTAAGATGCTTTTGGGAAACGGGGCCCAGGCTAATTTGATGTTGTCTAAGGAGAGACTGAAGCCATATTCTGGTAGCTTGTTCTCAGCTGTTGCAAGTGCTTTTAATAAAATTTTACCGAATATAGCCTATTTTCTAAAATAATAGCACTGCAGGTGTTAAACCTTAATGTTAAAGATTATTATTGTGTATATCAAAACGCTTCATAATGGTTAGTCCAAATAATATTGATCATACTATTGATCCCTATAGCCTATTCCTTGCTCGCACTAGACACGCACGAGCATGTCTGTTTCGCCATCATATAACCAATCGCCAAGGTGGAAAAGCAGACTTTTAAAGGGAATGGGATATGACATTTTGATTGGTCTATTGCATGTTACGCCCAAGACACAACTATAATTAATGAAAAGACTAAGTTCAGCCCATTTGCACGTTGCGCTGTGCTTAGCGCTCAAAAACTGGCCGTCTAACTAGCAAAAGTGGACTTTGGACTAGGGATGTTAACAATTCCTAATTGCTAATAAGAATTTAATCAATAAGATTTCAAATTAAACGATTAACTGAACAATCTGCGGTCTTGTTTCAACGGGAGTTTTTGTGTGAAATGTAATCGTGATTTAAGGTCTCCATGCGAGAGCGCCTATGGTTTGCAATACATTGCAATACCTGTGGTGCTGTTTTGAAGTATAACTACTTTGTTAATGTAGCCTACCACCTGAAAAGCGTACATCCAACCGTGCTGCCAGGGAAAAGTGGATTGCGACCTACCATCACCTCAGTGTTGCCAAAGAGGGTGTGTGACGATAGACGAGCGGAGGGTAGGCTATTACTCAGAGGGTATGCAACATGGTTGAAAAGGACATGATGGCAATAAGCACCGTTGACGGTGAGAGATTTCGAGAGCTAATAAACAGGCTGTGCACACGACTCAGTCCCGACCACGTAGATATGCTTAAATGTTCTTGAATAAAAATACGTAGGTCTATCTAGTAGGCATATGAGGAGCCAATTCAAAACATAATAGCCTATGTTTTAAGTTGACTGTTCTAGGCTATGTCTACTAGTTTAACTGTCGCCTTTCAATTTCAAGAGCGATTATGTTAATGCTGCAAGTGCCTAGCGGAGCAACGGTTTCGCTTGCAACAGATGAGACGGAGCGCAATTTCCTTTCTGTTAAAGTAGCCTATACACGCCTTCATATTCTATTTTTGTTATGCTACAATAATGCCTGTTTCTCAAATGTTACAATAAATCTTTGATTGAGGAATATAACATGCATTTTGTATTCTGTCTATCATAAGCTATATTTAGCTTTTATGTTATCAAGTAATCGACGATTGTTAAGGTTAACAACTATCGATTAAGGAAATTCCTTAAAATTCCAAATCCGGCCCGCCACGTCATTTTTTGTGGCCCGCGAGAACTGAATTATCTGACGCGGAATCCGGCCCGCCACGTCATTTTATGCGGCCCGCGAGAACTTAAGTATCTGACGCGTGTATCTACGTGGCTGGTTAACGGGGATTTACTTTTACGATATAACAGACAAAAGCAGACGCGGACGCACACCCGCGGTACATACGTTAAATAAAACGTTAAATGAAGTTTGTATAAAAATAAAAGAAAAAGGCGATTGCACCCCCCCCAACAAAAATTCTTGATTGCGTCTTTTAAGGCATATACTGGAGCAGCCAGAGAAGAGAAATCAAAGCAGTTGGCGGCAAGCCTATCATTGCAACAAACCCAGTTTTTTTGTGCGAATCAAACGCAGCAGAATGCTACCAGGGCTAGCTATGAGGTGGCTAAGCTAATAGCGAAGTATGGAAAGGCCTTTGTAGAGGGTGATTTTATTAAAAGAGTGCGTCACAAAAATTGTGGAGATTGTATGCCCAGAAAAGAAACAATACTTCTGCAATGTTAGTGTTGCGAGAAACACAGTGGGCTGGCAAATCGAGGATTTATCAGCTAACATCAAGGCGCAAATATCAGACAAAGCTCCGTTGTTTCTTTTCTATTCAATTGCGTGTGACGAGAGTACCGACACAACAGATTCGGCTCAGCTACTAATTTTTTTGCGGGGGGTTGACGATGATTTTTGCATTACTGAAGAGCTCCTCGACCTTCGGAGCCTGACTGGAACAACGAAAGGAGCTGATATTTTTGAAGCTGTGTCAGTTGCTATTCAAAATCGGAATCTCCCTTGGGACAAGTTGTGTGGAGTTACAACAGATGGTGCTCCAGTCATGATAGGTGAGCGTAACGGAATGGCTTCCCTGGTTTGCAGAAAAGTTCATGAGTCTGGGGGCGAGGCTGTTAAATTGCATTGTATTATACATCAGGAAGCATTATGCGCCAAAGTCACGAAACTGGGCGATGTCATGAATACAGTCGTGAAAACTATTAACATAATTTGTGCGAAAGCACTCAATCACAGAGAATTTCGGGCATTCCTGTCTGAAATGGATACAGAATATGGGGACGTGATCTACCACTCTGATATACTCTCACATATGTGAGCAAACATTTTCCCTGATGACGCTAAACAAGAGCCGTTTGCGATCAAAGATAACAGTCACCTTTGCGATGTCCTGCGAATCGCATCTACAAACCTCACGCCCGACATCACAGCGATTCTTCAGTCCAAGGCACAACAACACTGTTCTCATTAGAAGTGTCACTGGTGAGTGAAATTCTTAAAATCTCTTCAAGCTCACCTTTTAATAGGCTATAATACTATTCGCCTAATTTAAATAGAAATCTAAGTGATGTTGGCAACTGTATGCCACATGTCTGAGCGCACTTGTATTTATTTTACACACACATGCACACATAGCCTATATATATATATATATATATATATATATATATATAATAGCCTGTGGCCCGTCATCATTTTTCTCCATCTGGCCCTCAGTGAAAAAAGTTTGGACACCCCTGCTCTAGACAAACCACCTTTTTTTTCCGAACAAATGTTTAAGTGAAATCCCTGAATATGTGTATATTCTAGACACGCCCCATTTTCATCAAATCTCCACCCCGTGTGTGTAATGGCGCGTATATACTGGAGAGACGCTTAAAACAGCGGATAAGTCAAATGTCTGAATCACAAATAGCTTAAGCTACGCAGAATTTCCGGAGTAAGACCCATTTGCGCGTTCTTATGTCAACTGAATCTGGCCCTTAGAGTTAAACGAGGCAACAACTTAATTTTACGAGAAAAGGCAATGTATTTAATGTAAATGTGGTTGACAAATATTACAGGCCCAGTAGGAGAATCAAAACGACAGAAGGGCATTTGAGATTATAAATATTTTAGTATTAAATAATGTAACGTTACTGTACTGCTAATAAGTACAGCTGGCTACATATTAATGGGAGACAGGTCTGGACTGCAGGCAGGCCAGTCTAGCACCCGCACTCTCTGACTACGAAGCCATGCTGTTGTAACACGTGCAGAATTTGGTTTGGCATTGTCTTGCTGAAATAAGCAGGGACGTCCCTGAAAAAGACATCCTCTAGATGGAAGCATATGTTGCTCCTAAATGCATATGTACCCTTCAGTGTTAATGGTGCCTTCACAGATGTGCAAGTTACCCATGTCATGGGCACCCCCATACAATGACAGATGCTGGCTTTTTAACCTTGCGTTGGTAACAATCTGGACGGTCCTTTTCCTCTTTGGCCCAGAGAACACAACATTATTTCAAAAAACTATTTGAAAGATGGACTCGTCAGACCACAGCACATATTTCCACTTTGCGTCAGTCCACGCATTTGTAGATGCAGCGACGAAATGTGTTAACCGACAACAGTTTTCCAAAGTATTCCTGAGCCCATGTGGTTATATTCATTACAGAAGCATGTCGGCTTTTAATGCAGTGCCGTCTGAGGGATCGAAGGTCACAAGCATTCAATATTAGTTTTCAGCCTTGCCCTTTATGCACAGAAATGTCTTTGTGTAGTAGTCTTAACTTGCATTTGCAGATGCAGTTACAAACTGTGTTTACTGACAACGGTTTTACTTTTCCAAAGTATTCTCGAGCCCATGTGGTTATATTCATTACAGAAGCATATTCGGCCTTGCCCTTTACGCACAGTGATTTCTCCAGAGTCTCTGAATTTTTTCGGACTACAACTAACGATTGTTTTGATAATCGATTAATCTTGCGATTATTACTTCAATTAATCGACGAATCTGATAAAAAAAGAAAATTTTTATTAACAAAGCGTATTATTCCACATCTTTTACAATGCTCCCTTTCAAACAACATGCAAATTCACAGCTATAAAACAAAAAAAGTAAATGTATGCTATACATCATGTGCAAAAAAATTTAGGTTTAGGTTAAACTCCATTGCGCAGATGCCTAGTGAGAATGCCGCCGGCGGCATCATTTTGCTCAACTGAGGCATTCGTTGCTCCTGCAGCCAAACTATTAATGGAAATCACAAACTCTGTGTTTTAACTTTATCGGTAGACGATTCCCGACAGCTCTGCTGAATAGTTTCTAAGTGTCACTATTTTCCGTAGCAAGTCCATTTAACAAGCAACCCCCCACCCAGTCTATACCCACCCATGCATGACAAAGTGGAAAATAGCATCTATGTGTGAGTTCATAAATATATTTATTCATCATATAAAATTTGAATTCCATCCTAGCAACAAGAGAAACCCAACAATAGCCTGATCGTTTGCCAAAAAAGCTGTGAAAAGCCCTGCTCACTCAAATGCAAAATAAACATGTGAAATTATTGTTTCATTCTACAATGTATTCTACTATGAATATCTTCTACAGAATATGAAATAAATATACAATCCTACCATTGGTTTTACAGATAGACATTCCTTTCAAAATTCAGTGGTCATTTATTGTCTGGTACAATCCGTTTGAGAAATATACAACACTTTATACCGCTATTACACTGTCTGAAACGTCGACTCGTAATACCCCCCATGCCCCGCAAGCCTGTCTCATTCATTAGTTAATTCTGGTTTAATCTGGTTTCATTAATCTTTTATCCAATAGAGTACATTATAACATTATAACCTTAGCAGCAGTATATGCAGTCTCTTTGGGTGCTTAGAAAATGTATTATAGCCCAGCGTTTTACAACTACTAGACAATTTTGAGCCAGATTCTTAAAGTTTATGCTTTTTTGCGCTGACTGCAGTAATTTGTCAAGATTTGGACCAGGATCAATGAGTAATACTTAGAAAAACCCAAATTATTAGTATTAAATTATATGCTGCTTCTAAAATGTTCATAAGAGTTCTAAGAGTTCATTTTTTGTCTCAAAATTCTACACAAAATAGCCCATAATGACAAAGTGAAAACGTGTTTTTCTAAATTTTTGCAAATGTATTAAAAATTGAAAACTTAAATTTTTAATTTACATAAGTATTCATACCCTTTGCTTTAACATATTTTTAAAGTATCATATTTAATATTTGGTCGCATATCCTTTGCATGCTGTTACTTCCTGAAGTCTGTGACCCATCAAAAGACTCTCGATATCTTATTTCCAGGTAGTCAGGAAAAAACAACCCTTAAAAGGATCCATCCACATCTACTCTATATCTGGCCGCAGAGTGATGGTTTGGGGCTCGTTTGATACCTAGACCCTTGATGACGTACAGCCATTTCGCCAGTCATGTGTTCCATACTGTACCAGCGTAATTTACAGCTGAATCTAGTCTCACCCCCCAATTCTCATAGAGATCAGTTCAAATGCAGAGAGGTTATAGTATTGCTTGTAACAGTACCTGAAAATAAAATATCGAGTCTTTTGATGTTGATTGGTCACAGACTTCAGGAAGTAACAGCATGCAAAGGATATGCGACCGAATATTAAATGTGATACTTTAAAAATATGTTAAAGCAAAGGGTATGAATACTTATGTAAATGAGATATTTCAGTTTTCGAATTTTAATACATTTGCAAAAATTTCTAAAAACATGTTTTCACTTTGTCATTATGGGCTATTTTGTGTAGAATTTTGAGACAAAAAATTAACTCACTCTATTGTAGAATATGTCTGTAATGTAATAAAACGTGGAGAAGTTGAAAGGGGTATTCAGACTTTCCGGCTTGACTGTATGCTCGGAGCTGCGAGGTCTGCGAGCTAACAGTTCGCACAGAAGGATTGTACTCCGGCTGCATCGGGATTCTGGAATGACAGTAAATTGTTGTGTTTGCGTAGCCTACTACAATATCAACATGTTTACTTTGATCGAATGTTGCTGATTACATGTTAATTAGTGTCTCAACGCGAACCGCAATACAGGCTATATAGGCTATATTTACACTGTAGCCCTACATGCAACTAGGTTACTTGCACTTGTAACTTAAAATATATTTTGCAGCTTTAAATTGCTGACCATGTGGAAGATCGGTGATTGGCTTGGGAATATTTGTGGGCTCGGCGTCAGACAAAGTTATGATAGGGCAACTTCATCAATAGTCGACGGCGATTTTGATGAAGGTGAAGAAGATTCGCCGTCCCAATTTTCTTCACGGCTCCTTTCCTCTACATACTTCCGGGTAGTAGAGGAGTAGGGGACTGAAGAATACTGGGACGCATCCCCGGTTTGTAATATGAAGGACCCGTCCGTAGTGCTGTGTTTCCCACAAGTCGCTAAAAATATAGCTACATGACAAACATTTCACGAATGAAACAATGCAATCTAGAACAGACATCCAGGTCCACATATCGAAGTGACATTTAGCCTACATGTAGGCGCCCGTCATCTTAAAATTGAAAAAAATAATAATAATGTTGTTAGTTTAATTTAATGATCAAGTTATGGCCAGTTAGCATAAGCTGCTATCACCAATGTAGGGAAAGAGATTTCATGAAAATTATACAGCGCACTTCCCACTCTGACTAAAATATTTCAAAAATAAAACGAGACAATAGGCTACCCGTTTATTATTAAATAATACATTTCTTCGAGAAATGTTTTTACTCCTCACTATTTTGTTTCTATGTAGGCGCGGCATAAGCAGTAGAGACATGGCATATTCCCTCACAGAGACGAAAATCATATGTTAACTAACGTTAATTAGACCAGATAAATGTACCGTGCATTACATACGAAGATACGCCCGTAGGTAGGCTACTACAACTGACCTCTCCAAGTCCTGCTCCTCAGCCATAATTTTCGCGTAATTTATTTCCCCAACAACTGACTGACCGAGGCCAAATCTTTGCTGAGGCAGTTTGTAATACACAGGACCCTATATGAAGGACCCGTCCGAAGCTGTCCTTCCTATAGCCCGCTAAAAATCTACATGACAAACATCCACACGAATTAAATATTGCAATCTAGAACAGATATCCAGGTCCAAATTCCTGTGAAAATTGAAATTGTTAAATAAAAAATACAGATTGTGTTCTTTCTAAATATGCGAGGGAGGAAATGTCACATTTAGCCTACAGGTAGACGTCATCTTATAATTGAAAAAAAAAAAAATCTTATTTAATTTGATGAACAAGTTATGGCCAGTTAGTAACTAGCCTACATCACCAATGTAAGGAAATATTTCACGAAAATTGTACAGCCCACCTCCGACACTGGCTAACATATTTCAAAGATAAAACGAGTTTTATCCACTGTTATAAACCACTGTTTATTATTAAATAATAAAGCTCTTCGAGAAATGTTTTTACTTCTCCCTCTCCATAATTCCTATTTTAAGGAAGTAATAAGGTTGACTTTCAGTCAGGCAGTCAGTATTTTGCTGCATTCGTACGGACCTCGCGTAGAACTCCTCAGCCGCCTTTCGAAGCTCGCTGGTGTTTTGAGCCCTCACCGTTGACTTCAAGGCAGCGACTTAGCAGTAAAGTAGCTTGGTTAAAATAACGTTAGCTAGTTATGTTATTCTATGTTCTCAGGTCCAATTAACGTACCAGACAACTAAGCTAGCTGCCTTACCCATACGCTAGCTAACGTCAGCTAACGTTAATTGGACCTGAGAACATAGAATAACATAACTAGCTAACGTTATTTTAACCAAGCTACTTTACTGCTAAGTCGCTGCCTTGAAGTCAACGGTGAGGGCTCAAAACACCAAAGACCCAAAATGTATGTCAAATGGATGTCAGATACATGTCTAGGTCCAGAATACATTTAAGAAGTGTATTCCCTCCTTGATTAAATGCATTTTAACCTTTGAAATGCATTTCAGGAATACATTTCAACACCCAGAAAATGATTTGGACTGTTAAAATACATTTCAACCAAGGCAGGGGCTTCTATATTATGGTGTTTTACCATTACTATAGAAATACTATAGTATGTTTGTATAGTTATATTATCCATATGGTTGGCTCTGTAGTACATCTATAGTGTCATGCACACAAACCCTCACATTAAAATTAATTATTATTTTTGTTTCATTCACATTTCTGACAGCCTGAAAATATATTTCATGTATGTCAAATACATTTCAGAAATACATTTGTAGCTATATTTTCACAATGCATTTAAATACATGAGTCATGGTATCTTTATACGGTATCTTTATATGGTATCTTTTTCACCATACAGTATTTGGCGGTATGCACCTTTAACGTTTGGAGCCGCTATTAAGCCAAAGAAGAAGAAGCTTGGCGCTCAAATTCAGATTGCACCGTCTAGAATTTTCAACGATCGCCAGTTGCACCACAACAGTCTGGGCTGCTGGTAAATTAACGTTACCATGCTTCTTAACATACATTATCATGAAATCTGATATAGTGTTATTGTTATTTATACTATTATCATACATTCATCCCTCACGAAAAAGAACTATCGGATACCTATAGGAATCTTATGATATTTTGGGGCAATTCCTATAGCATGTATTATAGAGTTATGGGGTGATTTCATAATTTTTTTATTTTTTTTTTTTTTTAAAAAAAAAAAAAAAAAATTAATTTTTTTTTATTTTTTTTAATTATTATTAATCTTTTCTGGAACAAATATTCATTCTATTGTTGAAAATACTATTATTATTATTTTATTATTTTGATTTTTTTTTTTTTTTTTCAATTTTGTCATCAAAAAAACACAAAAAAAAAAACAATAAAAAAAAACAAAATGATGAATGAAAATTTTCAATTTTTTTTTTTTTTTTAGTTAGCTAGGTGTTATTTTTGGACTTGTTGAGCTAACTAGGTTAGCTAGCATACAATGTACTCTATAAAATATTAAAATATAAAATAATAAAACTATTTACTGACAATAAATAAATAGTAAATTGAAACTTAATGAATATTAAATAACATAATAATAAAATAAAAAATTAATCAAAAATCTAAAAAAAAAAACTATAAAATCAAAAAAAAAAAATGCATCTCTCTTCCTCTTGTCTCTCTGTGTCTCAATGTACAATCTAATTATCTAAAAAAATGTTATGTTGTAAAAAAAAAATTTTAAAAAATTAAAATATCAAAAAATGTTAAGGGACAGCAATATATAACATAAATAAAATAAAAAATTAAAAAAAAAAAAAAAATTAAAAAAAATGATAAAAAAAAATATTTGAAAAAGTTTTGTTGTTTTTAAAGGAAATATGAAAAAAAAGTTTTACTTTTTTTTTTTTTTTTTATTTTTTTTTATAGAGAGAAAAAAAAAAAAAAAAAAGGGGGACAACCCAAAAAACAAAAAAATTGAAACAATTTTCAATTTTTCGAAAAATCGAAAAAAAAAAAAAAATGTCAATTGAGACACACAATTTTTTTTTTTTTAGCTACTACTAAAACCTAAACAAAAACAAAAAAAATTTTTTTTTTAAAAAAAATTTTTTTTGAAAAAAAAAACCTGGGGGGAGAAAAAAACTCCTTAAAATGAGAATCACCCATATATAGCATGACACTATACAAAATTCTATAAGATAGCAATCCCTATAGAACAAACAATAGGCTACTTCAGATTATTATAGGATCTTATAGAAATAATTTCAAAAATACATGAGGCGAACTATAGGGTATATAACACTATACGTGACTATAGGATTCACTATAGAGTATGATATGAATCCTAAAGTATGTTATCAATAATGTGCTGGTACCGATTGTTGGCTAGTTAACTCTAACGTTAATGCCCTGCTATAATTTTAGCTAGTTGCTAATTAGGTAACATTGAAGCTTGCTAGAATAGCGAACATTTTTGGTTATGTTAGGTTAGTTAATGTCACTGTCCGAAAATTGATAGTTTTGCTCTATTTGCTTATAAATGTTTGTGGATTAACGGTCCAGAGGAAAGGAACTTTTTCTTAGTCTGGGTTCCAGAAGTAAGGTTAGGCTTAAATTCCCCATTCATTTTCTCCGTAACACAAGACATTTCAGAAAACCCCTAGCTAGAGTTAGATAAAGAGTTTTTAAACATGAACCGAACCATTCAGCTATGAGATGAATCGTGACATAAAAATTGATTCAGGGCAAAAAAAAATTGTGGGAAAACGGCAAACATAATGTGGCGACCTGGGGATTGTCAACTGGCCAGCTAGGACCGGGTAGTGAGCCGCTACCCGGTCAAGGTGTACATAATTGTAAATAACGTGCTGTGTGTGTTTAAATTGTGTCATTAACTTGTTAGCCGCGTCTTGTGTTAACCGTTTTGTTTTAAACGTAACTGTCAATTTTAACTGTCTGTTATGTGTGGCTGTGATTGGCTAGGAATCGGTAAGTGTGTGCGCCAATCACAGCCTATATAGTTCTTATATAAGCAGTGTCTGAAGCGATTCAGTTGTTAGTGTGAAGAAGTGTTTCCAAGCTGAGCTGAGCTGATTGTTGTGCAGAAATTCCAAAGGCTCTTTTGAGAGCTGGTAAGGTAGCGCTAATAAAACGAAGCTCGGCTGAGCGATTCGGAACTGCAAGCCGCTGTCTCCCGCCCTCATTCTCCGCGCTCGCTACAATACGCTAGCTAACATTACAAGACTGTTAATGGTTTTTAAGAGGTTTGAACTACGTATCCCATAAAGCATTGCGAATAATGTAACCGTAGCACAAAATGCGAGAATGTTAAAACCTTTTCGCACGTAAATTCCAAAATATTTTCAACGGCCCCAAAGCGTGAGTTTTTTTTCTGTGTGCAACAGCTGTTCTAGAATTCGACTGTTACGTCACAGCACTAGCCTTCGCACGGTTGAGTTAGCTAATATTAGCACATATACATAGCCTACACTAAATATATATAATATATAACAACACTAGATGACTCAGTATGTGTGAGGCGACGAGGGACAGTCATCATCTGACTCCGTAGCTAACCACTGTCTTTCATTTGCATCAATACAAATATCTGTCAGCTAATTGTGTGGTGAAAATGTTTTTATTTTTAATATTTTTCGCATGTTTTCAAATAGTTGTTACAAGTGGTGTATTCCGATTCTAGCAACCATTGCTATGGACACCCATGATGTTGGTAAAGTACATTTTTGAAGGTTGTACGTTACTGCTCACCATATGCTATGAGATGCTATTTATCTCTGATAAAGCTAATAACACGGGCGCAGACATACAACGTCATCTCTGGTCCAACCAAAGATGATAACGTGACAAGATAACTCACTTCCAGGTTAACTTGGTTGAGAATTCATATGGTTACAGTTGGGAGCAAGTGGAGCATCTCTTCATCATGTATCATCTTTGGTTGAATGCGGAAGAACAAGATGGCAGCACCGCAAACCAATATTAGCCTACTGCCGGATTATTTTCGAAAATGCGTTTTTCGAGTATTTCGTCAATTATTTTGATCAAGGATGAGTTTACCCGTGATGTAAAAGATTGTAAAGTGTAATCGCTATAAGATTGTGTTTATTATATTTTCTGTCAGCCCGTAGTTAGCTCATTTTGACAGCTTGGTTAGCACTGATGTTAGCAAACTGTAGCTAAATCAACGTTATAGGCTAGGGGGTATTTGCTGCTTACATTACTTCTGTGAAAGTGTGCATAAACAAATAAATGTAAATGTTGTAAAGACGTTTATTTGGTACGATGTTTTTGTGGAACAGTGTGTTTAGTCCTAGGGTTAAGAACAAGGGTTAGCCCACAGGCTTATTGTTGCGTCATTCGTAAATAGACGTTCTAATCTTGTGTTCTAATCACACCGGTGTGACCGTACGCTTCAGGGACCACTCTAGCGCTGTAACACCGGTGTGACCGTACGCGTCAAAGGGTTAAAAGGGTAGGAAACACTAAAACAAATTTTTTGAGATGTTAACTAATATCTAGGCATTGCCTCAGATGGAAGAGAACAATAGTATGCATTATATCTACAATTTTGCGCAAAATGTTGAATTTCAGTATTTTAGCCATTACATCACCTATCCTTCTTCTGGGGTTGAAAATAAAAAATAAATCGGCTACGTCAGAAGTGTACTTTTGGTACGCTGGTACATAATCAGTTTTGCGCTTTGTTACCGCCCCCAATATAAATACATTCCTGAGAAGGCGTGGCCAATGGCCATATCCAATATTCATTTCACAAGCAATATCGTTGTAGCCGATAGTCTCTTTCAATGTATTAGCTTTTTTACAATTATGCTAGTTATTAACAATTCTAAGTTCGTTTTTTCAATTCCAGTTGTTTCAATTTACAAGCAATAACTGATGGGTTGCCAGTGTGCTTTCTCTGGGTGCAAGAGCATCAGTGGATTAACGATAACAGTTACATGCTTTCCCGAGCGA
Source organism: Ilyophis sp. 1 JC-2022 (assembly GCA_022702515.1). Taxonomy (NCBI): domain Eukaryota; kingdom Metazoa; phylum Chordata; class Actinopteri; order Anguilliformes; family Synaphobranchidae; genus Ilyophis; species Ilyophis sp. 1 JC-2022. The sequence continues at coordinate 73,853,144 of CM040403.1, read as the reverse complement.
TCCGGAGAGAGCTGTTCCACTCTGACTGGGCATTTTGGGTCTGGCACCAATGATCAGCACTGCTGGCAAGTTTGTGTGCAACAAGCATTTCCCATGCATTACCAGAACTATGCCCAGGTTGAATTGGGGTATGCCAGCCAAAGAAATGCAGTAATGTTACCAAGCCCTACTGATATTTCTGTCCCTCCAACCAAATGCGGCAAGTTAAATTAAGTAGCCTACGGCGTCAAGTTGGCTTGCTAAAGTGATGGTTGTCTTGTAGCCTCAAAGATATTTACTTGATCGACGCTGAAGTTGGCTCCCGATTCGCAGCTCCCGATTCTAAATGTCCAGTCCACCTTAATTGGTCGCGAAAAACATTTGTTTGCTTTCACGGTCATCCTTCCACTTTTTTCTCCGCTAAATCTAGCCAAATTAGCTCAACATTCTGATAGCCTAGTCATATACAATGGGGGAAATAAGTATTGGACACGTCAACAATTTTCTTATCAAACATATTTCCAATGTAGCTATTCACATGAGATTTTGACCAGACATTGGTATTAACTCAATAAAACTACACAGCTAAATAAATTGTAACATTCCAATCTTTAAAAAAAGGTATGTGCAATAAAGTGGAATGACACAGGAAAAAAGTATTGAACACGCTAAATTAAATGTATTTAATACTTGGTGGAAAAGCCATATTTGTAATATTTGGTCGCATATCCTTTGCATGCCGTGACTTCCTGATGTCTGTGACCCAACAACATCAAAAGACTCTTGATATCTTATTTTCTACAAGCGATACAATAACAGCTCTGCATTTGAATGGATCTCTATGGGAATTGGGGGGTGAGACTAGATTTAGCTGTAAATTACACTGGAACAGTATAGAACACATGGTTGGCTAAGTCAGTGCTCCCCAACCCTGTTCCTGGAGATCTACCGTCCTGTAGGTTTTCACTCCAACCCTAACAAAGCACACCTCATTCAACATCTAGATATCTTGTTTAGCTGCTAATTAGTAGAATCAGGTGTGCCAAAATAGGGTTGAAATGAAAACCTGCAGGACGGTAGATCTCCAGGAACAGGGTTGGGGACCACTGGGCTAAGTCATCAAGGGTCTGATGTATCAAACAAGCCTTTAACCATCACTCTGCTGCCAGAAATACAGTAGCTATGGAAGGATCACTTTAAGGGTTGTTTCTCCTGACAGATTTTCCTATTGAACTCTATAGAAAAATAAGTCAGGAGAAACAACCCTTAAAGTTCCCATAGAGATCCATTCAAATGCAGAGCTGTTATAGTATCGCTTGTAAGAGTACCAGAAAATAAGATATCAAGAGTCTTTTGATGTTGTTGGGTCACAGACATCAGGAAGTCATGGCATGCAAAGGATATGCAACCAAATATTACAAATATGGCTTTTCCACCAAGTATTAAATACATTTAATTTAGCTTGTTCAATACTTTTTTCCCGTGTCATTCCACTTTATTGCACATAACTTTTTTAAAAGATTGGAATGTTACAATGCTGTGTAGTTTTATTGAGTTAATACCAATGTCTGGTCAAAATCTCATGTGAATAGCTACATTGGAAATATGTTTGATAAGAAAATTGTTGACGTGTCCAATACTTATTTCCCCCATTGTATATACACTGCTCAAAAAAATGAAGGGAACACTTAATCATCACAGTATAACACCAAGTCAATGAAACCAAATTGGTCATGCTGGATGATGTTGCAGGCAGCATAACATTCACCACGGCATTTCCAGACTCTTTCACATCTGTCACAATGGGGCGAACCTGTCAATTCTGGTGTTCTCTGGCAAATACCAATCGATCTGCACGGTGCTGGGCTGTGAGCACAGTTCCCACTATAGGACGTCGGGCCCTCATGCCACCCTCATGGAGTCTGTTTCTGACAGTTTGGTTAGAAACATGCACATGGGGCCGCTGCGGTGGTACAGCGGTAAAAGGCGCTGACTTTCAGTCAGCGCAGTTGTACTCCGAGGATCGGGGTTCGCGCCCCGGTCCTGCCATTTTCCGAGCATGGCCAGCGCCCTGTGGGAGCAGCAATTGGCGGCTGCTTCCGGGTGGGGGGAGGGCTCGGATGAGAATCGCTACGCAAAATAAGGCCCCGGGCGAGTTGGAATCACGGTCAGGAGCTTGGGGAGTCGCGCCCTGTAGAGGACGTGGCGGCCTCTTTCCTACTACCGGCTGACGGGGTTGTATAGCGGTGGTTCTCTAGCGGTTGCTACACGGGGGGAATTGAAGTAGAATAGGGGTTCAATTGGCTACTAAATTGGGAGAAAAATGGGGAAAAAATCAGAAACAAATTTTTATAAAGAAACATGCACATGAGTAACCCGCTGGAGGTCATTTTGTAGGGCTCTGGCAGTGCTCCTCCTGTTCCTCCTCGCACAAAGGAGCAGATACCAGTCCTGCCGCTGGGTTGTTGCCCTTCTATGGCCCTGTCCAGCTCTCCTCGTGTAATGGCCCGTCTCCCGGTATATTCTCCACGCTCTTGAGACTGTGCTTGCTGGGAGACACAGCAAACCTTCTTGCGACTGCATGTATGGATGTGCCATTCTGGAGGAGCTGGACTGCCTGTGCAACCTGAATGCGCAGCAGGTACCACCTCATGCTACCAGTAGTGACAAGGGCACTAGCAAAATTAAAAACTAGAGAAAAATCTGTCAGGAAGGATAAGGAGAGAGAAATGGTCTGTGGCCACCACCTGAAAAACCATTTACTTTTTGGGGGTTGTCTTGCTGTTGCCTCTCCTGTCCATCTGTTGTCACTTTCATTTGTACCAAAGCAGGTGAAATTGATTCACAATAGTTTACGCTTCCTAACAGGACAGATCGATATCCCAGAAGTTTAATTGACTTAGCGTTATACTGTGCTGATTAAGTGTTCCCTTAACTTCTTTGAGCAGTGTATATACAGGTGCAGCTCCAAAAATTAGAATATCGTGAAAAAGTTCTATATTTTTTGTCACTCATGTCAGAAAGTGAAACTCATATATTATATAGATTCATTACACATAGAGAGAAATATTTCAAGCCTTTATTTCTTGTAATTTTGATGATTATGGCTTACAGCTAATGAAAACCCAAATTCAGTGTCTCAGAAAATTAGAATATTACATAAGATCAATAAAAAAGGATATTTTAAACAGAAATGTCAGCCTTCTGAAAAGCATGTTCATTTCTATGCACTCAATACTTGGTTGGGGCTCCTTTTGCATGAATTACTGCATCAATGCGGCGTGGCATGGAGGCGATCAGCCTGTGGCACTGCTGAGGTGTAATGGACGCCCAGGTTGCTTTGATAGCGGCCTTCAGGTCGTCTGCATTGTTGGGTCTGGTGTCTCTCATCTTCCTCTTGACAATACCCCATAGATTCTCATAGGTTCAGGTCAGGCGAGTTTGCTGGCTAATCAAGCACAGTAATACCATGGTCATTGAACCAGCTTTTGGTACTTTTGGCAGTGTGGGCAGGTACCAAGTCCTGCTGGAAAATGAAATCAGCATCTCCATAAAGCTTGTCAGCAGAAGGAAGCATGAAGTGCTCTAAAATTTCCTGGTAGATGGCTGAGTTGACTGTGGACTTCAGAAAACACAGTGGACCAACACCAGCAGATGACATGGCACCCCAAATCATCACTGACGATGGAAACTTCACACTGGACTTCAAGCAACGTGGATTCTGTGCCTCTCCACTCTTCCTCCAGACTCTGGGACCTTGTTTTCCAAATTAAATGCAAAATTGACTTTCATCTGAAAAGAGGACTTTGGACCACTGAGCAACAGTCCAGTTCTTTTTCTCCTTAGCCCAGGTACGACACTTCTGACGTTGTCTCTGGTTCAGGAGTGGCTTGACACGAGGAATGCGACATTTGTAGCCCATGTCCTGGATTCGTCTGTGCGTGGTGGCTCTTGATGCACTGACTCCAGCCTCAGTCCACTCCTTGTGAAGCTCCCCCAAATTCTTGAATGGATTTTGCTTGACAATCCTCTCAAGGCTGCGGTTATCCCTGTTGCTTGTGCACCTTTTCCTACCACACTTTTCCCTTCCACTCAACTTTCTATGAATATGCTTGGATACAGCACTCTGTGAACAACCAGCTTCTTTAGCAATGACCTTTTGTGGCTTACCCTCCTTGTGGAGGGTGTCAATGACTGTCTTCTGGACATCTGTCAAGTCAGCAGTCTTCCCCATGATTGTGTAGCCTACTGAACCAGACTGAGAGACCATTTAAAGGCTCAGGAAACCTTTGCAGGTGTTTTGAGTTAATTAGCTGATTAGAGTGTGACACCATGAGTTTCCAATATTGAACTTTTTCACAATATTCTAATTTTCTGAGACACTGAATTTGGGTTTTCATTAGCTGTAAGCCATAATCATCAAAATTACAAGAAATAAAGGCTTGAAATATTTCACTCTATGTGTAATGAATCTATATAATACAGTGGTCCCTCGTTTATCGCGGGGATTACGTTCTAAAAATAACCCGCAATAGGCGAAATCCGCGAAGTAGTCAGCTTTATTTTTTACAATTATTATATATGTTTTAAGGCTGTAAAACCCCTCACCACACACTTTATACACTTTTCTCAGACAGGCATTAACATTTTCTCACATTTCTCTCTTGTTTAAACACTCTCAAAGTTCAAACCTTCGTAGATTTTAAAAAATAAGTACAGTATTATAGAATGAAACCAAAGATCAAAGCTGTTTTCAGGCCCAAACATTTATTTGAGAAATAAAAATATAAACGTTTTCCATATACATAAATATGATAGCTTTTAGAAACAAATTTAATTTTAATGATCAACCTACGAGGATGGACACATAAGAAATTATTAATAGTGACTCGCGCGTATTTCACAGTTCCTTTGACCGTGCCTCTTCGTCCTGGCGCCGCTCCGCTGTAGCGTCTTTTTCCACTGAAGGCCTTGGAGCAGGTGTCATTTTTCGGTGCAGAACGTTTCGTCGACATTGTGGGTTTTGCAAACATAAAGCACTTCAGAGTCACACTGCTAGCGATCGAACATTTAGGCCTATGTAGGCCTACATTTGGCAAGCTGAAGACACGGCACGGAGGAGATTGATTGGCTAAGGGACTGTAGACCATTGTCAATCAGGACGCAGAACACAATGCGAGTTCATACGCTGTAAAAAAAAGCATGCAAAATTGCACTAAAAAAATCCGCGAAACAGCGAGGCCGCGAAAGGTGAACCGCGTTATAGCGAGGGACCACTGTATATGAGTTTCACTTTCTGAAATGAGTGACAAAAAATATTGAACTTTTTCACGATATTAAAATTTTTTGAGCTGCACCTGTATATTGTATATAAATTAAACGATGAGCCAATTAGGCTACAGTAGGCTACCTTAGTTTCACATGTAAATCAAAAATAGCACAAAGAGACTGAAATGATGAAGGAATAAGAAATAAGTAAGATTCTATAATAATTTGATTTAATTGGGCATTGATAAAGTTGTCCTTCATAAAGGTGGGGGGGGGGGGCTAAATTATAAATGAAAATGATGAGCCAGTTACAGTACCGTAGTTTCGCATGTAAATAGAAAATAGCACAAAGATACTGAAATGATGAAGGAATATACAGTGGGAGCAATAATTATTTGATCCCTTACTGATTTTGGAGGTTTGCCCACTTACAAAGAATGGAACTGTGTAGAATTTTAATCATAGGTACATTTTAACATTGAGAGACAGAATATCACAAAATAATCCACAATAACAACATCATATAAATTTTATAAATGTATTATCGTATTTTCGCATGAAATAAGTATTTGATCCCCTACCAATCAGCAATAATTCAGGCTCCCACAGACCAGTTAGTTTTCCATTAAGAAGCACTCCTAATCTCAACTCATTACCCAAAACACCTGTGTCAACTCGTTACATCATTATGTAGCTGTATAAAAGACACCTGTCCACACAATCAATCAGATTCCAACGTTTCCACCATGGGCAAGACAAAGGAGCTGTTTAAGGACATCAGGGACAAAATTGTAGACCTGCACACGGCTGGGATGGGCTACAAGAAAATAAGCAAGCAGCTTCGTGAGAAGTTAACAACTGTTGGAGCAATTATTAGAAAATGGAAGAAACACAAAGTCACCGCCAATCTCCCTCGGTCTGGGGCTCCACGCAAGATCTCGCCTCGTGGGATATCAATGATCATGAGAAAGGTCAGGGATCAGCCCAGTACTACACAGGAGGAGCTTGTTAATGACCTGAAGGGACCACAGTCACAAAGAGAACCATCAGTAACACACTACACCGTGAAGGATTAAAATCCTGCTGCGCGCGCAAGGTTCCTCTGCTGAAGAAGGCACATGTACAGGCCAGTCTGAAGTTTGCCAAATAACACCTGGATGATCCAGAGGAGGCTTGGGAGAAGGTGATGTGGTCAGATGAGACCAAAATAGAGCTATTTGGCATCAACTCGACTCGCCGTGTTTGGAGGAAGAGAAATGCTGAGTACAACCCAAAGAACACCATCCCCACTGTGAAGCATGGAGGTGGAAACCTTATGCTTTGGGGGTGTTTCTCAGCTAAGGGGACAGGACGACTTCACCGTATCGAGGGGAGGATGAATGGGGCCATGTACCGGGAAATTTTGGGCGACAACCTCCTTCCCTCAGTGAGAGCACTGAAAATAGGTCGTGGATGGGTCTTCCAACATGACAATGACCCAAAACATACAGCCAAGGCAACAAAGCAGTGGCTCAAAAAGAAGCATATTAAGGTCCTGGAGTGGCCTAGCCATTCTCCAGACCTAAATCCCATCGAAAATTTGTGGAGGGAGCTGAAGCTTCGAGTTGCCAAGCGGCAGCCTCGGAACCTTAAGGATTTGGAGAGGATCTGCAAAGAGGAGTGGACTAAAATCCCTCCCAAGATCTGTGCAAACCTGGTGAAAAACTACAACAAACGTCTGACCTCTGTGCTTGCCAACAAAGGTTTCTCCACCAAGTATTAAGTCCTATTGTTCTATGGATCAAATACTTATTTCATGCGAAAATACGATAATAAATTTATAAAATTTATATGATGTTGTTATTGTGGATTATTTTGTGATATTCTGTCTCTCAATGTTAAAATGTACCAATGATTAAAATTCTACACAGTTCCATTCTTTGTAAGTGGGCAAACCTCCAAAATCAGTAAGGGATCAAATAATTATTGCTCCCACTGTAGCTGATCTTTAAATACTTGTTTCAATATAAGATTACATAATGATTGGGTATTATTGGGCATAAATATAGTTGTCCTATAAGATGAGGGGGTGTAGGTGGGTTTAAAATGTAATAAAATAATCGTATCCACTAATATACTGATTAGCCTATATTTTAGTTTTATATGAAAACATTTCAAATCTCATCTAGGGCTTTGGAAAAACATTTTTTAGAAAATGCCCTGTGTGAGGTAGTGTAAAAATGCAGGAAATTTGTTTTAAAAGGCTCAAAATTTTCTGGGGGAGGACTCCCAGACCCCCGCTACTTCCTCCCCCCCTTGTGCCCCACCAACATCTATTCATGACCCCCCAATCAAAGCAGTCTAGAAACGGTCCTGAAACAGACCAGTGTACACGGACCACTCCAAGTGGTCCGCGGACCACTGGTCACAACCAGTAGAGGTGCTAGAGAGCCTACAGCATAAGGCCTACAGCAATTTTAACAGACAGAGAAGGATTTTCAACACGGTACATTCAGTGTGCAAGTGGTCCATGGACAGACTTAGTGGACCGTGTGTAGCCTAGACGTTTTAGTAGCTATCATCTTGTAGTGGTTAACGCTCAGACATAGTAATATTCTGTATCGCAGTTACTATGGGGTACTATACTGAGAGTAGACATAGTGGTCCATGGACACACTTATTGGTTGACCTAGATTTCCATTTAAAAAATCCATTGTAGGCTATACTGCTATCCGTTGTTATTGATTACCCTATAATAAGCGTTTGTTGTATATGTCAATTTGACAGTATTTGCTTCAAGTAGGACATATGTAGACAATAAAGATGGAACCTGTGTCGTAATAAAAGATTAGGCTATTTGTAGCCTTGTCATCCACCAGTAATCATTCACTAGCTAGCGCGCATCGGGACTGTACCTCATTCAGTGGTCTGTCCACGGGCCACTGGTCTAGCACCATAGGTTGCATGGAGCATCACGGACCACTGGTCCGTGGACAGTCCGTCTGATCATAACCAGTGCATGTATAAACATCGCGCAATAATTACTGCTTCGACGCTCCGACGCTTCAGGATGTAGAATATCACATGGCAAATGAACAATGTATACAGCAATAATACATAAACAAAAAGTAAAACAAAAGTAGTGTGATGTGCAAACGTCGGGTTCTTATGCTGGTATGGATATATAGGCCTAGGTTATCCGACCTTAAATACAAACTTAAAACAATACAATTGTGACTTGATTTTGGGGGGAATACAGTAGCCGATTGCTTCGTTCATTTTCCAACTCTTCTTCCTTACATATTACACTGTCCTTTTTTTCTTGCGCCACTATATGGCGATATTAGCTACACAGCCCAAGAGATGTAATTTCTTTACGGCAGTAGCCTATAGGAAAAAAGCTATCATTACATATGGAATAAATAAATAGCCTAATATATTTATATTGACATGTTTTAAAGTCAATTGCCGTCTGTCCCTTTTACATAGGCCTACTGTCCCAACTTTTTTTGGAATTGGGGTTTGTAGCTAAATAAATGTTCCATTTTTGCAAATAGTGCACAGTGGTCCGCGCTCTCCAGCGCCCCTAGTGATACGGACCAGTGGTCCGTGTACACTAGAGCCCAACCGATGCCAGATTCTTGGGTCCGATGCCGATCCCGATTTTGAAAAGTCCTAGCCCACCGATTACCGATGTTTTGTCAAAAAGTGCTAAATTTTCCAAAAATTTTTTTATTGAAGTTTCTATATTTGAGAACATTTATCTTATAAGCAAACAAATAAAAATAAACACACAAATAACTTTTTGATAGATAACTGCTGGACCACTCTTTCTTCATGTACCTCTTCATTGGCGTCTGTATGGTGTGCTTTCAGGTGTCCCCACAAATTGCTGGTGTTTCTTTGGGAAGCTTTGCTTGAACCATAGCCATAGGCGCCGATTCCGTGGGTGCTCGGGCCCCGAAGCCGAGTACCCACAGGAAAAATGCACTTGATATGCCTACTGTATATGCGGCAAGCGCTAGCGTACAGTCGGGGCCAAATGTACATTGATTTGATAGCAAACTACACGCAGCATACGCTGCGCGGCATAGCCCACGTTGCAAAACAAGTTGATCCACCCACTCAAAAGTCATAGCTTTAATGTGATTGGCTAACGTTAGACGCACTGTCCAATTGAAAGCGATGTCAGATGAACCGCTAATGTGTAGAGCAAGGCTGGCTGGCAACTCGTTAGCCCAACAAAATGGACAAATTTGTGATTAAAAAACCAAAAACACCAAGCAATGTTACGATTTCCACCAGTGCGACTTCCAGTTCCTCCAGTGCCTCCAGCAGTGCCCAGTCAACTAGTAACAACAGTAACGAAGATAACGACAACCGCAGCAGCGAAGATGGACAAAAGAAGGGACGGACTTATCAAGCTAGCTGGAAAGTAAAGTTCCCGTGGATAGCCTATGAAGCCACAAAAAACAAGGTATTTTGTGAGGTTTGCACTACAGCTAAAAACATGGGTGCCCCGCTTCCAGCCACAACACACAATCAAGAATCTTTGAAAGCTTTTGTACAAGATGGCTTTTCCGTGTGTAACGATATTATAACTTGTTTGGCTTGTTAATAGGCCCCTTGTAGCCTATACTGTTATGTTGCGTTCAATAATTTCGGTGGCAGTGTGTGTGTGTGTGTGTGTGTGTCGGTCGCTGTTAATTTCCTGTGGTGCTGAAATGTGTGCGTTTGACTACTTTTTCCAAAGTCATGTAGGCTATGGTTACTGGAGAAGGTTTATCTTGGGCGTGGGGGTGGGGCTGGGGCATTCAACTGTTTTGAGCACCCACCGGCAGAAACATAAATCGGCGCCTATGACCATGGCTCACCTTCACTGCAGAGATGTTGCATTGCACGACTGTGCCATCTTCAAGTGGTGTGAAATAACTCCACACCTTGTTTTTACTCCTATTTTTTCCAGCCATCTACAAAAAATATATATTTTTAAAAATCCGTTTTCCAGTTTCAAACATGTATTTTTATAAATATTATTATTATTATTAGTAGTATTGTTGTTGTTATTAATTTGTTATTATTATTTCTTATCTATTCTCAGTAAATTAATTCTATTTTCTTATTTTATTCCTACTAAATTATCTCAAAGTGTAAGACTTTATCTAGCGAGCTTCCCTGTCCATAAGAATTCGGTGGTGAAAACAACTACAATGCGCTCTGACACGTGACTAGATGATACACACACGCTGGCAATAACGCATTAGCTATTGAGACAGCCTCGTTATTTCTTACGATCTATTCTCAGTAAGTTAAATTAATTATATTTTCTTATTTTATTCCTACTACATGATCTTAAAGAGCAAAACTTTATCTAGCGGAGCTAATGAGTGAATGAAGTATAACGTTAGATTAAATTAAAGGGTTATGAAACCCTCGATTACATTCTCTCTCCGCCCACACCACAAATTCGAAAAATGCAATTAAATGGGCGTGGAAATCAGCAGCAGAGGGGGAGGGGCGAGAGCGAGGAGAGAGGCTATCGCCACCTGAAGACACGCCCACAAGGGAAAAGATTGCGAGTGAAACTGAGTCTGTATCAATCGCTGACTAATTCGGTGATATCAGTCAATGGCTTCTTCGAGGTGGAGGACATCTCTCCTCCGGAATGCTCTGGGCTTTCCACCGACCAGGAGTATGAAGAAGAAAATGGTCCGGAGTCCTATCAGTTTGAGCCGTAGAGAGAAGTTTGAGTGGTAGTCTAGCTAATTATCTTTTATCCCACTTGTGAACTCGACTATCTCATTCTGCGTAAATCGATGTTATGCCCAGTATTGTTAGCACATAAGAAGTCTAACCTGCCAGTACACAAACTACTTAATGAATAAAATAAATAAATGAACAATGAATAACTAAAATACGTAATTAATACCTCATGTTACTCTGTAAATACGAAGTATCACGTCACACCATCACTCCATTCTCAAACTAACTCGTTTTTTTAGCCATCTATAACGTTACATCTAACGTAGCTATGCTACACGAACATGACAATAAAATACGTAAACGAATGCCAAGTGAAACTAAACGGCTGTTAGCTGATATAGGCTACGCTACGGGAGACTTCACAGTCTGTTCAAATCGATGTTCTGCCCAATAAGTTAACGTTTGTCAGCAAATATTCATTCTGACCTAACGGTACCTGCAGATTTTACAAACATGAAAAAATACAACACGTAGGCTAATGAATGTCAAGTGAAACTGAACGGCTTTTGGCTTTTTAATTTTTTTTGTACCTACGTTATCCTAGCCATCTACAAATGCACGTTTACTAGCTATCTAGCTATCCAAATAACTTAACTAAGACATAAGTTAACATAAGCACAGCATTATCCCTTTGTACCTTGTACCATTTTTATTTCAGTAAATACATGTTCCAGCCATGGGGGGGTTCCAGATAGTGCAGTTAACGGTTATCCATCAAACGTAACTCCGTAACTCCTGCTTCAATCCTGAAGCAGACCCCAGGCCAGTAAGATTGACAATGCAGTATCAAACCTAACGTTATAGCTTATACCCAAAAGGCAGTGAAATATCACCGGCCAGTTAACTATGGTTAACGATACGAAAACAACTCAAGTAAATATCTTTGAGGCTACAAGATAACCATCACGTTAGCAAGCCAACAAGACGCCGTAGGCTGCATTTAATTTAATTTACCGCATTTGGAGGGACAGAAATATCAGTCGGGCTTGGTAACGTTTCCGCATTCCTTTGGCTGGCATACCCCAATTCAACCTGGGCATAGTGTAACTGTTAACGTTAATCCGCTGATGCTCTTGCACCCAGAGAAAGCACACTTGCGACCCATCAGTCATTGCTTGTAAATTGAAACTATTGGAATTGAAAAAACGAACTTACAATTGTTAATAACGAGCATAATTGGAAAAATGCTAATACATTGAAAGAGACTAACTGCAGGCTACAACGATATTGCTTGTCAAATGGATATAGCCATTGGCCACGCCTTCTCAGGAATGTATTTATATTGGGGGCGGTAACAAAGTGCGAAACTGATTACGCGCAAGTGTACAAAAAGTACACTTCAACGTCATTTTCAATGACGTAGCCCATTTTTTATTTTCAACCCCGGAAGGAGAAGAATAGGCGATGTAACGGCTAAAATACTGAAATTAAACATTTTGCCCAAAATTGTAGATGCAATGCATACTATTGTTCTCTTCCATCTGAGGCAATGCCTAGATATTAGTTAACATCTCAAAAAATATGTTTTAGTGTTTCCTACCCCTTTAAATTGACTGGATGAAATACATAAGAATTCGTTGGTAACAAAAACTACAATGCGCTATCGTGCAGGTGACCGCGGTCAAGTGAGCAGCCAGTTGAGAGCCGCCAACAGCCTTGCGCTTGGGTGTGCGCATGTCTTATGAGACGTACGTTAATAAAACAAATCACGTGCTAGTCAAGAAAATTTTACTGGCATTTTAACAGACGCTGTTATTGACGGTGAAAATCCAGACACTTTCATTGATCTCTGCTTATTTTAATATGTTGTTATTATCTTAGTCTTGTATTGTTTCCGTGCATTTTATTGTTTTTAATTGTAAATTGTTATGTTGTGAAGTACGCTTTGTGAAACTGCTGGAAAGGTGCTATACAAATAAAGGTGATATTATTATTATTATTATTATTATTATTATTATTATACTGCAGGAAAGGTGCTATACAAATAAATAGCTATAATAATAATAATATTATTATTATATGCACAGACAGTAGTAGCACAGAAAGCAGTACTAGCTGATGCTACACATCAGAATTTTTTTTTATTGTGAGACGTACCCTCATGAAATTTATTTTATTCAACCAATCCCACTTCTGACTATCACCTATAGCAATATGGAACATTTCTACAGTGGAAATCAGAAGCGACAGGTTCTGCTTGGTGCTGACGCACAGACAGCAGTCTGCATATCTGCTGGACTAGCTGATACTAAAAATCAGAAAAAATGATAATTGTGAGATGTTGCCTCATGAAATCAATTGTATTCAATCAATCACACATCTATATATCACCCATACCAATATGGAACATTTTCACTGTGGAAATCAGAGGCAACAGGCTGTAATTTATCTTAATTAGGTGCTTTTCTTGTTTAGAGGGATTATTTACCCTCTAGCCACATTGTCAGAAATAGCTCGGCATGCCATGCATACATGTCCCATGTTCACTTTGTGCTTATTGTGCTATATTGCAAACAATTACAAAAGAACAGTTAACAATTGTTTTTAACTGATCAAATTAAAGACTGAGGTCAATCAATTGGCTTCTAATTAGGTTGAATGCATGTGGTTTAGGTTCCTTCATAATTGTTTACTTAAACTTATTAACACAATGCAGGTTTAGCTCCTTAAACTTATTAACAATATGCAGGTTTAGCTCCTTAAACTTATTAACACAATGCAAGTTTAGCTCCTTAAACTTATTAACACAATGCAGGTTTAGCTCCTTAAACTTATTAACACAATGCATGTTTAGCTCCTTAAACTTATTAACAATATGCAGGTTTAGCTCCTTAAACTTATTAACACAATGCAGGTTGTGTTACGTTTATGTCATGTTTATGCCACGTTTCATGTTTAGTGTTTGTCATTTTCTGTTCATGTCATGCTTGTGTTCTGTTTATGTTACGATGCAGTTCATTGTTAGCATACACATTTCCATGTTTTTCCGCAGCCTTGCGTTCATGCTGTTTCTTTCTCTTGCTGTCGCTCACGCTTCCCTAATTGTTTCATTCTCTCATGTCTATTTACTAATCTACTAACATTAGATCAGGATTGGGTAATACTAACTCTCTAACTATGTGTTCATGTTTACCTTACGTTTCTCGTGCATGTCATTTACTAATTTACTAATGTCAGGTCTAGGATAGGATAACTACTAACGATTTACTAATTGCCTCGTTACGTGTCTCATTTTCTCAAGCTGTTGTTCATTTCCTGCTGCTCTCAAGCTAAGTGTCTGCACCTGTCTACACCTGCATATAAGATCAGTGTTCATGTCATGTCTTTGCGAAATTGTTGCCTTTAGTTTACTACTGTCACTTTTGAGCGGTTTCCATTGTTTTGACTACCGTTATTGATCTAGCCTGTTTACTGACCATCGTTACTGCCTGCCTATTGTGTCACTCATAATAAATGGTGGCAGTGTAGTATAATGGTTAAGGAACTGGACTTGTAACTGAAAGGTTGCAGGTTCGATTCCCAGGTAGGACACTGCCGTTGTACCCTTGAGCAAGGTACTTAACCTGCATTGCTTCAGTATATATCCAGCTGTATGAATGGATACATGTAATAAGAAGTATGTAAGTCGCTCTGGATAAGAGCGTCTGCTAAATGCCTATAATGTAATGTAAATGCAATAGTATTCAATAGCCACAGATATCCAATAGCTTACAGCTTAGCTTACAACACACAAGCTAACATTAAACTATGGTATCCTAATCACAGTGGGCTAATATAACTTAAGAGTTCGCTAGAAACCTAAATAAGCACTCAGAAACTGAATGCATTGGCGACATTATATTCGCGAATTACAAACGGTAATAAACTGTCGGCAGTATAAACAAACAAACGTTGCCGTTCACATAAATTACACATCTTGCTACTACTTATTCACGCTGTAGTGACAGAATCATCACAGGACAATGTATCCAGTAAGTAAACATCGCATCTTACATATCTCTGGACGCACACACAGGAATGCAAGCGGTGGATCAACTGTAAACGAAGTGGCAACATAACTTAGGCAAACACGTGTACCATGCCGCAACTTCTTCTTCCCATAAAACTGGTAGGACTGTTACATATTGCTCTGGGTGATAGACAGTTGTGTGTTTAGTTTCATAAAATTAATTTAATGAGGGAACATTTTGCATTTTCAACTTTTTGGGATGTTTAAAATAAGCAAGTACTACTGTGCATAAACTAATACTAATTATAATATCCTTATTTGTATAGCACCTTTCCAGTGGTATAATAATAACAATAATAATAATAACAGCACCTTTCTAGCAGTATAGCACAGCGTACCATGCTTCATAACATAACAATTTACAATAAAAAACTATATAATGCACGAAAACAACACACGACTATAACAATTCAAGATAATAACAGCATATTAAAATAAGCAGAGATCAATAAAAGTCAATAAAATTTTCGTAAGTCACTCGATAACAGCGTCTGTTCAATGCTAAAATTTCCTACTAGCACGTGATTTGCTTTATTACGCTCACTTGACCGCGGTGGCTGTCCGTGGGATAAAACAAATTGCCTATATGGTTCACACACGAAGTAACTAGTTTCACCATGGCAGCAATGTCTTAATGAAAATGCTAAATTTGGCAAAACAATATTTATTGTAAATAATACCATGCACCATAACATTTGTAGTTAATTTCAAATGTTTAGACCTAATGGTGCTAACTGTACCATATTCGTGGAGGTGATTCTATTGTTTTTTGTGTAAGGTCAAAGGTAGGCTATTCTGCTGACTACGTTATCAAGTGTGTTCCAAAATTGAAGCATACCTGCGCTCTTGCATACTATCATTACATATTACATTATAGGCATTTAGCAGACGCCCTTATCCAGAGCGACTTACATATTTCTTATTACATTTATCCATTCATACAGCTGGATATATACTGAAGCAATGCAGGTACATATATACCTTGCTCAAGGGTACAACGGCAGTGTCCGACCTGGGAATCGAACCGGCAACCTTTCGGTTACAAACCCAGTTCCTTAACCATTATACCACACTGCCGCCCTACTATCAAGTGCGTTCTAGCTAGTGTAATTGGAAGAATGTACTATCTAGAATGCAAGTAGGCTACGTAGATCGCAAGTGTGCATAAAAGGAACACAGCCCGTGATTCGAACTCGCCCAGGGCCGTCTTATGCGCGACGATTCTCTCCGATTCTCAATTGCCACTCCCTCATGGCACCGGCCATACTCGGATCTGGCAGGACCGGGGATCGAACCCCCAATCCTCGGGGCGCAAATGCACAAACTGAAAGTCTGCGCTTGGAGGATGCATTTTTTTAGTATTGGGACGCACCCCACATATAAAAAGTGCTGGAATTCCTATGGTTCACCTGATATGGATGTAAATACCCTCAAATTAAAACTGTCTGCATTTCAACCTCATACATCGTTTCATTTCAAATCGTGTGAATGTGTGTGTACGTGTTTTCTTTTTTGATGTGCTCTGTTTCTGTTATTTTGTAAATATCGCATGTCTATTGCAATTGCGGGTATTTGTGTGTCATTTTTAATTGCCGCACTATTATTCTGCCTACTTTAAAGCACTTTTAAATTGCTATCAACTGAGTGAATTAATTTCCATCCGCAATTCAAACTGGGTTCTGTGTGCGCTTCTTGATAACTGATTTACACGTGATTTAATGGAGCGAGGAAGTGTTCCTTTTATGAGCTAACCCAAAGCCGCACAACCACAGCGCGAACCGTCTCGGCGAAAATGTCACGTAACTGGCTTACAAATACCACTTAACTGGTGGTATTGAACTAACCTCCTTATCTTGGCAGTCAGCGCAACATGAACCACTTAGGCTACCCTGCTGTGCTGACAATTAGGCCCAAATGAATCTGTTCATTGTTTTCCACCTGACACTGTGGTAGCCTCCGATTTGTTACGTTATTAGATTTTTTTCTCTCTCAAATTGCCCCATAGTATATCCTTCCAAAACGAAAAGCCAAAGAAGGGAGTGAGAATGAAAAAGAGTTTGTTTGCAAATAATTCTCTATCACGAAAGCAGATTCATTAAATGGGGTTAAATGAGCCATTTTAACGGGTACATTTCCCCCCCAGAAATGTAGCTACAATTACTCGAAAATGACTTTGTAAACACGTTAAATCTAAAGAGTGAGAGCAATGTTTCAAGTAGGCTACGTGTTAGTGGCTTGATCTTTGATCCTGAAAACCTCCAAATGGCTAGGTTTCCCCGGCAACCACCTCCGAATCCAAGATATTTATACCTGAGAGTCAGTTCTCCTGATTTATAGGCAGCAATTAATTCGTTATTTGCAATTAAGAAAAATGCTATTGTCAACGGTTAAAAGAAAGTTTCATTTCCCGCAGCAGTCAAACTAGTCCTCTTCCGCAGCCTTCTTAATTTGGAATTATAGACTAACTGTTCGCATTTCGTCCCACTGTTCTAAAAACTGTAATCAGAGAAAAGGCTTTAGTATTAGTATCGATAGCATAGTCAGACACCGTCTATGGATTCCCGTGCTCACCTGCCTGTCTTTTTATTGGGGGAGGAGGTATAGGCTAGCCAACAGGTGTATCACAGATAGGCCTACAGCGGCAGGCAAACACTGGTGTTTGTTGAAGGAATTGATTGGAAGCCTACATGGTTAATTATTCTCAATTATTGTCGGATCGTGGCGCGGCAGAGGGAGAAACAAGAAACTTGCTGTGGTTCTGTAGGCTAGCTAAATAAATAAAAAATACGCCTATGGGTAAAATGTACGAGGTCACGTGACATTAAAGAGACACTTATTAGCGGCGCCATCCAAAGATCCTAGCAGGTAGAGCAGGTGTGTGTCCCAATACTCAAAAAATGCATCCTCCTTTCCTCCACTACCACCTCCTCTCCTCCGTGCCCCGGAAAACTATCTTTGTGTCCTAATGCTGCTGGTTACATATTAATTAGCCTATATATTAATGGTTGCATATGAATTAATATATCAACGCAAACCGAAAGGTCAGGTACATTGTATACTGTACATGAAAACACATGTAGCCTACTTTAAATATACAGGCTGTTTTGCATACTTCCGGGTAGGAGACGAGTGGAGGAGAGGAGTAGGGGAAAGGAGGAGAGGAGTGGATAATATTGGGGCGCACCCGTGCACTCGCGGAGCTCCAGTCATCGGCAGCCATGAACAGGGAAGATAATTACTACACTCATGGGGCACTTTACCATAGACCCCACGGCGATAATTATAACCACAGTCCGCCACCCTGCCTTTACATGGGCCGACAGCCACAGTCTGTGTATGACGCGCCTTCTCTCGACCCGCTGGACCAGCCGACCCTTCCTGACACCGTTCCATACGAAATGTCTCTGATTCGGGAAGACCCAGAGGCGCCGCAGATGCACCACTCACAGGCGCCGCAGCCGCCCGTCCAGCAGGACGGAGCATACGGAGACCCGACAAATCTGGCGATGCTCAGCGACAGGAACCGGTACCAACTGCCCTTCCCCTGGATGAAATCAACCAAGTCTCACGCACACACCTGGAGAGGACAGTGGGCAGGTAATTTGGCGAGATTGGTTTACCTACTCTGGCGATGCGTAGTGATGGGACATGCTGTGGCCACCGCTATTTTTATTCGAAATCACAGGTTATGATTGAAGACGCACACTGTGATGTGCCAAAAGAAAATGACTACAAAAACAGCCAACTCCTCTCTTAAATGCCTCACTGTAATAGCTACAGCAGACAAAATTTTGACCAACCTCAATTTAGAACTGCGGAGCAAGCTATATGCCAATAACGGAGATTATTATGTTATTATGTTGATTTTACAGACGTGGACATAATTTTTGTGCGTTTTTTAATATGTCAATGTACACAGTAAATATGTCCAGTGTTAACAACTCTTACAGAGTAGCCTACGGTTGTAAGTCAAATTGCATATATACTCTGAAAGAACTGATTTAACACTGAACATGTCACCGCTAACACAAACTTTCAGTGTAACAGGAGTATAGGCAGCGAAATATTCCGCAATACATATTCTCCTTCAATCAGAATCCATCAACTTTTAAAATAATTCAGAAAATGTTCTGCAATGCATTTAACTCAAATGACTTGAGGATACCGATTGCCGTGAACCATTTTAATATGGCAATTTAATCTTTTCGTATTCATTGGCTTTTATCTTTTATGTTTAACTGTTTTTACTCTAACACAGTAAAATGTTCAGTGTTAAATTATCCTGCTATCCCAGAGTGGACTCGTGTGAGCTCTGTTAGAGTTGAATTAACACTGGGCATTTTACTGTGAACGATTCATTCCATTTAAAAAATAGAATACTGCTAAATTGACTTTGTAAAATGACATTAACGTTTTTAGAGTGTGGCTTACTCTTATCAAATTTCTGAAAATATCCGCAAGGTTTGAATATCTGTCAATTCCTTGTCAAACTGTATTTGCTTTCTCTCTTAAAATTAATTTTGAAATTATTGGTAAATCAACTCCATATTAGAGTTATTGACAAAGTAATTTTCTATTTATTATATGTATTACTTTTTTATTCGAAATATAGGCCTACGTAGCACCTATTAGAAACAAGACTATAGAGAATCGATCATTTGTATTAATGTTTTTATTATTATTTTGTCGTATTAGCTGGAAACCGGTCCACCTTTTCCAGCGGCGTCTCTGCAGTGCACAGTAAAATGTCCAGTGTTAAATAAACAGAGTACAAAGTAGCCTACATATGGTCTCTATTGTACTCACATGTGCTCTGTTAGACTTGAATTAACACTGAATATTTGACTGTGTGGTGCTCATATCAGAAGTGAAAAAGAAAACTGATGTAGGCTAATTTTAAAAAGTAATTTTATTATAAAACGCTGATGCCAAGTTGCAAGATCCAGAAAAAGAGCTAGTCTATTGTGATAATACGTATATTGCGATAATACGTATCTTCTGGCGAATATTTTTGAAAACGATCGTTCTTAAATTTGTAACATCCCATTAAAAAAAATGATATTTATACAACTATAACAAAAACAACAGAAAAAAACAACAACGATAATAATAGCCTAATAATAATAGTAATAATAATAACCTAATCATATTATTATTATTATTAATAATATTTAATAATAAATAATAATACTTTTGACTCTTGTATTGACCACTTTTCTCAGCGGGAATATACCCACTGTGTTTATTAAAATGTTAACTGACGAAAATTTCCGAAGGTTCCAGTTGGAAGTTGGGGCAATAGCAGACTAATTCACAATCTGCATATAAAACATTTAGCCATTTTAAATTAAGCCGGATGATAAAAGAAAAGGACTTCAGCGACCTCAATGACCCAAACAATTCTAAAAAGTAAAGGATTGCTAACAGGGCGAAACAAAGCACATGTAGGCTAGTATTTTAACTGAACTTTTATGACAGCACTGAACATAAAAAACGAAAATCCAAGTTTTGATCAGGACGATTAATTTCATGAACTGTAGATCGGCCGTATTGCAGTGTTATAGGACATTTTTCATATATTTTTATTTTCCATATTTTATATTTATTTTTTACATCATATTTTTATTTCGGTTTACTATTTTTAGTTTGTGCGAATACGTTATGACTGCTATTGCATTTACAGGAGGCCTATGCAAACACATGCAAAAAACAAAACAACAACAAAAAAACGCTGTAAACCGTTTTCAGTATAGCCCCATTAGTCCAGTAGGCTAGACCTATAGCCTAATTAGTTTGTGGACAAATGTGTTTGATATTTTGCAGAAATATATAAAATTGCGTGAAAAGTTTATTCCCTGTTGCCAGGGGCGGCGCTTGGGACTGAAGACATTCGGGGCTTTGCCCACACCTGTAGGGGGGTCTGGGGGCATCCACCCCCGGAAGAAAATAATCTTAAATCTTCCGCTAAATGCACTGTTTTCTAGCAATTTGAGACAAAAACGGAAAGCCTAGACATCTGTACATCATTGAGGCAAATTATGGTAGTTTGTTAATACATTTATCCAAAGCCCGTCTCGTTTCTGTGTGCGTTGCAGGTTGGGCGTGGTCCCCGTTTAGTTCCTGGTTTTCCCTTGATTAGTTAGAGCACTCTCCCTCTCGCACACATTCCTCACTCCTTTTAGTTTTTCAATTAGCCCTTTCACCTGTTCCCGTATCTATTTATGTTCTCTCTTTCACCGTTTTGTTGCCAGTTCGTTTTCTCTGCTCCGTTTGAGATCTCCCGTTTGTTACTTTGTTTGCCCTTAACCTGTTTATTCTGTTATCGCGTTCCGCCCCGCTTTAGTTCGCCAACACCGTTTCCAGCCTGTCGCCCATGCTTGCCTACTACTTTGCCTTGCCTAAATAAATATACTACCTGGTGGAGTTTCCATCGAGTCTTGCATTTGGGTTCGGTCCAGTACTCAGTCGTAACACTTGTTCATTATCAAGAAAGCCTCTGAATCTGATTGTCTGGCCATTAAATGTTTGCTACCTTGATTCTTCCTTTTTGGCTTTTCTTAGTAAAGTACTTTTAAAAGGTAGATCCTGTTACGTGACATGGAAGCCAAACGAGTGGGGCAACGGCAGAGATGGTTCAAAGCTGAGAGACTGCACTGAAGAGAAATGGGGAAACCCTGTCCTGAACACAACAGGTTGCGTTACATTGTGCTGATCTCCCTTGAATAACGTTTGTATTATCTTCCATGAGATACTACAATATAAACTAGTATATATTTTATTTAGTTTTGCTTCTCAAGTTAGCAAGCGAGATAACATTGGCTTAGTTGCGGCTAACATTTTAGCCGCTAGCTTAAGTTGTACAAAGTTGTTGCATTACCTTATGCGAAATTAATATCGTAACACAGTCGAGAGCTTGGCTCGCTTGATGCTTGAACAATATATCCATTATAGCGTAGGCTACCACGGAGGGTTTAACTTTCACAAACATACTAACCAGTCTGATCTCATCAGAATCGTGAGAAGACACGTGTTTCTCAATGTCTACTTGCGGACTTGTGTGACGTAATATTTAACGGCTAAATTCTGTTCCAAGAACGCGAGGGTGCATCTTACCAAACACAGTCGCCAGACTGGCGAATTTACTCCTAAATGTAGGGCTTTTTTATTGGTGTGATTTAAAAAGAGTCAATGGTGGATTTTAAAAGGAGGAATGTGAGAAAATTGCATGGGAGTCAATTGAAGAATTGGTTTGAGGAGGGGAATTAATTCAGGCTTCTGGCAACATTGACGAGAACGGACTTGGATATCCCATTGCGTGATGGCAGATGAGATGGGGACAAGCTTATAACTTATAACTACATTTTTAGTTATTTCATTTAATCAATAAATTAGACTGCAATCTTTCAACGAGTGAAAATGAAGCGAGAAATATGTCTTACAATAGCTGGATTTTTACCTAATTGTATAACTAAGCAGCGTTCTGTCCTTCAAAGCAGAGGTGCACAATGTAGTTTTTTTTTAGCGATGGCCCAAGGATATCGATCTATACTTTTCTCGACCAAAGCAATTAATTAACAACTCATTGTTCAACTGCTGACAATAGCCATGTTTTATACCTAAAAGCTAGCCTAAATGAAGGTGGAAAAGTTACTGAAATTAGCAGGCAATTCATCACAAAAAGCATAGTGAAATTAACAGAATTGAAGGCTTCATCAATGAAGCATAATATGAGGGAAAGTGCTCAAAGTTGCAAGACAGAAAACCGTAGGATGAAACCAAACATTTGTTAATAATGTTACACTCATCGACAGTGCATCTCAAAAAAGGACTGGATCGCGGTGATTAGCTAAAGCCGTTTATCTTATGTTGGTGTAAAAGCAATATAGCCTACAAGTTATAACCCAGCTAACAAAATGATGTTCTGTGGACGTCCTATAAATGGAGCACAAAGTTATTCTGAATTGAAAATTGAAAATGAACGTTTTTGTAGGGGGTCCTTTGATGTCCTGGGGACGTTTTTCTTAATGTCAAAACGACGTTTTAAGGACGTTCTTAATACAGTCATAGGACCATAAAATGGTCCTGTGGACGTCCTCTAACTTCACTACAACGTTATTACGATGTTGAAAATGAACGTTCTCCAGGTGTTATTTTGTAGGGGTCCTTTGATGTACTGATGATGTTTTTCTTAATGTCAAAACGTTTTCAGGACGTTCTTAATGCAGTCATAAGACCATAAAATGACGTCCTGTGGATGTTGTCTCAATTGACCGCAACGTTATTACAACGTTGAAAATTTCCATTCTCCAGGCGTTATTTTGTAGGGGTCCTTTGATGTCTCGGGATGTTTTTCTTAACATCAAAACAACATTTTCAGGACGTTCTTGATACAGTCATAAGACCATAAAATGGTCCTGTGGACGTCCTCTAACTTCACTACAACGTTATTACGATGTTGAAAATGAACGTTCTCCAGGTGTTATTTTGTAGGGGTCCTTTGATGTACTGATGATGTTTTTCTTAATGTCAAAACGTTTTCAGGACGTTCTTAATGCAGTCATAAGACCATAAAATTATGTCCTGTGGATGTTGTCTCAATTGACCGCAATGTTATTACAACGTTGAAAATTTCCATTCTCCAGGCGTTATTTTGTAGGGGTCCTTTGATGTCTCAGGATGTTTTTCTTAACATCAAAACAACATTTTCAGGACGTTCTTGATACAGTCATAAGACCATAAAATGGTCCTGTGGACGTCCTCTAACTTCACTACAACGTTATTACGATGTTGAAAATGAACGTTCTCCAGGTGTTATTTTGTAGGGGTCCTTTGATGTACTGATGATGTTTTTCTTAATGTCAAAACGTTTTCAGGACGTTCTTAATGCAGTCATAAGACCATAAAATTATGTCCTGTGGATGTTGTCTCAATTGACCGCAATGTTATTACAACGTTGAAAATTTCCATTCTCCAGGCGTTATTTTGTAGGGGTCCTTTGATGTCTCGGGATGTTTTTCTTAACATCAAAACAACATTTTCAGGACGTTCTTGATACAGTCATAAGACCATAAAATGACGTCCTGTGAACGTTGTCTAAATTGACCGCAATGTTATTACAACGTTGAAAATTTACATTCTCCAGGTGTTGTTTTGTAGGGGTCCTTTGATGTCCCGGGACGTTTTTCTTAACGTCAAAACAACGATTTCAGGACATTCTGAATGCAGTCAAAGAACTATAAACTGACGCCCTGTGGACATCCTCTGTATTGACCACAACGTTATTACGATGTTGAAAATGTACGCTCTACAGGCATTTTTTTGTAGGGGTCCTTTGATGTCCCGGGGACGTTTTTCCTAACGTCAAAATAACGTTTTCAAGACGTTCTGAATACAATCAGAACTATAAAATGATGTCCTGTGGACATTCTCTAAATTGACCACAAAGTTATTACGACGTAGAAAATTAACGTTCTCCAGGCGTTATTTTATAGGGGTCCTTTGATGTCACGGGGACGCTTTTCTTAATGTCAAAACAACATTTTCAGGACATTATGTGGTTGAAAAGTGATAATTGGTCAGGGCAAACTTACAGTTTTATTTTGCTAGGTTGTCTAAGTGTTAATTAAGCTAGACTGACGAGCTAGAATGCAAAAGAGAACGAAATTAAGAAGAAAGAACTACGGCTGTATTCGAAACCTCTACGAACAATCTGTGTAGCCTACTACATGACTGTACTGAATACTGCTATTTTTCATTGTAGCAGATCGTATGCAACCATTAATAATTACACTGTTCTAAATGTAAATGTTCTACATTATCACGTGACCTCACGGCCAGTTTAGAAAGATGTTCAGCTGTGTCTCAAACGGCAAGAATGCAGGAAGGCATCGAGGCGCATCTCATTAAAAAGTTAGCAAAAGATTATGCCTTCTGAGGTCTTAAGAAGGTCGCACCTGAAGGCAGCATGTCATGTATCCTTCACTTGTGTAGCGTAATTTCTCCCGACCACTTCCGGGTCCGTTACTTGACTGTGCGTCTCGCTAGCGACTAACACCTAGCACTGAACTGTATCGATTATAGGCTCTATGCTAGCCAGCGATCTATGAGTGGGTTGATCATTTTCAATGTAGTTGTATATAATTAGCCTGTAAATAAACATTTGTAGAAGAAACACTTGACTGTATTGTATATACAGGTATACATGACACGCGTGCGTACATTTAATAACACTTTTAAGGGTATGTATCTATAGCTACCTAGCTGTTTGAAAGATAGCTAGATCATACACTCGCATGCGGGTCATTTAACATGAGAATGCCATCTACGGAACATGGATAGGTTCAAAAAGTATAAATAGTCTTTTCTTAAACGTACACAACGAAAGTGTTATCTGATTGAACTTCCCGCTTGTAGTTGAGAAGTGATTGGTTATTAGCAAAGATTTTAGATATCCGCCTACCCTCTTTGTTATTAGTTTGAGTTATTACAGTGACAGGCTCGGAAGTGGCAGAAAAAAATTATACATTGGGAACAGGCAGATTATAGATAAGAACCTGTAAATTACACAGAAATAGTATGGAACCCATGGTTGCTAAATGGCTGTAAGTAATCAAGCGAGTATCAAATGAGTATCAAATGGCTGCGGTATCAAACAAGCCTCAAACCACTCTGCTGGTAGATATGCAGTAGAAAGGGATGGATCACTTGAAGGGTTGTTTCTCCTGACTTATTTTTCCATAGAGTTCGGAGAGTCGGGAGAAAGAATCCTTAATGTCATCCATCCATATCTACTGCATATCTGGCAGCAGAGTGATGGCTTGAGGCTCGTTTGATACCTCAGATTCTTGATGACTTACAGCCATTTAGCCAACCATGGGTTCCATACAATTTCTGTGTATTTTACAGGTTAATCTAGTCCCACCCCCAATTCCCATAGAGATCTATTCAAATGCAGAGCGGCTAAAGTACTGCGACGGTCATGTTTGTAACGTTATTCCGTGATGACAAAGGTAGGAGTAAAAGAGAACGTTTTTCAAAGTACTGTGACAGTCATATTGTAACATTCTTCTGTGACCAAGGTAGGACTAAAAGAGAATGTTTTTCAAAGTACTGCGACGGTCATGTTTGTAATGTTATTCCATCACCATGGTAAGACCAAAAGAAAATGTTACATCACATTACATTACATTCATTTAGCAGACGCTTTTATCCAAAACGACATACAATAAGTGCATACAGAAACATCATCGAAGTAACTACAGAACAGATAAGACAAAGCACATCCTTCCCATAACATGGCAGCTATCCCTAGTAATGAACATTGCATGTAGTTTACAGTAAACTGGGTAGATGAGCTCTACTACAATTCTATTCTAAATACCATTATAAACTTCAACACACAGTTAAACAAGAAACAAGTCTAGATTAGTGTATCAGTCCAGGTGGAGTCTGAAGAGGTGTGTCTTCAGGTCACGACGGAACGCAGGCAGAGTTGGAGTAGAACGTGGGGGAATGGGGAGTTTGTTCCACCACTGAGGAGCTAGGGTGGAAAAGCTCCGCAGTCGGGACGAGCGAGAGCCGTTGACACGGACGGGGGAAGTGCGAGTCGCCCTGCTGTAGAAAAGCGAAGTGGTCGAGCAGGAACATAGTTCTGGATTAAGTCCTGCAGGAAGGCGGGGCCTGTCCTATTGGCCTATTGGCTGCAAAAGGTCATATGAAGGTCTTCCTTTAAACATTATGATACGACCTTCAGGAGACCTGTTTATAACATTAGAACATCCAGAATACGTTCTCAGAACGTTTTCAATATAACGTCAGACTTTGACCTAAAGAGAACGTTAACTAACGTCCTGACATCATCATTTGTTTGCTGGGAACTTAGCTAGCTTTATAACAGAGACGCCTGCAACTGTTATCAGCTTTTTTGCGAATCGCTACTATCTTCTGGAGTGCAGTAGGAATGACGCGCCAAAACAAGATTAAAGTAGGATTTTATGTGATCATATGAAACAGTCAAATATGAGCAGTAAAAAAAAAAAAAAAGGGTTTTTTCATTTATTTTTTACAAATACAGTATAGCATTAACACTGGCGACTACCACTTTGTATACGCCTGATTGCATTGGAATGTTGCCTACTACAAAACGTGAAATTTACATTGGAATCATGTGTTGTCTATGTGTTGTCAACATGTTATCTATGTGTTGTCTACGTGTTGTTAGCGTGTTGATTTTTGACAACACATAGACAACACGTAATTCCAGATGTCAATTTCACGTGTTTTTGACCTGTTTGGCCAGTTGACGGGGGATGCTAGATGCCTTCGTCCTTGTGGTCAGGGAACTGAAAATAACAGAAAATAATTTCCCATTTTAGCCTGTTTAAGCATGGAGGATTTAAGCTGTCGTGGATTTTCTTTTAGTCATCAATGGAGACCGAATAATTTTCTTACAACTCAGTGTTCGTCATGTCAAAATGTATTTGATCAAATAGGAGAGACTTGCTCGAATGCTCTATCCAGAGCACCAAAGAAGTGGCTCCCCAGGCAACATTCAACACCAGGTTATATACAGTGGGGCAAAAAAGTATTTAGTCAGCCACCAATTGTGCAAGTTCTCCCACTTAAAAAGATGAGAGAGGCCGGTAATTTTCATCATAGGTATACCTCAACTATGAGAGACAAAATGAGGGAAAAAAATCCAGAAAATCACATTGTCTGATTTTTAAAGAATTTATTTGCAAATTATGGTGGAAAATAAGTATTTGGTCACCTACAAACAAGCAAGATTTCTGGCTCTCACAGACCTGTAACTTCTTCTTTAAGAGGCTCCTCTGTCCTCCACTCGTTACCTGTATTAATGGCACCTGTTTGAACTCGTTATCAGTATAAAAGACACCTGTCCACAACCTCAAACAGTCACACTCCAAACTCCACTATGGCCAAGACCAAAGAGCTGTCAAAGGACACCAGAAACAAAATTGTAGACCTGCACCAGGCTGGGAAGACTGAATCTGCAATAGGTAAGCAGCTTGGTGTGAAGAAATCAACTGTGGGAGCAATTATTAGAAAATGGAAGACATACAAGACCACTGGTAATCTCCCTCGATCTGGGGCTCCACGCAAGATCTCACCCCGTGGGGTCAAAATGATCACAAGAACGATGAGCAAAAATCCCAGAACCACACGGGGGGACCTAGTGAATGACCTGCAGAGAGCTGGGACCAAAGTAACAAAGGCTACCATCAGTAACACACTACGCCGCCAGGGACTCAAATCCTGCAGTGCCAGACGTGTCCCCCTGCTTAAGCCAGTACATGTCCAGGCCCGTCTGAGGTTTGCTAGAGAGCATTTGGATGATCCAGAAGAGGATTGGGAGAATGTCATATGGTCAGATGAAACCAAAATAGAACTTTTTGGTAGAAACTCAACTTCTCGTGTTTGGAGGAGAAAGAATGCTGAGTTGCATCCAAAGAACACCATACCTACTGTGAAGCATGGGGGTGGAAACATCATGCTTTGGGGCTGTTTTACTGCAAAGGGACCAGGACGACTGATCCGTGTAAAGGAAATAATGAATGGGGCCATGTATCGTGAGATTTTGAGTGAAAACCTCCTTCCATCAGCAAGGGCATTGAAGATGAAACGTGGCTGGGTCTTTCAGCATGACAATGATCCCAAACACACCGCCCGGGCAACGAAGGAGTGGCTTCGTAAGAAGCATTTCAAGGTCCTGGAGTGGCCTAGCCAGTCTCCAGATCTCAACTCCATAGAAAATCTTTGGAGGGAGTTGAAAGTCCGTGTTGCCCAGCGACAGCCCCAAAACATCACTGCTCTAGAGGAGATCTGCATGGAGGAATGGGCCAACATACCAGCAACAGTGTGTGGAAACCTTGTGAAGACTTACAGAAAACGTTTGACCTCTGTCATTGCCAACAAAGGGTATATAACAAAGTATTGAGATGAACTTTTGTTATTGACCAAATACTTATTTTCCACCATAATTTGCAAATAAATTCTTTAAAAATCAGACAATGTGATTTTCTGGATTTTTTTTCCTCATTTTGTCTCTCATAGTTGAGGTATACCTATGATGAAAATTACAGGCCTCTCTCATCTTTTTAAGTGGGAGAACTTGCACAATTGGTGGCTGACTAAATACGTTTTTGCCCCACTGTACACCCCTTTTACCCTTATCAGTACTTTTCCACTCATGCAGGGATGTGTCATTGTTTCACATAACTCAGATGCTCTGGTCACTTCTCAGTTGACTCCGCCTCATCTCGCGGAGGGGGGAGTTAAGACCAAGAAGTTTCAAAAAAGGAATGTGGAAAAATTTACTTTCTTAACGATTGTTTTTACACCATATATGTTCATGTATAAGTATTAAAAATATAGTCTTTAATACAAAGCTTTAAGGTAACTATAAGTAGACCAGTTAGATTTTTAAAAACCCAGTAGCATGCATAGAAGTTAAGGTTATATTTTATCTAGTATATAAAACAAGAATAAGTTTTCATGATAATAAATGTATGACTAACAGTTCAAAACATCAATGTGTGTTTTTTTAAGCCTTCCATATGAGTTTATATGATTCAATGTGTTCTCCTCACCGTGCGCTGACATTCCAATCTAAAATGTTCTTTACTTGTCAAAGGTCTGTAGCTCAGAGGCCTGGAGCAGAGACTTGAAGCAGGGGTTATCTAAGGAATGTAAACATAGCAGCATTATCCAAGCTGTTGCTCGGAAAGAAAGATGCCTCTGGATGGATTTGTGATGGAATAGAATGCAGATGTGGGACAGAAAGAAACATGTTATGTGGGGGATGGTTTTGTGCCCCTTCTGTCATTTACTATAGTTTTGTTATTGTTAGCGCAACTAATAATTTTTCTATCACAAACCCCTGCATCCTCTCGCCCCCCGACATTCCACTAGACCTTGACTGTATTATTTTATTATTTATATAGAGGCTTCTGCATATGTGGCTTTCTTGGGCCTACAGAACAGCTTTACAAAACAGCTTACTTAAAAGATATTCCCCCCATTTGGTCTCACACTCCCTAGTTGATGTTTCACCAGGTCGAGTTAGGATATTTCAATTTCATAATATATGAATAATAAACATTGGTGGTGGATTACTTTCATGCATAGTTTATACGTTAACTGAGTGTGCTTCCTTTAAATTAACAGTGGGTATATCAAAAAGTTAATATCAGATATCAAAAGGTTACTGCATATAGTGATTATTTGATTTGATTTGTTATAATTATATTATAATTTGTTATAAGATTATATGAAAAGAATATGAAAATAATTGGATTATACTTGTAATGTCGTCTTCCTCTTCTTAGGAACCCATGACCTGAGGAGAGGTTACCAGCACTTCACTCAGGCGTCTCCTACCAGGCCATTTTTTCGTAATCTATTTACGTGTCTGGTTTATCTATCCTAAGGGCCTTTAGTCAGCCGGGGTTTTATTATGTCCTCTTTGTGTGGTTCTTTTCTTTGTGTGCTGTAGTCAGTATATGTGCTATGTGGGATCATGCATATGGGGGATACTCCTCTTACTCTTTCTTCTCTTCATCTTCATCTTATTTCAACAGCCCTGGAATGTAAATACTTCACCCAATCCATCTGATTACACCATTCGTCTCCATATTTAATTCTGACGCATTTCCATCCTGCTCCTGCCTTCACTCCCCATTTGCTTAAAAGATTTCCATATGGACAGTTCAGCGGTCCTCCTTTCTCATTGCATTTTTCCCAGCGTTCGTTCATGTAAAACCCATCTTTCATTTGGAATACCTGATGATTGGGTGGTTCCCATACATAGTGTATCCGAGGCCTTCCTATGACTATTTGGTGGACTGCCCTGGCCCGTTTTACCACTGGGGATGGTGGCGGTGCTCTTAATACTTCTTAGCTTTCAATGTGATCACCTGATGGATTATTTTCCTTGTCCTCTGCTAAGTCTATGAGTTCAACCACCTCATATCCTCCCGGTGTTTCCACAACCTCTTCCTTCTGGATCATTATTCCTGCCTCCCCTATCATTGCTCCCAGCCACTTAGACATCATAGCTTTAAGTCCAATGAAAGCTGATTCTGTCCCTGGGAGCCACTCAAGTTGGTGTCTTCCTGCTTTATTTAGGCACAGACCTTTTAGTGCCAGTTATTGTAACAGCCTTTTGCTGTCCTCTTTGCATGCAGTCATACTTGGGCTGCATATTAGGAGGTCGTCCACGTACTGGATGAGAGTACTTCCCCCATTTGGCGCAAAGTCCGCTAAGTCATTTCTGACCATTCGGGGGGATTCTAGGGGATTCTACATATCCCTGACGGAGTCTTTGATAGGTGTATTGTTGTCCCCTGTATGTGAATGCAAACAAATACTGGGACTGGAGGTGCACTGGGATTGAGAAAAATGCTGAACGTAAGTCTATGACTGTATAGTGGGTTGTATCCCTTGGGATGTTAGTTAATATGGTTGAGGGATAGGGTTCAATGGGGTAGTCTGCAATTACTTGATCATTGAGTGGTCTGAGATTTTGTACCATCCTCCACTTTTCTGCCATCTTCTTAACTGGTAAAATTAGTGTATTGCATGGGCTGGATGTTGGGTATATCACCCCAGACTCCAGAAGGTCTTGTATAGTGGTGCTAATTCCTTCTTTTGCGTCCTTGTTCAGGGGGTATTGATGGACCTGGGGTCCTATCATACCTGGTTTCAGTTGTATCTTTACCTGCCAAGCAGAATGCATGAGGCCGATGTTGTGCCCCCCTTCTGCCTACAGTTTTTTTGGGACATCCTGTAGGTATTCTTCTTGATCTTCTGTGAGCGTCATTATTGCTTACACTTTCAGTGTGTGTTTTTCCATGCGTACTGGAGTCTTTACGTCCAATTATAAAAACCAATCTGTGGGGTAGACTCCATTCAGCAATCCGGGTATGTTAGTAGGGAGGAGCTGCTGCTGCATCATTCTTTTTACCATCGGTCCAATGTCTTTTGCTTAAAATCCAGGGTTGAAACCCAACGTTACATGGGCAGTTGATGTGTCCCCCATCAGGTACTATTGCTCTGTGGGTAAGTTCTTCTCTCCCAGAGCTATTATAGCCCCGACCCCTTCTTTTCCTATGCAGATGCCTCTTGCATGTATCACTCCCTGTTTTCCATCTATCTCCTTGAAGTCCTGAGCATACTCTTCATCTTCTCCCGTCGAGTCAAAGAATAAGGTCATGTGGAACTGATTTCTCATTTCTGTTTTACTGATACTTTCTTTCAGTACCGGGCATGTTCTTATAGCTTTCAATATTCTTTCCAATTCTTTTCTTGTAGTAACTGTCCCCAGTAGACCACTTGTTTAACATGTCCATCACATATTGTCCAGATGATCCAGGAAAAGTGCGAATCAGCCCTTGTGGCGTGCGTGAAAAGGTGGCATTCAACTTACATAACAGATCTCTTCCTAGTAAGTTTACGAGTACTTTAGGGGTATATAAGAGCCTTGCCGCAATGTATTGCTCCCATATTATCAGTTTTTGTTCTTTTGTGAATGGAACAGTTTGTGTTATCCCTGAAAATCCTTTTACTTTAATATGATGTGTTGTAAGTGGCAAGTGCGTTCCATCCAGACTAATACAGGAGTGAGTCGCTCCAGTATCTATTAGGAAGTTGCATGTTTTCCCTCCTATGACTATATCAATTTGTGGTTCATCTGTGGCTCCGCTGGATGTTATAGATAGCATTTCCCTTGCCTCACACTCTCCCTCTGCTCCTAGGGGTGTGGGATTCTCAGGGCATCCTTATTGATTGTGGTGGGGACTCATCCCCCATTGTTGTTGTGGCTGCCATCCCTCCTGCTGCTGCCCATATGTGTTCTGCTGTGGGGTCATTGCTATCTGGTTACTGGGTCCTTGATGTGATGGTATTATCTGGGGCCACCCCCCCAGGCTTTGCTCCTTGGTTCATGCAGCCTCTTGATTGGAATCATCCCCTTTCCTCTGGGGTTGCCTCCTCTCTGACCTGTCCAACCATTTCTGGCCCAGTGTCCCATCTTCCTGCATTTCCAGCATTCTCCTATTAGCCACTGTCCTTTCCGGCTTGTCGGCTGGCTCTGGCCCTAGTCTGTCCATGGGGTCACCGGCCCCTTAGGATTTGGTCCTGCCTATTCGATCGGTGGGCCCTGCCCTTCTTGGGCCTGGGGTGGGGGTACCTGTGTCTGCGTATAGGTTATCACTGCTGCTTGAATTCCCGGATCTTCTTTCTCCTTCTCAGCTATCTGGAGAAGTAACAGCTTTTTTTAGAGACTTGTTCTGCCCTTCTGTGTTCTTTACATTTTCCCTATGCAACCTCACGTGGTGGACAAGATGGGCTCTTTGTTTTTCCCAATTATCCTGGGGAAGCCCCACAACCTTGTTTAGGGCCTTTCTTACTGGTTCAGGCAATGCTTTGCACAACATGTGAAAGAACATTGTCAGCGTTCCTGGTGATGCATCAAATGGTTCTCCCATATTTGTGTTCCATGCCTTCTGCATGCTGTTGGTGAAATCATGGATGTCCTCTCCTTCTTTTAGTTCTGCACTCGTTATTTCCACAAGGTTTGCTTTGTGTGGAAACAACTCTCTCAAAGCAGCCCAAACTCCTGGTCTGTATCTGTTGAATGAATCTCCATCTATCCTGTGGGTGTCCACAACTCCTTTTAGGCTTGCTAGCTCCATTATTTCCCTGACCTGGTGCCCCACACATTTTTCTAGGAGCTGCTTAACATCCCCCATGCACAGGGGCAGGTGGGTAGTTCTAATTTCTACCTTCGCTATCCATGGCCCTGCTCCCTCTGTTATTCTTAGTAAACCCTTTACCATATTCTCCAGTTCCATTGACGACTATGGGATGTACTTGGTGAGTGGCTGTTGTCTGCCTGGTCTGAGTATAACTTGCAATGGGGCCAGAAAGGTTTCTTCATCCTCTTCCTCTCTTTCTTCCCCTGGGGTGTATCAATCAGGTACTCTTCTTCTGCCGCTCCTCTTAAGGATTTTGCTGGCACTGTTCTGGATATCGTTGCTGATATTGTAGACCTGCCTTAATTCTTGAACTCGTTGCTGAGAGGGCCCTCCTTCACGCAGGAATGCTTGTTCTGCATTTTTCACCTGTCTTTGGGTTTGCCTTAGCATTTGCCTTGTCACCTTCTCCTTCCTTGTTGTACTGTCATCTGAGTCTTCACTATCAGAGGAACTTGATTCATCTCTGGGGAGGGCAGTTGACCTTAGTTTCACTTGGATGTTATATTCTCCTCTCTGTGGGTGGTCTCTTCCAGCTCTCTTTGATTCTTTTTTCAGTTTCATCTCGCTTTCCTGAATTTCAACACCTCCCTCTGCTTCTTCCATTGCCCGTCAATATCCGGTGGCACATCCTAGCTTGCTGCTCCCTTCAGATTTTGAAGTGAGGAATTCTTCTCTCACTTCTTCTTCTTTGAGTTCCTTCCATTCCTTTTCCTTGCCACGTGCCCACGGTGACTTGACTGTCTCTTTCTTGCAACTTGTCCTTTCCTGATCCTCTGGGCCACCATGAGGTGTGTGGGGGCGTGGGCACGGTGTGCTATTTTAGGGGTTTACCTTGTTTCCTCAGCTGTCACTCTGCTATCTCTGGTTCTTCTTCCTCTGGGCATGCTACTGTGGTCTGGGGTCTTACTAAAACGGTTTCCAACTTCCCCTCTACTTCCAGGGTTCCTTTCACTTTCAACCACTCTGGCCTCATCCTCACAGTAGTCTCAGGCTCCTGGCTCGGATCCAGTTGGGGATACATGCCTGCAGCCTTAATGGCACCATTCGCTGGCCGCCATTCATCTGGGTTGTAGGGTGGTGGTCGCTCTGATGACGCTGGTTGGGGGTTCGCTTTTGGCTGGTGCTCCTCCTTCCTGTCCACAGGCACTGCTCTCCATCTGAAAAACTCTTCCATTGATTTAGATGGACTATGTGAGTTCTCAACTTTCAAAAGTGCACAAAGGTAAGTTATCTTCTGGCATATAAATTAGCGAAAGCAAGCAAGCCTTTCTCTGAAGGAGAGTTTTGAAGGAATGCATGACAGAGACAGCAAGTCTTCTGTGTCCGGAGAACCAAAGCTAATTTGAAAACATAAGCTTATTGCGCAGAACAGTGACTCGCCGTATAGAACTAATTGACGAAGACTTAGCTTGTGGGTTAAACAAGAAAGCAAAGTCCTTTAAGTTTTATTCTTTAGCACTGGATGAAAGCACTGACATAAAGGACACTGCACAGCTCTTAATTTTTGTCAGAGGAATTCATGACAATTTTGAAATCATGGAGGAGTTTTTGAAACTCCTCATGGAGGAGTCCATGAAAGGCACAATGAGGGGATCGGACTTATATGACAGGGTGTCTGGTTGCATTGAGAGGCTGAAGCTACCTTGGTGTAAACTGGCAAATGTCACCACAGATGGATCGGCAAATTTAACAGAAAAAAACGTCGGACTGCTGAAAAGAATCCAGGACAAGGTGAAAGAAGAGGACCCTGAGTTGTATTATCCACCAGGAAGCCCTGTGCAAGACAGTATTGCAGCTTGATCACGTAGTGAAGTCAGTCGTAAAACTTGTGAACTTGATACGGGCGAGGGGACTTAATCATCGTCAATTCATTAAATTCCTTGAAGAAACTGATGCTGACCATTATGACTTACTTTACCACTCCAATGTCCGTTGGCTAAGTTTGGGGAAAGTTAATATTAATAAAGTGTGGGAGCTCAGAGGGGAGATTGGGTCGATTTTTGGAGTCAATGGGGAAAGCTGACAATTTTCATGAGCTGAGCAACGCAGACTGGCTTTGCGATTTTGCGTTTGCTGTGAACATTTTGGCACACATGAACGAGCTGAACGTGAAGCTACAAGGGAAGGATGTATTTGTGCATGAACTGTATTTGAACGTGAAAGCTTTCAAAGCCAAGTTAACTTTGTTCTCAAGGCAAGTGATGAACAAATCATTTGCTCATTTCCTGACACTAGCAAGAGGCGCCTCAGCATGCAAAGAAATGCAGCAAATCACTGAACGACCTGCACAGAGAATTCTGTCGTCGATTCTCAGATTTTGAAAAATTCACTGCAGCTGGTGTCACTCGACTATGAGACAGCACCACAGGAACTGCAGTTGGAGCTGATTGATCTCCAGTGCGACTGGCTTGAAGGAGAAGTTCAACTCCATCAAACTGGATGAGTTTTATGCCTCACTGAACGAGACCAAGTTTCCAAACATCCGACAGATGGCACAGAAGATGATGGTGTTATTTGGCTCTACCTATGTGTGTGAGTAAACGTTCAGTGTGATGAACATCAAAACACGTCACAGAACCCAGCTTACTTACTGATGAACACTTGAGCTCTGTCCTACGAATTGCCACAACAAAAATTACACCGGACATTGATGCGCTCACAAAAAAGGGTGACCAGCAACACTGTTCCCATTAATCAAGCACTCAAGGGTGAGTTTATTTTCATTACTTTTTGGGAAACAGATTTCACATTTATGTAATTTATGCTAGTTCATTTTTTCCCCTCATCAACTAGTATTAGTGGCCTGTCTTTCAATTTCTAAAACCCAGTGTGGCCCTTGAGCCAAATAGTTTGCCCACCCCTGCTCTAAGTCATCAAGGGTCTGACGTATCAAACAAGCCATAAACCATCACTCTGCTGCCAGAAATACAGTAGATATGGATGGTCAACTTGAAGGGTTTCTTCTCCTGACTTATTTTTCTATAGAGTTTAATAAGAAAATTTGTCAGGAGAAACAACCCTTAAAGTGATCCATCCATATCTACTGCATATCTGGCAGCAGAGTGATGGTTTATGGCTTGTTTGATACGTCAGACCCTTGATGACTTACAGCCATTTTACCAACCATGTATTCCATACTGTTCCAGCATAATTTACAGCTAAATCTATTCCCACCCCCCAATTCCCATAGAGATCCATTCAAATGCAGAGACGTTATAGTATCGCTTGTAAGAGTACCAGAAAATAAGATATCAAGAGTTTTTTGATGATGTTGGGTCACAGACATCAGGAAGTCATGGCATGCAAAGGATATGCGACCAAATATAAAAAAGGTGGCACACGTGGTTTTGTTAAAAATAATTATTTCTTGATGAGGGTTTTTTTTCTTCTCATAATACATTTACTTCAATTAAAGGCTGGATTTTTCTCATTTTTTCAGTGTGAGATTAAGCTAATATAAGCTAATATAATTAAGTTAATTTTGGATAGCTAACTTGGAGCCCTATTGCTCCCCCACAGTGTTGTTGACCTGCTCTCCCAAAATTAATAATTTGATATATATTTTTAATATATCTGAGCAGACTTTTTTAGTGCTTCTCTCTTTTACACTCTTATTTCACATTTTGTTCTTTTCCCTTTACTCTTTTACACTTTTGCTTATTTCACACTCACTTCATTTCTTCACAATTTTTCTACCTATTTATTCTTTCTCGACTCATCCACTGGAGCCCGTCACCCAGTTGGGGACCACACTTGGGGCCAACGGAGTACGGGTAATTCCTCTCTTATAGACTTATGATAAAGATGTCTGCTTACCTCTTACTCTGATCTTGGGCTCCTGGCTGGCTCGCCAAATATGTGGAGGTAAGTCTTCACTCATTAGGTTCAATTTTAAGATGGGTTTTTTCTGGAAAATTCTCAAGATGGAGATGAAGATGAAGGAAATAATCTTGCAGAGTCTTCTATTCAGTTTATGCGGTCTATGCGGTCAGCATGATCTATCTTATCTATTTGTTATGGGTACAGCTCTCGGTTAGCTAGGGGAAAACATGGAGGACGCATTCATTGTGGTCGTCATTGACGGGGGATGCTAGATGCCTTTGTCCTTGTGGTTAGGGAACTGTCCCATTTTAGCCTGTTGGAGGATAGAAAACCCCTGCATCCTCTCGCCCCCCCCCCCCCCCGACATTCCACTAGAACTTTTATTCATCATTGATGCCAACAGGAGGTCCTCTACCCTATGCAGAGGGATTAGGAGTTCCCCAGAACAAAGATAGACATTAGTTTATATAATATCTTAACTCCTCCTCTACCTAGCTAATTCAGCAATAATGCGCAGTGATGCCCTTTTGTCATATCTTATTTTATCCAATAAACAAATTAGGCAAATATAAACATGTTATATAACCATTTCCTACCTTATGCACTAGGGGGCACTCTTGAGCTACCAAATTAAGTTGTTTGTAACTTATCCTCATGTGCCTCTTAACTCTTTTACACCGGCCATGTCGGCGCCGACAGCATTTTACAAGCGTTGTTCTCATTACCGTAATTCCTAAACCATTTGGGCTATCAAAAACATTCCAACAGTTCCTGAAAGCAGAGAATCTGCGCTTTTTATGCATATATGGGTTTTTACAGTAAACTCGGCAGCACGACGCACACAGGCAAAGCGAAAGAGAGGAGAGCAGAATAGAGGAGATATTATGGGCGGTCATTGTGTGAGTTTGAGGAAATATTTCTTTTTAAAAAAAAATTTGTTTCTGATTTTTCCCCCTTTTTTCTCCCAATTTAGTAGCCAATTGAACCCCTATTCTAATTCAATTCCCCCCGTGTAGCAACCGCTAGAGAATCACTGCTGCACAACCTCCGTCAGCCGGCGGTAGAGCGAAGGTAGCCACGCTACCAGAGCGCGACTCCTTCCGAGCCTGACCGTGATTCCAACCCGTCCGTGGCTGCTATATGCGCAGCGATTCTCTCCGAGCCCCTCCCCCCACCCGGAAGCAGCCGCCAATTGCTGCTCCCACAGGGCGCCGGCCATGCTCGGAAAATGGCAGGTCCGGGGCGCGAACCCCGATCCTCGGAGTACAACTGCGCTGACCGTTGTACTACCGCAGCGACTGAGGAAATATTTCTGAGGGAGCAAATGTCAAGGAGATCTTCAATAGTTACAAAACCACCCAACAGGTTTGTTGAGGACGACAGTGACCCATGACGAAGGAGCGATTTAATCTGAACCAGAGTGTAGTAAAATGTGCAGTTTGTATGCTGTTGTAACTTTTTTGAGCAACATCTGAATTTCCTTCGGGATGAATGAAGTTCTATCTAACAACAAAATAAATCCAGATGGCCTGTTTGCGGCTTAGGTGTAAAAGGGTTAATCAGACCACTTAATTTCTCTTATTTTTCCTTATTCTCCCACCTGTTCGGTCAGCATGATCTATCTTATCTATTTGTTATGGGTACAGCTCTCGCTTAGCTAGGGGAAAACATGGATGCATTCCTCGTGGTCGTCCTTGACGGAGGATGCTAGATGCCTTTGTCCTTGTGGTCAGGGAACTGTCCCATTTTAGCCTGTTTAGGCATGGAGGATAGAAAACCCCTGCATCCTCTCGCCCCCCTGACATTCCACTAGATCGTGACTGTATTATTTTATTATTTATATAGAGGCTTCTGCATATGTGGCTTTCTTGGGCCTACAGAACAGCTTCACAAAACAGCTAAAAACCTTTTTAATCATTCATTAGTGCATTCTTTTACCGGTTTTACATTAGCCTACAGATATCTGTATGCTAATTTATTTAATTATGACTTGTCAAAATGATCATTTAAGATATCTGTACATTTTGTCTAGTAGCCTCATATTTTAGGCTACTTTTTTCCATATGAAGATGTCTGTTAGCAGAGATTGTTTAGACTCTGAACACACAGTGAAGTTATTATCCTTCAGTAATCGCAAATATATGCAAAATAAAGTAACAGGACTCTACTTAGTCCACATTCATTTAGGATGTGTTAGAAGTAGGCTATGACTTTGAGATGTGCTTGGGAATGCATTGAATGAATGGAAAGTTTTCGCTAGCTTCGGTTGTCCGTTGTTATTTTCTGCAAATTGCAGCATGCCTATGGTTTCTCAATTATCCTACTCACCTCATCCATAACTTGCGCTCTTTGGATGCTGGTATTAAAGCCAAATTGCACACCATCCACACAGTAGCCTATTTATTGCAAAATTATGACAAGACACTCATACACACTGGAACTACAGGCGACAGGAACAATTAACGTATCTCAATAAACTACCATTCTATAGCTAAATGTAAAAAAAAACACAGCACAACACCAGCCCAACGCGCACAACATCCCTTAGCTGTGATATAGCCTAATCACAATAGCCTAGGCCTACCGCGACCTGTCAGGGGTTATTGCTTAAATATTCAGTTAGCCTACTGCATCATAATATATAATGTATGGCAACAATAACATTGTGGCGCATCATAATCGTATTTGGATCAGAAATAAATCTGGCCACCACAGTTGTCTAGACCAGGGGTTCCCAAACTTTTCCATGCCAAGGACCCCCAAATAGTCGTAGCCTCTGGCTGGGGCCCCCCTATTGCGAAATGGCTTTTAAAAAAAAACTTTTAAATTACACTGGCAAATATAAAAAAATCTAACATACAGCTTCTTAATACACAACACAATACTTTTGACCCTATTTTGATTCCATAATCGGGCTGTTAGCAGCTCAACGTAAGGCTTTGACTGACAGGCAGACGGTTAGTTATTGGCTGCGATTGAAAGAAGGGCATGGCAAAGACCAAATTTCGATATGAAAGGATTTATAACAATTTATATCTTATTTTAAACCGGCACAGTAATCTTATGAATTTAATTGAAAACCCCTGGTAAAAACCCCTGGTCTAGACTAGGCTAACTAACATAGAAGCATGTTTTATGATATTTGTTTATAGCTATTCCACCCTTCCCAGCAAAAAACAATAGGCTAATAATAAATAGGCTACAAAATGGATGTGACCCTGCTTCCTCCCATCCCGTGCGTCAAAGGCTGTGCTTCTCACTTGAACGCAGAGCGGGATATTCATTCATACTGGTTTTCCATAGCTAGCCTCTATTATTTAAAAGCAATAGGCTACACGGAGGCAAGAACCACCACCAGACGCGATGCTAGCTAACGTTAGTTAGCCATCTAAACCGTAGCGAAGAAGTTAATAAATTATTTTGAAGAGCATGATAAAATAATTAGTTTTAAGAATTAATTCATTTGGGTTTTGTCTGTTTGTCTTAATAGTTTCATCCATTCCAAATAGCTACCGCTGCATCCAGATACTTGAGAAAATTGGATTTGTTATGCCACCTAGTGGTAGCCTAGCCAAACCACTGGATCACTGCTCTAACAAGGAAATTATCACAAAACATAACGTGATTATCCGTAAGCGCTTCACCTGATACATACATGTACATATGACTTTACGGTGTCATTATTTGTCATATAATTTTGAAAAAGGACAAATAAATAGAACAAAGAGAGAATCCTTAGCTTGTTCAGTAGCCTAGTCGTAGTCCAGAAATGTTTTAACCAATAGGAAATTATGGCACTCACACGTTAAAAATGGACAACTGGCCAAACAGGTCAAAAACATATGAAATTGACGTCTGGAATTACGCAATGTCTACGTGTTGACAATGTCAAAGCGTGTTTGAGATGCAATGCGTGCTTCTGACGTTTGGACTGTGGTTTCGCTACCACTACAAACTAGCTATAAAATAGCTACAAACCGATATGCTACAAACCAGGCAGCAACTTTTCCAGACAGTCCAGTATGCTTCCCCCGTGTCGTATGCCATCGCTTCGCGCAATGAATGATGGGATATCCAAGTCCGCATTCTCGTTTGGCGAGTTTGCAGCCGATGCGTCCTCGATATTTGGGGCGGATCAAGTATATTTCCGGGATCTTTGAGCGTCCTTGCTTCTTTGCGTACTTGGCATTGGAACAGAACTTGGCCCGTTAAACATGACGTCACCCTATTCACAATAACGTGTTTTTGCAAGTGCCCTTTTGCAGGGAGAGTGCCCATACTTGTGCGTACTTGGTATTGAGAAACACCCAGGCTGTGTCCGAATCAGAGCCCTATTTTTTTTCAAGTGTGCTTTGCTAATGCATTAAAACTCGCTTGGTAAGCTTAGAAAGGGAATAAAAGCTTATGAGAAACAAAACACTGCTCATTCCTCATGCGATGTTGTTGTTATGATTAGATATCTGCATGAGTAAGGCTGCATTTGAGCTAACAAGAACTGTTGATGCCATAAACATCTTCTTTATATCTCTTAATGACGTGCAAAACTGCAAAACAAGAACTAGCTATCTTAACTGTCTAGCTAAGCCACCTGACTTCTGCATGAGGCAAAGAGCTCTGAGGGGGTTGGCTATTAGGGAACGCCTATGCTTATATGTTAAGATATATATATTGTGTGCATTCTCTGAGAAATTAGGGAGCTTATGTGAGAGCTTTCTCATTCTGTTTGTTTCTGCTTGCAAGATAAATAAAAGTCTTATTGTGTTTAAAGCTGTGGAATCATATTGGTATTATTGACAACTTCAGCCCTGGTCATAAGAAGGGAAAATAGAATTTCCATCACAACAGGCAGATGTGTGCTGTTTAATGTGCACTGTTTAGCAGTCCGCAAAAAATATCCGCCATGCTATTTTCCAACCGTACTGCGGAAGTGTTGTAAGCAGGTCATAAGACGTCCCACCAGTGTTGCCATGTCCGTGGTTTTACAGCTATATTGGGATACTTTCAACGTGTAGTCACGGTTAAAAATGAAAAGTCGCAAAGCATGCATTTATTTTAAGTAAAAGTAAAAATATGATGATTTCTATTTAAAATAGTTAGTTAGTTTTCAGTCGCCCATTGGCTGGAAAGTCTCTGGCAAGATCTGGCAACCCTGCGTCCCACCCTTGCGCTGCCATGTCAAGTGGTGTTTTTGTTGTATTTAAAGGAAAATGTCAGCGAAGCTGCGCCTCATTTTTTTTTTAAACATCATATTTATGTGACCAAAATGTTTGTGTACTTCTTGAAAAGTGTGCTCCCGAATGTACTCGAAACCCCAGAAGTAAGTGTGTCATCCGGGTGTTTCAAGTATACTGCAATTTGAAAGATTTTCGCCTACTCAACGACTTTCTCGTCCTATCTACTCACCAAGACTACTCAATAGTGTGGAAGAGCGGACACGGAGATGCACTCGCGCATTTGTGTGACTGTCTATGCATGCGTGTTTGTGTGAAGCAGGGGGAGGGGCAGCGAGTAGAGTGATGAAAGCCAGAGAGGCGTTTTTTGAAGCAACAGGGCTACAGTATGCACATATAACTATTTTTATTTTTGATATCTTTTTTGATCAATTTGAAACTTTGTCGGTAGAAATGAATGTGAAACACTATCTTATTCTGTTATTTTAAACATGTTATGACAGTAATATGCAACGTGAAATTGTTGATACAGGACAAATTATTTGTGAAAAATATTTTCCTCAAAAAAACATAACAATGCCAATTACTTGTAAACAAATAATTCAATTTATTTGTTTCAATGTTTGCAAGTCCAATGTGATGAGAGGGCACGCCAGAAGCGGATGGGAGGGGCCAAGTACAGCATGCTGTAGAAAGGCAAACAAACAAAATTATTATTCCCTCAAACTATCATCAACAATCAACATACAAAAGCAAAGATGTCTGCCTGTCGACATAGTCACTCTTCTTCACTCCCAGGTTAAGGGATATTATTATTTTCGAATCTTATTTATTTAAAGCACTTTGAATTGCATTTGCTTGCCTGAAAAGTGCTATATAAATAAAGTTTCAATGCTTGATTGATTCAAGATCAATAACCATCTACTCAAATACTCACCATCTACTGCTTGTAAACCAATCATTTTCTCCTCTCTCATCATTTTCTCCTTCTACCATCTCCACTCCTTTTTTCCATCTCCTTTCTCCACTCTCCTCTCCTGGTTCCTCTTCACTCCTCTCCATTCATTTTCTCCTCTCTTCTTCATTCCTTCCCTCTCCACTCTACTCCTCTCTCCTGCACTCCTTTCCTCTCCATTCCTGTCCTCCTGGCTCCTCTTCACTAATTTCCTCTCATCCTCTCTCATCTCCTCTCCACTCAGGACTGCTGCTGGTAATAACGTTAGCTAGCTAGATACATACGTTAAGCC
Organism: Ilyophis sp. 1 JC-2022; assembly: GCA_022702515.1. Classification (NCBI taxonomy): domain Eukaryota; kingdom Metazoa; phylum Chordata; class Actinopteri; order Anguilliformes; family Synaphobranchidae; genus Ilyophis; species Ilyophis sp. 1 JC-2022. The sequence continues at coordinate 73,809,130 of CM040403.1, read as the reverse complement.
TTTTTTCCATGACAAGTAGCCTGTCAGATAACAATATGTCAGTTATCAGTGAGGACACTGATAAATCAGGATAAGGTCAGCATATAATGTAACGTTAATGTTATGGCAGTGAGCGAGTTAACGTTACAAAAATAATGACAGGGTGTGGCTATTTATCAAAGCATTTGTAACCATTTTTCAGTTGCTTTCTCTTACTATAATCGACATAATGTTACATATCACAGTCGGGATACATTCATATCGATGTAGCTAGTGGATACTGGATAGATAGTTAAACTTGCCTCAAACAATGTTGTTGACTGGTGTCTCGCTGATTGGGTTGATACGGTTGAGACGTTCAAAGTGATTATAAAGTGCCGCTGCTTTCATGTTGCATGTGTGTATTAGGGGTAGGGGCTGACTGCCTGCGAGTGAGATGTCCTTTGATGAAGCGACAGTGCGAAGAACATTGCAATCTTTTATGGTATTATTATGAGAGTAAAAAAAAATGTGGGGTTCATATTCATAAAAGAATTGGGGCTTTTCTAAAAACATTTGTGGCTTAAGCCCACCCCTGGCGCCGCCCCTAAGCCTAGCCTACTTAAAAATCGACATGTAGCCAGGTGTTTTTGTACAACTAGCCATGACCACTAGGCTACCAGCAGGCTTATTAGTATTAGCCTCAACTGCAACCTCTACATAGAGCCTCAACTGCAACCTCTACATAGACTAAGCTACTATTGTTTCATTGTTAATTTAAGTTCTTGTCGTTCCCTTCCGAAAAAGTACTATAGGATTCCTATAATATTTTAGGCTTTTATTCACAAGAGTCCCGTGTAGCCTTCGTTCTCTCCCTCCTAACCGGGAATGCTCTTGCATGGGCCGACCCACTTATCAGGGCTAATTCGCCCATCATGAACCACATAGATGGGTTCATGGCGGAGATGGTGTCAGTTTTCGATCAGGACGTTTCTGGCAAGGAGGCCGCCATGCGTCTGACCCGTCTTCGTCAGGGCTCCGACACCGTGGCTGGTTTTTCTATAACGTTTCGTGCTCTTGCGGGGGTAACAGGATGGGCCGATGAGCCTCTTAGTGCACTATTTCTCAACGCTCTGTCAGACCCAATAAAAGACGCGCTCGCGGGGTTAGAACCACCCGCTACGTTCGGTGCCCTGGTGTCCACCGCTATTCGTTTAGATAACCGCTTTAGAGAGAGAGAGAAAGAGAGGGTTTCTAAAGGGTTTAGTTATCGCCCAGCTAATTACCCTTCTTCCTCCACGTCAGCACGGTCTCCTATTGAGCAGGAGAGGCCCATGCAGGTCGATGGGTCCTCCATGTGCGTAACTAAGTCTCAGGAATTGTGGTGTAGGTACTGTAAGAGGCGGGGTCACTTAAAGGATTAGTGTCCTAAGCTTTCTGGTAAAGGAGGGGTCCCACTAGGGAGACCGAATCGCCTAGCAGCAGTGCATTTCAATTACCCTCTGACTCTCCTGCCAGTTAATTTACGCTGGAACGATTGCCAGCTCCACTGCAACGCTTTTATTGACACAGGGGCAGTTGAGTGTTTTATTGATTTAGAGTGGGCTAAATCCCACAAAATTCCCACCCACCCTTTGCCTCTTCCTCGTCTTGTTACAGCGCTGGACGGCCGCCCGTTGGGGACAGGCACCATCTCCCGGGTTACCGCCGCCATACGCATGCGCGTTTCATACCAAGATCACACAGAGGAGATTCAGTTGATCTTGGGCCATTCCTGGCTTAACCGTCATAACCCACATATTAATTGGGGGGGGTCCGGTTCTGTCATTCGCCAGTGGGGTTCCCAATGCAAACATCACTGTTCTTCCTCCAGTCCTTTTCTGTCGGGAGGAGGGGTTGAGGATTATGTCGAATGCGATTCAGAGAGTGATAAGGAGAATTACTCCATTAAACAGGAGTCCTCTCATGTTTCCTCCGAGAACGGAGAGGAGTCTAGCCTGGGATCACTCTGCTGAGCAACCTCCTGCGTGGCAGGAGCTGATGTCTGATTCAGAGATTGATTGGGAGATTCACTCTGTCTCGGACACTGAGGGTGCTGAAGTGGGAGGGGCGCTTGAATTCCAGCTGCCGGTTAATGTCCCCAAACAGTACGCCGACCTCACAGAGGCGTGTAGTAAGCAACGCTCCAACTCACTACTGCCTCACAGACCCTATGACTGTGCCATAGAGCTATACCCGGGCACTATTCCCTCTAGAGGGTCTCTTTATTCCCTGTCCATTCCAGAGAGCGCAGCTATGCGGGAATACATTGAGGAAGCTTTGGCTAACGGGTTTATTAGACCTTCCACCTCGCCTGCGGGGGCGGGTTTTTTTTTTAGGTCTCAGACCCTGTATCGATTACAGGTCCCTTAACGACATCACAGTTAAGAACAGATATCCCCTTCCCCTTATGAACTCTGCCTTCAAGTGTCTTCAGGGGGCGTCTGTTTTCACTAAACTAGACTTACGTAACGCCTATAACCTTGTTCGCATTCGCAAGGGCGACGAGTGGAAGACAGCTTTTAACACACACAGCGGACACTACGAATATCTCATCATGCCGTTCGGGCTCACTTTCGCCCCTTCTGTCTTTCAGGCATTAATTAACGACGTGCTGAGGGAGGTGCTGGAGAGATTCGTCTTTGTTTATCTTGACGATATTTTAATATTTTCGCCCGATCTTCCCACACACGTTGGTCACATTCGTCAGGTACTTTCTGCTCTTATCAAGGCCCAATTATTTGTTAAAGCAGAGAAGTGCGTTTTTCACACCGGTTCGGTTTCATTTTTGGGTTTTATCATTGCGGAGGGTAAGGTACAGATGGATCCGGAGAAGGTTTCCGCTGTAAAGAATTGGCCCACGCCATCTTCCATAAAACAGGTGCAACGCTTCTTAGGCTTTGCAAATTTTTATCGCAGGTTTATTCGCAATTTTAGTGCGGTAGCAGCGCCCATTACTGCACTTACTAAAAAGAACCTCGTCGGCCAGTTCCAATGGAGTTCTAAGGCGGAGGCGGCGTTCACTGAATTGAGGGGGAGATTCACATCCGAGCCCATTGTAGTTACACCCAACCCCTCCCTTCCCTTTGTGGTAGAGGTGGATGCCTCCGAACTAGGCGCTGGAGCCATTCTGTCCCAACGCTCGCCACTTGACCACAAAATGTACCCCTGCGCGTATTTCTCTCGTGTCCTAACATCGGCGGAGAGAAATTACGATGTAGGGGATCGAGAATTGCTTGCAGTCAAGTTGGCTTTGGAGGAGTGGCGCCATTGGCTCGAAGGAGCGGAACATCCATTTACAGTATGGACAGACCATAAAAACCTGGAATATGTTCAGCTGGCTAAGAGGCGTAATTCACGACAAGCCCAGTGGGCGCTGTTTTTTTTACGATTCAATTTTATTATCACGTATCGCCCTGGATCTAAGAACGTAAAACCTGACGCGCTTTCACAGATTTATGACCGCTCTGAAACAGACTCTGTTCCCGAGCCTATTATTGCTACTGACCTCATTGTTGCCTCAGTTATATGGGAGGTTGAGCCAGCGGTACAGAGAGCCTTGCGCTCGGACCCAGGCCCAGGGGGGGCACCGGCCAACTGTCTTTTCGTGCCTTCTCGTCTTAGGTCTCGGGTTCTCCAATGGGGTCACGCCTCCCAACTCACCGGTCACCCCGGTGTTCATCGTACTAGGGATTTTTTAACTCGACGGTTCTGGTGGCCCAGTCTGGAGAGGGATGTACGCTCGTTTGTCGCGGCTTGTTCAGTTTGCGCTCGCAGCATGGCTTCTCACCGTCCTCCCTCGGGTCTCCTTCGTCCCCTACCTATTCCCACCCGCCCCTGGAGTCATATTTCCCTTGACTTTGTCACGGGTTTGCCTCTATCTGCAGGCAATACTACTATTTTATTGGTGCTCGACCGCTTCTCTAAAGCGGCCCATTTCGTTCTGAGGTGTCATTCGGTTTGGAGACAGGTGCGTTCGTCTCTTATACGTGCGTCGGCTAAACAAAAAACCACGGCTGATAGGCATCGTCGGGCTGCACCATACTATAGAGTAAGGCATTGGGTTTGGCTCACTACTCGTGATCTTCCATTGCGTGTCGAGTCCCGTAAACTTTCCCCTCGTTTTGTGGGACCATTTAAAATTATTAAAAAGATCAACCCAGTCACATTTCGACTGCAACTGCCTCGCTCGATGCACATCCACCCCACGTTTCATGTCTCCCGTCTTAAACCGGTACTCATTACATTACATTACATTATAGACATTTAGCAGACGCTCTTATCCAGAGCGACGTACATAGTGCATTTTCAAACTAGGAACAAGAGCGTTTAAAAACAACCCTAAAAAGGCAAATACGAATCTAAGTACTAGGCGCAGTCAGTATGATTGGGTTTTTTTATTTTTTTGGGGGGGACGGGGTAATTACACAACATTAATAACAATAGTCACAGGGAGGTAGGAAGGGGTGGAGAGAGGTGCAGCTTGAAGAGGTGAGTCTTCAATCTGCGCTTGAAGGCAGTCAGACTTTCTGCTGTTCTGACCTCCACGGGGAGGTCATTCCACCACCGTGGGGCCAGGACAGACAGACGTCGAGACCGGGTGCTAGTATGAAGAGGGGGGGTGCCAGTCGTCCTGAGGAGGCGGAACGCAGGGATCTGGCAGGTGTGTAGGGTCTGATTAGTTTTTGGAGGTATGGAGGGGCAGATCCTCGGACTGCCTGGAAGGCGAGCACCAATGTTTTGAATTTGATGCGAGCCATCACCGGTAGCCAGTGGAGGTCAATAAGCAGGGGGGTGACATGGGAGTGTCGGGGGAGGTTGAAGACCAGGCGCGCTGCTGCGTTCTGGATAAGCTGAATGGGTCTAATGGCCGATGCTGGCAGGCCAGCCAGGAGAGAGTTGCAATAGTCCAGTCGGGACAGCACCATTGCTTGGACCAGGAGCTGGGTTGAGTGGGTGGTGAGGAAGGGGCGGATTCTCCTGATGTTGTACAGGAAGAAGGGTTACTGCTGCGATGTTCTCGGAGAGGGACAGCCTGTTGTCCATCACGACTCTGAGGTTCCTGGCACAGGGCGTTGGGGTCAGTGGAGTGTCTCCTAGGGAAATAGAGAGATTGAGAGGAGGAGAGGTTAGAGCAGGAATGTAGATGAGGTCAGTCTTGCCAGGATTGAGCTTGAGATGGCGGTTGTCCATCCAGCTCTGGATGTCTCTCAGGCAAGCGGAGATGCGGGCTGATACCTGAGTGTCAGAGGGTGAGAAGGAGAGAAAGAGTTGAGTATCATCAGCATAGCAGTGGTAAGAAAGACCATGAGCAGTGATAACAGGGCCAAGGGATTTGGTGTAGGTGGAGAAAAGGAGGGGACCAAGGACTGAGCCCTGGGGGACTCCTGTGGTAAGGGGACGGGGTGCCGATACTTTACCAGCCCAGGTAACCTGGGAGGAGCATTCCGAGAGGTAGGACTCAATCCAGGCCAGGGCCGAGCCGCCGATCCCCGCTGCAGACAGGGACGACAGGAGGATGGAGTGATCTACGGTGTCGAAGGCGGCAGAGAGGTCTAGAAGTATTCGCACAGAAGAGAGGGAGGCTGCCCGAGCTGCATGAAGCATCTCGCTGACGGAGAGGAGTGCGGTCTCCGTTGAGTGGCCAGGTTTGAAGCTGGACTGGTGGGGGTCTAGCAGGTTGTTCTGGGTAAGGAAAGACAACAGTTGGTTAGAAACAGCACGTTCCATAGTTTGGAAAGAAAAGAAAGAAGAGATGTTGGAGGGGTCCAGCGTAGGTTTTTTCAGGATCGGGGTGATGTGGGCTCTTTTGAAGGATGAGGGGAAACAGCCAGAGGTCAGGGAGGAGTTCACCAGGGAGGTCACAAACGGGAGGATATCTGGGGTGATTGCCTGGAGGAGAGATGAAGGGATAGGGTTGAGGGCACAAGTAGTGGGGCGATGGGAGAGTAGGAGATGGGATACATCGGTATCAGAAAGGGGAGAAAAGGTGGAGAAACAGGGGGGGGACACAGAAGGGGTAGAGAGAGGAAGAGAGTGGAAAACACTGTCCGTGAGGGGAGGGGGAGTGGGGCTGAAGGAGCTGCGATCTTCTCATCGAAGAAATCTGGGAAGTCGTCTGCAGTGAATGAGAAATGAGGAGCAGGAGGGGGTTTGCTGAGGAGGGAGGAGAAGATAGAGAACAATTGACGGGGGTTAGAACTGTGTTTGCAAATTTTTGTGTGATAGTAGGTTACCTTGGCAGCGGTGACTGCTGTAGAGAACGCCGCTAGGAGAGTCTGGTAGGAGGAGAGGTCTGATGCGTCTCTGGATTTTCTCCACATCCTCTCTGCTGCGCGGAGACCGGCCCTTGAAGTGCGCAGGGCGTCGGACATCCATGGGCAGGGAGGAGATGGGTGTGTGGGCCTAGAGACAAGAGGGCAGAGAGAGTTAAGTGATGTGGAGAGAGCTGTGAGCAGGGTGTCAGATGCAGAGTCAATAGAGAGTTGAGAGAAGGGTTTGAGAGGGGGGAGGGAAGCAGTGACACAGGGAGCAAGAGAGGAGGGCGAGAGGGAGCAGAGGTTACGGCGGACAGAGACAGTGGGGGTGTGGGGAGGGGAGAGATGGTGTGGAACAAGAGGAAGAGAGAAAGAAATGAAGTGGTGATCAGAGGCATGCAGAGGGGTAACAGTGAGATCAGAGCAGGGGCTGTTCCTCTGGAAGACCAGGTCTAGGAGGTTGCCAGCCTTGTGGGTGGGGGGGGGGGGGGGGGGGGGGTTGGAGGGTGAGGTCAAAGGAGCGGAGAAGTGGTAGGAAGGCTGCAGACTGGGAGGCATCTAGATGGATGTTGAAGTCTCCCAGGAGGATCAGCGGGATGCCGTCCTCTGGGAAAAAGCCGATCAGGGTGGCAAGCTCATCAAGGAAGCACCCCAGGGGACCTGGAGGGCAATAAACAACTATAATGTACAGGTTAATAGGGTGGTTGATAAACACAGAGTGGTATTCAAAGCTAGTAATGGATAGATCAGAGAGGGGGAGAACAGAGAATGACCATGAGGGGGAGAGTAACAAATCAGTACCACCTCCGCGACCAGACAGCCGGGGGTTGTGAGAGAAGGAGGAGGAGAGGGCAGCGGGAGCTGCCGTGTTGTCCGGCGTGATCCAGGTTTCAGTGAGGGTGAGAAACTGGAGGGACAGGAAGGAGGCATAGCCGGAGATGAAGTCTGCTTTCCGTGTGGCAGACTGGCAGTTCCAGAGCCCCCCTGCGACGGTGAAGTTCTCGCAGGGAGTCAGCGAGGGGTAGCGGAGGTTGGAAGGGTTGCGTCGTCGTGGGGCCACGTCGTTGGAAGCGGGTTCTGAATGGAAGAGAGCAGACGGGGATAGGGAGAACACACATAAACTGGGACGGAGCGATGCTAGCCTTTTGAAGTGCACACAGCTGATTGCAATCGGCTAACAGCTGTGTGAGACACTTCGCGAGCACGGATCAATTATTATTCTCTATCAAAAAGCACAATACTCCAAAACTATCAGTTTATCCAATGAAACAGCCAATCGCAGAACAAACACAAACTAGCAATGCAATTACTTTGATCAGTGTTCAACGAGGTCTAATTAAAAACAGCAAACAGCAGCTAGAACACTTAAAATCAGTGTTCAACGAGGTCTAATTAAAAACCACGCAAACAGCAAACAGCGGCTAGAACACTTAAAATCAGTTTTCAACGAGGTCTAATTAAAAACCACGCAAACAGCAAACAGCGGCTAGAATACTTAAAATCAGTGTTCAACGAGGTCTAATTAAAAACCACGCAAACAGCAAACAGCGGCTAGAACACTTAAAATCGATACAACCTTTCGCGGGACGGTTCAAAACGGTTCTTGCTACATAGGAAGAAAGATGCACTCGTCAGCCCTCTCGCCCCGGTTGAAAGACCACCTCCGCCTCCCCGACTCATAGAGGGGGGTCCGGCTTATACCGTTCGCCGCATTGTGGCTGAGAGACGTGTGGGCAGAGGGTGGCAGTACCTTGTGGACTAGGAGGGCTACGGCCCGGAGGAACGATGCTGGGTTCCTAGGAGAAACATCCTGGACCCTCAGTTAATCACCGACTTCCGCAGAAATAAGGTTGTGGAAACGTCTGGTGCCATTCCTTAGAGGGGGGGTCCTGTCATGGATCATGCCCTTCTTTCCTTATCTCCGCGTTTTGTATTCCTTTTGTCTTTTACCGGTAATCTATCGGATTTTTCTTTGTTCCGCGACGGGTTTTGCTTTCGTCTCAGTAATTAGTGAGTTCACCTGTCCTGCATTTCCGCTCACTATTTATACCCCGCTTTCTCCGTTTCTCGTTGCTTCCATGTTATTTCACGTAACATTCGAGCCGGTAAAAAGGTATAGGAAGTTGTACTGCTATCGACCGCTTTGCTTCTCAACGCGGGACTTGTTAGCAGTACAATTTAGGAAAAGCAAAGTGATCTTTTTCGCTCTTATCACAGAGCTTAGGGTTTTCGTTTCTTTGTTTTTACACTCATATCTACGAGTGCTCTAACCCAAGTCTTAGGGGTTTTGAATTTCTCTTTTCTTTCTGGTTATTTGCTCCACAAACGGGAGTTAGATAAGCGTTACAGCTTATTTATTTTGTTTTGCTCGGATATCGAGTTCCTCCTTTTTATCGCGAGGTTAATTGTGTTCTCCTTATTTTTCCCCTTTCCACTACGGATTATTGTCCGTTTCTGTGGTGTTCATTAGAACACTTTAAGACTCCTTATCTGTCGCACCTGGATCTCCAACACTTCCTCCGTGTCTCTGGCATAGAGAACCCTTACAGAGTATGTAACTTTTATTTAGACAAATGTCAGGGAATGGTCATGCTTAGTTGGTAGCAATCATAGAAACTGTTCTGAGAGAAATCCAGCACCATAGGCTATGTTTATACTCTCAAATTCCGCATTCTAAAACCAGCAATTTGCTCCGAATTTTGTTTTCAAAACATGTTTTCAAAGCAGTGGCTTAACCATTACCACATCGCGGACCAGTCAACTGTGATTGCCAGTAGCTAGCAAGTTTACCAGCTAGACATTTCACAGCGACCGGTTACACTGGCGCTATTTCGCAGAAAGAAACATAAAAGGGAATTGGATAAATCTTGCTCTAAAACTGGAGTAAAAATAGGTGCAAATTTCAGAAGGTGGTGAGATTTTCGGAAACAAATTAGTTTAAAGACAGACTGGACAGGTAGGTCAAAAGTTTCAACATGAATGGACTTTCTGCTTGCCTGGCAACTGTAATTACTTATAATGAGTAGTAGCTAGGTTGGTAATTGGTATTATTGATAACGTTTTATTCGGCTTTATTCGGTGGCTAGTTCTTGGAAGAAGGGCATTCTTGCTAACGTTATATGTCGTATAGATCGTGTTAGCTCAAACTGGCTATGCGGCTATAAGTTACCAAAGCATAGCTACCAGCTGTAGCCAGATAATGCCTGGTTCAGACCAACGCTACACAAACTCAGTGTTATGCAACAACTCTGCAACAAAAGATTTTGTTGTTTTACCTGGATTTTAGATTACATTTCTACTGCAATGTTGGCAATACCAACCTGTAATCCTGCAATTGTATCTAGCAGACTTTCACTGTGGGGTGGGGGTGTGTCTCTTTCTCTGTGGGCAGGGCCAAGGATGATGTGACAACAATTGTGGGGGAAAACTGCATACTCTAGCTTTAAGTTTTAAAGTTCTTGTCAATTGTTTTAAGGAAAGTAAACAGCAGCGCACGGTGTAAATCTAACACTGCTGGTGTACATTTAACACTCTAGGGTGTTCATATGAAACCACAGATACATATACACCACAATCTTTGCTGTACGTGCACTGCTTTTCTGCAAATCGCTGCTTGTAGCCTACTGTTGTTTTAATCTTTCATAAAATATAGGTGTGGCGAAGTGAGTGCTACTGCTCGGGGAATAAGACACTGCAGTCTGGTTTCCAGAGAACGTTAACTTTATTCTCTTTTAGTATCACAATGACACGACACGACACCTCCCTGTGTCCAGTTCTCTCTCTCGCTCCACTCCCTGTGAGCTCCTTATCAAGCCTCTCAGGCTCACTGTTGAACAATCAAGACAATTGGTTAATTGATAACACCAAACCTATAATCAATCGTCCCCAATTGCCTGATTGCCGACAGCTGTGCCGGCTCCCTAAACCACCCGCGTTCACTCTCTCTCTTGCTAGCTGCGCCTAAAACCACGCCCCCCTACCACATACCCCCACCGCCCGACTTAGGCCGGGAAGCCATCCGGCCAATGCTCAACTCCCCCCCCCCCTTGTCCTCCTCCACCGGACGGGAGAGAAAATCAGCCACCACCATCTGCGCTCCCGGCCTATGAATCACCTTGAAATTAAAAGGCTGTAAAGCCAGATACTAACGAGTGATTCGGGCGTTGGTATCCTTCATGCGGTGAAGCCATTGGAGGGGCGCATGGTGCGAGCAGAGGGTGAATGAGCGACCCAGTAGATAATAATGGAGGGACCCGACCACCCATCTAATGGCCAGGCACTCCTTCTCGACCGTGCTGTACTTCGCTTCCCGTTGTGACAACTTTCGGCTAATGTACAGCACTGGTTGGTCGACCCCCTCCACCTGCTGAGTCAAAACGGCCCCCAGCCCTCTGTTCGATGCGTCAGTCTGCAAATTAAAGGGGAGAGAGAAGTTAGGGGTGAACAAGAGCGGTTTCCCACACAAAGCTTCCTTTACCCTCTCAAACGCCTGCCGACACAGCTCCGTCCACTGAACCGGATCTGAGGCACCTTTCCGAGTCAAGTCGGTCAGGGGACTGGTCAGTTCCGAGAAAGCCGGGATGAACCTTCTGTAGTACCCGGCCAGTCCCAAAAACCTCCTCACCTCTTTTTTAGTCTTGGGTCGTGGACAGGTCGCGATCGCTGCGGTTTTGTCCACAAGAGGTCGCACCTGTCCACTTCCCAAGTGGTACCGCAAATACCGTACCTCCGCTCTGCTAATCACACACTTCTTTGGGTTAGCCGTGAGTCCCGCCTGTCTCAGGGACTCCAGCACTGCTCCCACATGCCGCACATGCTGAACCCAGCTGTCACTATGTATTATAATATCATCCAGATAGGCTGCAGCGAAAGCCGCATGCGGACGCAGTACCCTGTCCATGAGACGTTGAAATGTGGCAGAGGCTCCGAATAACCCAAACGGAAGTGTCCGGAATTGGTACAACCCGTCCGGAGCGGAGAAAGCCGTTTTTTCCTTGGACTCTGGATACAAGGGAATCTGCCAGTAGCCCTTGGTCATATCCAGTGTCGAAAGAAAATGAGCTGTGCCCAGCCGATCCAATAGGTCATCGACCCGAGGCATAGGATAGGCATCGAATCGTGACACTTTGTTTACTTTGCGATAGTCTACACAGAAGCGAACAGCTCCATCAGGCTTACTCACTAGCATGATGGGGCTATTCCACGCACTGTTAGACTCCTCTATTACGCCCAATTCCAACATTGCCTTTATTTCTGCCTGAACCACTTTTTTTTTATGTTCAGGCAGTCTGTAGGGGCGCGAACGCACCGTCACCCCCGGGGTTGTCTCAATATGGTGATTTATCAGATTAGTGCGGCCTGGTAGAGGGGAAAACACATCAGCGAACTGCTTTTGCAACCTGGCAAGATCCGTTCTCTGATTCGGTAAGAGATGGCTATCAGAAAGGGGGGAGGTTTGATCGTTAGAATTTGGAACCTCCGGTCCCAGCTCATCTCTCTCCTGATCTACCGATACCAAGGAGACCGGTATCACCTCTTTCCACGCTTTTAATAGATTGAGGTGATAAATCTGTTTCGCCCCCTCTCTATCAGACCGCTCCACCTCATAATCGACTTCCCCCACTCGTCGTGTGACCACGAAGGGTCCTTCCCACTTGGCGAGTAATTTTGTGTTGGAAGTTGGGAGTAATACCAGGACTTTATCTCCCGGTGAAAATTGCCGTAGTTTCGTTCCTCTATTATAGTGTTTCTGCTGACGTTCCTGAGCCTCGAGCAAATTCTCTCGTGATAATCTCCCCAGTGTATGGAGTTTTGCTCGCAGGTCCATAACGTATTGAATTTCGTTTTTACTGGGGCTTGGACCCTCCTCCCAGCTTTCTTTAACCAGATCCAAAATACCCCGTGGTTTTCTACCGAACAGCAATTCAAAAGGAGAAAATCCCGTGGAGGCCTGGGGAACCTCTCGCACTGCAAACAATAGAGGAACTAACCACTTATCCCAATTGCGGCTGTCATCGTGTACAAACTTCCGAATCATGGATTTCAAAGTCCTATTAAAACATTCCACGAGCCCATCTGTTTGTGGATGGTACACGCTAGTTTTAATTGACTGAACACCCAATAGTTCATACAGTTCGCGTAGTGTGCATGACATGAATGAAGTGCCTTGATCAGTCAGAATCTCTTTCGGGATTCCAACTCGGGAGATTATTTGAAACAATGCCTGCGCAACACTCTTAGCCGAGATATTGCGCAACGGCTCTGCTTCGGGATACCGGGTTGCATAATCCACCAGAACTAATACAAATCGGTATCCCTGAGTGCTCCTGTCAAATGGCCCAATGAGGTCCATGCCCACTCTATCAAACGGGACCTCAATTAATGGTAGGGGCCGCAACGGCGCTTTTGGGATGGCTGGGGAATTTACTAGCTGACAATCTGGACAGGCCGCACACCACCTCCGTACGTCCGTCCAGATGCCCGGCTAATAAAACCGGGCCATTATCCGGTCTAGTGTTTTATTATACCCTAAATGCCCAGCCATGGCAAAAATCATTTCCCGGCGGCTTTTCGGGACCAACAACTGGGTCGTCTCCTCACCTGTCTGAGTGTCACGACTCACTCGGTACAACCTATCTTTAATAATCGAAAAATATGGGTGAGAGCGTGCAGCGTCAGGGTATGAGGGGCCGTTTAGGCCATAATTCATACTCACTCTCACATACATATATACTCTCTCTCACATACATATATATACTCTCTCTCACATACATATATACTCTCTCACATACATATATACTCTCTCTCACATACATACATACTCTCTCACACATACATACATACTCTCTCACACATACATATATACTCTCTCTCACATACATACATACTCAACATACATACTCTCTCACACATACATACATACTCTCTCACACATACATATATACTCTCTCTTACATACATATATACTCTCTCTCACATACATACATACTCTCTCACACATACATATATACTCTCTCTCACATACATACATACTCTCTCACACATACATACATACTCTCTCACACATACATACATACTCTCTTACACATACATACATACTCTCTTACACATACATATATACTCTCACACATACATATTCTCACTCTCACATACATATATTACCACTTCCACATAAAAATATTTATGTATGTATGAAATAAAAAGTATAGTGGAAACGGAAAGCACTTACATGAAAAGGAAGTCACTTACATGAAATGGAAAGATTGTGATTGGCTCAGAAGCTGGCCGGTACCATAGATAATTGTATTACAAACAGATCCTCAGTTGCCCTATTCAAATCTGCACGGCCGCGATCTGCGTATAAACAGCCTTGTGTTGTGGGTATTATCTGCCATTTTTGCAGACGCAAACTATAAACATTAACGGTAACGTTAACGTTAGCTGTTATGTTAAGGTGATACCTTATGTTATGTTATGTTAAAGTGTAACCACCTTGGTTGTGTTGGACTCATGCACCTGCTGCAAATGGCCGCTGGTTTTGTCACAAATGCAAACAACAGTGGAACAGAACTGTAACCGACAGTGAAGCCTTAAAGGGTTATGAAACCCTCGGTTACATTCTCTCTCCGCCCACACCACAAATTCGAAAAATGCAATTAAATGGGCGTGGAAAGCAGCAGCAGAGGGGGAGGGGCGAGAGCGAGGAGCGAGGCTATCGCCACCTGAAGACACGCCCACAAGGGAAAAGATGGCGAGTGAAACTGATCGTATTAATCGCTGACTAATTCGGTGATATCAGTCAATGGCTTCTTCGAGGCGGAGGACATCTCTCCTCCGGAATGCTCTGGGCTTTCCACCGACCAGGAGTATGAAGAAGGAAATAGTACAAAGCCCTATCAGTTTCAGCCGTAGAGTTTTTTTTTTGCCATCTATAACGTTACATCTAACGTAGGTATGCTACACGAACGTGACAATAAAATATGTAAACGAATGCCAAGTGAAACTAAACGGCTGTTAGCTGAAGGCTATCGGCTATGCTACGGGAGACTTCACAATCTGCTCAAATCGATGTTCTGCCCAGTAAATTAACGTTTGTCAGCTAATATTCATCCTGACCTAACGCTACCTGCAGATTATACAAACATGAAAAAATACAACACGTAGGCTAATGAATGTCAAGTGAAACTGAACGGCTTTTGGCTTTTTTTTTTGTTTTGTTTACCTACGTTATCCTAGCCATCTACAAATGCACGTTTACTAGCTATCTAGCTATCCAAATAACTTAACTAAGACATAAGTTAACATAAGCACAGCATGGGGCTTGTATCACTTTGTACCTTGTACCATTTTTATTTCAGTAAATACATGTTCCAGCCATGGGGGGGTTCCAGATAGTGCAGTTAACGGTTATCCATCAAACGTAACTCCATAACTCCTGCTTCAATCCTGAAGCAGACCCCAGGCCAGTAAGATCGACAAAGCAGTATCAAACCTAACGTTATAGCTTATACCAAAAAGGCAGTGAAATATCACCGGCCAGTTAACTATGGTTAACGATACGAAAACAACTCAAGTAAATATCTTTGAGGCTACAAGATAACCATCACGTTAGCAAGCCAACAAGACGCCGTAGGCTGCACTTAATTTAACTTACCGCATTTGGAGGGACAGAAATATCAGTCGGGCTTGGTAACGTTTCCGCATTCCTTTGGCTGGCATACCCCAATTCAACCTGGGCATAGTGTAACTGTTAACGTTAATCCGCTGATGCTCTTGCACCCAGAGAAAGCACACTTGCGACCCATCAGTCATTGCTTCTAAATTGAAACTATTGGAATTGAAAAAACGAACTTACAATTGTTCATAACTAGCATAATTGGAAAAAAGCTAATACATTGAAAGAGACTAACTGTAGGCTACAACGATATTGCTTGTCAAATGGATATAGCCATTGGCCACGCCTTCTCAGGAATGTATTTATATTGGGGGCGGTAACAAAGTGCGAAACTGATTACGCGCAAGTGTACAAAAAGTACACTTCAACGTCATTTTCAATGACGTAGCCCATTTTTCATTTTCAACCCCGGAAGAAGAAGAATAGGCGATGTAACGGCTAAAATACTGAAATTAAACGTTTTGCCAAAAATTGTAGATATAATGCATAGGCCTACTATTGTTCTCTTCCATCTGAGGCAATGCCTAGATATTAGTTAGCACCTCAAAAAATGTGTTTTAGTGTTTCCTACCCCTTTAAAGAAAGACTGACCACGTATGTTCTATGTTGTGCCTATTGAAGCACTTATTTGTTTTGGGGCGTTTTTCTTAATCAATTCAACATTGATTCAATGTTTCCTTGCTATCTGGGCTACTACCAGTTGCACTGTGAACTTCATTGTACTACTTCCCAAAACAAATTATATTATCCATTTGTACATTTCATGCAAGTAATTTCTTTTTTGCTAAATAAAGACATTCAGAATTGTATTAATTGTACATCGTTTATTGCATTTTACACAGCATTACACTCTCGGCACACTTGTGGTTTTACATTAGAATCTACTGTGCTCATTGTCATATTATGTATATGCCGTGAGCACACCTTCGTGGAAATGTAATATTTTGTACGTCTTCCAGCCGATACCGATGTCATACGACGCCTTGTTAGCTCGGCGATCTGACTTCAACCACTTTGCTTCCAAGCTGGAAAATCGCTCTCCATTTGCGATTCAAACTACATCCAAGATTTGCAGCTGGCCTAATACGGTTATAATAATCAGAGCTACCAAGCTAATAATTAAGAACCACCCTCTGCTTTCTAGCAGCTTTAAACAATACAATCATCCTTAGCTCTGACAACATTTTGACAACTTTAGCATAATAGTTCAAAGGGCGTTTTACAAATACGTATATGTTGTGAGAAATTTGGAATTCAGGTTAACATGTGTTATGCATACATTTATCACGTTTATAAAATGTTTCAAATTAGTTCAGAATTAAGCGAGTTACAGTCAATTTTATCGGAGGAAGTTTGCATCCGTCAATACACTACCGTTTGTTTACGTGAATCTTGACCGCCCGACGGTGGCCAGGCTATTTAACTCATTCCAGAATGTGGACACTTTCACACAACTAAAAAAAAGTAATGAATGATTGTTTCTTTTTACATAGCCTACATAGTTTTTCAATATTAGTATCGCTGAAACGTTACACAGCGGCTGATGCCATAGATCTACGTTTTTATATCCACGGCTGGTAGGCTGTTGTCCAGCGTCCGCGCACCATGGAGGGGGCAGACCAGTAAAGTTATTAGCCTCCAACCGGCAATCCATAAATATTATCATCACCTGAAACAGTCAGTGCTTCTTGAGAGGCCAGCATCAGCCCTGTAGCTTAGCCTACTGAGCTAAGCTACAGGGGACTCTCGGCAGAGGAAAAGTAACAACTAAGTTCATTCACTGCGCAAACAGACAAGTGAACCGTTATAATTTGGTAATCATGTACTAGCTAATGCTAAAAAAATAATCACATCACTTTCTAACGTTAGCTTGTTTAATGCAAATCTAAGTAGCCAAGGCCGTTTTGCTTTTGTTGGTTAGTTAGCTAACGTTAGCAAGTGGTGTGATTATCTTTTAGCATTACTACGTCATTACGAAATGATAACGGTTAATTTGTCTGTTTGCACAGTGATTAAACTTGGTAGCAAGCTAACGTTAGTTGATATCTTTTCCTCGACCGAGAGTCAGTTGCCAAAGTGTTGTGGAGTGTTACATCGTGCAGGACTGCAGACTGTCTCCGAGCAAGCCCAAGCTGGCCTGCTGAGGATTCTTCAGGTAGCTACACTAGAGTTAATGCTAGCGCTCTCATCTCGCTATGAGAAGGTGCAGAATGATACAGCACTGACCAGGCCTCGAGATGAGGACAATACACTGCCTGTTTTAGGCAGCGATAGTATATTATGCACTACTCCGATTTCCTGTTGTAATACATGTCTCTGGTCTTCCCTCTCCATGGTGCGTGGGAACTGGACAAGAGTCTGTATGGCATATTATGGTAGCAGTGCAGACGTAACTTAACAGGGCGAATGATGAATCAAGTAGTTGTTTATATCTATGGTACCAGCCAGCTTCTGAGCCAATCACAATCTTTCCATTTCATGTAAGTGACTTCCTTTTCATGTAAGTGCCTTCCGTTTCCACTATACTTTTTATTTCATACATACATAAATATTATTTCATACATACATAAATATTTTTATGTGGAAGTGGTAATATATGTATGTGAGAGTGAGAATATGTATGTGTGAGAGTATATATGTATGTGTAAGAGAGTATGTATGTATGTGTAAGAGTGTATGTATGTGTGAGAGTGTATGTATGTATGTATGAGAGAGTATGTATGTATGTGAGAGAGAGTATATATGTATGTGTGAGAGAGTATGTATGTATGTGAGAGAGTATATATGTATATGAGAGTGAGTATATATGTATGTGAGAGAGTATATATGTATGTGAGAGAGAGTATGGATGTGAGAGAGAGTATGTATGTATGTGAGAGAGAGTATATATGTATGTGTGAGAGAGTATGTATGTATGTGTGAGAGAGTATGTATGTATGTGAGAGAGAGTATATATGCATGTGAGAGAGTACATATGTATGTGAGAGAGAGTATATATGTATGTGAGAGAGAGTATGTATGTATGTGAGAGAGAGTATATATGTATGTGAGAGTGAGTATGAATTATGGCCTAAACGGCCCCTCATATCAGGGCGCACCAGCTGACCATCAACATATATCACCTGGTCGAAGACAAAGCGTAGGGTATCGTCCCGAGACTGAGCGAGTGGGAAATCCTCCAGGGGTTGGAACACCGGCAAAGTCTCCACTGGAGGATCGCGGCACAGGTGGCCCAGCCCCCCCCCCCCCCCCCCCCCCCCCGTAGGCGTTTGAGGCGTTTGAGGCGTAGGCGTTTGAGGCACTCCACGTGGACCGGACTGCACCGCCACTGAGCCTGAGGGGGGAAAAGAGGGCGACAGGTTATGGGGGCTTACAGCAGGGAAGGAGGGGTTCTGGGGACGAGAAACAGAAAGGGGGGCGGAACGAGGGGGGAATTTCTTCCTGGGCTCCGGCTTCTGCTGCTGGGTGAAGGGGTGTTGCGCCAGATGGTCCTCCGCCAGGGTGACGGCGGTATCCAGGTTGGTGGGTCTATGGCACTGGACCCACCTCACGGTCTCCGCCGGCAACCCCATGACGAATCTTTCCAGGACCACCTGCTCCACGACTCCAGCAGCCGATTTTATTTCCGGCCGGAGCCAGCGCCTCGCCGTGTCCGCCAGCCGCTGGGCGTAGACGAAAGGCCGGTCCTCTTCTGTCAGGTCACACTCCCGGAACCGTCGTCGCTGCTCCTCCGGGGTACAACCCGTCCGGTCGAGGACCGCCTTTTTGATGTTCCGAAACTCCGCCCTCGCGGCTGTCGGCAGGCTATGCGCCGCTCGTTGCGCCTCCCCTGACAGGAGTCGCATGGCCCACTCCTCCATTGGCCACCGGGAGGTTTCCGCCGCCAGCTCGAATGCTTCCAGGAAGGCCTGAGCGTCATCCTCTGCCGTCATCTTTGGTATGTTGAACTTCGGAGAGGAGACGCTCTGCCTTCCCGTGGTCTCCCCGGTGGCCGTTAATTGGAGCAGTGCCTGTGCCTGGAGGCTCGACTGCTCCCGCAGGGCTTGCATTTGCTCCATGTGAGCTGCAGCCTGTCGCTCCTGCATGGCAGCCAGCCCCTCCAGCACTCTGTCCAATGTTGTCATGGAATCCTCCTGCCCCCTTGGATCCATCTCCATTCTCAGCGTTTTCTTTTTTGAATTTTATTTTAAAAAATGTTTTTTATTTTTTTATTTTTTTTTTTTATTTTTTTTGTCTTTCTTCCCTTCGCCTTTTCTCCACTCCCCACGTACGGGCCACCACTGTGGCAAAGTGAGCGCTACTGCTCGGGGAATAAGACACTGCAGTCCGGTTTCCAGAGAACGTTAACTTTATTCTCTTTTAGTATCACAATGACACGACACGACACCTCCCTGTGTCCAGTTCTCTCTCTCGCTCCACTCCCTGTGAGCTCCTTATCAAGCCTCTCAGGCTCACTGTTGAACAATCAAGACAATTGGTTAATTGATAACACCAAACCTATAATCAATCGTCCCCAATTGCCTGATTGCCGACAGCTGTGCCGGCTCCCTAAACCACCCGCGTTCACTCTCTCTTGCTAGCTGCGCCTAAAACCACGCCCCCCTACCACAATAGGCTATCCTTTGTCAGAACATTTCAACGTATTCTGACAATATCCATTGCTCTAAATGAACATAGGCTTCATAAGAACATAAACATACAAGAATATGAGATGTCGACGGGGACAGGCCATTTCCTACTTGTATAAATATGGTGATTAGCCTACAGGCTATATTATAAACATAGCTATATAAATATAGAAAACTCCCATCAAATTAGCCATGTTTCACTGAAAGGGAACATACATAGCCTATTAAAAGCTGCACTGTGTTAACCCCTTTGTTCAGATGGTCACACCGGCGGGACCTTTTTGCTCAACTGAGGCATTCGTTGCTCCTCCAGCCAAACTATTAGTGGAAATCACAAAATCTGCATTTTAACTTTATTGGTAGACGATTCGTGACGATTTCTGCCCAATGTGCAGTTTCTAAGTGTCACTATTTTCCTGTAGCAAGTCCATTTAACAAGCACCCCCCCACCCAGTCTAAGCCTACCCATGCGTGACATAGTGGACAATAGTGTCTATTAGTGGTGCACGGGTTGACTCGTTACCCACAGGGCCCACAGTTTACCCGCGGGTGCGGGCAGTTCAGGTGTTATTATATTACATAAGATCAATAAAAAAGGATATTTTAAACACCAACCTGAACCTGAGAAAAGTATGTTCATTTCTATGCACTCAATACTTGGTTGGGGCTCCTTTTGCATGAATTACAGCATCAATGCAGCGTGGCATGGAGGCGATCAGCCTGTGGCACTGCTGAGGTGTAATGGAAGCCCAGGTTGCTTTGATAGCGGCCTTCAGGTCGTCTGCATTGTTGGGTCTGGTGTCTCTCATCTTCTTCTTGACAATACCTCATAGATTCTCTATGGGGTTCAGGTCAGGCGAGTTTGCTGGCTAATCAAGCACAGTAATACCATGGTCATTGAACCAGCTTTTGGTACTTTTGGCAGTGTGGGCAGGTACCAAGTCCTGCTGGAAAATGAAATCAGCATCTCCATAAAGCTTGTCAGCAGAAGGAAGCATGAAGTGCTCTAAAATTTCCTGGTAGATGGCTGCGTTGACTGTGGACTTCAGAAAACACAGTGGACCAACACCAGCAGATGACATGGCACCCCAAATCATCACTGACTGTGGAAACTTCACACTGGACTTCAAGCAACGTGGATTCTGTGCCTCTCCACTCTTCCTCCAGACTCTGGGACCTTGATTTCCAAATGAAATGCAAAATTTACTTTCATCTGAAAAGAGGACTTTGGACCACTGAGCAACAGTCCAGTTATTTTTCTCCTTAGCCCAGGTAAGACGCTTCTGACATTGTCTCTGGTTCAGGAGTGGCTTGACACGAGGAATGCGACATTTGTAGCCCATGTCCGGGATTCGTCTGTGCATGGTGGCTCTTGATGCACTGACTCCAACCTCAGTCCACTCCTTGTGAAGCTCCCCCAAATTCTTGAATGGATTTTGCTTGACAATCCTCTCAAGGCAGCGGTTATCCCTGTTGCTTGTGCACCTTTTCCTACCACACTTTTTCCTTCCACTCAACTTTCTATGAATATGCTTGGATACAGCACTCTGTGAACAACCAGCTTCTTTAGCAATGACCTTTTGTGGCTTACCCTCCTTGTGGAGGGTGTCAATGACTGTCTTCTGGACATCTGTCAAGTCAGCAGTCTTCCCCATGATTGTGTAGCCTACTTAACCAGACTGAGAGACCATTTAAAGGCTCAGGAAACCTTTGCAGGTGTTTTGAGTTAATTGGCTGATTAGAGTGTGACACCATGAGTTTCCAATATTGAACTTTTTCACAATATTCTAATTTTCTGAGACACTGAATTTGGGTTTTCATTCGCTGTAAGCCAGAATCATCAAAATTACAAGAAATAAAGGCTTGAAATATTTCACTATGTGTAATGAATCTATATAATATGTGAGTTTCACTTTCTGAAATGAGTGACAAAAAATATTGAACTTTTTCACGATATTCTAATTTTTTGAGCTGCACCTGTATATTACTCAAAATAATTTAAGGGTCAAAGGAAATGTTTTGATAATTTTTGTAAGTATGACTTTTTAAGCCAGATAGGGTTAGAATATCCCCCTTTGGGTTGTCATTTGGACTATAGACATCACGTTATTATGGGACATGCATTCATTGCACTTATCTTTAGAAACTTTTTAAGTTAACTCAGATTTCCTTTTCATGGATTTGAAGCACGGACTTGGTCAGACTAAACTGACAAACTGCCTCGAATGCACCATTTGCATGTGTTTTGCATGAGTGTCATTCCATGCATGCATTTTCCATTCATCATCACATCATCATTTTGGGGGGTGCATTACTTTTTTTCATCAGGGTAATAAACTAGTGTCTAATGTTTTGTGTTTTCTGTTCTTGAGCCATCAAATAATTATTTTGTCATTCGTCGTCACCGTTTTAGCTCGTTAGCTTATATTTATATGCACAAATATTTTTGACCCTTAACTTCTTTTGAGTGGTATATATAACTGAAAACAAATCAATTTTAAGTAATCTCGGATATGCTGTTTAATTTCTGCATTCACCAAGCCTCATTAGATCCTCCATGCTATCTGTAGTTACGCATGCGAGGTCTCAATTGTAAAAGCGCGATAGCTTTGACGAAAAGTCGACAATGGCTGTGTGCGAGAAAAATTGCAAAATTTCAAAATAAAAAGCAGAGAGGGAAAAAATTAATCTCAGGTTTGGGAGAAATTCAGTGAGGTGGTGAGTTCAGTTGACGACAGTAGCATTGACTACGTTAAGTGCATGTCATGTGATACCCTGTACAAATATGACACCCACAAAATAGGGACATCTAACATGACAGGACATGTCTGTGGTAAAAGTGCCAAGAAAAAAGATCAGTCTAGCTGTATTCCTAATTCCTAAGGTTCCATCGCAAACCAAGTCTCAATTCGTAGACAGCTGTGTTGATTATTGCTGCCAAGATCTGCGACCATTTGATATTGTAGGCCAGGGGTTCCCAAACTTTTCCATGCCAAGGACCCCCAAATAGTCGTAGCCTCTGGCTGGGGCCCCCCTATTGCGAAATGGCTTTAAAAAAATGTTTTTTTAAATTACACTGGCAAATATACAAAAAATCTAACATACAGCTTCTTAATACACAACACAATACTTTTGACCCTATTTTGATTCCATAATCGGGCCGTTAGCAGCTCAACGTAACGCTTTGACTGACAGGCAGACGGTTAGTTATTGGCTGCGATTGAAAGAAGGGCATGGCAAAGACCTAATTTCGATATGAAAGGATTTATAACAATTTATATCTTATTTTAAACCGGCACAGTAATCTTATGAATTTAATTGAAATTAATTTTTTAAATAAATAAAATAAAAAAAAAATATTATTAGATTTTTTTTTTTTTGCATTTTCCATTTTCCTCTCCCCTGGCGGCCCCCACTTTGAAAACCCCTGTTGTAGGCTATCTGGCGATGGATTCCATGCCATGGCGCTGCAGGGTCTTATTAACATAGCGCATGTTACGGACGTGTGGATGCTAAAATGGTCCTTCCTCACTGACAAACGGTGCATACAAACATGCATAGTTTCTCTTTACTTCTTTGCAAATGGTAATGATTTTATTGCCAGGAATGGATTAACCGTAGTATAACTGAAATAGCCGTATGTGGAACATAACGTAATATGCGGTAGCCTATATGCGCTATAAAGTAGGTCATTTATTTCCGTTAAAACATGTTTTGATTTGTGTAGCTTAAGGCTAACCTATATGTTTGTTTTATTACATATATTTTTAAATATTTGATTAGCCTATAGCCTAATGTAGCCAAGACTGACTCTACTTTTAAGCAGTCACTCTTTTCCTGTGTTGAAATGAAGCGGTGGTATTTCTGCATTTAATGTAGCCTATTGCATAGCCAATAATTGCATAGTTTAACAATATCGCATTTTCTTTTAAAACAAAGATTTATTTATTGTTTATTTAGACTAGGCAGAGGTGTAAAGAGTACTTAAATATCCTACTAAAGTAGAAGTACTGTTACTTGACTAAAATTGTACTCAAGTAAAAGTAAAAGTACTTGTGTAAAAAATGACTCAAGTAAGGGTAAAAAGTAGCTCACTTATAAAGTACTGAAAGTAAAAGTTACTTTCCTCCTAGATTTTTATAATAAACAAATTTTGCCTATGTTACCTTACACATGCATCCCATGCAATGAACTGAAAAAGAAGTGAGAGGAAATGATTGTACAGTTGGAACTTAATTTATTGTCTGGCAAAGGCATCTGTATAAAATCTGTACAATTACATTTGAAAATAAATTTAAACACATTGATAAATTATAAATACAAATGTTCTAAGGCTCTCAGTATATCTGAAATTATAAACTCAATCTCCTCAAACAGTGCCACGCCTATTGTGCCATGTGGGAAATACCATTATATATACACCAACCTGAACCTGAGAAAGTGGGTGGGCATTGATTAGAAATCTAACTCCCTACAATAAATAGTAGGTTTTTAGTGGACGTCAAAGTACGTCCACTAAAAGTGCTTGTTTTTGCCACTGACAGGCTCAGGTTGTTATTTGAAGTGTCTGACAACATTATGGAAAGGATCCCTACAGAGATAGACCTTTTTGTTAAAGAGTAAGTGTTACGACCCCATGGGTCTAGGGGTGCATGGGGTATGTAACTTGATGTTAAGAATACCGGGTGATGTAACTGCTGTATAAATGATGGTAAAAACAATAAATCAAACAGATAAAGCAGCAACTCAGTGGATGAGTGTTTACTGGTAACAAAAAGGTGCAATAAACTATTACAGGACATAGACAACCCAGACACACACTACCAGGGTCAAAGGACGCTGGATGTTGCCAAAAGAACATAAAACCCAGCTAGCTAAACCAGAGTATAATCTAACCTAGTGTATCAAGTACACAAACAAAAGCCTATCTACTCTATCTAGCAGATGAAAAAAACAGTGGTTGGCAAACACCCCTAATGACTAGTGGTTCTATACATCAACATAGCCTACGGGCATATGTACAGGAGCCCCCCGTCTTACCTGTCCCAAGCCTTGGAAGTGTACACAAAAAGCAAGACAAGTTCAAATGAATGGTTACATAGAGTCAAGGACAAAACAGAGCAAAAACGTCAGCTACAACACAAAACAAAATGTCACACCCCATCATGGCAACCAGTCCAGGCTTATATCAGATGTGGCGAGTTCTGATTGGTTTATCCAGAATTGACACGGAGGGCGGGGATTGGTGAAGGCGGGACTAATATGACCCGTGGTAATATTATACACCCGATGCATTCACAAGCTTTGTTTAGCCAAAACTACGAGACAACGTATCAGCCAGTACATTGTCAGCTCCTTTTTTGTGCTGAATATTTAAATTATATGGTTGTATAATCAGAGACCAACGCATAAGGCGCTGGTTCTGATTACACATTCGCAACAAAAACACTAAAGGATTATGGTCTGTAAAGACCTCGACAGGGGTAGAACTCGAGCCAATGTACACCTCGAAGAACTGCAAGGCTAATAATAGTGCAAGTGCTTCCTTTTCGATGGTGCTATAATTTAGTTGGTGTTTATTAAATTTTCGCGAGAAGAAACTAACGGGGTGATCAATTCCATCTGGATCTTCTTGCAGCAATACAGCACCAGCTCCTAGAGCGCTTGCGTCAACCTCTAACTTAAACGGTTTCGCAAAGTCTGGAGCTGCGAGTACAGGCGCACTACATAACAAAAGCTTAACAGCCTCAAAAGCATTTTGGCAGTCTGAGGTCCACACAAAAGGTCTCCTAATACTAAGCGCACTCGTTAAGGGTGCCACAACAACCGAGAAGTTCCTACAAAAACTTCGATAATATCCTGCCATTCCGAGGAAACGGCGTAACTTGCGCCTAGTAGTAGGCGCAGGGAAACTAGCAATGGCAGCAACCTTTGCTTCCAATGGCCGAACTTGGCCATGACCCACTTGCTTTCCCAGATACGTTACTGTCGCTTTGCCAAACTCACACTTGGCGAGATTCAGTGTTAGCGTTGCTTTGGCCAACCTCTCAAATACGCAGCGCAGCACAGAAACATGGTCGGCCCAATTATCTGACTTAATCACCAAGTCGTCTAAATAGGCATAACAATCCGAAATACCCATAAGAACAGTGTTCACTAGCCGCTGAAACGTGGCTGGAGCGTTTCGAAGGCCGAAGGCTAAAACATTATATTGGAGGAAGTTATCGGGGGTAACAAACGCGGAAATCTCAGACGCGCGAGGAGTCAAAGGCACTTGCCAATACCCTTTCAACAAATCAAGTTTAGTGACAAATTTAGCCGCACCAATGTTATCGATGCAGTCCTCCATTCTCGGTAGAGGGTAGGAGTCTGGCACCGTAACTGCATTAACTTTTCGAAAGTCGGTGCAGAAACGTGATGTTCCGTCAGGTTTCGGCACCAGAATACAAGGCGAGCTCCATGGACTAGCACTGGGCTTAGCCAAGTTATTTTCTAACAGGTATTGCACTTCCCGCTTCATAGCCTCACGTTTTGCAATATTAACCCGATATGGGTGTTGTCTAATAGGGGCGGCACCGTTCACATCAATGTCATGATGTATTACGGTAGTCTGAGAGGGGGTATCACCAAAAAGATTTGGAAACTCGTTTATTAAATTAGCAATATCAGACCTTTGAACATCTGATAAGTGAGCAAGGTGGGACGACAAATCTGACAAAGTCTCCGAATTGATGAGTCTAGCACACTGCTGAGGGGCATTCCGAAGCACGAGGCCATCCTCATCTTCTGTACAATCCAAACTGGGGTTAGTACTATGTACAGTGCTAATGCTAGAAATTCGTGACACTGGTAGAACTTTCTTCACATCCTCTGACTGAAATGTCTCCCTTGAATGATATGCCTTAAGCATATTAATATGGCACACGCGTGACTGACGCTTACGATCGGGTGTTCGAATTACGTAATTGCATTCACTTAGTTTTTCTTCCACCGTATATGGGCCAGAAAAACGAGCAGACAAAGCAGATCCGACAATAGGTAGTAAAACTAGGACCTGATCACCAGGTTTGAAATTACGATCAACAGCCTTCCAATCAAAGCGACGCTTCATTTCACTTTGTGACAAAGACAGCGACTCTTTAGCAATGGAACAGGCATGATACAATTTCTCTCGGACCTGACTAACGTAATCCAACACATTAGGCTTAATATCCGAATCAGACATGAACTGATCCTTCAAAACTTTTAAAGGACCCCGAACAGTATGCCCAAACACTAGTTCAGCAGGGCTGAACCCTAATGATTCCTGTACCGCTTCTCGTAAAGCGAACAGAATACATGGCAACCCTTCTTCCCAACAATTTCCAGTCTCCAAACAATATTTGCGGAGAGCCGATTTGAGAGTCTGATGCCAACGCTCTAGTGCCCCCTGACTCTCAGGGTGGTAAGCACTTGCGATCTGATGCTTAATAGCCAGAGACTGCACAAACTGTTTAAACTGTTTAGATAGAAAGTTAGTACCCTGATCCGTTTGGATCACTTTAGGGAATCCAAATATAGCAAAGAACTTGGTAAGTGCTTTAATTATGTTATTGGTCGTGATGGTGCGCAACGCGATAGCTTCCGGAAATCTAGTCGCAGTACACATGATAGTGAGCAGAAACTGTTGACCAGACTTTGCCTTGGGAAGCGGACCTACGCAATCAACAATAACATGCTGAAAGGGTTCACCAAGTATTGGAATTGGACAGAGCGGGGCTGGTGGAACAACCTGGTTAGGTTTTCCCGTGACCTGACAAATATGACAAGACCGACAGTGTTTTACAACAGCACTTTTAAGTCCTGGCCAAAAGAAATGTTTTAACACGCGATTATACGTTTTGGTAATTCCCAAATGAGCAGACCATGGATTCTCATGTGCTAACGCCAATACCTGTGGTCGATACACGCCAGGTACTACAATTTGAAAAACCACACCCCATTCGGCTCCGTTAGTAAACGAAGAGGACCACTTACGCATTAACAACCCATTATCTATAAAATAAGCAATCGGCTTTTCTTTAATCACAACAGGATTAACCACCATCTCAAAACACTTACGCAAGGATGGATCATTTTCCTGAGCAGCAACAAGTTGTTCACGAGTGACAGGCAATTTATTTGAGGCAAACTTCAGAGATAAGGTAAGAGATTTATATTCCTCCTTTTCACTAAAATCTTGAGGTTCAACCTCTGTACATACCTCCGGTTTTACATGTGTTACTTTCGGTTTGGTGTAAATATCCTCAGTAAAAGTGGACGCTAAAACAGATTCTGATAAATCAACTTCCTCACCCCATTTCTTGGATTGAGCTCGAGTGAGCACGCAGGCAGGGAAAACACCAGGAAGTGATCTAAACACGTCAGAAACGAGACATGGTACGGGTTCATTTAGAACTTCGAGTACGGGACGCACTTTACCTCCGGCAATATCATTTCCCATAATGAAGTCAACGCTCGGTACAGGCAAAGCGGACCGTACAGCCACATTAAAATAACCCGTGACTAAATCAGTCTGAACATGTATTTTGTGTAAGGGAACAGTGACAAAGGCCATATCGATTCCCTGAATTACCACATTAGCACCACCATATGTCACGTCCGATACGGGTATCACGTCGGCTAACACAAAAGATTGCGAAGCTCCCGTGTCTCTTAAAATCCGCACCGGCTTTTGCTCAGTCGGATCACCGGAAAGGGAAACTAGACCTTCAAAAATAAACGGCTCAAACCCATCTTCAGGTTTGCTTTCCGGACCATTTAAACACGGAGTGGTTTGAGGAACTATTTTAACAAAGCCTATAGGCTTAGCAGATTTATTTTTCCTTGTCAAACAGTTGGCAATTGCATGCCCTACCTTATGACAATAGAAACATTCGCGTTCCTCTTTAAACCGTGGGGGTGACGTTTTGGAATCTTTTTGAGATTCACTGTCTTTTGGACTGCGGGAAATAGCAGACTTCGCTCCTTGAGTGGAACCAAACACAGTTTTGTGCGTGAGTGCAAACTCATCTGCAAATATCGCAGCCTCAGATAATGACATCACTTTCTGTTCGTTTAAGTAAACCACAACGCGTTCCGGAGCACAATTCTTAAACTCTTCTAACAAAATTAATTCACGAAGAGTGTCATAGTTATCCACTTTAGTGGCAGCACACCATTTGTCAAACAGCGTTCCTTTTTCTCTGGCGAATTCTACGAATGATTGGGCGGAGGTTTTCTTTTGGTTTCGGAATTTCTGTCGATACGCCTCCGGGACCAACTCATACACGCGAAGAATAGCAGCTTTTACCACCTCGTAATTCATACTCTCCTCGAGAGTTAGTGTAGCCATTACATCCTGTGCTTTGCCAATTAATTTGCACTGCAGTAATGTTGTCTTTGGGCCACTTCAGAGCTGCTGCCAAACGCTCAAAAGTGCTAAAATAGGCATCTACCTCAGTTTCTCTGAAAGAGGGTAAAGCCACATGTCTCCTGACATCATATCCAGCAAAACCAAGCGGTGGGGATATACCTGGGGTAACCACAGTGGAAGTTTGCTCTGCAGCATTTTGTAACTCCAGCTGCCGCATTTTAACCTCTGTTTCTAATTCCAGCTTGCGCATTGCCAATTTGAATTCCTGTTCCTGTTTTCGTGCCCTCTCTTGTGCCTCAGTATCTGCCTTACGAGCCTTCTCCTCAGCCTCGTACTTCAACCGGGTGAGACGGACCTTTAGCCGTGAGTTACTGCCCGACCCAGAAAAACTCGGCGAAAACGCCTCAAACCTGGGAAATGTAGGCGGAGGGGTAGTTGGAGGAATCTCTTCCTTCACTTCTACCACAGCAGAACCACCAGCGCCCCAGGGCGACTGTGGACTCGCTACAGGTACAGTAGGCGACATGTCAGGCTGGACAGGAGAACAAACAGCAACAGGCGAGGCAAGAATTTTGAGTTCCACCAGCTTCTCCCTCACCCGCGACTTAATCTCTCTCTTCCGGAGAGCACCAGACACCACAAGACCCACTTGATCTGCAAGTTTCAGCAGGTCAATTTTACGGCACTGATCCAGTGCATCATCTGACGGATTGCTCAGAAAGTCTTTGACATCAAACAAAGTCATTATCCTTATACTGCACCACTGTACCAAAAACCACACAATATTATCTTTACTGTTATTACAATTCAGCGATCCCGGACGAGCCCCCAAATATGTTACGACCCCATGGGTCTAGGGGTGCATGGGGTATGTAACTTGATGTTAAGAATACCGGGTGATGTAACTGCTGTATAAATGATGGTAAAAACAATAAATCAAACAGATAAAGCAGCAACTCAGTGGATGAGTGTTTACTGGTAACAAAAAGGTTTACAGACAAAAAGGTGCAATAAACTATTACAGGACATAGACAACCCAGACACACACTACCAGGGTCAAAGGACGCTGGATGTTGCCAAAAGAACATAAAACCCAGCTAGCTAAACCAGAGTATAATCTAACCTAGTGTATCAAGTACACAAACAAAAGCCTATCTACTCTATCTAGCAGATGAAAAAAACAGTGGTTGGCAAACACCCCTAATGACTAGTGGTTCTATACATCAACATAGCCTACGGGCATATGTACAGGAGCCCCCCGTCTTACCTGTCCCAAGCCTTGGAAGTGTACACAAAAAGCAAGACAAGTTCAAATGAATGGTTACATAGAGTCAAGGACAAAACAGAGCAAAAACGTCAGCTACAACACAAAACAAAATGTCACACCCCATCATGGCAACCAGTCCAGGCTTATATCAGATGTGGCGAGTTCTGATTGGTTTATCCAGAATTGACACGGAGGGCGGGGATTGGTGAAGGCGGGACTTGGTGGATGGTGATGGACAGGCGGCGCAGCCAACAAGACGATGGCACATGGCAGGTGAAGGCAGGGAAGTCCACACACAAAAAAAACATGGCATGTAACAGTAAGATCATTTGTTTAACCAGAAACAGCCGTTATATCGCTATATTCAAAGCTCTCTTGACAAAAACAGTAATTTTACCTCGCAGAACACGGGAGTTGCTTGTCTACCGCTGCTTTAAAAATGTAACTAACCATATTACTCAGTAATGGATGGATGTAGAAATGTAGCGAACTACTTTACTTCATTTAAACCATACTTTGTCATAGTCCATGGTTTATTTTTCCTTTTTCACTACGGTTTTCGTCCTTTCTCTCCGGTTGGGAATCGATCCGATTTTTTTCCACGTTCCGTTCCGGGGTTTTGCTTCACCTCGCTGATTATTGGTTTCACCTGTACTACTGCCTGCGGGGTATTTAAGCTTCATCGGTTCATTATTTAAGAGTCTGAGGTAGCATTTATACTCTTATTGGTCACCAGATCCGCACTTGACTGGGCTACTCCGTTAATCCGGAGCAATTCTCCTGTTCTTAACAGAACAAAAAAACTTATGAGTTTTCATTTCGACCATAACATTTAGAGTCAAAAGTCGGCTAGACGGCTTAAACGCCTTGGCCGAATTTGCCACTAGGTTTTGAACGCTGGCAGGTGAAACAGGGTGGCCAGAAGCTCCTCTGATGACACTATTTATTGAGGCGTTAGACGATTCCGTTCAAGATGCCCTAGCAATAATTGAGCAAGCCGACTCATTTGATACGTTAGTGTCTACCGCCATTCGGATAGACAATCACTTTCGGGACCGTTAAAACAACAGAAAAGACTGCCGGATGAGTTCCTCCTCTTTTACGGCAGCCACTCCTTCTTCATCGAACCCCCTTTCTCATAATAAAGAGGAGCCGATGCAGGTAGATGGGACATCTTGCCCACCTTCCAGAGACTCCGCTACTAGTTCTGAATGGTGTCGTTACTGCAAGAACAAAGGTCACACTCTAAGCCAGTGCCTGCTGCCTAGATTTTGGCTCCCGTTTTGTGGG
The DNA here is from genome assembly GCA_022702515.1 of Ilyophis sp. 1 JC-2022. NCBI lineage: Eukaryota > Metazoa > Chordata > Actinopteri > Anguilliformes > Synaphobranchidae > Ilyophis > Ilyophis sp. 1 JC-2022. Next base: position 73,777,623 of record CM040403.1, on the reverse strand, counting down.
ATATTGAGGTGGCAGTACAGAAAGCATTGCGTCTTGATCTGGGCCCGGGGGGGGGGGGGGGGAGTTCTGCTAATTCCCTTTTTGTTCCTCCCAAAGTGAGGTCACGGGTGCTTCAGTGGGGTCATGCCTAGCAACTGGCTGCTCATCTTGGCGCTCACTGCACTAAGGATTTCCTTTCAAGACGCTTTTAGTGGCCTGGATGGAGAGGGACGTGCGCAAATTTGTTGCCGCCTGCTCGGTTTGCGCACGGAATAAGGGTTCTCATCTCCCATCCTCTGGACTATTACATCCCTTGCCTGTACCCAGCTGACCTTGGAGCCATATCGCTTTAGACTTTATTACCGGATTGCTCGTATCTCAGGGCAACACGGCCATTCTAGTTATTGTTGATAGGTTTTCCAAGGCGGCACATTTTTTTGCTTTAGTCAAGTTGCCGTCTGCTCCGGAGACCGCTCAGCTGGTAGTTAACCATGTCTTCCGGATTTACGGATTGCCCCTAGACGTGGTATCTGACCGCGGGTCACAATTTGTAGCCAAGTTTCGGCGCTCCTTTTGTGCGCAGTTGGTTACACTCTGCGTAATGCCTCCATGAGCCTCTCTCCCTTCAAGGCCCAAGTAGGTTATCTGCCCCCGCTCTTTCCTGAGCTGGAGAAAAATGTGAAGGTTCCTTCTGCTGGCTCTTTGTTCAGAGGTGCCATGCGGTGTGGAAACGAATTCACGCCTCACTCTTGTGAGCTTCGGGGTCTCAAAAAGCTGCTGACAACAGCCATCATCAGTCAGCCCCCCCTTATCGGGTGGGTCAGCGGGTTTGGCTTCCTATGCGAGATCTGCCTCTGTGGGTTGAATCTCGTAAACTTGCCCAGTGCTACGTGGGACCATTCAAAATCATCCAAAAAATTTACCCGGTGACGGTGTGCCTCCAATTACCGCACTCCATGTGCGTTCATTGTACTTTGCACGTGTCACGATTAAAACCGTTACTTATCAGTCCTTTGTCTCCTACTGAGAAATCCCCTCCCCCTCCTCGGCTTGTGGATGGGCGTTCGGTTTATACTGTTCGCCGCATTTTAGCAGAGAGACGGGTAGGTAGGGGTTGTCAGTTTTTAGTGGACGTTCCGTTCCGGGGTTTTGCTTCACCTCGCGGATTATTCATTTCACCTGTGCTACTGCCTGCGGGTTATTTAAGCCCCTCACTTCCGCTTCCCGGTGCTTCTTTGTCATTCCGTATTACATTGAGTCAGGTATAGCCAGGTAAAGCGACCTTGTGATATTAAACTTGTTTTATGTTCACGAGGGACTTGCTTCTTAGCTTATTATTCATTTATTTATAATTTTTGTTTCATCTTCTAGCGGCCGTTTTAGTGTTACGTGCCGAAGGTGTTTTTTTTCTTTTCGGTTTCCCCGTTTTAAGCTCTAGTATTGACCTCGGGAAACTTTGTTTTGTGCTCTCACTCATGTGTTCGAGTTGCCCCATTCAACCCAAAGCTTTGTATTTTTCCATTGAAAATACTGTGTCTGTCTTTAATGACTGCGGGTCGGGTCGGGTTGTGAAAATAGATGCGTTGAAGCGGGTCGGGCGGTTGCGGTTGAAATTATTTTAAAATGCGGGTGGGTGCAGGTAAAAAAAAAGATGGACCCGTGCATCACTAGCATCTATGTTTGAGTTCATAAATATATTTATTCATCATATAAAATTAGAATTCCATCATAGCAACAAGATAAACCCAACAATTGCCTGATCGTAAGCCAGAAAAGCCGTGAAAAGCCCTGCTCACTCAAATGCAAAATAAACATGTGAATGTATTCTCTCATTCTACCATGTATTCTACTAGCAATATATGCTACTAAATATTAAATTAATATACAATCCTACCATTGGTTTTACACATTGAGATGTTCCTTTCAAAATTCAGTAGTCATTTATTGTCTGGTACAATCAGTTTGAGAAATATACAACACTTTATACCGCTAACACTATCTGAAACGTCGACTTGCAATACCTCCCAAGCCCTGCAAGCCTGTCTTGTTCATTACAGTTCATTCTGGTTTAATTGTCGGCTCTTTTATCCAATAGAGTACATTATAACCTTAGCAACGGTATATCCCATGTCTTCTTGTGTGCTTTAAACCATTTACAACAGCCCAGCATAATAGCAGTTTTCATTTTCAGTCTCATATTACACAAGCTCTATAAATAGGGAAGGAAGATTTTCTTTACCGATATGTAACCAATTTTGCATCTAAAATGCAGTTGGTCTCACAGGCTACATATGTACGTTAATTTTTCCACTCGAGCACTGTCTTTCCAATATGATTGATAGGCCCATTGTTATTTTCGCATTTTGAGTGCATTTTTGCAATCGTAAATTTTATTTTTGATGTAGCCTACCGATTTCCATTGAAGATAGAACATTTTGCAGATGGCGGAATACTATTTCATTTTCATGTAATCATACATAATATAGGCTATGGTGTATATACTTGTCACTTATGGCATGGCACATGCTCGTTCCAATTTTCTGTGCGCTGATATGTGGTAGATTAAGGTAAAGATTTTCCTTGGACTCAAAATGAGTACAGGGAAAAGTGTTTTATTGAGGTACAAGAGTGAATGATTAGGTTACATATTTAGGTGTATCACAAGAAGCAAATGTATATTCTTTATAATGGACAAAACTAATTTAATTCATTTTATGACATGTTTTCCATAGAAAATGATGCAAAAGTTAGTTTTATGACACACATGGTTTTGTTAAAAATAATTATTTCTTGATGAGGGATTTTCTTTCTTAGAATAAATTTACTTCAATTAAAGGTTGGATTTGATGAGATTAAGCTAATTCACCAAACGGTTCATTTTTTATAATCCTTTTTACTCATCTTTACCAGGGGTGCCCATAATTGTGGAGGGCACTGTATCTCGATATTAATGCTTTCCTATATGAAATAGCTTAACAGAGTGATTTTAAATCAGAATCACATACTTAATGTAAGCAACCTTTATTTAGTGCAATTATATGTGCACAGCTTGTGCACAACTTCTTATAGGAGCTGCCTCAATAACAGAGAATAACCACCTGAATAAACTCATGCTTGCACTGAACAATGTTTCAAATGGCTACATTGTTTAACACGTGTGTTCAAATACAAATACAACTTGCTAACAGTTGAATGAAAATAAGCTGTTGCACTCTTTCTCAATGACATGGTGTAAAGGCAACAAAGGTGTTTTTTTCAACAAATTCTAAATATTGAGTCAGGTACATTCGGGATACACAAAGGTAGTCTCACTAAATGTTCACAAGGCAGAATGGTAGATAATCAGAATCATATAGGCTACTACTTAAAGTAAAGAAATATGATGTATGCCTATTTAGTGCATGCATAACTTATTTTAGAAGCTGGCCCAGTAACAGTGATCAAACAAACTTACGCCAACTAATATATTGTTCCTTTTTTTAATACCTGTGTGACTTTGGATGATTTTGCTGAAAGCTATTCTCGAACCTGAAGGTATAGCTTTGAAAGCGCTTCCTCAGAAAATAATTTACAAATACGACTTGGTAAATAATACCTGGGATCGATCGTCTTAAAGGTCCCATATCATGGAAATTGGAGTTTAGCTACTTTTAGCATTTACATGCAGTGTAGCATGATACTTATGTGCTGGTAAAATATTAAGTCGGTACTACCTGCCATTTTTTTGTTGTTGCATTTAAAAAAATCACTTATCTTAAAATTCTGTTTAGAATTAGCTCCAGCTATAACGTCATTACATTTGCATAAACCCGCCCTCCTTCACCCTCTAAAGTACAGGGTAGGTATACAGTTATGTGGTAACGCCAGCCTTTCCGTTCTTTACTTAGCCTCTATCACCACAGAGTATAATTACGAGCAAGTGGAGAGTTCATGACTAGCAAAACTGGCCGTGTTAAATGTGCTGTGTCAGAGCACTTTTAATCTTTCCAGCCACAATAGTAAGCGCCTCGACGTTTACAGCTCTCTAGCTAAGCTGCCTGGTTGCGTACGGAGTCCTGTAACCTGAACACATACCACCGATACCATTCATTACCTACCGAACACAATCCAACGTAGATTTCGGTACCACTGTAAAATACAATGCACGAGCTTCCGATTGCTAACATTATTTAACGACGGCTCAGTCAGTGACCACAGGTAGCCTACTGTTAGCAAGCCAGCTAACGTTAAACTCGGTCAATTTTCTAAAAGCGAAACTGTTTAAAGTGTGGCTGTATTTTACCCAAAATGATTCAAACGAATGCTTAAAAACAATAGCTTGCAGATTGGGGAACACGTCAATAATGTCGCATTTGTTGACCTATAGGATACATTTGAAAGCATGCAGGGATGCATCTTCGACTGCTTGAAAAGTAACGTTAGCCTACAGGCTAATTATAATTTAAACAGTTAATAGGTAATCGCTATATTGTATATAAACTGCTCAAAAAAAATGAAGGGAACACTTAATCATCACAGTATAGCACCAAGTCAATTAAACCAAACGGGTCATGCTGGATGATGTTGCCAGTGGCGGACTTAGTCATTTTGGGGCCCAAGGCAAACACAGGCATGGGGCCCTCACACATCCCTTGCTCTCCCCCCTTTTCAATCCTTATTTATCTAAGAAAGATCAGTTGTGATGCATGTATCATCATCATCATCATTGCTGCTGGAGCAATATAGGTTGGCACTGCCAGCAGCAGCAATGGGTAACGTTTAGGGATGTTCCTAACGACTAATTTCCCTGAAATTTGAAACCGTTAATCACATTCTTCAATAACCAAATCGTATTTTAAATGCAGCTGAAATGTGTGGCACTTTGCGTCTTGCATTATGAACATTGCACATTATCCTACAAAACATGACAACTCACTAAATAAAAGTTAACAACATTTATTGAAAACAATATTCAACGTAAAACATTTTTAGGAAACGTGCCTGATTATAACGGCATTTTCATTGGGTGAACGCGATCGCATAGCAAATACAGTAAAAAATAATAATCGGCCATCAGAAAAACTACCAATAATAGGAACACAAAAAATAACAATTAGGCCTACTAGTTCAAATAAGTTCATAGTGTCTATATTTACTTAGATCATAGTTTTCTTTTATATCAGACACAAAGGTATGTTTTCTTACCTGACATGTTTCGACGGTAATACTTCCGTCTTCGTCAGAGGTGTCACTGGATGTTATGTGACGTGTCTTATACAGCTGATGTTATTTTATAGAGGCGTGATCGTCCTGTCAGATTTGACAGGACGACCACGCCCCCCGCTGTCATTTCGCCGTTTGAGAACGCTGCTCCAGGTGGTGGAAAGCATGTATGCCCCCTCATCCCGGTCACACTACCATACATCAGAGGCATCACTGAACGCATACAGAGAGCCATGAAAAAACGTCACATCAGTACACCAGTCAAACCACACATAAAACTCAGACAACTATTAGTGCACCCTAAAGACAAAATCAACCCGGACAACAAATGTAACATAATCTATGAAATACCATGTCAATCATGCAATAAATCATACATAGGAGAAACAGGTCGGTCATTCATCACCCGCAAAAAAGAGCACCAAAAGGAATGCGAGAAGGAGACAGCAAAAAGACAAACATGGGCTATAAAGGAACAGGCACTACAAGAAAATCTCAAATCGGCAATCACAGATCACTGCAAACGGGAGAATCACATCATGGACTGGAATAAGGCCAAAGTCATCCGCACCCAGGACAATAAACACCAGCGCTGGATTATGGAGGCAGTGGAAATTAGAAAGCGAGCGCAAACGACGATGAACCGGGATGAGGGGGCATACATGCTTTCCACCACCTGGAGCAGCGTTCTCAAACGGCGAAATGACAGCGGGGGGCGTGGTCGTCCTGTCAAATCTGACAGGACGATCACGCCTCTATAAAATAACATCAGCTGTATAAGACACGTCACATAACATCCAGTGACACCTCTGACGAAGACGGAAGTATTACCGTCGAAACATGTCAGGTAAGAAAACATACCTTTGTGTCTGATATAAAAGAAAACTATGATCTAATTAGGCCTACTGATCGACGTGACATTAGATTAGTTTTATTGGGCTCTTCAACAACACGATCGGCCTAATTACTCTTTCCACCTCGCTGGTTTAACTTGCAGGGCGAACAGGCTAATGAGTTGTTTCTTTCCTTCGTTTTTTTTAAAATTATTTTTTTAATCCGGCGTTGTTAACATTAGTAACGGATTCTCGTTTTTTTATAAAGCAACATTTGACCAGGAAAACATGAAATTTCAGTTCAAATTATGTCAATATGTAATTTAAATGTGTACATTAATAAAATAGTAAGTTTAACCGACTAGTATTTCTGGTGCCGACTAGCGAGGGTAGCAACGTTTAACTAGTCGACTAAACGCGCACATCCCTAGTAACGTTAGCTCCTCTTCGCTAGCATTAGCAATGCTAACAACACTAGTGCTAGTGCTAGCAGTCTCAGACTGACTCTGCTCTTCATTAGTGGCATCTGTACTACTACTAGCCGCCGTGAAAAATGTAGTTAGCTTTGGTAGTTTTGCCACAAACTTTTTACTTTCCTCCTTTTCTCAGCACCGCTTGTGTACCTGCGCTTCATTTTCACTTTTTAATAATCGCGCCGAGCTTCTTCTTCTTCTTTTGGTGTTTTATGGCGGTTTGCAAACAGCTTATAGGTGCATTACCGCCACCTTCTGAAATGGAGTGTGGATCAGAATGGTCTTCTAACTATATTCTTATATTAAGTCCGGTCTCCTCCAAAAATGCAAATAAAGCCCTGTACCCCACATGCCCTGAATTCAGTTGTAATATTTCTTTTAATTCTAGCTTGATGTGATCTTTTTCCAGTCTGCTCTTGAGACTCTGTCTTTCCTGTTGGTAGTAAGGACAATCTATGACTACATGTTGTACCGTTTCCTGTATATTGCAATACTCACACATACCAGTCGCATGTTTACCCATGATCACCAGTGTACTGTTAAGGCCAGTGTGCCCAAATCTCATCCTTGAGATGATATCTTCTTCTTTTTTTGTTCTGCTAGCTTCTCTTATTTTTCCTACTTTCTTTTGGATGCTGTAATAATATCTACCTTTAGCTTCTCTATTCCACTCTTCTTGCCATTTCTTTTTCATTTCTCCTTTGATTATGCTTTTAACTTCAGCCTTACTATAACTTACTACCATATTTATTTCTAGTTTATTAGTTGCATCTTTTGCATATTTGTCTGCCAATTCATTCCCCTCCACCCCTATGTGTGCTGGAATCCATATGAATTCCACAGTTGTTCCTGCTTTGCCAATTCTGAAAATTGCTTGTGATATTTCCAGCACAATATCTTGTCTTGCTTCTGATTGTACCCCCTTGATACTAATTAATGCACTACTGGAGTCCGAACATATTAAAACTTTGTTTGGTTTGACTGTTTCTGTCCAACTGAGTGCTAAGAGAATAGCCAACAATTCCCCTGTAAATACTGACAAGTTATTATTCACTCTCTTACTCATCATTACATTTAACTCTGGACTTATGAATGCAACCCCTACTCTATTACTGGTTGTTTTTGAAGCATCAGTATATATTTTAATATGGTCAGCATAACGTCCTTCTATATATCTGTCGACTTGACTGTTATCCAGCTTTTCCTCTTCTTTCTTCCTACTCAATTCCAGCAGGTGTTGGTCAACCATAACCTCCTCAAACAACCAAGGTGGGACAACAGAGAACAGTACAGTGGGGCTTAAAATTATATCCCCTATCCCTAGTCCATTAACTATGTCTCCTATTGTCCAACCAAAGCTCTTGAATTGTCGCTTTTCTTTCTCTTGACAGGGCTGTAATACTGTCTGAGTAGGATGATTCTCCTCATGACCCTTTAGGTTTGCCCAATATGTTAGTGCTAACTGAATTCTTCTGCTTTCCAAGGGCATTTCATTCATTTCCACCTGCAAGGCTGATACTGGAGTTGTTTTTATAGCACCACAGCAGAGTCTCAAGGCCTGATATTGAATCACATCCAACTTCTTTAACAAAGTATTTGATGCAGACTGATAGACTATGGAGCCATAGTCTATAGCAGCCCTGACCAAACCAATATATAAGGTCTTCAAAGAAATCCTATTTGCTCCCCACTCTCTACCCCTCAAACATCTAACAATATTCAATACTTTTTTACATTTTTCCACTATTTTCCCAATATGATTTGCCCAAGTAAGCCTCTTGTCGAACCAGATACCTAAATACTTGAAACATTCTACTCGTTCTACATTTTCTCCATAAAGTTTAAGTTTAATCTGTTCCTGGATTTTCCTTTTTGTGAAAAAAGCTGCCTTTGTTTTCGCCACTGAAAATCTAAACCCCCACTCCTGTGCCCATGTCTCTACTTTTCTAACGGCCTCTTGGACCTTCCTAACAATGAAATCTATATTCCTTCCCCTTTTCCACATAATCCCATCATCCGCGAATAATGCAACACCAATAGAGCTATCTACATTACTAAATATGTCATTTATCATGACTGTAAACAGCACTGGACTAATTACACTTCCTTGAGGAGTCCCATTCTCCACTATATACTTGGTGCTAAATTATTTTCCTATTCTTACTGATATTGATCTATCAGTTAAGAAGTCTTTAATCCACCTATACATTCTCCCCCTTATTCCCATTTGATACAACTTGATCATTAACCCTTGTTTCCACATCATGTCATACGCCTTCTCAACATCAAAAAATATAGCTACTACACTTTCTTTGTTAACTTGAGCTTTCCTAATCTCATTTTCTAGACATACAGCTGGATCAATTGTGTTTCTTCCTTTTCTAAATCCACTTTGGTAATTCTTTATTATTTTCTTTGTTTCTATTTGATACTGTAATCTTTCATTTATCATTTTTTCCATAGTTTTCCCTATATGTGAAGTCAAAGCAATCGGTCTATAACTTTCTGCTAGACTTGGGTCCTTACCTGGCTTACATATGGGGACAATAACTGCTTCTTTCCATTTATTAGGTAGACATCCCACTTCCCATATCTTATTATACACTCTTAATAATACTCTCTTACTCACATCACTTAAGTTGTTTAACATGCAATAGCTTACTTGGTCTTTCCCTGGTGTTGTTTTCCCAGCTTTGTTTAGTGCATTGTTTAGTTCTGTTATTGTAAACATCATATTTATTAGGCTTCCATATTCATTCTCATCCTGCACTATTTCTATGTTTCTTGCTATTGTTCTCTCTCTGTCTCTTTTCCTCATCACTCAAATTTGCAGTGCTATGTACCTTAACAAAGTTCTTTGCCAACAGTTCTGCTTTATCCTTACCTTCTATTATTACACTTTCCCCATCCGAGCTTCTTCTTCTTCTTAATTATTTTATGGCGGTTTGCATCCAACTTTAGGAGCTTTACCGCCACCTACCGAACTGGAGTATGGACCAGGGACCCAACCCACTAAACCCAACCTACCAAAATAAACATCCTACAAAACAAATGAAACCACCCAACTACCACCAAGAATACAAACAAATGGAAAATAAACTCTTACAGTACATTAATTAAAACACAAACAAAATCCTCTAAACCCTTTTATATAAACCTGTTTCCCTCAAAAATCTAAATATGTGCCTATATCCCCCATCCCCAGAGTGTCTATCTAAAAACCCCATCTCAAACTCCACCCCACTCTCCCTCATTCATGCTACCATCCTCTCCCTCTCCCTCCCATACCTCCCGCACTTCATTAGCACATGCTCCACCATCTCCTCCTCCTTACAATACCCGCACCGCCCATCTGGATGTTTTTAAATTACCCTTAGACCCCCATTCAAACCCGCATGCCCCACCCTAAGCCTTGTTATTATTGTTTCCTCCCTTCTACACCTCCCCCATGTCTGATCCTACCCACTGTCTTCTGAACCCTATACAAATGCCTCCCTCTGCCCTCCCGGTCCCATCCCTCCTGCCACATTCGTTTAACCCTCTCCTTAATTATTGTATTTGCCTCTGCCCTACCCATCTTCACACCCACCTCAACTTCGGCCTTCCCAACCGCCCTCCTAGCCAAAACATCAGCCATCTCGTTGCCCTCTACCCCCACGTGCGCCGGCACCCACACAAACCTAATCACCAACCCCATCCTTCTCAACCTATACAACGCCTGTAACACCTCCCAAATCAGATCCGGCCTCCTTCTAGATCTGAATCCCTTCAGATTTTCCAGCACAGCACTGGAGTCTGAACACACCACCACCCTATCTGGTCTCACCTCCTCCACCCACTGCAGTGCTAACACAATTGCCACCATTTCTCCCGTATATACTGACAGCTGATCATCCACTCTCCTCCCCACCGCCACCCCTAACTCCGGTACCGTAAATGCACACCCTACCCTCTCCGTCACCGGATCCTTCGACCCATCAGTATATATTTCTAAATGCCCATAAAATCTCTTCTTTATATATTCACCTACCTGTTCCTGTCTAGACACCCCCCCCCCCCCCTCCGCCCACCCCCTTCAACAGCTCCAAATCCACTTCCGGCTGCGGCAACAACCACGGCGGTACCATCGGAAACACCACCGTTTTACTGAACTCCCTTCCCCATAATCCCATCTCCCTAGCCTGACTATCCCCCACCCAAGCAAAACTATTGATCCTCCTCCTCCCCTGCTCCCAGCATTCCCCCATAATACCCTTCGTCGGGTGATTCTCCCCATGCCCCCTCAAAGCCACCCAATAGCTCATCGCCAGCTGATCCCTCCTCGACCGCAAAGGCATTTCACCCACCTCTACCTGTAAAGCCGGCACTGGAGTGGTTCTAAACGCCCCACAGCAAATCCTCAATGCCCTTGCCTGCACCACATCCAGCCTCCCCAACACCGTGACAGACGCAGATCTATATGCTGTGCTCCCATAATCTATCACCGATCTTATTAACCCCACATACACCGCCCTTAACGCCGACCTATCTGCTCCCCACTCCATCCCCGCTAAACACCTCATTACATTTATTACTTTTTTACATTTATTAACTACTGCTTCCACATGCACCGCCCAAGTGAGTCTAGTATCAAACCACACCCCCGGGAACCTAAAGGACCCCACTCTTCCCAATTCACTCCCATACATTTTTAACCCGTGCCCCCGACTCACCTTCCTCCTTGTAAAAAAAAGTGACTGAGTCTTCTCCACTGAAAACCTGAATCCCCATTTTAGTGACCATTCCTCTACCCCGTCTATTGCTTCCTGAACCCTCTTCACCGTATGTCCCATATTTCTCCCCCTCTTCCACAGAGCCCCGTCATCCGCAAATAGCGACCTCCCAATATCCGGTCGGATTCCGGAGAACACGTCATCTATCATGACCGAAAACAGTAGAGGACTAATCACACTCCCCTGTGGTGTTCCATTTTCTACTGTATACCACCCAGAATACCCCCTACCCACCCGCACTTGAATGGAACGACATGACAGAAAATCCTTCACCCAATTAAACACCCTGCCACCCACTCCCATCCCATCCAGTTTGATTAAAAGACCCTCCCTCCACATCATATCATACGCCTTCTCCACATCAAAAAACACCGCCACCACCACCTCCTTGTTTACCTGTGCCTTCCTCACCTCCGACTCCAGGCACAGCACTGGGTCCATTGTACCCCTACCCTTCCTAAAACCACTCTGATATGGAGACATATACCCCCCCGTCTCAAGGTAAAATGACATCCTCTCGGCTACCATACGCTCCATAGTTTTACACGTGTGAGGTTAATGCTATTCTGCCGTGCAAAGACAAAAGGGCGTAACTTCATCTTTGGTCGAAAATTTGTTTTTTACATTTTCGGAACTATAAAGACCCGCTTTATCATGTGGAGAAATATCTTGAGTCAATTGTGTTGTTTTTTTGAGAAAATAGTGGGTTGTCTTTGCCGTAACTTCCAAAAGTGCTACAGAAGCCAAGGCAGAAGGACGTAACATCAGTTAAGGTTCCTTGCCTTTGTTTCACGGCACTGTGAAACGTTCGAGTTGAGTTACGGTAGCTACTCTGCCTTTGTTTTGCTTGCTGCGCATCAAAGTGGAGTTACTGTTTACGGCGCTGACGTTACCTGTGTTATACCTTTGTATAATATCTGTCACCGAAGTATTTCTAACACACGCATAATAGCTTGAATAAAGTGAAGTTACTGTTTACCGCGCTGAAGCTATGGTGTTTTACCTTGGTATTGTAGGCTATATGTTAATCACTGAAGCATTTCAGATACACATAGGCAGACTGAATAAAGTGAAAACATATTGTTGTTGTTGTTAATGAGTCTAACCTAGCCTTAGCCTATATCATAATGGCCCATTGCGCTCGAGGGAAAATGTTAGTGTAAATAGCTTTGAAACGCTGACACCCAGGCAAAGATAAGAAAGACTAGCCTACTGAGGATAGATTAGATAGGCAATCTACAAAATTACTAGCTTGCTCGAGCAAACGTTAGCTAACGTTACATGCTAGCTAATGAGAGAACTGGAAAACTGCTCCCATATGCAATCAGAACTGCGTTCAAAGCATCCAGGACAAGCGAATCCTGCCTGTCAATTCGTGCAACACAACACGGCTGAATGTCTGACTGCCGAATATAACAGCGGTAACGTTAACGGATCACTGAATCGACACACCTCCTTGTGAGAAGTAGGCTACACACACACACGCACGCATGCATGCAAGCAACGCACAATTAAAACGTTAGCCTACCTTTTATAGCCCAGTAAAATATCAATTGTAAAGCACAAGGATGCCCTTCTCTCACATTCAACAAGTTAAATCCAATTAGGCTCTCTCTCACATTCAATGCTCTTACATTCAGCAAAGTCAATCCATAAAGCGAGTCGAGTATCCGTGTACTACTTTATTGCGTAGCATGGTGCACTTGATAATTTGGTTGAAAAAAGTTCTCTGGCATGCAAAAACTTTGCTTATCATCTATGTCTGGATTCATCGCATCCATCCAATCATTCAAGTCCTAAAACTGTCAACGTGTTAACCAATTGGCTAGATTTTTGTCTTTATTTATATCACAGTGACGCCCTTTTCACCGTATAGTACATATTTGACTAATAAATACTGAAACTTAGGCTACATACAACATCTCAAATTTTACTGATATTTAACATATTTAACGTTGGGCATGATTTGCAACTTGCCATGTTAAGGGGTGGGAAAGAAAATATTGCAAGGTTTTGTTTCAAGTCGATACAAACTTGGGCCTCATGATGCGAGTTAGTAATGCACCATCGAAAGACAATCAAAGTAATGCGAGTACTTAAAAATCCTACAAATTGATTGATTTATTCTCATTCACATTATATTAAGCGGACAGTTGCATGATATATTTCGAGATATTATCTAGATGTTATCATGTTATTGTTTATATTGTGATCAACAAAAAAGTGAGAGATCAAATGGAAGTTACAGCTTTTTGCTTTGGCATGACCCCTTATCATTTTGTAGACCATACAACGACAAAATACCTTAACTTCCGAATAAGGGTCAAAGGTCAAGTTTGAGCTCAGGATTAATATGTACATAAAATAACTTACTAAAAAGACAAACAACTGCCACATTTCCAATAATCTGCCTACAACTCATTTGGCTGGGCAACAATAAAACTTTAAAGCCATTTTTCTCAGTTCTATACTCTGGGAAGTTAAGGCCTTTTGCCTTTGTAGGGCAGTATTGGCCTATAGCTTCCCGGCTTCGTAGGGTCCTTCCCCGGTTTTCTCACCGGCACCACCACCGCTTGCTTCCAACTGCCCGGTAACCTTTTGTCCACACTTCATTAAATAACCTCAGCACCACCCCCAGTGCCACATCACTAAGTTGAGCCAACATCGCATAACACACCTCATCCCTCCCCGGTGACGTCAACCCAGCCCTACTAACTGCCCTCCTGACCTCCGCCAATGTAAACGGAGCATCCATCGCATCTTCCCTCCCTTCCCTCACCCCCAACACCCCTATATTCGCCACCCTAGTTCCCTCCCTCCCACTCCTCCCCTCCTCTGTCATGTTACTAGAGCTATGTACCTTCACAAAGGCCTTTGCTAACATCTCAGCCTTTTCCCCATCACTCACAGCCGTCCCCACTCCATTATCCAGCACTGGATAGTTCCACTCCCTCCTCACCCCACTCATCCGCTTAATCATACCCCAGACCTCCCCGACCGGCGTGCTCCTCCCTATTGTCCCACAATACCCCCTCCAATAAGACCTCTTAGCCTCCTTGACTACCCTCCTGACCAGTGCCTGCGACCTCTTATACACCACTAAGTGCTGAAAATTGTGCGTCCTCTTTAAAACCCTGAATTCCCTATTCCTATCTGCCATAGCCTCCTTACATCCCTCTGTCCACCACGGCACCGCCTTCCTATTTCCCCTCCCTGACCTCTTAGGTATAGACCGCTCCGCAGCCCCTATTATTGCCGCTCGAACCTCCTCATTAAGTTTATCGACACCCTGTCCCACCCCCACCAGTGCCAAACCCTCTTCACTCATTATCCGGAACCTACCCCAGTCCGCTTTTCCAATTACCCACCTGGCTAAACCAGTCCCGTTCACCCCGGCTGACACCAAACCCACTTCACACTTCACCGGATAGTGATCACTCCCCACCGTAGACTCCTCCCACACCTTCCATGAGCAAATTCCAGCCATCTCCTCCGACACCAAAGTAAGGTCCAAAACTGATGCTGCCCCTGTTCTAAAATCTATCCTAGTTCCCCTACCGTCATTAAGGCACACTAACCCCCTCGCATCCATCAATTCCTCTACCACCAGCCCATTCCCATCAGTCCTATTGCCCCCCCACAACGTACTATGTGCATTGAAATCCACACACCACACCACCCTCCGACCATCACGCCCTACCACACCCTCCAACAAAGACAACTCCAATATGAGACACGGATTATAAAAGTTCACCACCACCAGACTCACCTCCTTCAACCACACCTCCACCACCACATATTCCATATCTCCCCCTAATGAAAGTAACCTACTCTGTACATCCCGTTTCACAAACGTAGCACACCCTCCCCCACCCCCCCTCCCCCCTATCCCTCCTATAACACTCATATCCCTGCAACACAAATTCCAAACAAGGCTTAAGCCACGTCTCCTGAATACATATTATTTCAGGCTTGCACAACATGTCCTCAATAAAACCCTTAAATTCCTGCCCATTCGCTATCAAACTCCTAGCATTCCACTGAAGAATGAAAAACATTATTATTAACCTTCCTGACATACTGCTTCCTGACTTAGCTGTTCCCTGTTCAAATCCTCCCTGACCTTTTCCCACGACAGCTCCTTGACTCCCAAATACCTCGCCGCACTCTTCACAATAATTTTTATTCTCTCAGTTCTAGTTTTTGCCTGTGCATAACAGTTTATCACATCAGCCATGAACATCACAAAACTTATTTTTTCAACCAGTAGAGTATCTCCATCCACCCCCTTTCCCCCCACCAGTCCCTCCACCTGACCTCGTCCTGTACCCTGCCTCTCCACCCCACCCCCATCTCCTGACCCCCCTCCTGCCCCTTCCACCCTCCCCACCTCTCTCACCTTCCTCACTGCCTCAGCATATGTTCCACCATCCCTCATCCTAACCTTTTGTACTTCTTCCGCCCGCTTCCTCACCTCACACCCCCCATAATTCATCTATGCGCACCACCACAATTAGCACATTTAACCGGTTGTCCTCCAACACATTTTTCAAACTCATGCTCACCCCCACACCGCCCACATCTCACCTTCCCGTTACACACTGCAGCTATATGTCCGTATCTCTGACATTTAAAGCACCGCAGCGGCGGCGGCACGAACGCCCTTACAGGAAACCTCACATACCCCACAGTCACTCTCTCAGGCAATACATCCCCCTCAAACCTCAGCAATACCGACAAACTATCAACCTTCTCCCCGCCCCGCACCGCCTTCAACCTCACCGCGTCCTTAACACACCCTCCCCGAACGTTTTTGACCAACTCTTCCATGCCTTGCGACACCGGCACCCCCGTTATCACTCCCCGTAACAGCGGCTTAACCCCTCTCACACTACATTCGCTCACCTCCTTTCCACATATACGTTTCACTTTCATCGATTTCGCCCTTTGTTCCGTATCTGCACATACAACTAACAATTTCCCATCTCGCAAGACTGTAGCCGTTACTATTTCCCCAATCGCCACTTTCAACCCATTCGTCAACTTCATCTGGCTCACATCCACCACACCACTCTCCCCCTTAAATTCAAATACAATTTTAAATTCCTCACTCACCTTTTTCCTTATCGGCGGCATTTCCCTTTCCTCCCCCGCTGAACTGTAATCACCCCCAGCCCCACCACCACCTCTAATCCGCTTCACACCGCTACCAGGTTTCACCCCCTCCACCCTCACTCCCCGTCCTCTACCCCTCCCAACCCCACTCACCTCCCATCCCTCCAGAACCTCCATCCCACCTTCCACCTCTCTCCCTCCCCCGCTACTACCCGCCATCCCTGGTCCACTCACAGCCCGGCCGTGCCAAACCGCCAAACTCCAGACACTCGAGAAACCACTGTACTCCCTTCAACTTCCGGGTTCCAACAGTATTTTTTCTGACCACTTTCAAATTTCGTGCTCTT
Organism: Ilyophis sp. 1 JC-2022; assembly: GCA_022702515.1. Lineage (NCBI taxonomy): Eukaryota > Metazoa > Chordata > Actinopteri > Anguilliformes > Synaphobranchidae > Ilyophis > Ilyophis sp. 1 JC-2022. Next base: position 73,760,902 of record CM040403.1, on the reverse strand, counting down.
CCTTCGCGCCGAGCTGAAACACGAATTGGCGACTGAATCATTTCCGCAGACGCTCATCATGGAATAGTCCAATGTAGTGGGGACTGAGGGGGGGGGGCCTGACTAAGACACTCATGAATTAGGCATTCTGATGCCATTTAGCGCATGAATTTTTAGAAAGACATAATTAATTACTGGGGGGGGGGGAAAAAACGTTTATGAGGCATTTAACGGGGCCCTTTGTAGTATGGGGTCAGCTTGGGGCCCCAGGCAATTGCCAACCTTTGCCTAATGGGTAAGACCGCCTCTGCAGGCAGCATAACATTCACCACGGCATCTCCAGACTCTTTCACGTCTGTCACATGTGCTCAGTGTGAACCTGCTCTCATCTATGAATAGAACGGGGCGCCAATGGCGAACCTGCCAATTCTGGTGTTCTCTGGCAAATGCCAATCGATCTGCACGGTGCTGAGCTGTGAGCACAGGACGTCGGGCCCTCATGCCACCCTCATGGAGTCTGTTTCTGACAGTTTGGTCAGAAACATGCACACAAGTAGCCCGCTGGAGGTCATTTTGTAGAGCTCTGGCAGTGCTCCTCCTGTTCCTCCTCGCACAAAGGAGCAGATACCGGTCCTGCCACTGGGTTGTTGCCCTTCTATGGCCCTGTCCAGCTCTCCTCGTGTAATGGCCCATCTCCCGGTATCTCCTCCACGCTGTTGAGACTGTGCTGGGAGACACAGCAAACCTGTCTTTCTGTTGCCTCTCCTGTCCATCTGTTGTCACTTTCATTTGCACCAAAGCAGGTGAAATTGATTGACAATCGTTTACGCTTCCTAACTGGACAGATCGATATCGCAGAAGTTTAATTGACTTGGTGTTATACTGTTTTGATTAAGTGTTCCCTTAATTTCTTTGAGCAGTGTATGTTAAATGTATTTGCCTTTGTAAAAAATACGTTCTTTAATGTCTTAGTTTGCTCTTTTTTATTTGTCTCTTTGGTTTTTTGGAGCTAAAGTGTAGTGTAGACAAGAGTGATTGTGATTCCGGGTCAGTTAGCCAATCAATGCAGAGCATGTGAAAAAAACCTGAACCGCCCACCCAAAACTCTGTTCAGCTGCAAGAGTAAAAAACTCACTGGATTTATATTTTTAAAAAATATATTGCATAACTTTTCCCCTTAAAAAACCTTATCAACATGTTTTGGTAGACCTTGTAGAATAATATAAAATTGACAAAAAATTGTATGACATGGGACCTTTAAGCACTTAAACAACAGTACTGTATCTTTTCTTGGTTTTATAAATTCATTTTCCAATAAAAGCATTTCTTTTTTTTCTTTTTTTTCTTTGTTTCTGATTTTTCCCTTTTTCTCCCAATTTAGTAGCCAATTGAACCCCTATTCTAATTCAATTCCCCCCCGTGTAGCAACCGCTAGAGAACCACCGCTGCACAACCCCGTCAATCGGTATATTTAGGGAGGGCGCTACGTCCTCTACAGGGCGCAGCTCCTGACCGTGACACGCCCTGGGTTCTACTGTGCGCAGCGGTTCTCTCCGAGCCCCTCCCCCCACCCGGAAGCGACCGCCAATTGTCGCTTCCACAGGGCACCGGCCACGCTCGGCTATGGCAGGACCGGGGCGCGAACCCCGATCCTCGGAGTACAACTGCGCTGACTGAAAGTCAGCGCTCTTTACCGCTGTACCACCGCGGCGGCCTTAAAAGCATTTCTTTTAAAAGCATTTTCCACACATAATCACTTCATCAATCAGACATCACGTTATAAAAATACATTTACAGGGGGGGAATTCCCATTTTCCCTTTTGTTATAATTTCCCCATTAAAATACACATAATAGTCAAGACACCACATTGCATACAAAAAAAGGAATGTCTCCAAAAGGAGAAAAAATTATTCAAAAGACATTTAAGTGAATGTTCATTGCATGCTTCTTTATCATCTAGCCCACCCCCCTTCCAAAAGAAAGAGAATCAGTTCCTTCCAATGGTTCACCCCCCATTTCTCTCTTGCCAGTTGCTTGTTCTTTGAAAAGTCCACCATAACGCCATCCTGGAGGAGGTTCTGTGTCCTCCTCCTGAGAATGACCAGGTCCACAGTTGTTTTTTGGTAGACCTTGATGTTCCTCGCCTCCCTCCTGCCTCAAGAGCAAAGTCCCTCAGGGCTCGATATACATATGGGGGGTCCCAGCTATATGGTATTGTAAGGTCCAGCGCACACAGGTCCATTGCCATCAAGAAGGGAGTGGCATAGTACCTAGCAAAGGTACCAGAGGCCTTCTCAACCTTCTGAACATTCTGGACCAGTGTGGCTAGACCCTGCACCAGAATGATGTTTACTATGTCTGGGACCCCCCTTCCCCCATTCTTCTCTTCCTTGAGGAGGGTAGAGCTTTTAAGTTTTTCCATGGTGCTCAACCAGACAAAGCGAAAGGCCATTTTAGTGATGTTTTTACTGGTGGCCTTGTTTGGGGGAAACACCCTCCCCACATAGAGAAGAATGGGAAGGACTATTGCCTTCAGGACCAGGATCTTACCCGTCTGAGTCAGAGGTCGCATGCTCCAGCTCCGGAGTTTTCCCTGGACGTGGCGGAGGGCTCCCTCCCAGCTCAGCCTTCCCTCACTGTCTGAATGGAAGGTCACCCCCAGGAGCTTGATAGTATCTCTGCGTACAGGAAAGGAAACAGTTAGTGGCTAGAAACAGTAACAGTTCACTCTTGTCCCTATTGACTAGGGTGCCCGTGGCTGCACAGAAGTCATCTAATACCTTGTTGGCAGTGGTTATAGAAGATCTGTGCCAACGATGGTAATGTCGTCCATGTACGCCATCACCCTAAGCCGCTCCCCCTGGGCACCGGGCAGTGGATAACCAGCAATGCCCGGGTTAACCCTGATGGCCTGGGGAAACAGCTCAAGGTAGATGATGTACAGGAGAGATTCTAGAGGACATCTCTGCCTGATGCCAGACCTAATGGCAAAAGGGGCAGAGGGGTGTTTGTTAACAACCACCCTCCCCGAGATGTCAGTCAGGCACATTTTGGTCCAGTGCAGAAGGGAGCTAGGGAAGTTAAGTCTCTCTAGCACCCTCTCCAAGCACATGTGACTTACACTGTCAAAGGCCTAGTCTTGATTGAGAAGGCCCAAGGGGGACCTGCGCTCCCCGGAGTGGATTACGACATCCCTCACGAGGAGCAGATTGTCATTGATGGACCTCCCTGGGATACTGCACATTTGGTTGGGGCCGACCACCGTCATCAGGTGTTGAAACCTCCTCATAAGAGCCTTCGCCATGATCTTATAATCGACTGAGAGGAGGTTAGTCGGCCGCCAGTGCGTCAACAGGTCAACAGACACAAAGCCCATACCTCTCTGTAGCACTGCCCTACCAAACTCCAGACGGGTCAAACATGTCACTCACATCGCGGGTCGAGTTGGGTTTGGGCCAGCAGTACGATTGCCCTCCCCGTGGTTGCTAGCTCAAGGGCGCCCCCTGTGGCTGCGCACTCAGCCCCCTGTCCCGCCGGGGGGCTCACACTGGCACTGCCACCTCGGTCCCCTGGATCCATGTCAGGCGAGCAGCGTTATGGCGTTGCGTCCCTGGTACAGCTCTGGCTGCCATCCCCCTTCCCCTCTGAAGGCCGGACTCCAACTGATGAACATAGCACACAAACGACAGCACAAAGGATGGTGTTCCTTCCCGGAAAACCAGAAAGTAGTAACGCAGTAAAGAGACCAACCGAGGGCTGGCCCCCCACCCGCTGTGTGGAGACCTCCCTGTTTGATACAGGCGGCAAGCGTTGATCCTCAGATGTTGTTGAGGTCTCGGTCGCCACTGTCCATCTCAGGGGGGTCTTCTGGTCCTCCCAACTGCCTGCTCCTCAGCTTCGTCCTCCAGGTCTGGCCTGTCTGGCCTGGCCTGGTCTGCTGCGGGCCTAGGAGACACAGAGAGAGAAAACCTGGGCGAAGGCCCAGTGGATGGCTGGTGGGGCATGGAGAGAAAAAACCCTTCCGAGCCTACTTTCTGGGCAACTTCCGCACTTCCCACAGCAGTAGCGCTGATCCCGGAGCGCGGGAAATTCTGGCAGGGGTCCTCCTGGTGCTGTCCCGGCTTCGGCGTTGGAGTTTCGCAGGCCGCGGTCAAGCCACTGGTACCTGTCTCGCCTCAAATGCTGGTGACGGTCCGGCCTTGTCCTCTGGTCTGGTTTCAAAGCCACTGCTACTGTGGTTTTCCACCAGACCTTCAGGTAGAGAAAAGGGGTGGAGAGAGAAGAAAGAGAGAGATAGCCACACCCACCCAAGCAACAAAACACCCGAAAAACCCTTAGTCGAAAGATTTGTGCGTGATAAAGAGAAACCCGGGTACGTATGTACGCATCACAATAGTACTGATAATAACAATTCCTTTGGCAGCGGTTATTTCTTTCGACGTCTCACTATTTTTAGAAAGGAATCCGTTAGCTTTGCTTGTACGGTGACGGTAACAGTGGAGACGGGGACAGGAGAGGTGACGCAATTGCAATTTCACGCATTCCTCGTACGATATGCTGTTTGAGGCGATAAAATATGGTAAAGTTTTGGTAAATGTGTTCTTTGAGCGCAATTTACAAAAGACGGTGCTTTGTTCTGCCTCTGATCTATTGAAGCTAAACCATCTCCATATCACCAACTGAGTTTTTTAAGGGGGACGGTAGTTTTTCTCCTCTGTATCTCTCTATGGCTTGTTGATTTCTCCCAATAGCATCCCAAACGGTTACGTCTACAATGTGCTGCGTGGTTACGCAGCCAACTAGACAGGTCTTCAAGAACCTAATTTGGCCGCATAACTTAATAAAAACGTGCAGTTTAAAGCACAACGCATAAAAAGTGCAGTTTAAGCACAACGCAATATTCTCAATGTAGGTTGTTTTTGTATCCCCTAGAAAATTATATTGAATATTCGAGTAATATTCGATGTATCGCCCAGCCCTAGCACCACAGACAACAAAGTTAAGTACAGAGATGTAAAATCCAGGGGTCAGAAAGTCCTGCTAGTGTTTCTTCCACCCATCAACTAAGCCAGCTGATTTCACTAATTAGTTCTACCTCCTGGCTGAGGAATTGTAGCCTATCCTGGCTAAGGCTCGAGTCTGGACCATACTCCAGACGGCTTTGATCTTGTCTGCAAATTACGTAGATAATGTTGCTCAGGCAACCTGTCCTGGTTGGATATCGCCATTTCGAATTGAAATTACAAGCTGTTTTAATTAAGCACCGCCTCACCAATTACTGTCCTCCTAGTCCAGCTGTTTGTTTACGTCTGTGACCAACGTGTTGTCGTTTATGTGACAAAAACGTCTGAATTGTTGGTGCAAAATGTACATAGTTTGTTTACCGGAAAGGAAACCTTTTCTAGAAAACGACTTAAAATCTGAGTCTACCTTGAAAGAAGTCGCCATAAATCGAACGTTGTATGCCAGTCATGCCAGCAGTCATTAGCAACGCTCGAGAAATGGAAAGCTGCAGTCAGGGAAAGGAGCTGGTATATCAAACTTTTACTGAAAGCTTTTATTAACTGAGCGTTCGTTCCCATAGGTAGCCACCTGTTTGTAGCTAATAATGAGTAGCTAATAATGATTGACAGGTGCGGAGCATTGCAAATTCAATTATAAGAACCTATCAAAAAACAAGCTCAGATTCTGAGCGTATGTTACACAAACAGTGGGTACATTTACATGCACAGTGCACATGTAATACTCAGATCTGAACCCAGTTATATTATTATTATGGTTATTGAGATGGCCATGTAAACACCTTTATCTGATTATGTAAGGTCATAATCCGTGTTTTGGAAACCTGATTAACACACCTGATTTTTTGCCCAAAGTTTAAATTTTTTGGTGCATGTAAACGCCTTTCTCCTAGTGATTTTGACAAGTCCTCTCCTCCACTAACTCGTTCACTGACTCGTCACTGACATACTTGCTAATGCGAACTGCGAAGACGATGCGAGACAACGCATTACACTATTGTGCAACTCTTATATTAACTGTATTTGTGGAAATGCATCAAGTACATCACTGTATTAACCTAGCCCCGTGAGAAAGCAACCACTTTTTGGCGCTTGTTTCAACTCCGTACTCGCTCTCCCTGCCCTGAGCTGAAGGTCTGGCTGCACGAACCACTCACTCACTTGCTCTCCCAGCCCGCCCGGATCTGTCTGACTCGGGTTGCACGAAATAGCTACTCACTCGCTCCCCCAGCACCGGAACCATGGCGTTTATTTAGTTCCATAAATAGCGTGCGCACAGAACAGTATCCGCGCGTTTGGAGCTATGAAGCGAGCGAGCAGAGAGCCATCCGCGCGAGCACAAAGCTCATCTGCGAGCGCGGAGCTGTGAAGCAAGCGAGCGTAGAACCATCCACGCGAGCGTCCGAAATTGGTTTCCTCTCGCTCGCTCGCCAAGTTCATTTTTGAGACTTTGGGGGCGGGGATGGGAAACACAGTGGCTGATGTCTCCACTCCTTTCATTGGTCACTTTAATACCGGCCTTGATTTGATCGTGGAATCGCAGATTCCCATTCAACAGGAACCATTCTTAATTTCTGTTTCTGCATTGTTGCCTACAGAGATATACTACTGCGACTAAGGACATGCTGATCATGGAATATTTATATTCGTTGACTCGGTGTAGGCCTACTCTAATAATATGCAATTTGATATATTACAGAAGCCACCTTAAAGTTTGCCAAAAGCTTCAGTCATGGCTAATGTTACTAAAAACCTGAAACTGAATGTTAGGCTAGGCTACTGCTTCGCAACAAAACTTGCAGTTACTCTGGATATGTCATCCACACTTTATATAGGCTAGGCTAATGGCTTTACATGCGTCAGTATTGTTGTCATGGAAATGTGGATTATCTTCTAAACTGCCTAATCAATATGTTTGTAATTTTTGGATTTCGAAATGGAATTTAACACGAAAGCCTACATCTGATAATAGTGATATATTATTTGATGTAGGCTATGTTAATCTTTGATGAATAGATGGATATCTGATCCATTATGAACAATCAATATAAAAGGACTAGGGCTAGGCTATAGACCTAGGTATTCGTATTTTCGTAATATTCAAGTTTTGTTCTACAGATTTCATAAAATGACGAATAGCGTTCATTAGGCCTAGGCTTGTCGTTAACCGAGGCAACAAAATTAGTATCTTGTTAGTTAGTATCATGGCTCAAATGCTTAGCTATGATGACATTATTAAAGTAGACCTACACCGAGTCAACAAAATGAGTATCTTGCATGATAGCCATGTTCTTAGTCGCAGTATACCACGATCAAATGGCCAATCACACAAGTCAAGGCCGGTATTTAAAGTGACCTATCAAAGCAGTGGAGACATCAGCCACTGTGTTTCCCATCCCCGCCCCCAAAGTCTCAAAAATGAACTTGGCGAGCGAGTGCAAACCAATTTCGAGCGAGGGCAAACCAAGTTCGAGCGAGAGAAAACCCAGTTCGCGCGCTCGCAGCTCCGTGCTCGTGCAGATAGTTCTCCGCTCGCTCGCTTCACGCCCGGTACCCACCAGACGCGCAAGCGCACAGACGCTTATTGCTTTTTCGGAGCACATTCCGTGAACGACAGAGACGCGCTGTACAAACAAACAATCTACATTCCGGATTTGTGAGCTTCGCTAAATAAGGGTTAAGTAAATACTGCTATTACATATGTCTTACTGCTTAAAAGCTAAATGTAGCAATGTAAAGATAAATGTAGCAAACAAGACAATGCCTCCTTTATAAAGTTCACTTTTATTTATTTGGGACAGTAATCAACATGTTCTAAACATTTAATTATATCATAATTAGCAGCTATTCTGTAGTACCTTAAATCGATACAGTGATATCAGTACAATAAAAACAGAATAGAATTGTCATGGATCTTACCTTTCTTCCCTTATCTCCGCGTCGCTTTATTCGTTTTTATCGTTTACCGGTAATCTATCGGATTTTCCTGTGTTCCGCCACGGGTTTTGCTTTCGCCTCGTCATTAGTGAGTTCACCTGGCATTTATTTCCGCTCACTATTTATACTCCGCTTCCGGCCTCTCTCGTTGCTTCCATGTTATTTCACATGACATTCGAGCCGGTAAAAAAGGGTATAGGAAGTTGTATTGCTATCGACCGCTTTGATTAGCAACGCGGGACTTGTTAGCAGTACAACCTTAGAAAGAAAGCAGTTCTCGTTAATACGCTCTTATTTCAGAGCAGAGGTTTTCGTTTTCTTTTGTTTTTCTACTCTAACCTATGAGTGTCTCACCCAAAGTTTTTGGGGTCTTTTCAGTTCGCTGTTTTTGTTGTTTCACTCCACAAACGGGAGTTAGATAAGCGTTATTGCTTATTTCTTTGTTTTGCTCGATTATCGAGCTCCTCGTTTTTATTGCGAGGTTTGTGTTCTTTTATTTTATTTGTTTCTCCACTACGGATCATTGTCCGTTCTAGTGGTGTTCTTAGGAACACTTTAAGATTGCCCAGCTATTGCATTTGGATCTCCAATATTCCCATCTCTGTCTCTGACAGAGATCTCTTACAGAACATGGAAGCCACAGGGGAGTTTCCAGCGATAGTTGCCAATCTTAAAGTGGTCATTGCCACTCAGGAGGCAGCCCTGGCGGACCAGAGAGAGAGTATTCGTGCCTTGCAACACTCACAGCAAGCCTTACATGAGCAGATGCACCTACAAGCTGTAGCGCTACGAGATCTGTCTGAAAATATCCAAACTCTCTCTCTCAGGTCCGATCTTCCTCCAGTTGCACAAGCACCTACACAGTCCACCCCCCCAACATTTACACCTGACGCTAGGGAGCCGAAACTCCAACTCCCGTTGCGGTATAATGGAGACTCTGGGAAGTGTCAGGGGTTTCTAACGCAATGTTACATTTTTTTTAAAATACAGCCCTCGCGGTTCCATGCACAAGAGTCCAGAGTAGCCTTCATTCTCTCTCTCTTAACCGGTAATGCTCTCGCATGGGCCGACCCACTTATCAGGGCTAATTCACCCATCGTGAGTAATACAGAGCGGCTTATGGCGGAGAGGGTGTCAGTGTTCGATCAAGACGTTTCTGGCAAGGAGGCTGCCATGCGTTTAACCCGTCTTCGTCAGGGCACTGACACCGTGGCTGCATTCGCTATTACTTTCTGTGCACTTGCGGGGGTGACAGGGTGGTCCGATGAGCCTCTATGTGCACTGTTCCTAAACGCCTTATCGGAACCCATAAAAGACGCCATTGCGGGTATCGAACCACCCGCTACATTCGGGGCTCTGGTATCTACGGCCATTCGGTTGGATAACCGGTTTAGAGAGAGAGAGAAGGAGAGGGCTTATAAGGGTTTTAAACATCACCCACCTCGTTACTCTTCCTCCCACACGCCAGCACCGGCTCACAGTCCTTTTGTAGCTCCCATTAAACAGGAGGAGTCCATGCAGGTCAATAGTTCCTCCATGCGCGAAACAGGGGATGCTAAGTCTCATGAATGTTGGTGTAGGTATTGTAAAAGGAGGGGTCATTTAAGGGACCACTGTCCCAAACTTTTGGGAAAAGAGTAGTCCCGCTAGTGGAACCGAGTTGCCTAGCGGGACTAGATTTTAATTACCCTCTGACCTTCCTGTCAGTTTATTTGCGCTGGAACGACCGCCAGATTTCCTGCAATGCGTTCATTGATTCCGGGGCAGTCGAGTGCCTCGTCGATTCCAACTGGGTTAAATCCCACAAGATCCCCACCCACCCTCTTTCTCTTCCTCGCCTGGTTACGGCTTTAGATGGCCGGCCCTTAGGCACTGGCACTATCTCCCGGGTTACCGCCGCTATACGCATGCGCGTTCCATTTTGTAAGCATACGGAGGAGATTCAGTTTTTTTTAGTGGAGTCCCCAGCTTATCCGCTGGTTTTGGGTCATTCCTGGCTCACTCGCCATAACCCACACATTAATTGGGGGGGGGCGGGTTCCGTTATTCAGAAATGGGGTCCCAAATGCAAACGCCACTGTTATGTCGCCAGTCATTTTTTGTTGAGAGAAGGGGGTGAGGATTATGCACAGTCTGACTCAGAGAGTGAGGAGGAGAATTACACTATTAAACAGCAGTCCTCTCATGTTCCCTCCGAGAATGGAGAGGAGAGTTTAGACTGGGATTACTCTGCTGAACGACCTCCTGCGTGGCAGGAGTTGACGTCCGAGTCAGATATTGATTGGGAGATTCACTCTGTCTCGGACACTGAGGGTGTTGAAGTGGGAGGGGCACTCGAATTCCAGCTGCCCGCTAATGTCCCTAAACAGTACGCCGATCTGGCGGAGACATTTAGCAAACAACGTTCCACTTCACTACCACCTCACAGACCATATGACTGCGCTATAGAGCTATACCCAGGCACTACCCCCTCTAGAGGGTCTCTTTATTCATTATCCATCCCTGAGAGCGCAGCCATGCATAAGTATATTGAGGAGGCTTTGGTTAATGGGTTCATTAGACCTTCCACCTCGCCTGCAGGGGCGGGTTTTTTTTTGTTAAAAAGAAAGACGGAGGTCTCAGACCCTGTATTGATTACAGGTCCTTAAATGACATAACGGTGAAGAACAGGTACCCCCTTCCTCTTATGAACTCCGCTTTCGAGCGCTTTCAGGGGGCGTCTGTTTTCACTAAGCTGGATCTACGTAATGCCTATAACCTCGTTCGCATTCGCGAAGGCGACGAATGGAAGACCGCTTTTAACACGCACAGCGGCCACTACGAATATCGTGTCATGCCGTTCGGGCTCACTAGCGCCCCCTCTGTGTTTCAGGCGTTAATTAACGATGTGCTGAGGGAGATGCTGGAGAGATTCGTATTTGTGTATCTTGACGATATTTTCATATTTTCGCCTGATTTTACCACACATGTCGGTCACGTTCGTCAGGTTCTTGCTGCACTTCTCAAAGCCCAATTATTTGTAAAGGCAGAGAAGTGCGTTTTTCACACTGGCTCTGTTTCATTTTTGGGTTTCATTATTAAAGAGAGTAAGGTACAGATGGATCCAGAAAAGGTTTCCGCTGTAAAGAACTGGCCCACGCCATCTTCCGTAAAACAGGTACAACGTTTTTTAGGTTTTGCTAATTTTTATCGGCGATTTATTCGGAATTATAATGGGGTAGCAGTGCCCATCACTGCGCTCACTAAGAAAAACCTCGGCAGCCAGTTCCAATGGAATTCCAAGGCAGGGGCAGCATTCTCAGAATTAAAGAGAAGATTCACTTCCGAACCCATCCTGGTTACACCCAACCCCTCCCTTCCCTTTGTGGTAGAGGTGGACGCCTCCGAGCTAGGCGCCGGAGCCATTCTTTCCCAATGTTCGCCACTTGACCACAAGATGCACCCCTGCGCTTATTTCTCTCGCGCCCTAACATCGGCAGAGAGGAATTATGACGTAGGGGATCGAGAATTGCTTGCGGTCAAGTTGGCTTTGGAGGAGTGGCGCCATTGGCTCGAAGGAGCGGAACATCCATTTACGGTCTGGACAGACCATAAGAATCTGGAGTATGTTCAGCTGGCTAAGAGGCGTAACTCACGGCAAGCTAGGTGGGCGCTATTCTTTTTAAGATTAAATTTTATTATCACGTATCGCCCCGGGTCTAAAAACGTCAAACCTGACGCTCTCTCGTGGATTTACGACCGCTCTGAGACAGACTCTGTTCCCGAGCCTATTATCGCCACTGACCTCATTGTTGCCCCGGTTATATGGGAGGTTGAGGCAGCGGTGCAGAGAGCCTTGCGCTCGGACCCAGGTCCAGGTGGGGCACCGGCTAACTGTCTTTTCGTGCCTCCTCGTCTTAGGTCGCGGGTTCTCCAATGGGGCCAGCCTCCCAACTCACCGGTCACCCCGGGGTTCATTGAACTAGGGACTTTTTATCCCGGCGTTTCTGGTGGCCTAGTCTGGAGAGAGACGTACGCTCATTTGTCGCGGCTTGTCTGGTTTGCGCTCGCAGCAAGGCCTCTCACCTTCCTCCCTCGGGTTTTCTTCGCCCCCTACCTATTCCCACCCGTCCCTGGAGTCATATTTCCCTGGACTTCATCACAGGGTTGCCGTTATCTTCAGGCAATACTACCATTTTAGTGGTGGTCGACCGTTTTTCCAAAGCGGCCCATTTCATTGCGCTGTCCAAGCTGCCCTCGGCACCTGAGACAGCGCAACTTATGATTGACCATGTGTTTCGCCCGCATGGCCTTCCGTCGGATGTGGTGTCCGATCGCGGTCCTCAGTTCGCCGCCAAGTTTTGGCGGGCGTTTTGCTCTCTGCTGGGGGCTTCGGTTAGTTTATCTTCCGGGTTTCACCCGGAGACTAACGGCCAGACAGAGCGTACTAATCAGACTCTAGAGAATACTCTTCGCTGCCTTGCCGCGTCCAAGCCTACCTCCTGGAGTCGTCACCTCGCCTGGGCGGAGTACGCTCATAACACGCTGCGTAACGCCTCCACCGGCCTCTCCCCCTTCGAAGCTCAGCTGGGTTACCAACCACCTCTTTTTCCTGAGCTTGAGAGGGAGGTGGAGGTGCCCTCCGCAGGATCTTTCGTTCAGCGGTGTCGGTCGGTTTGGAGACAAGTGCGGTCGTCTCTTATACGGGCTTCGGCTAAACCAAAAGCCGCGGCTGATAGGCATCGTCGAGCTGCACCGGGTTTGGCTTACTACTCGGGACCTTCCGCTGCGGGTCGAGTCCCGCAAACTCGCCCCTCGTTTTGTGGGTCCCTTCAAAATTATAAGAAAAATCAACCCAGTCACATTTCGACTGCAACTGCCGCGCTCGATGCGCATCCACCCCACGTTTCACGTCTCCCGTCTGAAACCGGTACTCGTCAGCCCCCTCGCCCCGGTTGAGAGACCACCTCCGCCTCCCCGACTCATAGAAGGGGGTCCGGCTTATACCGTTTGCCGCATTGTGGCCGAGAGACGTGTGGGCAGAGGGTGGCAGTTCCTGGTTGACTGGGAGGGTTATGGCCTGGAGGAACGTTGCTGGGTTCCATCGAGAAACATCCTGGACCCTCAGTTAATCACCGACTTCCGCAGAGATAAGGTTGTGGAAGCGTCCGGTGCCGTTCCTTAGAGGGGGGGTCCTGTCATGGATCTTACCTTTCTTCCCTTATCTCCACGTCGCTTTATTCGTTTTTATCGTTTACCGGTAATCTATCGGATTTTCCTGTGTTCCGCCACGGGTTTTGCTTTCGCCTCGTCATTAGTGAGTTCACCTGGCATTTATTTCCACTCACTATTTATACCCCGCTTCCGGCCTCTCTCGTTGCTTCCATGTTATTTCACATGACATTCGAGCCGGTAAAAAAGGGTATAGGAGGTTGTATTGCTATCGACCGCTTTGATTAGCAACGCGGGACTTGTTAGCAGTACAACCTTAGAAAGAAAGCAGTTCTCGTAAATTCCGCTCTTATTTCAGAGCAGAGGTTTTCGTTTTCTTTTGTTTTTCTACTCTAACCTACGAGTGTCTCACCCAAAGTTTTTGGGGTCTTTTCAGTTCGCTGTTTTTGTTGTTTCACTCCACAAACGGGAGTTAGATAAGCGTTATTGCTTATTTCTTTGTTTTGCTCGATTATCGAGCTCCTCGTTTTTATTGCGAGGTTTGTGTTCTTTTATTTTATTTGTTTCTCCACTACGGATCATTGTCCGTTCTAGTGGTGTTCTTAGGAACACTTTAAGATTGCCCAGCTATTGCATTTGGATCTCCAATATTCCCATCTCTGTCTCTGACAGAGATCCCTTACAAGAATATAGAATAGACTATGCTTACTTCCCGAAAGGGAAATAAACGTTAGTCTTAATTAATTGAACAAATATGTATCCTATAATAAAGAAAAAGCATTATAAAAACGGGAATAACTGGTTTTATGTAAAATGTATGACTTGATATAACTTAATTCATCCCACAATGGTCATTGTCTCTGTTCCCTTTTTCATTAGAGCCTATATTAAAATATAATATGTATTAAAATAATGAATAACAATAGTAAAACTATTAGTAGGTTGAAAAACATTAATATGTGGTCATATGATGCAGATATTGTACACATACAATGTATTTCTATGAGATTGCGCATACGGACGCCCAGAAAATTCCGCCCCGAGCGGAAAAATCCACTCCACGTCCGCGAGCCGTCCGCCCGCCAGCCGTGCGCGCGCGGCCGGTGAGAACCACGGCAATTCGTTAACATGGGAGCGGAAGTGAAGCGCACCAGTGTCGGATACTGTTCTGTGCGCTCGCTTTACAGCTCCACGGGCGTGCTATTTATGGAACTAAATAAACGCCATACTGCCCCCTGCCCTGAGCTCGTTAACTTGTGAGTGAGAGTACTGAGCAAGCCCCCAGAACAGCACCGGGCTTTGAAGCCAATTATATTTAGTGGTCAAACCATGTAATTACAACTTCCAGGTCCGAAAAGCAGTTTTCTTGCACACAATCATGGGAAAAGGAGCGATGGGAAAAATGCAATGATTATAAATAATCAAATGATGCAACCACGACATGTCCAAATGTTGATAAACACAAAGTAAGTAAAAACATGATAAAATACGTTGGTTTCGGTTAAAAATAGCCTATATTTTGGGCTAGTTTTGAGTCGCCATTTGGCTGGAAAGTCTAACAAGATCTGGCAACCCTTTTGCCCCAATCGTGCGCTGCCATGTCATGTTGTTTTTGTTGTATTTGAAGGAAAACGTCAGCGAAGCTGCGCCTCATTTTTAAAAAACAAAGCTCACGTCATAAAAATGTGACCAAAATGTTCATGTACTTCTTGAAAAGTGTGCTCCCGAATGTGCTCAGTGAAACCCCAGAAGTAAGTGTGTCATCCGGGTATTTGAAATATACTGCAATTTGAAAAATGTTCACCCCATCTATACTCACCAAGGCTACTCAACACTTGCCAACCACTTGCCAAAATGTGACCAAATTAAATAATACAAAATAAATAATACAAAAAAAAATCCTAAATGTGGTAAGAACAAAAAAAATTACTTAAGTGAATTAACATCATTATATTCATGGAAATATTTTTTATTTGCTGTCAAGAATGTATGGAGCCCAATGGGTAAACTGGCTTTTTGAGCGCAAATCATAGATATCAGCAGAGGGCGACATTAATATCCGGTGGTGAGGTTGAGAGCCAAAAGCTGGCCCCCTGGTAAGCACGCATGTCCGTGAGTAAATAATGCCCGAAAACAAAAGTTGTCATATTTTAGCCTATGTGAATTGTTGCACTTATAATTTGAAAATGGCGTTTTGAAATCATCGTCATGAAATTGAGCAGTACGTGTTTTATCGCCCACTGTAGCAAAGTCACAACTGTATTAAAAGTGAGGCTAAGCTTAACGTTAATGTTAGTTGATTAATATGAGCTAGGTAACTAACCGGTAGGCTACATCAGTGTGAGAAAAAAATGGTACAGGCTACTTAATTTAACTTAGATGATTAAAGGTTGTTCTACTTAACTAAACATTACTCTTGTTATTTTGCTTAATAGAGACACATAACAGTTCGAAGTCAAGCTCAGTTCCCGTCGACAGAAGAACTCTGTGTTGGTGGTTGCCCCTTTTGTTCTAAAATGTATAGCTTCCCAGCCTAGCCAGAAGCATAAATTGATGACACACCTGGAGTCACACAGACAGCGGTCTGTGCAGCATGGAAGTAAGTAGTGCAGCGAATCAATTTATTACTTATTTTTTTACCATGATGTTGATGTATTGTGCAATATCTTAACTGTGACAAAAATTGCTGTAAATGTTTCACTTTGCTCACACTATCTCTGGTGTGCAGACAATTCCGGGACATTGTCAGAAGAAAGGCTCACTTGGCTGACTGGACAGTAAGTTCCATCCTTTACATAGAAATATATTTATTTACCTTGTAAATCACTCTGTTATTACTTTATATGACGTTGAGCTTATTCATTTATTATGCAAGCAGAATTTGTTTTTTATGGCATATTCATGGTATTAAACTATGTTTAATTAATAACAAAAAACTATGTTTTAAGTGTGATGTTTGGCTTGGTCAAAAGCCGCAAAAGACAGGAGATTCAAATGAGTACCACCAAGCCAAACTTCAGCTCTCTACACTATCAGGGATTTCCAGTACTCTGTTTTTTATATCTGACTGCTATACAGTTCTGTAGCTATGTTGGTCTACTGTATTTCAAACAACATGGACTCATCACTGGGCAGATTGGTTCAAACCTTCTCTCAGAAAGCCTACTCTAATTCATACTCTTAGGGCTGGTTTCCCAGACATGTATTAGGCCTAGTCCTAGACTAAAAACATTTTTCAATGGAGATCTTTATTGAATTTTTATCTTAGTCTAGGACTAAGCCTAATTCATGTCTGTGAAACCGGCCCTTAGAGTATGTGCTGCCACCCA
Organism: Ilyophis sp. 1 JC-2022; assembly: GCA_022702515.1. Taxonomy (NCBI): domain Eukaryota; kingdom Metazoa; phylum Chordata; class Actinopteri; order Anguilliformes; family Synaphobranchidae; genus Ilyophis; species Ilyophis sp. 1 JC-2022. The sequence continues at coordinate 73,744,484 of CM040403.1, read as the reverse complement.
TGATAGTGACCTGTACAAAAAAGCTTAGTATTTCCCTACTGCAGCTTTGTGTAGGCTATTTCTCTATTCCTCTTATGCCTCATACCAATATTGATAGCTAACATGATAACTGATAATATTGGTAGGTAACTTTTGAAAGGTGGATTTAAATCTTTGTCTGTTTACATTTCAAATCCTTTTTAGAAGTATTCTAAAGCTATATGAGTAGATGTGTAATTGCATGCTGTGATTACATTAGGCTATTAAATGTATACTTTCACCTATTGTTTTTATTTCTACCCTTTGAACTCCACTATGACATATCAGGCCAATTAGGCCTACATGTTATACTATGACTGAAATCTTATTGACTACTACTCTGTATGTCAACAGTGTAGGTTTTATATATTTCATACGTTTTAAGTGTACATAAGTAATCTCATGGGTGGTGGTGTAAGCCTAGGCCACATGTCCAGTATAGGCTACTCCTTGGATGGATGATTCCATTTCTAATCAACAAATTAAGAGTAGAATCTATGGTTTAAGTCAAAATGAAATAGCACTGTATTTATGCGCTCCAGCAGCAAGTGATAGCCTATTTAGTTTTCAAGTGTGTACACAGTCTTCTGTGTAAAATAATCAGCATCACGTACAGAAATATATATACTATTGTGCTGCCTTTAATGCATTATAGATCTATTGCCAATGTCCAAACCTACTCTATAGCCTAATGAAGCCGTTGTAGGCCTTACTATTTTGAAGAGTATGAATTAGTCTCTACATGAGTACATGCTGATGAGTACATGCTGTTTGAAATACAGTAGGCCAACATAGCTACAGAACTGCATAGCAATCAGATATAAAAAACAGAGTATTGGAAATCCCTGATAGTGTAGAGAGCTGAAGTTTGGCTTGGTGGTGCTCATTCGAATTTCCTGTCTTTTGCGGCTTTTGACCAAGCCAAATTTCACACTTAAAACGTAGTTTTTTGTTATTAATTCCCAGGGTTTTTTCTCCGGAAGGTGTCAATTTCTTTAAAAAATGCAGTCAACATAACTATTGTTACACATCCACTTGAACGTTGAATAAACATAACTGAAGATTACATAATCATTAGAAAATGTATAGCTACCAGTCCAAATAACATTAAATATCATAACATAATAACATAATTTTTTTTATAACACATTGGAAATAAAACAGATTTAATCATGACAAACAACAATGGATATATTGTAGTTAAATTCTTATTTTATTTTGTGCATTTTTCAAAGTAATCTTAATTAGAAATCATGCTTGCTCAGCTAACGTTAACCCACAGAACTGTTCTCCCAGAGTGTGCACTGTGCAGACCTGGCTAAGTTAGCTGAAGCACATAGGCTATGAGTTTTAAGCAATCGTGCTACCCTACATTGCATAATTGACTTTTAGTTTAAAAATAGGTAACAGTTAACCTTAGTAGGTAGGTTCATATCTATGGGCTGGTTTCTGTGCACTTTGGAAGCTTCAGAGAGAGCAAGGAGTAAGAAATCTCGCAGTGCACAAGACTGTGTGGTAACGGTAGTTCAAACTATGCCCCAATGTTAAGTCAATGGACAATTAATTTCCGGTATCATACAGTTATAAAGGTTTATTTCAAAATTGTACAATAAACAGAAATATTCATGTCACGCCCGACATATTGATATGTCAATTTTAGCGATTAGAGCTGTAGAATTTGAGCTAGGTCGTTTGAAAAAAGTCTTCATCTAAACGCAATTTTTTAAATTTACTTAATTGTATGAAAACGGCTTAACCAATCTTTCCCATATTTGTTTTATGTCTAGATATTGATGAGATGAGTTGATCTGCCAAGTGGCTTGGTAATTGGTGCTAAAACGGCTGAGATATTGACGGGCGAAATTTCGATTTGAACAAGTAAGTTGCAACCAAAAGCGAACCGCATCCCCCTAATATACAGTGAGCACCATAATTCATTGGACAGTGACACATTAGTAAATTACTTTCTCAGTCCCCGCATCCCTGAAATGCACACAATACCTTGACAATAACAAGGCACAATAGCTTAGATAACAACGGTTGATTTATTAAATTAGATAATTTTATCATTGTCCTGGGCACATAAGAGTTTTGCAAATGGGCATGACAGATAGCTAGGTAACGAGCTAAACATCATAGCTTTTCTAGTCAGTAAAATTATTTGGAGAAACTTGTTATCAACAGGGAATGAAATTAACTTTTGTTGAGAGAAGAATATTGGGACGCCGCCCCTGAGTGAGGGCGAGGCTGGTTAAAATGAAGACTGGGAAGCTTGTGGAATGTTAAAAAAACACCTGATTGGAACATTCCACAGGTTAACAGGTGAAGCTGTCATGACTGGGTATAAAAGGAGCATCCACGAAGGCTCGGGCGTTTACAAGCACGCATGGGTCGAGAGTCGCCACATTACGAAAAACTGCGTGAGCGAATAGTCCAACAGTTTAAGAACAACGTTTCTCAATGCACGATTGCAAGGAATTTAGGCATTTCACGATCTACAGTCTATAATATTATTAAAAGATTCTTAGAATCTGGAGAAATCTCCATATGTAAAGGGCAAGGCCGAAAATCTATATTGAATGCCCATTACCTTCGATCCCGCAGAAGGCACTGCAATAAAGAATGAATATAACCACATGGGTTCTGGAATACTTTGGAAAAACGTTGTCAGTAAATACAGTTCGTCGCTGCATCTACAAATGCAAGTTAACTTGACTATGCAAGGTGTAAGCCATATATCAACAACATCCAGAAACGCCGCCGACTTCTCTGTGCTCGAGCTCATCTGAGATGGACTGACGCAAATTGGAAACGTGTGCTGTGGTCTGACGAGTCTACCTTTCAAATTGTTTTTGGAAATAATAGACTTTGTGTTCTCCGGGCTAAAGAAGAAAAATAACATCCTGATTGTTACCAACGCAAGGTTCAAAAGCCAGCATCCGTCATAGTATGGGGGTGTGTTAGTGCCCATGGCATGGGTAACTTGCACATACAGTCAAGCCGGAAAGTCTGCACACCCCTTTCACCTTCTCCATGTTACAGACTTATACTACAATAGATTGAGTTTATTTTTTGCCTCAAACATCTACACACAATAGTCAATAATGAAGAAGTGAAAACAGGTTTTTAGAAAATATGCAATTTTATTTTACTGACAAAAATAGGTTATTTCGGGGTTACATATCTGTACACACCCTTATTCTAATACTTGGTTGCTGCACCTTTGGCAGTGATTACAGCTTCAAGGCGTCTTGGGAAAGAAGCTACGCGCTTGGCACACTTGTTTCTGGACATTTTTGCCAATTCCTCTTAGCATATCCTTGCAAGCTCCTTCAGGTTGGATGGGGAGCGTCGTTACACAGCCATTTTCAGCTCTTTCCACAGATGTTCAATTGGATTCAGGTCTGGGCTCTGGCTGGGCCACTCAAGGACATGCACAGACTTTCTCCGAAGCCACTCCTTTGTTCTCATGGCTGTGTGCTTCGGGTCGTTGTCATGTTGGAAGGTAAACCTTCACCCCAGTCCAGAGTGCTCTGGAGCAGGTTTTCTTCAAGGATCTCGGTGTACTTAGCTGCATTCATCTTTCCCTCTATCAGGACTAATCGCCCCGTTCCCGCTGCTGAAAAACATCCCCACATCATGATGCTGCCACCGCCATGCTTCACTGTAGGGATGGTATTAGCCAGGTGATGAGCGGTCCCTGGTTTCCTCCAGATGTGACGCTTGGTATTCAGGCCAAAAAGTTCAATTTTGGTTTCATCAGACCAGAGAATCTTGATTCTCATGGTTTGAGAGTCCTCTAGGTGCTTTTTGGTAAACTCCAAGCGGGCTGTGATGTGCCTTTTACTAAGGAGGGGCTTCCGTCTGGCCACTCTACCATAAAGGCCTGATTGGTGGAGTGCTGCCTGGATGGTTGATCTTCTGAAAGGTTCTCCCATCTCCACAAGGATACGCTGGAGCTCTGTCAGAGTGACCCTCTGGTTCCTGCTCACCTCCCTGCCTAAGGCCCATCTTCCCCGATTGCTCAGTTTAGCCGGGCGGCCAGGTCTAGGAAGATTCTTGGTGGTTCCAAACTTCTTCCATTTACGAATGATGGTTGCCACTGTGTTCTTTGGGACCTGTAAAGCTGCAGAGATTTTTCTGTACCCTTCTCTAGATCTATGCCTTGACACAATCCTGTTTCTGAGGTCTGCAGATAATTCCTTTGACCCCATGGCTTGGAGTTTGCTCTGACATGCACTGTCAACTGTGGGACCTTATATAGGCAGTTGTTGGAAATCCCCAATAATGTCCAATCAATTGAATTTATCACAGGTAGACTCCAATTAAGTTGTAGAAACATCTCAAGCAGTATCAATGGAAACAAAATGCACCTCAGCTCACTTTTGGGTGTCATATCAAAGGGTGTGCACACTTGTGTACATATGATATTTTACATTTGGATTTTTAATAAATTAGCACAAATATCTAAAAACCTGTTTTCACTTTGTCATTATGGGAATATGTCTGTAACGTAATAAAACGTGGAGAAGGTGAAAGGGGTGTGCAGACTTTCCGGCTTGACTGTATGTGAAGGCACCATTAACGCCGAAGGGTACATATGCATTTTGGAGCAACATATGCTGCCATCTAGAAGATGTCTTTTTCAGGGACGTCCCTGCTTATTTCAGCAAGACAATGCCAAGACACATTCTGCACGTGTTACAACAGCGTGGCTTCGTAGTCAGAGAGTGCGGGTGCTAGACTGGCCTGCCTGAGGTCCAGACCTGTTTCCCATTGAAAATGTGTGGTGCATTTTCCCCGGAGTGTTGACCAGCTGAAGTCTTATATCAAGCAAGAATCTGAAAAAATTCCTCTTTCAAAACGACAATTACTGTCCTGTTCCCAAAAGATTACTGTGTTGTTAAAAGGAAGGTGTTAAACATGCCCCTGTCCCAACTTTTTTGGGACATGTTGCAGACATTAAATTTAGAATGAGTGTATATTTAAAAACAATAAAGTTGATTAGTTAATACATTAAACATCTTGTCTTTGTACTGTTTTCAATTGAATACAGGTCAAAAATTATTTGCAAATCCTTGCTTTCTGTTTTTATTTACATTTTATACAATCAACAACAAACAAAAGCTATTGGTAGCTGAAGGTTTGTATGTCAAATAGCGATTGCTGCTGTTCTGAGACATTCACCATGGAAAGTAAAGAAAGACGATGCTTAATGTGTGTGACGGAATTGTTAACCAGGGCTGTGTCCGGATCAGAGCCCTATCTACTGCACCCTGTCTCCTGCATACAGCGCACTGGCCGAAGTGTGCTGTTTAATGTGCGCTGTTTAGCATACGACGTGCAGAACAAAAAAAATATCCGCCATACTATTTTACAACCATACTGCGGAAGTGTTGTAAGATGTCCCACCCTTGCACGGCCATGTCACATGTTGTTTGTGTTAAAGGAAAACGTAAGCGAAGCTGCGCCTCATTTTTTAAGTCATAAAAATGTGACCAAAATGTTTATGTACTTGAAAAGTGTGCTCCCGAATATACTCCGGAAGTAAGTGTATCATAATACGGGGGTTTAAAGTATACAATTTAGAGAAAATTTCACCTACTTAACTTTTTCATTTTGTCTACTCAACAAGCCTATCTAATATTATGGAAGGGTGCTGATTCAGACACAGCCCTTGTTCTTTTATACAGGTGCAGCTCAAAAAATTAGAATATCGTGAAAAAGTTCAATATTTTTTGTCACTCATGTCAGAAAGTGAAACTCATATATTATATAGATTCATTACACATAGAGTGAAATATTTCAAGCCTTTATTTCTTGTAATTTTGATGATTATGGCTTACAGCTAATGAAAACCCAAATTCAGTGTCTCAGAAAATTAGAATATTACATAAGATCAATAAAAAAGGATATTTTAAACAGAAATGTCAGCCTTCTGAAAAGTATGTTCATTTATATGCACTCAATACTTGGTTGGGGCTCCTTTTGCATGAATTACTGCATCAATGCGGCGTGGCATGGAGGCGATCAGCCTGTGGCACTGTAATGGAAGCCCAGGTTGCTTTGATAGCGGCCTTCAGGTCGTCTGCATTGTTGGGTCTGGTGTCTCTCATCTTCCTCTTGACAATACCCCATAGATTCTCTATGGGGTTCAGGTCAGGCGAGTTTGCTGGCCAATCAAGCACAGTAATACCATGGTCATTGAACCAGCTTTTGGTACTTTTGGCAGTGTGGGCAGGTGCCAAGTCCTGCTGGAAAATGAAATCAGCATCTCCATAAAGCTTGTCAGCAGAAGGAAGCATGAAGTGCTCTAAAATTTCCTGGTAGATGGCTGCGTTGACTGTGGACTTCAGAAAACACAGTGGACATGGCACCCCAAATCATCACTGACTGTGGAAACTTCACACTGGACTTCAAGCAACGTGGATTCTGTGCCTCTCCACTCTTTCTCCAGACTCTGGGACCTTGATTTCCAAAATTTACTTTCATCTGAAAAGAGGACTTTGGACCACTGAGCAACAGTCCAGTTATTTTTCTCCTTAGCCCAGGTAAGACGCTTCTGACGTTGTCTCTGGTTCAGGAGTGGCTTGACAGGAGGAATGCGACATTTGTAACCCATGTCCTGGATTCGTCTGTGCGTGGTGGCTCTTGATGCACTGACTCCAGCCTCAGTCCACTCTTGTGAAGCTCCCCCAAATTCTTGAATGGATTTTGCTTGACAATCCTCACAAGGCTGCGGTTATCCCTGTTGCGTGTGCACCTTTTCCGACCACACTTTTTCCTTCCACTCAACTTTCTATGAATATGCTTGGATACAGCACTCTGTGAACAACCAGCTTCTTTAGCAATGACCTTTTGTGGCTTACCCTCCTTGTGGAGGGTGTCAATGACTGTCTTCTGGACATCTGTCAAGTCAGCAGTCTTCCCCATGATTGTGTAGCCTACTGAACCAGACTGAGAGACCATTTAAAGGCTCAGGAAACCTTTGCAGGTGTTTTGAGTTAATTAGCTGATTAGAGTGTGACACCATGAGTTTCCAATATTGAACTTTTTCACAATATTCAAATTTTCTGAGACACTGAATTTGGGTTTTCATTAGCTGTAAGCCATAATCATCAAAATTACAAGAAATAAAGGCTTGAAATATTTCACTCTATGTGTAATGAATCTATATAATATATGAGTTTCACTTTCTGAAATGAGTGACAAAAAATATTGAACTTTTTCACGATATTCTAATTTTTTGAGCTGCACCTGTAGTTCTGTGGACATGCTCTTGCACAACCCTGCCTTGCTACTTGTCCTGGGGGGTACCCCTGTTTATGCTGGTTTTCGTTCCAGCGTATTTTACGCCGATTTTATACCACTTAACGTGTGTTTTGCTAACAGTCTGAGCTCCGCCTGCTGTTTGTCATAGCCAATAATGTTGAACCTGCTTCACCCAATCAATGATGATCAAGGTCAGGTCAGGCCAGACCCTGTTTAGCAAGTCAGCAGGACTAGTTAATGAATAGTGGAACAAAACATCCACATCCACAACGTATTTAAAATGCAATACAACAATCTATTATGAATTGAAAACATATTATGAGCAGAATTGATCCTGATGCATTGAGCTAAGCTTCGTCAATGAAAATTAGCAATTGTCAAGGTTTCAGTATCTTAGCTTGCCTATGGTAGCCTATAATTCTGCTACAGTGGTTCCCAAACTCAGTCCTGAGTGGTACCCCTGTTTATGCTGGTTTTTGTTCCAGCCACAATTGCAATCCAGAATTTTAACAAGCTGTTAATTTTTCTTAATATTTTTTCTTTTCTTAAATATTTCATCTTTAGAGGGATCATTTACCTTCTTAAGCGACATTACCTCAGAAATATGCATGCCATGAAAAATAAAACTCCCATGTTCACATTGTGCTTATTGTGCTATATTGGAAACAATTACAAAAATGAGATAAAAAAACTGTTCTTTCAACTTAACACAATGCAGGTTTGGATCGTTGTCATTTGCTTTCTCTTTGAATTCTTCATTATCTACCAATGGTTAGTTGTATTGCCACACTATCCACCAATTACAAGCCTATTGATTTTACGAGCTATTGGTTTTATTGATTATTTTAGGTAGTAGGCTAACTACATTTTTTAACTGATCAAAATAAAGGCTGAGATGAATCAATTGGCTCGTAATTCGTAAGCGTGGGCACGCAGGCTAAAGCAGTCTCAAAATGACACTTCTAGCACATATACGAACTAGAACAAAACGGATTGTGTCAATAACCAGTTCTCGTACATATTTTTTTTTTTGTGTAATTAAAATTTATTTAAAAGTACTATTTTCTTCAACGTTGTAAGCAAGCCACCAGAAAATACTAGCAAAATGTCGGCAAGTCCATTTGTCTACCATAGATATATACTACCAGGAACGCTTGCTTCCATGGAAATTTGGACCAATGAGTGGTTTTTGACACATTGCATTAACTCTGTTTCTGAGTTTCCAAATAAAATACAAAAAACCAGGAAAGGGCCATTTAATTTTCACACAAAAAATACGTATGCAGACTAGGGGTGTAACGATACACTCAGCTCACGATTCGATTTGATACACAATTCAGGGTTCATGATTTGATACTCATGATATTTTTAACAAAGTTTTAATGAAGAAAGATTACTGAATGATTTTTTAATTTATTTCTGAAATGCATAAACAATGCAATATATATATTAATTCTTTTACGTCTCTTTTATTTATTTAAATGGGTATTTATCTTCACTCATATTTATTTCAAGGCGTAGACCAATACATTTCAATTCAGCATGAAAGGGGTATGTTCAGCTATGATCATTGGTTGTTAAGTCCATAAATATAAAAAACGAAATACCGCTCACTTCTGCATAGTTTTATACATATAGGCTAATATAATACATATACAGTGCCCTCCACTATTATTGGCACCCCTGGTAAAGATGAGTAAAAAGGGTTATAAAAAAATTCACCGTTTGGTGAATTAGCTTAATCTCACACAGAAAAAAATTGAAAAATCCAACACACGTGGTTTTGTTAAAAATAATGATTTCTTGATGAGGGATTTTTTTTTCTCATAATAAATTTACTTCAATGAAAGGTTGGATTTTTCTCTTTTTTTCAGTCTGAGATGAAGCTAATTCACCAAACGGTGAATTTTTTTACAACCCTTTTTACTCATCTTTACCAGATGTGGCAATAATAGTGGAGTGCACTGTATAAGTCACATAAAGATCAGTTTTTTGTTGTAAATTAACTTACAATTTCAGAGAAATATGAATAGGCTACTATAATTGGGACGTCAACAACTACCACCGTGCATAGGGTAAGCGTCATTAACAAGGGGTAGCCTAATAATGAACGCACACCCATAGTTTCTTATTCCAGGACATCACATTCTGCAGAAATATAACCCAGTTATAATTAGCCTACAAAATGAGCTGGAATTCTTAGAGCAAGGTGCAGTAGCCTATTCCATGTGGCTTTTTACACGTTTAGATACCTCTGCTTTTCTTACCAACTGGTAGCCTACGTTTCAAAGTAGGCTATGCAATTTTCTTCCCTCCCTTAATTGTTTTGAGAACATAAACCTCATTATCATCCTCAGCCCCCTCTGTCCCAAGGTCTCATGGCCTTGGTTCCAGATATGCATATAGACACGTGGGAGAAGAATTTTGAAGCATTCCTTCAGTCAATTATCCTGCTCACAGTTCTCAGCTCTAGGCAGCATGCAAACTAAGCCAAGAGCAAGGCCACAAAGCCCTCAGGTTAATACAGGTTATATCATTTTAATTTTTATAATTACTGAAACTTCCACACTCCCCCCTTTTGTCCTTAGGAGGACAACACTCACAGTTCAGTTTAAATTTGACAAAATTCAGCAAAAGCATCATTTATTTCCTTCTCAGGGTAATCAGCGTAATATGGGACTCGCCAAGAAATCATCACTGACGATTTAACGCATGCAGTGCACATAAGCCTAATGCAGAAGATTATAACAAGCAGGATTACAAACAGTGTTAAAACAAAATGAGCGATCTTAGCTCCCCAGCTCCCCATGAAAGATTCCAGCCACTCTCATGGCTGGCAAAAACATATCCCACTCCACAAAAGTTCCTGTTTTATTGTTAGATGCAATACACCATGTAAAAATACTTGGGGACAGAGTCAATGGTATGGGTATAGAACCCCTTTTTCCCTCATCCTTTCTGGGGTGTATTTTTGTAATGTTAGAACAGTAGTTATCCCAAACACTATCTGTAGTCCCTTGGGGACAGGGTAACCCTTCTATAGCTGTAACAACCTGCAGTTGAAGACCATGGGATTAATCCACACATAACATTTAGACACATTTTGAGATTTAGCTAGTGTGAGCATAGTTCATGTGCATATTCTTGTGAATTGTACTATGGGCTTCTCTTCTCAATCAAATTTTATTAGGTATGTGTGTGTCATTTAAGTATAGGTACGTTTCATTAAGTCTTGCTTCTTCTTCTGGGTCGATTCTTCGGACCTGCGTTGAGTACCTTGGCACGGGCTGCCTTTGCACGGGACGCCTCCACTCCCGGAGCCAAGCCCTAGGTCCATTGGCCCATGGGTCAGGATTATATCCCAGGAAGTGAAAGTGATACAGGACAAAAGTCATTGTCATAGTCATCACCCCGCACATCGCCTCCAGGAAGTAGAACACCTCAATTGAAGCGTGCGTTCCCTTGGCACGTCCCCGTCTTGGGGTTTTACAACAGTCCTTGCATCAGCCTTCCTACAAGGGAAAGCTTCAATCCATTTTGAAAACATATCAACGAATACAAGTACATATGCATAACCACAACACTTTGGCATTTTAATAAAATCAATTTGAATATTTACAAAAGGACCCCATGGTGGAGGATGTGCAGCTGGCATTGGCTTCTGGGGCTTTCCCACATTATGTTGTTGACAAATCAGGCAGCTTTCACAGTGCTGCATTGCAACCTTAGAAAACCCCGGCGCATACTAATCTCTGTTCATGGCTGCAATCATTCCTCCACATGTGCCACACCGTGAGACATACGAGCAAGGTAGGGGAGAAGAGCGGTGGGGGCGACCGTCCAAGAAATGCCCCACACTGTCTTTCTTCAAAGAACACTTCAAAGAGATCCAAGCTCGTTTCTCCCGATCATCAGCGCACGCTTGTAAGGCAGCGACATCATTGTGGGTAGAAATATCAGGGATCTGAGAAAACGCTTGGAGGATTGCAGAGGAGGGATCCGCAGCCTTTACTGCTTGATCAGCTAAGGCATTACCTTTACTGGGCAGAGAAATAGCTTGCAATAAATTATCTACCAGATAAGCATTTGTAACCCCTTAGCTCTGATAGTCTAGATAGTCGCGCCTGCGAGACCGTTTTACGCAACTGAGACACGTGTTGCTCCTGCAGCCAAACTATTAGTGGAAAACCCAAACGCGGTATTTTAACTTTATTGGTAGACGATTCGCGACGATTTCTGGCCAATGCGTAGTTTCTAAGTGTCACTATCTTTCCGTAGCAAGTCCATTTAACAAGCACTCCCCACCCAGCCTATACCTACCCATGCGTGACATAGTGGGCAATAGCGTCTATGTTGGAGTTCATAAATATATGTATTCATCATATAATATTAGAATACCGTCATAGCAACCAGATAAACCCACCTTATGCAAAAACAGCGGTGCAAATCGCTGCTCAATCAATACCTACATAAACAAGTGGAATCATTCTCTAATCATACAATGCCATTCTACTATCAATATCTGCGATTAAATATGGAATTCATGTGCAATCCTACCATGGATTTAAGCGTAGATATGTCCCTTTCAAGATTCCGTGGTCATTTATTGTCTTGGACAATCCGTTGGAAAAATACACAGCGCATTTGAACACGATTACACAACCTAAACTAGCTCTGCGTAAAACCCACTTCCTGATTGCTCCGTTGTGACGCTATCAATTTTATTCTGGTTTGATCGACGATGGTTTAATCCAATAGAAGGCACGATAAACTTCCCCAAAAGTAATTTACATGTGTAATTGAAAGCTTGGATTAACTATTTAAGGGCGAGCGTAACTGCAATACTTGTTATATCACGACAATTTTACGCAGGCATGCGCAGATGACGCATTTGGTTTGACGCATTTGGTATGACGCAATTGGTATTACGCAATAAAACTGCGCGCACCTTTGAAGTGACTTTTTAGCAGTTTTCCTCCGAAGTCGGTCAGAAGAGGACAGCAACAGAGATTCTTCTAATCCCTGTAGCATAGATTCTGTGGAAGAGGTGCCTATCAATATGGGGAAGATATCCTCCTCGACATGTAAGTATTACTGCTTGTAATATTTTGATTATATACATTCGTTTTTCCACTGCGTGCTATATTTTCGTTATTTTTGTATTTGCATCGGTCGTAATAGACCACTGTTAACCACTGCTAATAATGCTGAACATATTTGAAAGCACACTTTTTCAGACTCCACCTTGAATAACTACATGTATAAGGTCAATTATATAGTACGTTCTTTCCGTTTATTTTTTATTTTCTATTTGGTTTAGCTATCTCATAGCTTAGAATGTATAGCTGACTGTATTCGGTTGATGACTAGCGATAGCTCCTACGTTGTGAGAAAGTAGCGCTTTCGTGACTTAGAATGTATAGCTGACTGTATTCGGTTGATGACTAGCGATAGCTCCTACGTTGTGAGAAAGTAGCGCTTTCGTGACTTAGAATGTATAGCTGACTGTATTCGGTTGATGACTAGCGATAGCTCCTACGTTGTGAGAAAGTAGCGCTTTCGTGACTTAGAATGTATAGCTGACTGTATTCGGTTGATGACTAGCGATAGCTCCTACGTTGTGAGAAAGTAGCGCTTTCGTGACTTAGAATGTATAGCTGACTGTATTCGGTTGATGACTAGCGATAGCTCCTACGTTGTGAGAAAGTAGCGCTTTCTTGACTTTGCTTTGTAGATTGTGTCTATGACCTTCAATATGCACTTATTGTACGTCGCTTTGGATAAACGCGTCTGCCAAATAACTGTAATGTAATGATACTATTGTGTTCGTGCCGTTCGCGTAGTGGCTCGTGGTGGCCTGCTTTGTTAGAATTCATAGCATTCACAATGAAATTGAGTATTTTAGCGCTGTTCTGTTTGGTTGCTCAGTCGTACGTTATATTTTATGCCTCGATTTGCCGTGAAGCTAGAACATTGGCAGTGTTTTCCGATATTATTTTATTGTATTGTAATTTATTTGTGCATAATGTACTCTATGGGGTATTAGTATATCCATGGGTGATGCTTTTCACTTAGGGAATGGAAAATATGTATTCAAATTTACTGTGTCCAGATGTGTGCAAGATGAATGTAAAATAAATAAATAAAATAAATAAGCAACAGTTGTGAAACACACTACAGAGTAATGCCATCCTAGAGCATGCAACAAAATATAACATAATGTAGCATACAGAAGAAAGTGTTTACTGAAGTACAAGAGTGAATGATTTCATATTTAGCTGTGTGTACCACAGTGTTATAATGCTTCTGCATTATGTAATTTGTTCCTATAACATGCTTGACCCTCCACCTCTGCCACTCCAGCAGTGCCCTCTACTGTTCAGAGTGAAGCCACTGCAGGACCAGATCCTTACAGCATCCTTACGAAGGCGCCGCACAGGATGAAGCAGTATATGAAGGATAATGGTGAAAAAATGGCACACTTGGCATCAAACACTGAACTGAAACTGTGCAATATCAATGTTTTCATCCATTAAGTGATCGTAAGGGAAAATGTATATGCTTTATAAAGGACAAAAGGCTTTTTAATAATTTCTTGGAGAGGTTTTGGGTAGGTTATTGGACACCTAGATATCCACCCCCCTGTACTGATCCAAAATAATTCCCACATGAAAATGATAAAAAGGTGAGTTAAATGAGTCAAAACGGTTGATTTGCACTGAAATGTATGATTAGTTTAAGATTTACAGCTATTCACATTTTAGCCAATTTGGATAGGTTTGGAGACCCTGGGTACATCAGGCTACACTGCTTACATTTTGTGTCATAGATCTTTAGTAGTTCTGTATATCACCCTGCGATTATTGAATGCTTGTGGACAAGGAGTTTATGATCCAGGAAATGTGTAGTTTTACCTGTTTCATTTATGTAGCTCTCAGTATTTTGAAGAAATATATATTTTGTTGCATTTTTTGCAAAGTTTTGCTTGCATTTCCGGCACTTTATTTTGACTTAAATTATGAAAATAAACAAATCAAAGTTTGTACAAAAAATGGTACACCGGGTTTGTTTCATTTAAGCCATTTACCAAGTTTATGTGATGCTCACACCTGGAGTTATAAAGCCTTAAACAGAGTACCCCCAAGATTGACCAAATATGCCATTTGCACCAAGAGGTTAATGAGAGTTCCTGCTGCTGTGAGGAAACCTCACTGTTTCCAGAGTGATCCATAATGATGTGCTACACCAAATGTATATCATGAATCTGTATTTATTGTAGCTGTTTTCCCTGTGGCTAGAATACATGCGCGTGTGAGTGCATAAAGTTCTGATATCTGTGCTGAACAAGAAGAGGGGAGCAGATATGCCTCCAAGCACTCATATTGAGTACAAACGGCATATCCGGACACTAACTGTCCTTCTGAGGTGCGATAACAGGAACCGTCTGTGTATAAAATAAGTTTGGGGTTAAGCAGGGGGTTATCAGCTATATCTTGACGCGGTATAGTGACAGCATGAATAGCAGCTTCACAATCATGCTGTTCACCATCCATTGGCAAGGGTAATAGAGAAGCAGGATTTAAAACAGGACAACGCTGTATAGAAATGTGAGGAGATTAAAGAAGCAGAATCTCATAGCGAGTGAAGCGAGAAATAGAAAAATGTTGAGTCTTAGCGCTGAGCAAAAGTGCTTTGACTGCATGTGGGACCAACAGCATGAGAGGGTGTCCTAAAACTAATGAGGTGGAATTTTCAACAGCTATAGCAGCCGCAGCTACAGCTCTGAAACAGGGTGGAAGAGCCGCAGCTACAGGATCAAGCAGTTTACTAAAATAAGCAATTGGACGGTTTGTCTTCATGCTTTTGAGCTAGGACTGCCAGAGCGAAGCCCCCCTCTCATGGCAGTAGAGAGAAAAGGGTTTATCGTAATCTGGAAGTCCCAGCGCAGGGGCGGCAGTGAGAGCTGTTTTCAATTCTGTAAAGGAAGACAACGCTTCTTCAGACCACTGTAGCGGTTCCAGAGTGGTAGGCTTCATCATTTCCCATAAGGGCTTAGTTAATGCTGCAAAATTAGGGTTCCACTTGCTACAGTATCCTGTCATTTCCAAAAAAGCACACATCTGCATAATGCTGACAGGCTGAGGCACAGAACATACTACCTGAACCCTTTTTTCTGACAGGTGTCTGTGTCCCTTTGCCAAAATAAGTATTTTTTTCTTGGCATAACTACAATTTGTTCTTGCTCGCTTTATGACCTCTGTCAGCCAGTGCTTTTAATAGACAAAAGTTGTAACTGATGGATAAATTAACTAATTATTTTTAGTAGATTCGTTTTAACCCTTTTTCTGAACAAACGAGATTGTTTCATTGTAGCTTTTTCTGTGGGGAATATATTTTATTTAACACCCGGCTACATTCTCCCCTGTAAAACAAGTTAGCATCCTCAATAATTTAACACATATGATTGGACCCCATTAGTCCTTGCAAAGCCTTCTCAAACAGAGCAGCACCCAGGCTTGTCAATACCTGAGCGACTATATCTGTGCTGACTGTCACTGCATTACAGGATGAAAAGGGGTTAGCATGGACCCCTGCAGTCTCTCTCTGCCTCTTTCTAACAGCGGGAATTGGTGCACTCCTAGCCTCTGGTGCACTAACTCTACTTTCTCCCACACCCGTCTCTATTGGTTGGGCATCACAGACTTCTACAGGCAACTCATCTGTAGACTGAGGCTCCTGACCCCCCCCCCCCCCCCCCCCACACTAGAGTCTCCGACTTCTGGCTCTTAATCATGACCGATCCCTGTCCGAGGCATCTGTGGTATGTCTACCCCTGTTTAAATGGGAATTTCAAGTGACTGTTCAAGATGAGGGGTAGAAACCTCCAGCACTACAAACTCAAGCTCAGGCTCAGTAACCTCAGGCATGTCTACAGCTACTGGCTGATGATAAGTGGGCAGTTTTGTCTTTGTCCTTGGTTTTGGTACAGGGGCAGCATCAAGGCGTAATTCCGTCCTATGGACCTTTTTGCTGCGACCTCCTTCTAGGGGCTCAACAGTGTGTGTAGTACCCTGGCTCTCAACTACTCAATAAACCGTGGGACCCCATGCATCTTGTATCTTATTTCTCCCTAACGGCCTGTGACGCAAGTAGACAAGCTGACCAATGTCTACGCGAGGACAGAACACCTTCTCATTCTGTGTAGAGATTCTCTCACCTACTGAATACTCCCTTGCTCGTTCATTGGCCTGTCGGAGTCTCTTCTGGTGCACAGATAACCAGTCCTGTTTTCTGTCTGATGTGTTCTCCTGCCCTAGCAGTGCATCTATTGGAAAACGTGGCTGTACTCCAAAGATTAGGTAATGGGGCAAGTACCCTGTGGTGGAATGTGGTGTGACATAGACATAAACCAGCTCAGGGAGATACTAAGGCTAACGCCTTTTCCTTTCAGGGGGAAGCGTGCGTAACAGATCATGCAGTGTCCTGTTATATCTCTCACATTGCGCATTTCCCTGTGGCCTATACGGAGTAGTGCATGTCTTTTTGACACCATAGAGCTTACACAGTTCCACAACAACCTCAGCCTCGAAGTTCCGGCCTTGATCTGAGTGTAACCTCTCTGGAATGCAGTACTTCAAAAAACACTCCTTCAGCAAGACTTTGGCTGTTGCGTCAGTAAAGTCCACTGCTACCAACTCAAGTGGCCTGTACGCTAAAAAAAAACACCTTAACAGGAGGATGGATCTTAGGTTGAGGCATTTTTTTGAGTATGCATCGCTGACATTTCTTGATCCAGCTCTCCATGTCCCCATGCATCCCTACCCAGAAACAACTCAATCTCAGTAAGTTTACAGTGCACTCTATCCCCTGATGTCCCATACCATCATGAACACTCTCCAACACCTGGTCAAAAGCAACTGCCAACACTGAATATGACATGGGTCCTTAATGACATGGTACAGTAGCCCTTCTTTTTGCTGTATGTTTTTCCACTGCTTCAATAGTCTCTTAACAGGTCTAGACAAGGCTAACCTCTGGCCTGGTGTTTCCTTTTTGTCCCAAAACCTTACAAACTCTTTCATTGTGGGGTCACTACTCTGGAACTCTACCAACTGCCCTTTAGTATATCCTGGAAGAGTATGTGTGTTCCCCATTTCACTGAATACGGACTCCACAGCACGTATCTGCCTGGCTGTCACACACTCCATACCCCTGATAGCCAGCTCTGGTTGTACCTTTATCACTCTTGTTATCAAGTTGCAGACTGCAACACAATCATCAAATTCACTTCCTGAGTCTGGTTCATGCTCCCCTGCAAACTCCTGCCTGGAGAGGGCATCTGCAGCTGCATTACTGCGCCCAGGGCAGTACATTACATTACATTACAGTCATTTAGCAGACGCTTTTATCCAAAGCGACATACAGTAAGTGCATACAGAAAGGTCATCGAAGTAACTACAGAACAGATAGGAAAGCACATTCTTCCCATACAGTAGCAGCTATCCCTAGTAATGAACATTGAATGCAGTTCACAGTGAACTGGGTAAATCAGCTCTACTACAATTCTATTCTAAGTATTATAAACTTGGATACACAGTTCAACAAGAACACATACCATGAGGTCCTAGATAAGTATTAGTCTAGGTGGAGTCTGAAAAGGTGTGTTTTCAGGCCACGACAGAAAGCAGGCAGGGTTGGCATGGAACGTAGGGGAATGGGAAGTTCGTTCCCCCACTGGGGAGCTAGGGTGGAAAAGCTCCGCAGTCGGGATGAGCGGGTGCCATTGACACGGAGGGGGGGAAGTGCAAGTCGCCCTGCAGTAGATGAGCGAAGTGGTCGAGCAGGAACATAGTTCTGGATCAAGTCCTGCAGGTAGACAGGGCGTGTCCTATTGGCTGCAGTGTAGGCCTGGGTCAGAACTTTGAACCTGATCCTGGCTGCAACAGGCAGCCAGTGGAGTGACCTCAACAGGGGGGTAACATGTGAAAATTTCAGGAGGTTGAACACAACAGCTAGCAGCTCTAACTTCATACTGCTGTAGTTGCGGTCATTCCTCTCAGCCTGACATAGTCTTCTGCTAGCATAGGCTTTTGGTACCCTCTTGCTCCAGGCACAACACCGCACCTAACCCATGCAGACTAGCATCCGTCTCCACAATAAATGGGCGAGTAAAGTTAGCAAACCCCAACACAGGGGCAGAGGTGAGCTTTTCTTTCAGCTGGTCAAAAGCATTGTGACACTGAGTCATCCACAAAGAGTTAAACAGGTGATTCATCGTAGCGGATTTTTCTTTATGCAGACAACGATTCACCAAGTCATGCAATGGTCCAGCAATCTGTGAAAAACCACCAATAAACCTCCTGTAATAACTGCAAAATCCAAGAAAGGATTGGAGCTCCTTGGCACTACCTGGGACTTTCCATTCTCTGACAGAAGCAACTTTATTGGGATCTGTTGCTACACCTTCAGCCGACACTTGGTGACTAAGGAACCGTACCGTTTCCTGTAGAAAGTCACGCTTTTGTAACTTTTCCTTAAGGCCTGTCACAGCTAGATGCTTAAACACGATCTCCAATCGCTCTAAATGTTCTTCAAAAGTCAGGAGGTCATCTAAATAGACTAACAGAATCTGAAAAATTTGGTAATTCATAGTAGCCTGCATTACTCGCTGAAATATAGCCGGCCCATTACAGACCCCGAAAAGGCATACGAACATGTTCAAAAAGCCCAAATTGTGTGGTAAAGGCAGTCTTTGTCCTATCTCTTTCATGCATGGCCACCTGATGATAGCCACTAGCAAAATCTCTAAAGTTGAGAAGAACTTCCAGTGCGTCAAAACTCTCATCAATTCTGGGCAGAGGAAATGCGTCACGTCTCGTCTTAGCATTAAGCTTTCTGAAGTCAACACACAACCTTAGAGTACCAGCAGTCTTCTTTACAAGTACTATAGGTGAGGTATATGCAAGTAAGTACACTCTCTTGAATGACCCCCTTTTTTAACAGCTTAGCGATATGCTCCCTTACTTACCTGTACTGTGTTGGTGGGATTCTTCTGTAAGGTTGTGTCACTGGTACATCATCTGTCAAATGTATCTCATGCTGCACTTTGTCAGTATAGCCCAAGTCCTTATCCTCAGCAGCGAAAATATGAGAGTACCTCCCAAGTAACTCGCTCAACAGGGTCTGCTGCTCCGGGCTACCTCCCACTTTGATCTTCTCTAGAATGGACTGTGTGTTTGGTGGCCTGCCTACCTCCATTTCAACTGTAACCTGTTCAGTGTCCGCTGAAATTCTCTGAAACTTCACTTCACTTCGCTTATGCCTTCCACAAGAGAAAGCATCCCTAGCCTAGTCCTTGGCTGCAACTAAACATCTTCCTGAGACACATTCACAACCTGGACTGGGAACACACAACTCTCTGATGTCACTAAAGTGGGCACAACAAGTAGACCCCCTGGAAATGGAGCACTAACAGGCTCAAATGGGCTTTAATGGGCTATCCTCCTTAACAGTCTGGAGTCCCTTAACCAGCACTGTAGCTATAAAGGAGGCTGGTATATGGACAACACCCTTGCTAGACACACGGGTGAGGCTAGCCTCGTCTGCCACACTGGCTATATGCATTTGCTGAAATACCTCCCTCCATCCTGACTCCAGCTGTCCACCTAACTTGGTGTCAAATTCTGTCTGCACCTCTTAATGATGTTCATGCCGATGAGTACCGGAACAGAAGGGGGTTTTGGTGAATCTTTAACAATCAAGAATCCACACTCAGGGATAGTAAGACCCATAGCCTCTACATCTAGCTCCAGATAACCTATGTAAGGCATATTCAACCCATCAGCTGCAGTTATCTTTAACCACTCAGATGTAAATATAAAGTCCTCGTCATTTCCAGATAAATGCTCCCTAAGGAAACCATCCGTAATGGTACTAACATTGCAGAGCCGGTTTTTGGCATAGGCAGTATAGGCAAATGCTAAGGGCGCCACCACCCAGAGGGGGCGCAACAAATGGGAGAAAAGTTTCGCTTAAAAAAATAATAATAATTTAAAATAATTTTTGACTAATACTACTTAACACTGTTATTTCGAAATATTAAATAACCCCACAACAACCAGCGTAGCTCTATAGCATAGCCTATTAAATAATAATAATTTCTTAGTTCATGTCACCCCGCCCCCCTCCAGCCAGGCAATTACGCTGCGTTCACACATCCAGCAACTTCGGTCGCCCAGTCGCCGGAAGTCCGTTCATTCTCTATGAAGTTGAGCGACGGTCAGCGACCTGAGCGACTAGAAAACTGAGCGACCAAAATCGTCCGATAAATGTTGCCCGAAACTTAACTTTTGAGCGACAATCAGAGTTCCGCGCTTCATATTTCTCCAACCGATACGAAACCATTTCGTGAAAAGGGGTCCCACTGTTGCCAGCAGCCGGTCGAACTGCTCACAATCCAGCCGAAAATAACGCTGGAAGCGGTCCCCGTCCAGGCGGAGTTCCTGCACCAGCCGGTGAAATTCTCCGAGCTGCCGGCGGTGTTGTACGGTGCTATACACCCAGAGCCTCCGGCGCTTCCTCCGGCGTAAATAAATTAGGGCGACAGCTAGCAGTTTTTTTTCCCGGTTCATTTTCCAAAGTGGTAATCATGAAGCTGAAGACTCAATTTATAGTAAAAAAATATCCCTCCAAAACGTTCAAATAAAGGAGGGAAAGAATCTAATTGGAAGTTTAATATAATTTCATGAACGTAATCTACGTAATATTGCCTATCAAACTAAGCTAGGCGAAATAGGGTTAGCAGCGGTAACAACAGTAAATAATTTATATATTATCATTGTATAATTATCAGTGTCATAACATAACCTTAAAGGATATGTGTAGCTGTTCTACCAATATCACATTGAGCCAAAAAAATACATGTTGAGTTTTATACATATATCTATCTATGTATCTAGCGTAGATAGTAGATAAAGATCGGTAGCTCGCGACGAAGATAGATATAGGCTAGCCTATCGCTAGATAGCGAGAACACATCATTATCAGTGTCATGACATAACTATAAAGAATAGGATGCATCGCAACTATGTCTTTGTTATACGTAGGCTATTGCCATTGTTTCTCTTTATCAAATAATTGTAGCTGGACGAACTGACTTGGATGACACAACGGGAAGCTCTTGCCCCGCCCCCAGCCTCGTAGAATTGACCGACTCAGCGACCAGTTGCTCGCTGTGTGAACACAGGGTTAATGTGATGAAATTAATAGTCTAGTGCTCTCTGACTTTAGGCGCATCCTGCCCCGGTACCGGGGGTGCTTGGGTTGAAGAGGATAGTGCCAGATAACTTAAGTTAGCTAGCTAATATTACTGTAGCCGAGCCGAGCGTTACATTAGCTAGTCACTAGTCACTCACACACACACATCAGCTCTCTCAGTCACTCTGCACCTTCTTGCTAGCTAGCTGGACAGCGGCAAGAGAATGGTCGCCTCATCTTGAAAAATACATAGACTATGCGTGCATAACAGTAGCCTACATAAAATAAAAGTAGGCTACATAACAACTAATAAAAATAAGAGAACTGTAGTACCAGTCATCATCAGGGAAATTAGGTCTATTCAGCAGGTGTTAGTCCTGTGTCATAGTGTAGGCTACATTTTTATTGACATCTGGTTACCCTGTAATCAAAATGCTATTCCTTTTCATCTCCTTTATTATTAATTGTTGTAGTAAGCCTTTGGTTTGTTGTGTTACAGTTCATAATCTCTAAAGTTAGTTTATATAGTTAGTTACATCAGTGTTTTAAAGTGCATATCATTAATGTTAATGCCAAATAAGTTTTCCCATTATGCTATATTATTACACTGCAGTTTACTGCTTTTTTTGGACTGTAAATGTAAATCTACATTTCATTGTAATGACAATAATGTTTAATTAAATTTCCATTAGTATGCATGCCCATCTTATGTACAGTATAGCAGACATGCATATTTTTAAGTTTTTCATCTTTATTCTTGTAAAAAAAAAAATACTAATAGACTAACACCCAATGGTCATACACTCTTCTTATATATTTTACCTTACTTTATTTATGGCAGTAGGCTACTGGTTTCTTTAATATATATATTAAAGATAATATATTGTAAATATCTATAATAATAATGTCACTTGTTCACTGTTTTGATGTTAACTGTTTGATTTTGTGGGTTATTTTCAGTAAAAGAAAAATGTGAAAACAAAAGTGTGAGTGCATGTTATTGGTAGTGAATAAACTGTGATGCAAGGGGGCGCCAGATAAAATCCTGCCTAGGGCAGCCAATTGGTCAGAGTAACATTGTTATCAGTATCTAGTAGACATGACACCTATACATTCTTAATCATGATGTCTACTACTCGGCATTCCCCAATGGCATGTTCCAGTATCCTTTTCCAACTAAGGTGTGTTTTAGAAGAGCCAGCAACCTCCCCTCAAATTGCTTGGCTGGGACCTCATATGGTATGCTCCAAGATTCTGGTGGCTTGTGTATTTTAGGGAGGAGGTAAAAGATCCTAGGTCTTGGGTTGTCCTCTCCCCTCAGGTAAAAACTTTGTTTTTTCGTGATGTATTTGTTTTATACTAGTGTCTGTATGATGGCATGTATTTCCTGGGCCGTGTCTGGGTATATGGGTCCATCTAATTTTCTGTAATGTGAAATGTTGTGAAGTTGTCTATAGGCTTCCTGTGCGTATTGTGTTCTATCCATAATAACTATGGCACTTCCCTTATCTGCTGGTTTAATAATGATCTGTTTGTTGTTAGCCAGCTGTAGTAGCGCTTGGCAGTCACCTCTGCTGAGGTTGTTTTGGTCTTTGTGGGTTCAGTGCCTTAATCAGTGTGTTGTCCTCTTTAATAATTTGTACGATCTCTAGGGATTTCTTCCAGTCTGGGCTCCCAGTTGGATTTCGGTGTGAAAGGTGTCTGTTCCCTGGTTTCCGCTCCCTCAAAGAAAGCTGCCAGTTTCAGTCTCCTGTGGAACTCCTGGACTTGTCCTATGAGGGTTTATTTTTGTTTTCTGCAGATATTTACTGTGGGTACAAATGACAGACCCCTGTTTAGCAGATTGAATTGGTCTTCTGTGGGTGTAAAGTTGTTACTTAATCGTATAATATTTTTGTTCCCCTCCCTGTTTGTGCTTGGGCTTGTGGGGATTGTCAGTTTAAATGGTGCAGCCAGTGGTTTAGTATGTTTGTAATCGTATTTGTCCAGTGGATGTTATCTTGTGCTGTGCAGAAGTCCTCCTCTGGAAGCTTAGGGACATGTGTCATGTTCCTGTGGATGTGTTCATTTATGCATTCTAAGTTGGACCTCTGGCGGGGTTCTAGGTTCACAGTGATTGATGAGTGGAATCCAGATCTCTGCTGATGGAAAGGTGGTTTTGGTCATCCTCAGCATATTTTGCAACTGCTTGATAGCTGTTTTCTTTGGGTGCTGATCCTTGTTGTTAATTCCAAAGGATAGGATGACTCTCTGTACCTTGGGATCCACCACTGTCTTCTCCAGGAGGCCTGCCGCATGTTGGAATGTTGCTCCAGGGTAGCTGTCAATCTGGAGATCCCCCCTGGAGTAGGACTGGATCCTGGAGAGGTTGGAGTCCCTTAAGATGATGTTTGGTTTTCTGACGGTGATTTCCCATTCCTGGATCTTTCTGGTGGACCTGGGATGTCGTGTGGGGTGAAAGGTCCCATCTTCCACTCTGGCCCCTGTGGTGTGGGGCTGAGGAATAGGGGTGGGTGTGGGGGCAGGCCTGGGGTTAGTGTTAGCGGTGGGGGTGAATCTGGGTAGGTTATGGTTAGGGTTAGCGGTGGGGCTAGAGTTAGTGGTGGGGGTAAAGTGTGGGGGTAGGTCTGGGTAGGTTATGGTTAGGGGTGGGGTTAGAGTTAGTGGTGGGGGTAAGTATGGGGGTAGGTCTGGGTAGGTTATGGTTAGGGTTAGGGGTGGGGGTGCGGTTCAGGTTACGTGTAGGGGTGGAGTGGGGGTTTGGTGTGGAGCCAGAGTTGTAGCGGTTCCGTGTGGTCCTTAGGCGTCGCTGCGGCAGCGGTTCCGGTTCCGGTTCCCACTCTCTGTCGTGTCCTGCGATCCCACTGCTTTCTCTGTTTTCCTGGTAGTGTGGTGCTTCCTGAGGCAGAACCGTCCTCTCAGCGTTCTGTGCCGGTGCAGGGCTTCTGGGGGGATATATCTGCCTCAGAGCTGGTCATGGTCCTGGGGTGGTGCGACAGTGGTTCTCCATGTTGTGGGTGGGAATGGTGGAGTGTCAGCCAGTGCTGAAAATCTGTTGCTTGTGGAGACTGCGTTTGTAGTGCTCCTGGGAGTGAGGATGGGGGGGAATGTTTTTTCTGCAATGTCCAGAGTGGTCGGATGCAATCTTCTGTCAAACTTCTTTTTGGCCCACCTGGTAGCCACCTGGAATGCCTCCAGCCAGTTTGTTAGGTGGATGTTTTCCAGTTTTTTAGTGAGGTGTCCCAGGCTCTCCAGGTAGTGTTCTTCCAGAATCTGCATGCATGTGTGGAGCCAGTTGAGGGCATTCCCCGCCATCTTCACCATGGTGTTGTCTGTCGGGGAAGCCGGTCTCACCAGGGTGGCCAGTTCCTGCATCTTTTTCTGTAGGCTGGCTGGTGGAGTAGTCCTCCCTCCAGACACTGCAGTGTTCTGCAGGTGGTGTGTTGTCTGGATGATCCTGGTGGTGTTTAGGTGTGTTTTTTTTTTGTTTTTTTTTTAAATGTAAGCGGCGGTGTGCGGTTTGGCTGATTGATAGCGTGCTTTGTCAACTCAGGGTTGACGCATACCAATGCAGCCTATACTTACCCAGACTGGTACCTTGTAGCTTAGTTGACACCGTTAGCTTTCCACTACAAGATAGAGTACAGTCTCTGTAGTGCTGTGTCTGTAGTACACCCGATCCGTGTACTGTAGCTGGTGTCTCAGGAAATAATTTGCAGTTAAAACTGCAGTTTTCTGTAATAAATGGATCCTTTTTTGTTTTTTTAGGGAGGTTTTTTCAGCAGGATAGTCTCTTCTGTTTTTTTAGAAGAGTGTCTGTAGTCCTTGCTGTTTCTCCAAAGCTGTAGTGTGCACACAACATTTCGCCCAGTCTCAGGCTTCTTCAGGTGTGAGGGTGGGGTTGGGGTTAGAGTTAGTGGTGGGGGTAAGTGTGGGTGTAGGTCTGGGTAGGTTATGGTTAGGGTTAGGGGTGGGGGTGTGGTTTGGGTTACGTGTAGGGGTGGGGTGGGGGTTAGGTGTGGAGCCAGAGTTGTAGTGGTCCCGTGTGGTCGCTGCGGCAGTGGTTCCGGTTCCCAGTCCCTATCGTGTCCTGCGATCCCACTTATTTTTCTGTTTCCCTGGTAGTGTGTTGCTTCCTGAGGCAGAACCGTCCTTTCAGTGTTCTGTGCCGGTGCAGGGCTTCTGGGGGGATATCTCTGCCTCAGAGCTGGCCACTCTCTTTGGTACTGGTCCTGCTCCTAGGGTGCGACAGTGGTCCTCCATGTTGTGGGTGGGGGTGGTGGAGTGTCAGCCAGTGCTAAAAATCTATTGCTTGTGGAGACTGTGTTTGTAGTGCTCCTGGGAGTGAGGATGGGGGTGAATGTTTTCTCTGCAATGTCCAGAGTGGTCCCCCAGCTGTAGTGTGCACATAAAGTTTCGACCAGTCTCAGTCTCCTTTTCAAGTGTTAGGCTCTTCGAGAGGTTTGAAGCAATCTGTGATGAGTAGCCCTACATGTTGTTTGGAATACAGTAGACCAAACATAGCTACAGGACTGTATAGCCAGATTGTGTACTGGAAATACCTAATTGTACAGAGAGACATGTTTGTTTTGGTGGTGCTCATTTGAATTTCCTGACTTTTGTGGCTTTTAATCAAAACAAACATCTCACTTAAATTTTTGTTTTTTGTAATAAATAGCCTGTAAGTTGGAGCCTACTCTGCATAAGTGCCGCCGACAACCGAGCAGACGGTTTTGAGAATGTTTTGTCATTAAAATAAGTTTTATAGAAATGTAAACATTTTCATTCAAAACTTAATTTTAAGCAACAAAAACACACATAAACTTGCACATAGGCGACTGTAGCATACGTTCGTACGCACACACAAACTACATGGTCCTATTTTACAGTTTTTCTTGATTATTTAGGTCTCACACGGTGTGTCTTCTGTACTTCATCAGGCTCCTACTTGGTAGAGGCCGAGGAGAATAAGCGCACAAGGACAGCCTACACACGTGCTCAGCTGCTGGAGCTGGAGAAGGAGTTCTTGTTCAGTAAGTACATCTCGCGGCCGCGGCGTGTCGAGCTGGCCATCATGCTCAACCTCACCGAGCGCCACATCAAGATCTGGTTCCAGAACCGTAGGATGAAGTGGAAGAAAGAGGAGGACAAGAAAAGGGTTAGAGGGGGTGACCCCGAGCAGGACTCCTCCATCAGCTCTGGAAACCCTGCTGCCCCCTCATCTCCCCAGAGCACTCAAAATCCAGCACAGCAGCCGAACAGTGGCATGCAGGCACTCAGCATCTAACTGGCTGGGCCAGTATTGTGCTGTCTCTTATCGTAGACAATTTATTGATTACCATTAGCATTTGCGTATTTCAATTGTGGAACACTGGTTTGGTGTAGTATAGGTAACAGGTTTATCTCTGACATCATTTCACTGCTGCCAGACCACATACTCCTCTCTGCTCCTATGCATACACACCTGTGACAGTGAGAAACTGTGGAAAGCTCTCTAATCAGGAGTGGGAAAATGACATGGCTGCCTGTGGGTGCTGGTGCCAAATCTCACGTCTGCAGCTGTGATTTGCTCAAGGCACTGCACCTTGCTCACAATGATCAGGGCAAGTCATCATCTCTACATCTGTGCACAGTCTGACTTGGATCTCTTGGATCTTAGATCTCACTGTACTACACATAGCTATGAGGATATGACACTGTTGTATTCAGAGCCCATACTGTAGAACAACAGGCATCACAACATTACATAACATAACATTACATTATTGGCAGGTACACAGCTTTCCAAGTTTCACTTTGCCATAATTTTACAGTACAAAGAGTTTGGTGCCTTTCAGGGTTTTCCAC
Source organism: Ilyophis sp. 1 JC-2022 (assembly GCA_022702515.1). NCBI lineage: Eukaryota > Metazoa > Chordata > Actinopteri > Anguilliformes > Synaphobranchidae > Ilyophis > Ilyophis sp. 1 JC-2022. The sequence continues at coordinate 73,717,091 of CM040403.1, read as the reverse complement.
AGAAATAGCTGCCATGACCACAGACTCTTACTGCTTACGAGCATTAATTGCTGTACCATTTGACATTATGTAAGCACACAATTCAGACTAGACTTCACATAGACCCGCATTAAAGACCTAAACTCATTTTATATTAGTTTTTTCTTCTTCATGTTGTTTCTCCTTTATTTTCTTTCTGATTACATAATCAGAATGCTCCACAGAATTGCTCCCACAATTATTCATTCTCCCTATTGTATGGCACACCAACAGCCACTAGTGATCTCTGGAATGTACAAACCCAAATTCCAAAAAAGTTGGAACAGTATGTAAAATGCGCAGAAAGCAGTGATTTGTAAATTCTCTTTTACATACATTTAATTGAAAACAGTACAAAGAAAAGATATAATGCAGGGTTATTTTCCTATTGAACTCTATGGAAAAATAAGTCAGGAGAAACAACCCTTCAAGTTATCCATCCATATACTGCATATATGGTAGCAGAGTGATGGTTTGGGGCTCGTGTGATACCGCAGACCTTTGATGACTTACAGCCATTTAGCCATCCATGGGTTCCATACTATTCCCGTGTAATTTACAGCTTAATCCAGTCCCATCCCCCAATTCCCATGGAGATCCATTCAAATGCAGAGATGTTATTTTTTGATATCCTTTTAAACGCAGTCATGATAGCATCACCTGTGTACCTGTGTAATGTTCCAAACAGGTGTTTTTTTAACTTCCCAGTCTTTTTTTGCCCCTGTCCCAAGTTTTTTGGAACGTGTTGCAGGCATCAAATTCAGAATTATCTTATATTTACAAAAATAAAGTAGTTGTTTTCAATTAAATATATGTAAAAGAGAATTTACAAATAACTGCCTTCTGCTTTTATGTGCATTTTACATACTGTTCAAACTTTTTAGGAATTGGGGTTTGTAATCAAGAGTTGTTTTATTCAGTGAAAGTGATGTGTGATGCCATTAATAATTATTACATTACAGACATTTAGCAGACACCCTTATCCAGAGCGACTTACACAGCATTTTTACATTTATACATAGTATCCATTGATACAGCAGGATATATACTGAAGCAATGCAGGTGAAGTACCTTGCTCAAGGGTACAACGGCAGTGTCCAACCTGGGAATCGAACCTGCAACCTTTCGGTTACAAACCCAGTTCCTTAGCCATTATACTACACTGCCGCCATTATGGCATAATGTCATGACTCAACTGTCATTACACTTATGAAATTCATACAAATATGTAATATCCTCACCCTCACCCCAACGTATGCCACATGACAAAACATGTATTTCAACAAAAACATTTTATTTATTTATTTTTTGCATTCCAATCCCTTATTTTATTGTATTTTATAATTCTTTTAAATTATTTGAATCAACCAAAACACGATACATATCACAATAACATTACATTCAAAACACACCACACATAACACACACCTCATCCCACACCAAACACAAAATTAAACAACATGAAACAACAACAACAACAATACAACCATCAAAAAACTAAATAAAAGCAATAATATGAAAATAAAAAAAGTCACAGAAAAACAGGAAGTCACAGATTATCAGTTCATCCATCTATACATACGTACACATATACATGTACCCACACATATATAAATACATACACCTACTCATATACATATCTGTATATATATGTGCCCCATTATTAATTTCCCTCCGACTTTTCGCTATCTTCTCAGTGTCAACAATTCAGGTTCTCATATCTATTGCCCATCGTAATTAATTCCAAGCCTCATTAAACTGATCTTCCATATTCTGTTCTCTTGCTATAACTTTCTCAATATTTAAATAATATGACATCAAAATCTTCCATTCTTCCAGTTTCAGCACCACACTTGCTTTCCAATTTTTCAGTATAACTTTTTCAAAACTATGAAGGAAACCAGTAAAACCTTTAATTGAGATTTTCTTAACCCTGGATTCTTTCTCAATTCATGTAATAAACATAATGAGGGTGTAAAGTCTATTTCCTTTTGTATACTTTGTAATACCAATTTTTCCATCTCTTTCCACAACTTCCTTCGCATTCCCAAAATGAATGTAGCAACGAGTCTTTACATTTTTTACATTTCAAACATTTATCTGAAATATTTTTATCAAATTTGTGAATTTTGTTTCTTGTATAATACATTCTTGTTGTAAGTTTAAATTGTATCAGCCTCAGATTTTCATTTATTATAGCTTCTTGTGTATTTCTTTTCCAATATGTTTTAATATCATCTCGAGCCAAATCTTTATTTCATTTATTTATTATATTATCTAATATAGCTGTAGCTTTATACACATGCAACAATACCTTCTATGTTTTATTTATTAAATAATGACTATTCGCTTTATCAAAAAGAATACTGCCCAATTCACTGTTATTATCTGAAGAAATTAAAAAATTATGTTTCATAAAATTTTTAATTTGCAGAAATGGAAACTATTCTTTATCTGATAAATTATACACTTTTTTAATTCCTCAAAGGGTACCACTTCATTATTACTTTGTAATTTGTATCCAATAATTGTTCCATAATGCTAAACTGCCAGGGATTATTATTGGTTCTTTTAGATGTTATAGTATTATTTATCTATATTTTTATTTTTATTCTTTGGGAAAAGTTGTAATAGTAAATATTTTGACTGTAATTTAGAATGTTCTATATGAATCAATTTTTAATCTGGAGAGTTATGTATTATATGATACAGATAAAAGCACTGAGGGAGCATTGGGGAGATTTAAACCTCCTTCTGTTCTTGGTAATGGCCCTGTCACACTATTGCGTATCGTACTAGCGTATGCCAGCGTATGAAAAATATCACTCATACGCTGATATACGCTGACATACGCTAGGGGTACGTTAGGCATAGGTTGTATACGTTTCAAGCACGGTCGCATACGCTGGCATACGCTGGCATACGGCGAGGCACAAAAAGTTTTTTAAGCATGCTTAAATATTTTGTGCGTATTCGGATGTATGGTTTATACGCTAAGCATATGCTAGGCATACGCTAGCCATACGCTGGCCATACGCTATTTTCAAGGGCTTTTTGTGCGTATGAAAATTATTTTATGAATTTACATACGCAACTCATACGTTTCTCTCATACGCAATAGTGTGACAGGGCCATAAGTAGAGCATCTCTCTTTTAATTCTTGCCCCTTTATTTACTCATATACATGTTGTAATTACTGAGTTAAGAGCTCTGAAGAATGATTTTGGTGGGGTTACAGGAATAGTTGAAAAAATATATAACAATTTAGGTAACCAAATCATTCGTATTAAATTTATTCTCTCAATGAGATTAATTGGCACGTCTATCCATTTTTTTATATTATCTTTAAGTTTATTAAGTAATGTATAAAAATGTTCTTTTAATAATTGTCTCTTACTTGAACTAATATAACAGCCTAAATATTTGATATTTTTGGATTGCCATTTAAATTCTGAGAATTCTTCGAGATTATAATGCAAATCTTGATTTATTGGAATTATTACTGTTTTATCTTTATTAATTTTATAACCTGAAATCTTCAAATATTCATTAATTATTGCCATAAGAGGAGATGATGATATGGAGCTGTCACTTAAATAAAGGAGAAGACTGCAAATAAATTCAATTTGTACGTCTTTTTCTATTGTTACTCCTTTGATTTCTTTGGTTTGTCTGATTTTCTTGGCTCGAGGCTCAATAGCCATAGCAAAAAGTAAAGAAGATAAAGGACAGCCTTGTCTGGTACCTCTCTTTAATGAGATCATATCAGACAATGTATTATTGGTATAAATTTGTGCCTGAGGACATTTATATATTATTTTAATAAAATCTATTATTTCCTTTGGGAAATTAAACTTTTCCAAAAAAAATTTTTCACAAATCCATTCAAGTCGATCAAAGGCTTTTTCTGCATCTACTGCCATTAAGACTGTATTTAATTTAGTTTTCTTGATATATTAAGAGTTAGACATATACGCGTATTGGTTTGCAAATGTATGTTTTTTATTAAACCTGTTTGGTTCTGTAAATCTCACGCAGCTAGACCAATGAGGGAATAGCTCGGAGCGAAGGTTTAAGCGTGATGTATTCTGCTATTGCTGTGGGAAAAGGTAAAAGTTATTGTGAAATATCACTCACTTATTTACTGACTCTATTTATTCACTCACTTTCATTTATCTGACTCCAATCTAATTATTAATATTAATTTGTTGTACACTTGATAAATGTACACTTGATTCGCTAAACGGCGTTACATTCAGCCGTTTATGTACACGTCTCACAGCTGGCTAGATATCTGTGTTTATCTCAGAGGCTGCGGAAGAGGCCACTTTGTGAGGTATAGCCTATCCAATAAGGCTCAGGGACCCAAGAAGGTACTACTGGCGACCACTGTTCTCAACATGTATAAACGCCATGCAGAAATTATCTAATTTAAGACATAGTTCTACGGGTGCAATACTCCGTGATACATTAAGCTTAAATAGACAGCCTCCCCCCATACTGGAATGACTATGGTACCACTTACAGCACCAGGAGACCTGTTAAGCAGATTCTCCCATACTGGGAACTTGCACTCAGCCCCGAGCGAGACGCAGGGGTTCTGACTCCGAGACTCAAGCATACATACCTCAGTGCTCGGAACACTGCAGCTCAGAACATATACTCTGGTTAAGCAATTGGAGCTGGAAAAGGGTTGAAAAGAAAGATGCAGATGATGTGAATCATGGTAATTTACTGGTTAAGACTGTGAGAGCAAATATGAACACATTAAATACCTATAGCTAAACACAGAATAACATGCTGCTAAGACAAAAAACATGAACAGATTCACCAACAAAGTATATAACAAAATAATTCCTTACGGTGTGACTATGGTACCAGGAGAACTGTTAAGCAGATTCCCCATACGGTGTATGGTGCCACTACAGCACCAGGAGACCTGTTAAGCAGATTCTCCTCTGTTCCTTTGGACTTCCCTTAAATGCAGTCCTGAGCAGGCTTTCCATGTTCCTCAATTCCCTTTGTTTGTCCAAATAAGGTCTGGCAGGAAGAACCCCTCTCACCACCAGGAGACCCCTCTCCAGGAAGAGAAACTGCATAGTCTACTCCCCCCAATCTAGTGATAGTAATAAAACATTTTTTTACAACGGCGTGTGATCTTATGATCTTCCCCATCATTTATCTAGATACCAGGTGAGGTCCAGGTGATGGTCATTCCAGATACTTATGTGGACAAGCGCATCCCTGATAACCTATACAATATTTCTTTCACATTCTTTATTCCTTCTCATGTATTTTGTCCCCTCCTATACTTTCACATACCCCACACTTCAATTGGCATTAATCCCGGTTCACCGCATTTATCATAATATCCACAATTATTTACATAAACATACATATGATGCAATATGTATACAGCTTTGTTTCAGTCCAGAGTATGTTCCAAGAACATAGGGTGCTTGTTCACATGCCTTTTACGGCCTGTGATCAGGCCTGGGTTCCCGGTGTCATTAGGAACAGACATCGCAAAACTGCTCCAGGTCCTGCAGAATGCCGTTTACTTCTAATGTCCAGTTGTATGGTCATTACAGCTGTCGTTTACAACCTTGTGCTTTTTATGGCTCAAAATTGTAGGGCAGTGGAGTTGGAAGTCTCATGGGAAGAGGCAAAGATGCAACGTGGTTGGCAGAACAGTAAATTTTTAAGCCACCTGGTGAATTGTTTTATTGCACCCTCAAGGAAGCCGCCACCAGCTCAGTAACCCAGGGTTTGTGACTGACAATACAAAGGATCAATGATTTACAGTTCCGATGAATAATATCAGGTAAAACCTTTGTAATTCTATTACTTAGCCATTTTGAGATTACCTTCGCATCAATATTAATCAAAGCGATTGGTCTGTAATCTGAAGTATTAAACTCCAATCTACCTGGTTTTAGAATCACCGAAATGATGGCCTGATACATACTCATTGGAAGAGAGTTCCTTACAGAAATTTCACGTAATACTTTCATAAATAACGGAGAGATTTGTTCGCAAAATTTAAAGAGGAACTCTGGGACAAAAGCATCTGGTCCCGGTGCTTTTCTTTTAGGACTATTTTTTAAAATGTCTTTAATTAAATATTCCGTTATTTCTTTCCTTAATGCTATTTTATTTTAGGCTGAGATCTCTTTTAATTCAATTGAATCGAGAAATGGTATTGAATCATAGTTAAATTATTTTATATCGGATTTATATACATTTTCATAAAATGTTCTAAACTGCTCATTTATTACTTTATTATTTCTAAATTTTTATCTTTAAGAATAATTTGGGATTTTGCATTAATTATTTTAGTTGGAGAACATAATTGTTTCCCCGATTTATTAGCTCCTATATAGTATAACTTATTTGAATTTAGTTTATTAAGTATTACCTTTTTGTAGTAATAAAATATCAAGATCTAATTTAGCTTTATCCAATTTTTTTTTATCCGTCAAGTGTAGATATAGTTTTTTAGGTTATTTTTCCCCAATTCTGATCGTTGTTTTGTTGTGTAGGATATGATCATTGCTCTGATGTTGCTGTGAAAGTGACTCAGAAGGAAGCGAATGGTCGGGTTCATGTACTGACTTGTCATTGTGAAGAAGCGGCCAACGTAGCACAAAGCCATCACTGTTTGTGTATTAAGCGCTCACGAAAAAGATTGCACACAGCCTATACATTATAGCTATAACCTATATAATTTTGTGAGGGGTGACATTAATAAAAGAAGCGCAAACACCTAACTAGGTTAGCGGTCTCTGCCCATATGCAAAATGTCTGTAAAAATTCTATAAAAACCACATACAGTCAAGCCGGAAAGTCTGCACACCCCTTTCATCTTCTCCACGTTTTATTACGTTATAGACATATTCTACAATAGATTGAGTTCATTTTCTGTCTCAAAGTTCTACACAAAATAGCCCATAATGACAAAGTGAAAACAGGTTTACACATTTGTGCCAATTTATTAAAAATCTAAATGTAAAATATTATATGTACACAAGTGTGCGCACCCTTTGATGTGACACCCAAAAAGTGAGCTGAGGTGCATTTTGTTTCCACTGATACTGCTTGAGATGTTTCTGCAACTTAATTGGAGTCCACCTGTGATAAATTTAATTGATTGGACATGATTGGGGATTGTCCCACAGTTGACAGTGCATGTCAGAGCAAACTCCAAGCCATGGGGTCAAAGGAATTATCTGCAGACCTCAGAAACAGGATTGTGTCAAGGCATAGATCTGGAGAAGGGTACGGAAAAATCTCTGCAGCTTTACAGGTCCCAAAGAGCACAGTGGCAACCATCATTCATAAATGGAAGAAGTTTGGAACCACCAAGAATCTTCATAGACCTAGCCGCCCGGCCAAACTGAGCAATCGGGGAAGACGGGCCTTGGCCAGGGAGGTGAGCAGGAACCCGAGGGTCACTCTGACAGAGCTCAAGCGTATCCTTGTGGAGATGGGAGAACCTTTCAGAAGATCAACCATCCAGGCAGCACTCCACCAATCAGGCCTTTATGGTAGAGTGGCCAGACGGAAGCCCCTCCTTAGTAAAAGGCACATCACAGCCCGCTTGGAGTTTGCCAAAAGGCACCTAGAGGACTCTCAAACCATGAGAATCAAGATTCTCTGGTCTGATGAAACCAAAATTGAACTTTTTGGCCTGAATACCAAGCGTCATGTCTGGAGGAACCAGGCACCGCTCATCACCTGGCTAATACCATCCCTACAGTGAAGCATGGCGGTGGCAGCATCATGATGTGGGGATGTTTTTCAGCAGCGGGAACGGGGCGACTAGTCCTGATAGAGGGAAAGATGAATGCAACTAAGTACACCGAGATCCTTGAAGAAAACCTGCTCCAGAGCGCTCTGGACCTCAGACTGGGGCGAAGGTTTACCTTCCAACATGACAACGACCCGAAGCACACAGCCAAGAGAACAAAGGAGTGGCTTCGGAGAAAGTCTGTGCATGTCCTTGAGTGGCCCAGCCAGAGCCCAGACCTGAATCCAATTGAACATCTGTGGAAAGAGCTGAAAATGGCTGTGTACCGACGCTCCCCATTCGACCTGACAGAGCTTACAAGAATATGCCAAGAGGAATGGGCAAAAATGTCCAGAAACAAGTGTGCCAAGCTCGTAGCTTCTTTCCCAAGATGCCTTGAAGCTGTAATCGCTATGCAGCAACCAAGTATTAGGCTAAGGGTGTGTACAGATATGTAACCCCTAAATAACCAATTTTTGTCAGTAAAATAAAATTGCATATTTTCTAAAAACCTGTTTTCACTTCGTTTGAGGCAAAAAATTAATTCAATCTATTGTAGTATAAGTCTGTAACAAAATGTGGAGAAGGTGAAAGGGGTGTGCAGACTTTCCGGCTTGACTGTAAGTCTTATATGAGTCCAAACCCAGTGTCACTTGTGGACACAGCAGCCACAAGACCTGCAGTAAAATCCTGAAAGGATGTGTAGTGCTCAGGTAGTTTAAGTAGTTCAGAACAGGTGGCTGAAGTGGGCATCTGGACCGAGCAAACTTCAATGTTCAGGAATTCAGGAAAAACACACCACCCTACCCAGAACTTCAAGAGTTGGGTAAGTTCTTCTGATGTGGCTGCAGGGAAAACGACAAACATTTAACAAACTATTTGACAACTGGACATCCACAGTGCTGTAAAAATGTAATAACATTCCCTGAAACGTTCTGTCGAATACAACTGGACATGGATATTCGATCTTCATTTCAACTTACCTGCAAGTTAGACTACAGAACATTTACATACACAACAGTCTAGAATAAATAGCAATACATATTGATTACTTACCATTCTCCATGTATTCTCGGGTGAACCCAGCCACACGACATTGGCTTTCGATGGTAGAGTCGTCATCGGTAGAGTTGTTGTCATCACTGTCTGCGCCATAAGACGACCACACGATTTGCTCTAGAATCATCTATGAAAATTAAGAGGAAATTACTCAAAATATTTGGATTATAGGACCAGTTAAAACTGTCATGTACACTTCCATAACATGGGACATAGTGAGTATACTGTACTCTTGGACATGTACATGTAAGGAGTGACAAGGCCAGGTTTTGACTGGCGTGAGGCATCGAGTGCTCACTGTATTTGTAAGTGAGTTGCCAGTGTGCACTGTATTGCAAGTGGTACTCATTTTGTTTGGTAAAATATTTGACATTTGATATTTGATCAGTGTGTAATTTATAGTGACATCAAGGTGGTGAGGTTGAGATTGCAACCAAATGAATACCAACAGATTATGTGCAAGATGGCGGCCTCCGTGGAGGACCCGCTCCTATGTAGATATAAAGGGCTCATTCTAATGTAATGAAAACACAGCAACTCTTATTTTAATGGAATTATACACTAATTAAAACATACTTATGAATATTATATTCCATTTCTGCCAAATAATCAGTTGGTATTCAGTTGGTTGCAATCTCAACCTTACCACTAGATGTCACTAAAACTTACACACTGATCCAGTTGAAGCCTTGAATTAATTTTAATACCTCTGGGACCACATTTAGGCTTGATGATCTTGGAAGAAGGAACTCCACCGCATCCGGTCTGTCCTTCAGAAGCTGAAGAACTCCACACTCCTTCAGCCCCTTCCTCAGCTGTTTCATCTGTTCTCTTCTCCGGCCAAGGACCTACGATAATAGTTATTAGAAGAATAATCCACTTCTAGGGCCAATGCCTTGGTCAAGGCAGGAGTCCACCCCGATTACAACAGCAATCCCCAAAACCAAGGGCAATAGATTCAAAAGCAAATGCTGAAACCTACTGCATGTATGAGAATCTTCTCAGCCAGCCATTTTCGGTTTTCAGAAGTTAGTTGGGGCAGGTCCCAGTTCAGGCACAGGTCACGGAGTGTTTGTTGCTCCTCATCATTGAGGTTTCTTTGGCCATCAAGCTGTGAATTACAAAACAAACAAAGCAGCTTAAATCCTGTTAAAAGGTTACATGTAAATATTATTAGCATGTTGTTACAGAACCAGTTGACCTTTGATTTCAATTACCAGCATGCATTTATCCCAAACTAAATTAATGTTGTTCACCATTACAGCATTGTAGTTAAATGCAAATGATAAGCAAGCATATGGGGGGAAAAACTTTTAATAAACATGGAACTCACAATCTCAACAATTTCGCGCAGGTCCATGTCAGGGCAGTCCAGACAGGACAGCTGACTGTTTTCAAAAGAGCCTGGCTCAGTCCAGTCAATCTGGGACCCCAGTGAATGAAAGAGTGCCCAATCATTCTGCCCACAACCACAAAAAGCCCACTATCTAGTAGGACATTGGAAGTGGATGGGACCAAATGATCCTGTTCCCCTTCAAAGAAAAGGGTCTTCCCTGGTCCATCTAGAAAGTGGAGTGAGATGAGAACAAGTTTTATTTATTATCCACAATACACAATTTTTCATGAATAGGAATACAAACATGCTTTTTGTCATATCTGACATCTATTTGCCATTTGTAACAATATCGGACTCCCTTTGAAATAGAACTGCAAGAATACAAGTAGTCAGGCATGACAAAAAACACCATATTCATATTCTTGAGGGGCTTATGAGTTTGGCGATGTATAGCTTAGCTATAATGGATTCTAAATGACCTGTGTTAATTCATGTAGTCAGTAGTCACTGCCTATTTAGTTATGACATAATTAGGGATGCTGATGCACATGACACTGCTTTGTGTGAATTCTCGTGGTTAAATAAATAACTGTATCAACAGTTAATCAGTTTTGTTAATGGAACTGCAGATTTAATATGTAAGTGAAAGAGGTACCTAGACTGATATAAAATCCAAACTGGGAAAAAAAATAAGCGTGAAACTCCCTGCCCGACAGCAGCATCACCTAAAAATTATGAAAAAAATCAAGTGAACAGACTTGCCCAATTCACATTTTGTTGTTTGTAAAAGGCCAAAGAACTATCAGAACTGTCCTCCATGTCAAGCCTGACCCTGACTGTCGGGTTGTCTTCAGCAGTTAGGAGAAGATGCCTTCTGTACATCAGTGCTGCCCGGTCTACATTTGGCTCCATTTTCCATTCTGTGAGAAAAACAAAATTACATTCAAAACCACAGAGCTATTCAAAAGTCTAAAAAGGCATGCTTTACAACAGTAACGTTAAAGCAGACATAGTCCAAAGCAAGAAACAACCAACTAAAAAAAATAGAGTAACAATAGGAATTAATGCATGCATAACCATGTAGTATTACCAAATGTATCACTGATTAGAATAGCAACTGTTCTTATCACATTTTATGAAATGTTCCACATTTTTTCAATAGAATAGAAAAAATACACAAACCAACTGCAATAGGAGCGAGTAATGCAGCAAAAGGTCAGATTCGAACCTACGACATCACGGGTGACAAAGATCACAGAGCAGACTACCTACTCACTGAGCCAGGGCTTTTTAATAAAGGCTCTTTCATTAAACAATTCAGACAACTGCATGAGAAGTTAAACACTTTTATTGAAATAACTTTGAAAAACTAAATAAGAAAACACAATATACACTGAAAAGAAATCCATTAGATTTACTCAATTGAATTGTGGACAGTGATTCCACAAAAAACCTGATATATTTGTGTTGTTCTTGTGTTCACAGCTTAAGCATTAAATTATTGCATTGAGTAAACATCATCTGGTTAAATACTTTCTAGAGATGCTCCTTCTTTTTTGCCTTTTTTCAGTGTAATGGCCAGTCGGGGTCAGATCTTATTAAATTACATGAAATATTAATACATAGGTTATGCTCAAACAATTCAAAAGAGGAACTATTAAAAAAGGTTACGTACAAAAGATTTGTTATATAGTCGAGATTGAATACAAAAAAACTATGAACAAATATTATTTACAAATGGGTATAAACAATGCAAGTTCCATTTTTATATCAGGTTTTTCTTTTAATGTTTTCCAGCCGCTGTCCTTTGTACGGGCTGTGCCCTGTTGCCTCAGTTCTGAAATTGCCCAAATTTTCTGCATTAATGTGCAGTTACGTTCTTTCTGGATGACAGGTGGGCTACTCTGCAGTCAGTGAACCTGCGGGTAATCATAAGGTAGTACTGGTCAATGTCCAGGACCTGCTGCACCCTCTTATGAATGGCACTCCCAGTTAGCACATTCTGGAAAGAGTAACCTGACCTTCCGCTGGTGGTAAGCATCCACACCAGGAGCCTGTGGTCAAAAAAGTGCTCTGGTGTGGGATCTTGGCTGTAGCTGGGGCGGGTGGTTCGTACCACAGCTTCAGGTCACTCCGCAGCCTCTGGTTTTCCCCCACAGAGTGGATGCAATCCATTTATGGTCTAGCACAGTGATGTCTTGCCTCCATAGGTGTCATTTACGCTGGAGACATGTCCCCACCACTTTTTGAAATGGGCTGGTGGAAGTCCTATATGATAGGAAATACAGGTTGATATATTATTATTTGCTATAGGTCTATACGCAGAATTAATTGATCACTCTGTGTGTGTGTGTGTGTGTGTGTGTGTGTGTGTTTGATGGAAGAATCTGAATCATAGAACTGTTGGTGGAGGTGGGACAGTATGTGTGTGCTTATGCCATTGAGTACTGTAGGCTGCGTTGATATTGTTGCAATCATGTGGTGTAAATTCTGTATGATAGAAGATACAGGTGTTGATTGATATTGTCCTGAAGGTTGTGATAATAGTTTGTAGCCTGTCAGTGTAAATCCTGTATGAATATACTGTATCTACAGGTGTTGATATTGTCCTGAAGGTTGTGATTAGGCTGTAGCCTGTCAGTGTAAATCCTATATCTACAGATGTTGCTAACAGATGTGTATTGTGCGCGTGGGGGGGTCCACCGAATGTTTTTTTGTTGTTTTTTTGAATCTGAAAAAAAAAGTCTCCACCACTTTTCAAAACAAAGTGATGCCCTTGCTTGCCTTGTTATTGAGGGCAACCAAAATGGATCTCTTCCAGAGGCCCAGAGACGGGATAGAGCTGGAGCATCACCTGGAGCGGCAACTGCAGGCAGGACAGCACTGGGAGTAATCACAGTGCTGGTGGGTTGTGTTTGTAATATTTAGAATATTACAAACACAATATTTATAATATTTAGAATAGAATTGTATTAGAGCTGATTTACCCAGTTCACTGTTAACTGCATTGTGTTCATTACTAGGGATAGCTGCTACTGTATGGGAAGAATGTGCTTTCTTATCTGTTCTGTAGTTACTTCGATTACCTTTCTGTATGCACTTACTGTACGTCGCTTTGGATAAAAGCGTCTGCTAAATGAATGTAATGTAATGGTGGGAGCAGGTGCAGGACCAGCAGCAGCAGATCCACTGTGACAGTATAGGGCACACACAGGCAGTATGACACATGCATGCTTGAGCATGCTCACTCACGCATGCACGCACACGCGCTCACCATCAGCTGTAAAATAACCCATCTTACATTGCTTGAAAAGAGAATAAAGATAAACTTACAGAACTGTCAAGTGTCAATATTTTGGTCCTCACAGAAGCCATAGCTGGAGGGGGGTAGGGAGAAAGGGGAGATGGTCCAGGTAAGTTTTGCACGACTAGACCGAGGCTGATGTGCAAGAGAGGTTGGCACTGACACATAGGCGTCGTTGAACCAGGTGTGATGGTGGCCGTGGTGAAACGTGCTCGGGGTAAAAAGACATACAAATACAGTCACACAAAAGACTGCAGTTATTTGTATTTAGTAGTTCACAATGGTTACATTTATTTAACATTCAGTATGATACAAAGATAAATAGCTTTCAATAATAATAATAAACCATGTAATCAAATCATCAACAAACCTGAGCAGACTTCCTCGCCAAATTAAGGTTTGGCTTTACAGCAGCACTGTGTCCCACCAAATCAAGGTTTCAGAAACTGGGAGAGATTTAAACATCAGAATAAGGGGGAAAAGAAAGAGAAGCACCAAAATATAAAACATTCTAGTTCAGTTTTCTGTGTTGTTAAAAAAGTAGAGAGATCAGTAGTGGGACATTTAAATTATGTTATATATTCACCATTCCTAAATTCAGTGTGCGGAGGATGTGTGCAGAATGCGTGGATGTGTGCAGGATGTGTGGATGTGTGTAGGATGCGCTGCAGTGGGGACAGAGGGAACAGGAGCAGGTGATGTGGCTGGACAAGCTTCAGGGGCTGACGCACTGCTGGTGGGCTGATCCAATTAAATAGTAAACATATTACATACAATTAATACAAACTACCTCCACATATATCTACCTCCACATATATATTATGTCCATCTATGTTAACATTACCTTCAGAGTGGAATCCACAGTGTTGTGGTTCCTCAGAGATGCATGTCCCCTCAGCTGGACTGGTCTGTAAGTCAAACCGGGCCTTTATGTATGGGCACGCCAAATGGTCATGTAATGATAAAGTGATATTTGCTTTTCAAAATCACATCATCTAACAGTTTCACATGGGCCATGGCCTTATGAGATTTTTGTTTAGAGGCCACCTGAGGTAAACAATGAAAAAGTATAAATGAGATGACACTGGAGATTTTGTTATGTAGGCTAGCCAATATTTAATATAGGAGTACCAATGAAAAATCATTATCATACCACATTTTTGCATCTATCAAAGTTACTGTGAAGTATATCTGACTCTTAAGAACTTAATTGTATTAGTCTTATGTCAACTAGACCAGACTATGCAACTACAGTTATAGGACATACACCATGTATTTTGCGCCACAGAACATAACACTAATAGGTAACACATTAATAGCTAATAACATAATTAAATCACGAGGTTACCTTATTTTACACAATGTTTGAGGTAAATTTCTGTTAGCTAGACGTTAATTAACCCAGTATCTCTAAATTAGCCGACGATCAGATATGATAGAAGGGAAATATATAAAAGCTAGCGTTTCACCTTTAACTGTTTAATTAAATTAATTTAATGCAGCCGTCTTACCTTGATAAATCACGTTATTTCACCGACTGTGTTCTTCAGAGTCGCTGCCACCGGTAGCTGCCGCGATGCGTTTAAAAACAACAAAAAAGTTACGTTGCCGCATTTTATTTGCAAGAAGTGGACGGCACGACGAGCCCCGATTGGTAAGAAATGGAGCTCAGGGACGGGAAGATATGATTGGTAAGAAATGGACGGGGCAGAGCACGCGATTGGAAAGAAATGGAAGCGAAAATGGAGCTCCGGCTGCGCGATTGGTTTTCGCGAGCCAGTCTCTCGTGTTCTCGGTACCGCTCGGGCTCCGCATTGAAGCAATTCAGGCTAAGTACCTTGCTCAAGGGTACAACAGCAGTGTCCTACCTGGGAATCGAACCTGCAACCTTTCAGTTACAAGTCCAGCTCCTTAACCATTATACTACACTATGTCAAATTAAAGCTCTTGATGAGCTCTATCTAGTGCCAAAAGGACAGTTGAAATCATGAACAGTATTGAATAAAGCAACAAAACAAAGATCTAACGCAAAAGTTATGGTCTTTTTGGAACCAGAAGTCAAATTTTTTATACAGCTTTATTATTGACATGCAAGAACTGTGGTCCTGCCATGGTTGCACTGCAATTCGGTAGGTGAAATGAAAAACTAGGGTCCTGACACTGTCCCGGTCCTGAGACTGTCCCTGACACTGCACTGCTCCTGGCCATGGTTGCACTGTTGTGGTCATCCAATTGGGTAGGTGGCGCTATCGCGAAAAACTAGGGTCCTGAGACTGTCCCAGCCCTGAGACTGCCCTGCACTGCTCCGGTATTGCAGGCACATACTATTGCCCCCTGCCTCTCCGTTCTAGCTATCATGATCAACATTCATTTTCTAAAACCTCCCAACGCAGGCGAGGTGCTAAAGTACCCCCTCACTGCTACAAGCCTACCTCCAAACACAACTACGAAGATGCTGGACGTAAGAGTTGGAAAGAGGAATTTTCTTGGCTTGCTGTTCTGCACTATGCGCGGGGATTTTCCGAGCTGCTAACGCGACAGAAAATGTTGAGCCTTTTAAAACGAATTTTCTGATTCCCTGCATTTATACACACCTCATACATGGTATTTTCTAAAATAAAATGTTTTATTTATAAACATTTTGGAGAAATATATTTTTTTTTTTCCAAAGCCCTGCAGGTGATATTTGAGATGCTTTCATATTAGTGTTTAATATTTCCCCTCGTCCCCCCTATAGATTACGCCTATGCTGTAGTCTACTGTAGGCTAGCACAGGTTTTAAACTTGATGCGAGCTGAAGGTTGTAGACAAATTCAGACCACAATACAAGTTTAGACTTGCTCTTTTCTTGTTTTTTCACATAAGAACAATAACTAAAGAAAGTATGTAATCTAGATGGTTGTGAACATTGAAATACCAGTCCAGTAGGCTATGTTATCGCTCACAGTATCCTAATGGGTGAGTGGAACGACTAGTAGCGTGCGGGTAGTTGCAGGACGGACTGTAGAGAACGTAGCGCCGACATTCCCATTTTAGCTACATTGTATCCAGCCAGCAGAGAAGACAGCAGACTCGTCCATATTACTGGCGCTGTTTCAGGTACCAAACTATGTCTAAAATGCATTGTCACGCCAACGCATTTCACTTTAAAACCAGCGATGACGTTGTATAAATAGACTGTAATATAAATTTATCACTGTCAAAACTTACAGCTTGTCAAAAATATTTCTGCAGTAAGCTGTCGATAGCCTAATAATTTTGTGGCGTATTTAAGATGCACCCTAGCATCTTTATCAAGGTATGCTGTAACTAAGACTGGCGATGTGGTTTGAGAAGGTTTCAGTCTTTATCACACGTTGGTTTAGCAAAGGCGAGTGTCTTTATTGTCTGCTTCCCAATACCAAGTCAACATGGGGCTCTTTACGTCATGTCCCACCTCCCGGCTGAGATAATTGGTTATTCCAAGTGCCAGTAATGTTTGTCGTGGCGGTGATTGGTAACTAGGGGCACCGTCAGTTCAGTAGCTTACTCGCTCCTCTTCGTTCTTCATTATGGCCTACAGTGTGGAATGTACTATGTCATTTGCTTATAGGACTGTGAGGAATTAGACAGATCGTGGTTTGTCGCTGAATAGGATGGTTTTTTGTCTAAATCAGTTTTTTTTGTTTTTCGACTGTCATCAACATAAAGCTAGCCAGGTGGCTGTGTCCAGCACTACTCAAGTGCCGGTCTTGCGGGCTGCAGTGTCTGTAGGTATTTGCTCCAACCGTGCACTACACCACCTGGGGGGTATTTCACAAAGCATGATTACTGAGTTAGCTAGATAACTGCACTTAGTAAAATCCGGAACCTTACCAAATCTGGAACATAGCCTGAAGTATTTAAAGTTTTTTTTTTTTTTTTTTTTTTGCTGTAAATGTGTTTTTATGCCTACCTTACAATGAAACTTATTAATCCATTCTGTTATTTCAACAATTCTAAAATAATAACATAAATCAGGAGAAACTGGTAGAAAAGCATCTTTGTGCTCCCCACACTGCCCCCGACCCAATCGTGATGTCAGAGTACATTACATTACATTACATTACAGTCATTTAGCAGACGCTTTTATCCAAAGCGACGTACAGTAAGTGCATATAGAAAGGTCATCGAAGTAACTACAGAACAGATAAGAAAGCACATTCTTCCTATACAGTATCAGCTATCCCTAGTAACGAACACAGTGCAGTTCACAGTGAACTGGGTAAATCATCTCTACTACAATTCTATTCTAAATAGTATAAACTTGAGTACACAGTTCAACAAGGAGACATACCATGAGGTCCTAGATAAGTATTAGTCCAGGTGGAGCCTGAAAAGGTGTGTTTTCAGGCCACGACGGAAAGCAGGCAGGGTTGGTATTGAGCGTAGGGGAATGGGAAGTTCGTTCCACCACTGGGGAGCTAGGGTGGAAAAGCTCCGCAGTCGGGAGGAGCGAGTGCCATTGGCACGGAGGGGGGGAAGTGCGAGGCGCCCTGCTGTAGATGAGCGAAGTGGTCGAGCAGGAACATAGGTCTGGATCAGGTCCTGCAGGTAGACGGGGCCTGTCCTATTAGCTGCAGTGTGGGCCAGGGTCAGGACTTTGAACCTGATCCTAGCTGCAACTGGCAGCCAGTGGAGTGACCTCAACAGGGGGGTGACGTGAAAATTTCGGGAGGTTAAACACAAGCCGGGCAGCTGCGTTCTGGATCAGTTGAAGAGGGAGTATGGCGCAGGCTGGTAAGCTTGCGAGCAGGGAGTTGCAGTAGTCCAGGCGTGAGGTGACCATAGTCTGGACCAGAAGCTGGGTGGAGTAGGTGGTCAGGTACGGTCGAATCCTCCTGATGTTGTACAGGAGGAACCTGCAGGACCGTGCCGTCGCCCTGATGTGGTCTTTGAAGTCCAGCTGGTCATCTAGGACCACCCCCAGGTTCTTTGCAGAGCGGGAGGCAGCCACCACGGTCCCGTCAACGGTGATGGAGAGGTCAAGTAGCGGGGAGGTTTTGTATGGCATGAAGAGGAGCTCTGTCTTGTCGAGGTTGAGCTTCAGGTGATGGGTAGTCATCCACTCAGAGATGTCGGCCAGACAAGCAGATATCCTCCCCTTCACCTGTTGGGTAGAGGGAGGGAAAGAAAGGAAGAGTTGAGTATCGTCAGCATAACTATGGTATGAGAAGCCATGTGAATTGATTACTGAACCAAGAGACTTTGTATAAATGGAGAACAGCAGAGGACCAAGTACAGATCCCTGCGGGACTCCTGTAGACAGGGGATGGGGTGCAGAAACAGAACCCTTCCAAGAGACTTGGTAGGATCTATCAGTGAGGTACGATACAAACCAGGAGAGGGCAGTCCCAGAAATGCCCATCTCAGAAAGTGTAGAGATCAGGAGTTTGTGGTTGACCGTGTCAAATGCTGCAGACAGGTCAAGTAGAATCAGGACAGAGGAGAGGGATGAGGCTCTAGCATTGGAGAGCGCCTCGGTCATGGCCAGGAGAGCAGTTTCAGTGGAATGTCCGGTTCTGAAGCCGGACTGATGGGGGTCAAGCAGGTTATTCTGGTGGAGAAAAACAGACAGTTGGTTATGTACAGCTCGTTCAAGGGTTTTGGACAGGAAGGGCAAGAGAGATACAGGACGGTAGTTCCTGACATCAGAGGGGTCCAAGCTAGGTTTTTTTAAGAGTGGGGTTACACGGGCAGTCTTAAAAACAGCAGGAACATGGCCACAGGTTAGGGAGGTGTTGATAATAGAAGACAGATACGGAACAAGCTCAGCGGATATTGACTGGAGGACTGCCGACGGGATGGGGTCCAGCGCACAGGTGGTTGCGCGCTGGTGCGTCACGAGTTGGAGCACATCTGCCTCCTCCAGAGTCTTGAAGGACGACAGCGTGGCGATGGGTTCGGTATGGGGGATGTGGGGTGTCACCTGAGGTGTGAAGGAGTTGCGGATCATGGCCACCTTCCCCTCGAAGTGGGTTAGGAAGTTATCTGCAGAGAGGGAGGAGGGTGAAGGGGGCGGAGGGGGGATAAGCAGGGAGGAGAAGGTGGAAAAGAGTTTCCGTGGATTAGACACACATGCATTAATTCTAGACTGAAAAAAAGAAGCCTTAGCCGATGTAGTTGCAGCTGTGAAGGCTGCCAGCAGAGTGTGATAGGAGGCCAGGTCATCTGGGGATCTGGATTTTCTCCACTTTCTCTCAGCAGCTCGCAGCAGGGTTCTGCTGGATCTGAGAGAATCTGTCAGCCACGGGGAGGGGGGTGATGGTCGAGCTGTTTTGGAGACAAGAGGACAAAGTGAGTTGAGAGACTGAGAGAGGCAGGAGTTAAACATAGAGGTGGCAACATCAACATGCATATTCGCAAAGGAAGCAGGAGGAGGAAGTTTAGAGAGAGCGGAAGTAGTGAGGGAGGAGTGCGAGAGGGTGCGGAGATTTCTCCTGAACATAACAGTGGGTGGGTCGTTAGTAGGGTTGAGGGAGAGCGGGAGGGAAAGAGAGAATGAAATAAAGAAATGGTCCGATACGTGGAGCGGGGTCACCGTGAGTTCAGACGTGGCGCAGCTCCTGGTGAGTACAAGGTCTAGTTAGTTACCAGCCTTGTGGGTGGCAGGCGATGGGGATTGAGTGAGTGCGAAGGACTGGAAGAGCGAGGCGACACTGGGTAGCTGGGAACTCTCTGGATGGAGGTTGAAGTCTCCCAGTAGGATTACAGGGGTGCCATCCTCAGGGAAGGAGCTCAGGAGAGTGTCCAGTTCATCCAGGAAAGCACCGAGCGGACCTGGAGGGCGATAGAGAACTACAATGTTAAGTGTAGATGGGTGGGTTACAGTGACTGCATGAAACTCAAAAGAGGAGAATTTCAGGCAGTGTGCAGTGTGGATAGAAAATTTCCAGGTTGGGGAAATGAGCAACCCAGTACCCCCGCCTCGGCCAGAGGCCCTGGGGGTGTGGGAGAAGGAATAGCCGGCAGACAGAGCAGCGGGAGTGGCTGTGTTATCTGGAGTGATCCAGGTCTCAGTGAGAGCCAGGAAGTGGAGGGACTTCACCTTAGCATAGGCAGTGATGAAGTCAGTTTTCTGGACAGCTGAGCGGCAGTTCCATAGTCCACCCACCACTGAGAGTTCCTTATGAAGGGACAGGGGTGGGCAGACCAGGTTAGCCGGGCAGCGCCTGCGGTGGTTGGACCTCCAGGCTCGAGGTATATAGCACAGAGAAATGGGGGTTAAACACATGGTAGGTGGTGAAAAGATAAGAACAAAGTCTTACAAATTGCTGATGAGGCTGCCGTACTTACGGCAGCCTCGGCTTTAATTTATGCACTATTTGCTAATTGCCGATTGCATTCAGCTGCTTGCAGGGCTAATTCGCTCCGTGAAGCTCGTTCAGATTAGCAACACAAAAGCGCAGATTCTAGCCTTAATGATCGCTACAAATCAACTTTAAACAAATAACTACTGCAATTTACATCAGCTACACAAATAACTACAGAGCGGTTCAATTACTAATGCACGGCTGAAACTGAAAGTTTAAAGATACTTCACCTGTCCGTCGGCAGAAAAAATCAACAACTAACTAGATGCACTCTGTAGAGAGAGTGGTAACACGCTTTATATTCACTCCGTGAAGCTCGTTCAGATTAGCAACACAAAAGCGCAGATTCTAGCCTTAATGATCGCTACAAATCAACTTTAAACAAATAACTAACTACTGCAATTTACATCAGCTACACAAATAACTACAGAGCGGTTCAATTACTAATGCACGGCTGAAACTGAAAAGAGTACCTCTTTGGAGGTACCTCTACGTCATGTGGATAATTGTTGTCGCCCACAACGGAAACAGCCGGCACCTGATTGGTTAGACCCACTACGTTACTTTAGTTTCTGCTTCTCGTTTTTAAACCTGAACAACGTTGCGTCCTGTTCATAAACTCTTATTCCACCTAAATAGTCCACTAAAATATGTTTCTGAAGATAATTGAGGTGAGAAATAGGCCAGGCAGTTGCTGAATCTTGATTCATATTTGATGTGCAACATCTAGATGGACAGTTTGATCCGAGTTATACGTAATCATTTGTACAATGTACGTTCATTTATGCAAACACAGCTCCTCCTCCTCCACCCCCACCCCTCTCCCTCGCTCACCCCACAAAGTATTTTTTCAAAATTGTTTCATGGGCGGAGACAGGCTGAAACAGTGTGTGTAGTTACCCTTTAAAACATTCTGGATTTTAGTGCAATTATCCAGCTAACTCAGTAAACCTGCTTTGTAAAATACCTCCATGAGTTCACTAATTATTTTACCTCATTGGTTCAGGAAGTCATTAGTGAAATCAGCTGGTGTAGTTATGGTTGTAGCAAACACCTGCAGACACAGCGGCTCGCAGGACCTGGAGTTGAGTAGCCGTGCACTACACCACCTGGGGCCTCCATCACAAGGCAGGATTACTGATAAAGCTGGATAACTTCACTGAGTAAAACCCAGAACCCTCCAAAATCTTGAATATGGACTGAAGTAAAAAGAGCTGTTCAGGGTTCTACTCAGTACAATTATAGTGCAACTTGATAATCCTGCTTCATGGTACAGGCCCCTGATATCACTAATTAATGGGAGGACTCATTTTGCAAGCGGGAGGCCTACCAACCATAACAGAATGGGCATGTTCTGCTATAGTTATGCACAAAAGCATGTGATGTGGGATAGCCCGACATGGTCAAAACGAGTACACCCATTTACCTCAGTGGTCCACAACCCTGTTCTTGGAGATCTACACTCCTGTAGGTTTTCATTGCAACCCTATTTTGCCACACCCGATTCTACTATTAGCAGCTCAATGAGATTTCTAGCTGTTGAGTTGTGCTTTGTTAGAGTTGGAGTGATAACCTACAGGCTGGTAGATCTCCAGCAACAGGGTTGGGGACCACTGATTTACTTCCTTGGTTCTGGAAGTAAGCTCATTAGTGAAATCAGGTAGTGTAGTGCATGGTTGGAGCAAATACCTGCAGACACTGTTGAGGAGTTGAGTAGCCCTACTGTATACCTGCTGTTTTTTAGTTTCATAGCATAAGAGGACGAGAAACATTTGTCTCCAGTATCATCTGACTCTTGGCCGTTTCTCTTAGTCATGATAAGGATAGGTTAGATATTTTTCCGACATATTTTTTGCCCAATTTATTTTCCGACAGTCTTGGATGATTGTGAATAGAAGACACCAACATTTTGCTGATCACTTACAAATTGAGTTTGATACCCCTTTGCTGCATCCTCAGACGCTGCTCCAATAGTAATACATTTGGGCAAATTTAGCAAAAACCAAGATAAATGTGTTTTTTCGAAGCTCACAGTATGTTCACAGTATGTTCGGTCTAGCCAGAAATTCAGAAATTATTTTGAACAAGAGCAATGTTCTGTTCCGAACTGTGGGAATAGAATGAACGCTGGCTCTAAACTCACAAGCTTCCACTCTATTACTGTGATAGACTGAAGGTCTGGATGCTTGTGATACAGGTGGATATCAACACTCCTATCTGTGACCTTCGTTTGGCTGTGAGCTTGAGGTGGTAGTTTTGACAGAGATAATTATTTGCAACCATCTCATGAAACGAGCATATAGAAATTTCTTCCTGAACTACTCAGCTGTTCGCTGTGTCGGGCTCCTGCTGCAGCACCACCAGACACCTATCTGCTTAATCTGAGTTGGGGTATGTAATAGATGACTAACTGCATGGATGTAGCAAGAATAAGAGCAAGAGGAATGCAATTTATCAAGCCCATAATACAATCCTCTGTTTGCGATAATTTTTTCAGTAAACAGTAGCTTCCCGTTTGGAAAAATATAATTGTTTTTGAAGGCTGCTAAATGTATTTCTATTTGAGCCATATCTAAGGATTCAGCGAAGGGGTACCAAACTGAATTTTTAATCGATCAGTGAAATTTTGGTCTCTACAATTCACAATCATCCAAGACTATCCAGGGCCTGGGTTCAAAAATACCAAACTTATCCTTTAAGATCGCCTTTAGTGTTCTAAATGGCGCTTGTGGTTGTGCAAACAAAGTGGCATGCAACGTTGTTGTGACATCCACATTATCAGTATCAGTGGACATTTCCTGTAATATTGTCCAGTGTTAAGGTTCTGTAAATTAACTACCACAAGTCATGTAAGCAGGTTGGGATTTGGAAGGTGATGCATGGCATATTGATGGCTCAAGAGAACATTCTGATAATGTTGTGTTTTGCTCTGTGCAGTAAATGGGTGCAATGAGTGGAAGTGAGCACAGGTGGCAGTGTAGTATAATGGTTTGGTAACTAGGCTTGTAACTCAGATTAAATTTCCAGGTAGGGAACTGTAATTTGTCACCTTGAGCAAGGTACTTAACCCACAAATACAATTGTATTAAATTGAATAGGAATTGAGTTTCTTCAGTAATGTCCTGCTGTATAAATGGATTGTATGTAATATGTTAGCTGTGTAAGTCACTCTGGATAAGATTACTAAAATGCCTAAATGTGTGTTTGTCCACCCATGTGTGTATGACATGTGCAGCAGGAGTGGTTTCCGTGGCGATGGACCCTCCTGGCAGACGAGACGAGCGTGTGCAGCAGCAGGAGCGTCTGCAACGGGAAGAGGCTTACTACCACTTCATCAATGGGCTAAACGAGGAGGAGTACCGGCTAATGAGGGACAGCAACCTGCTGGGCACACCTGGTCAGACTGCAGCCCATTCGCTCTCTGCCTTTTTTTTTTTTTACAAAGACTGCCCCCCCCCCATCCCATTCATCCCCTGTCCTCTAACTGCCTGACCCATGACCTTCAAGTATATTGCATTCCACAGCCATTTCAATGCTGGGAGATCCTGTACGTGTGTGTCCTTCTTACTTTTTCACAGCTGCCTTAGGGCTTTGCTGTGCTTCAGTCCTGCCTTCTTGGTCCCTTTTCCCAATGATTTTGACTGTTGAATCCCCTTGATCCTCATTGGGCCAGTCAGGTAAAGGCGCATTGTCATAGCTAAAGTGGGGGTTATCATAGGTAGTTGTCATGATACAAAAGTTAGTGGCCATCTTTCTACTGAGAGTCTTGAGACCCCCCACCCTCTGTGACCAGCCCCCTCCATTTCACACTATTAGACCCATACTGTCTCTACTCATCCCATGAGAACCACACCTAAGCTGCAGTCACTGTGTTGCAGGTGAGGTGACAGCAGAGGAGCTGCGGCAGCGTCTGGATGGAGCCAAGGAACGTCTGTCGTCACAGTCCCGCCCTGAGCCACACCCACAGAGCAGTGCTATGGGAGAGGATGACGGGGGCAGTGGTGAGGAGGGGGGTATTGGGTAATGTTGCACTGATGGTAAAGAGCATTAGTAAGTGTGAAACATGGATGATGACAATGAGTACTCACGTGTTGCAGGGGGTGTGGAGGCAGGCAGGGAGGCCGCTAATGGCGACTCACTGCTTGAGTGGCTGAACACGTTCCGGCGCACGGGCAATGCCACACGCAGTGGGCAGAGTGGGAACCAGACCTGGCGTGCTGTCAGCCGCACTAACCCCAATAGTGGTGAGTTCCGCTTCAGCCTGGAGATCAACATAAACCACGAGCAGCCAGAGCCTGGTGACCTAAACGGTGACCCTGTCTCCAGCACGCCCACCCGCCCCACCCACAGCAGGAGGACGCATGTGCGCAGCACACGCAGCAGTCATGGCCTGGCTCTGAATCTACCCCCGACTGTGCCCGAGCCTGAGCAGCACAGCACTAGTTTAAGCAGGGTGATTGCATTGGATCAGGCAGCAGCCCTGCCCCATGGCAGCCAGAGTAGTGACACTCGACCCCTAGCTCTGGATACAGAGGTGGGTCTGGACTGCCCATCCTCAATGCCGGCCCAGCCTGGCCTGCAGAGGGGTCTGCCCCACAGCAGCAGGACTAGATCACGGGGGCGTGGCTACAGGGTAGGTGGGGCTCACTACCGTTCTTCACGAAATAGTCGTTCTCCACTGCACAGACCCCCAACCCCTAGCACCAGCCACGCTAACATACCTGAGCCCCATGGGCAAGCCCAGGTTGCCATGGAGATGGCAACACAGCCAGCAGATGTGGCACCCTTGACAGAGCCAGTCCCGGAGGCAGAGACGCAAGCAACAGGGTTTGTGGGGGGTGGAGTCCGACGTCACCCCACCATCATGCTGGATCTGCAGGTGCGGCGGATCCGTCCTGGTGAGAACCGTGACCGGGACAGCATCGCCAGCCGTACCCGCTCCCGCGTCCGCACTGCCGAAAACACCGTCACCTTTGAAAGCGACAGCGGCGGATTCCGCCGCACCATCTCCCGGTCGGAGCGTGCCGGCATTCGAACCTATGTCAGCACCATCCGCATCCCACTGCGCCGCATCTCTGAGACTGGCTTAGGTGAGCCCAGCTCTACCGCGCTGCGCTCCATTTTGCGCCAGATCATGACTGGCTTTGGTGAACTCAGTTCCCTTATGGAGACAGAGGCTGACACTGAGGCCACCATGCCTGACCCTCCGCAGGCTTACCGTATCCACAGCAATGAAGAGGCGGGGCCCCAGGAGCAGCTGGAGCGGCGCAGTGCAGAAGGGCAAGGTACTGCAGGGGGGGGCGGGGATGAGGAGCGGACACATGTGGGTGCGGCTACTGGTGAGGGGCGGGGCACCAGCAGAGACACCAACAACCTGGTGGAAAATGGCACTCTGCCAATCCTGCGCCTCGCGCACTTCTTCCTCCTAAATGAGGAAGAGGAAGATGAGCACCCGCATGGCTTGACCAAAGAGCAGATTGACAATCTGTCCACTCGCACCTATGGTCAGGCTAGCTTGGAGGGCGAGTTGGGACGCACATGCAGCGTCTGCATTAACGAGTACGCCCAGGGAAACAAGCTACGGCGGCTGCCCTGTACTCACGAGTTTCACATCCACTGTATCGACCGCTGGCTCTCCCAGAACAACACCTGTCCCATCTGTAGGCAGCCCATACTGGCCACCACCCAGGACTGACCCCACCCCCCTCTACCTGACCCCAGACTGAACCCCCCCCCCCACCAAAAAGGGAACCTGGCCTCTATAAATAATGGCTTTGTTTTAATTCACTATTATCCTATATATTGCATTGCAGGTGGGTGGACTCAAGAAACAAGTTGACAGGATAGGAACAAATGGCAACATTGTCAAGCAGCAAAGCTATTCTATTTTAGTCTTTATGCTTTTCAGTTTCCAATGCAGCACTGTCTCCAAATGGTTTCAGAAACTGATTGTAACTAATGCATCAGGAGCATCTTCATAAACTGAACTCCACAGCCTTGTGCTTGCCTTTCACTTTGTGTAATGTTCGAAGCCATTTCACTCAAACAGCCTGCAAACCCACGATCCTGACAGTGACATGTAAATACATATCACTGCCAAAGCCTATTTACAATTGCAATTTTAACACAGAAAAAAAACTAAAGCTATTGTCTGTCCATCATCAGGACATCAGAACAGTTTGTTGAAGTGATGTTATTTGACCAGGTTGTGTGTATGTGTGTGGCATGGAGCTCCCTGTGAATTGTATGGGATTTTATGTTAAATTGTTGCAGTTTTTATGTTTAGGAGCTGGTCTGGTGTTGAAAGGACATGCACTACATTATTGCACACTCTGTCGCAGGCTGTCTGCCTTCTGCAACTCACATCTCTACACACCTCTTTAGCTATTTTCTCAATGTACACTGTCATCTCTGCATTTATACCATCCTGTCCCCCTGTTCCCCTAACAGGTCAAATAACATGCATGAAGGGTGATAAACAAGGTTTTATTTTGGTTTGGGGTTTTGTTTTTTGGTTGGTGGGGGACTGGGAGCAGTTGTTTGAGATGCGATGAGCAGAACAATGTTTTTCAATCTTAGTACATCTCTGATATACATAAAATAATTTTCTGTAAATAAACCCAAGAATGTCATTGCATTAAAGGGGCACTCCAGTGAACATCTGTTGTGTGTAAAATTTTATATAGTTGTGTACAGTGCCCTCCACAGTTATTCACACCCTTGATAAAGAGTAACAAAAATGCTATGAAAATAATAATACAAATTCAGTGCTATATTTAAAATATCCTACTTTAATAATTATTCAGTGGAATAAACCAAAATAACACTTCTGAAGTTATACATTATTTTCCTAAATCAAATGTTTCACAAATACTCACACCCGTTTTCAGTACTTGGTGAACCTTCCTCTCACAAGGACAACGGTACTGATTAATCTTCTGCAGTGTTTTATGAGATTGAGGGGGGATCTTTGACCATTCTTCCATAAAGGACTTTTCTAGATCCACCAGTCTGAGCTTGTGGACTTCACTCTTCCAATTCACAAAACAAATATTTGATTGTGTTCAAGTCTGGACGCCATTGCAAAACGGTAATTGTGTGCTCAGTTAAGCAGTGGTTCTTGGTTGATTTAGAGGTATGCTTGGAATAAATGTCTTGCTGAATGATCTATGTGTGGCTCCGTTTCCAAAATGTCTTTGTACATACTGGAGATCTTGATGCCATACAACCTCCTAAGATCAAAGATCCACCACCATATTTCACCGGTATAATGGTGTTTTAATATAAGAGACTATGGGGTCGATTTACTAAAGGTTTGCGTGTACAAAACACGTGTAAAACTGTTACCACCTGCAAAACATCGTCTGAGGTGATCAGCTAATGAGGTGCGTGCTAAAATGGAAAAATACGTGAATTTCTCATTTTTGCAGGTTAGCCTGAATGAATATTCCAAAGTGGGCATCCTTAAGTTATTTTCTGAAATAGTGGGAGGTGGTCGTGCAAATAGATTACTTTAGCACATGCAAAGAGATTTACTGAGCTCAAAAGGAAGTTTTTGAAAGGTATTTGCGGGTGCATTTTAGTACAAATGGAAAGCAGGTATTAAAAGACACGCAATCGAAAAGATGACGACTGTCATTGTAGCAAGACACATATGGGTGTGTTGTGAATATCCATAACTGAACATTCTGAATGATTGTGTAACGATGGGGGCATACACAAGAAGAGAATTTGTGGATTGCCTAGGCTACATCATGAACAGTAAGAATATATATTTTTTAATCGTGAAGCAAATCGTGGGGGTAACTAGTGTTTGAATCAAACAAGCAATACAACGTCTATTAGCTACAACAAACAGTGAATCATAGGCGTTGTTTTTTGTTTTTTTTTACCAGGGGGTGCCCTAAAAAAATTCAGCCACAGGCAAAACACTTTAAAAAAAAATAAAAAAGCCTTCAACACTGCTCAAAGAAATTAAGGGAACAATTACACAGTATAACACCAAGACAATTAATCTTCTGGGATATCGATCTGTCCAGTTAGGAAGCGTAAACGATTGTGAATCAATTTCACCTACTTTGGTGCAAATGAAAGTGACAACAGATGGACAGGAGAGGCAACAGCAAGACAACCCCCAAAAAGTAAATGGTTTTGCAGGTGGCGGCCACAGACCATTTCTCTGTTTTTATCGTTCCTGGCTGATTTTTTTCTAGTTTTGCATTTTGCTAGTGCCCTTTTCACTACTGGTAGCATGAGGCGGTACCTGCAGCCCATTTAGGTTGCACAGGTAGTCCAGCTCCTCCAGGATGGCACATCCATACGTGCTGTCACAAGAAGGTTTGCTGTGTCTCCCAGCACAGTCTCAAGAGCGTGCAGGAGATACCGGGAGACGGGCCATTACACGAGGAGAGCTGGACAGGGCCGTAGAAGGGCAACAACCCAGCAGCAGGACCGGTATCTGCTCCTTTGTGCGAGGAGGAACAGGAGGAGCACTGCCAGAGCCCTACAAAATGACCTTCAGCGGACTACACGCGTGCATGTTTCTGACCAAACTGTCAGAAACAGACTCCATGAGGGTGGCATGTATGGCAAGCCGTTTTAACATTTATTTTTTTAGACTTACTAGTAACTATTCTAAAGTTACTAGTACTTATTTTTTAGTTACTAGTCACTAATCCAATAGTGACTAGTATCTATTTCAGTTTTACTAGAAACTATTCATTAGATACTAGTACTTATTCTTTAGTTACTAGTAACTATTTCAGTTTTACTAGTAACTTTTCATTAGATACTAGTACTTATTCTTTAGTGACTAGTAACTATTCCATTTTTACTAGTACAATGTTTTTAGTTACTAGTAAGTATTCAGAAAGATATCCCCAACCCAGTAAGTACTAGTAACATTGACAACGTGATATCTACGTGGCATGCAAATTAGCTGCTAAATATTAATGAGGACCACACCACACTAAAGACATCAATCGGCAAGCTGTTTTAACATTTATTCCAATTGCCGGACCCTGCTGTGTGCCTAGTCGACCACTGGGTGGCTTCTCGCTTGCAATTCAATCAAATTTGACAGTATGCCTAGCCTATTCCAAAGTCCAAAATCGGTAGAAATCCTAGCAGGGAAATATACTGATGTTTTCACAACGAAACATCACTTATGTTTGCACAAGTCATCCAAATATACAGCTTTTCATACCCGAGAAAGAATGGAAGAAATCCGTTATAAAATAGCCTAGGGCCTACAATAGACGAATGCTCTGCACTATTATATTACCGACTAAAAGGCCTAAAAACTACATATTTATCTTATATTACACTAATAAACGCAACACGGTGATAATCAATCATGTTAGTCTGATTACAACATTAAGATAGCCTACTTACAAGGCTATAGGGCAATAACTTTAACGAAAAGCAACAAGTACAACTTTATTCAGCCAACGATGAACAGTTAACGTGCAACAGAACACTTGCATTCTTCAAAAATTTTGATAAATAAATGGCCAATAATATTAGTAATATAATAATGAAAAAATGGGCTACAGATCGTAAATTAGCCTACGCATGGCAAATTGTAGCCGACAAAATAGCCTGAAATCGAAAACCAATAGGCTAAAAACGAAGCCGATGAAACTAAAACCATGAGCCTTTATTTGCGATAGAATACGAAAAAATTGTTTTTCCATAGTTTTAATAAAAATAAACAAATAAACTAAGACAATCGTCTGGCATGGTGGGATCTGTTGAGAATGGCCTCCTTCAGTAGCCTATGAGAAACAGTATGAAAGACAATAAGCACGCGCTGCTCAGCGCTTGTTACATGTCATCAAAGATGCGAGAGCAGACGATATGTTTTTTTTTATATTGCAATATTACAGAATATAATATGAAATATTATTACAGAATACAATATTAGGCTACAGAATAAATAAAAAAATGTGATCGGGTCCTCACTGGCAAATCAGTTTCACATGTGCTTACCCGAGACCCGCGGCTATTATAGCCTATCAGTTCAGACCCGGACCCGTGAGACAAGTCAGAATTTTGGACCCGTGCCCGCTCGGGTCTTCAGGCGGACCCGTGAAGACCTCTAATTCGCGTAACCATAACGCTCTCTACTGACGAGAATGAGAACATATTTTCTCCTATTGATAGCCCACAATTAGGCTACATTAAGAGTTTGTAGATGAGCTGTATTTAATGTCTAATGAAATACAATGAACAGCGCCACCTGAGCTATGGATCATGAAGAAGCATGTCAATGAATTAACCAAGTCTATGTGGAGACATGCATACGCATGCACTAGGCTAGACGCAAACACATTCTAGCTGAAAGAAAGCCTAAATAGTTAGTACAGCCTAAAAATATGGAAATACGCGAAGTTTTTCTTTTGCCATGATATTTGTGAAAGACAAACCAGAGCGTTGCAGCGAGGGACGCTATAGCAGGCAACAACAGTAAACAACTTTCTTGTTCAATCTGTGCTTTACTCCATTTTGCCTTTCACAAATGTCATGGCAAAAGAAAAACTGTTCGCGTAGCTCGAAGTGTCCACGTTCGCGTATTTACCTGAGGTAGGCTATGTTTCGGCCCTAACGTTGGCTAACAAGCTTAATTGGACAACGCATATTTCCCAGGAATCTTAGCCAGAAAGAAAACAATAGCCTACTACTAAGAAATTAGCCTACCAGAGATTCTTCTTCTTATTAATATTATAATTAAAAGTGTTTGCTGTAAACTACATTGTCTGCACATTAGTGTAGACTAGAAGCATGGTCGGAGGCTATTGTAATTTTTTTAAGTGACTAACCCTGACACTGATATGTTTGGGGAATTAAAGATTTATAAAACCGGTCTCTTCAAAAATTGCAGTTTCTAGTAGGCTATCATCAATTCTTAATGTATTATCGTAAATTCTTAATTGTCCTAGTAGTTAATTTTATGGTGATATTGTGTTATGTGTGAAAAGGATAAACTGAACAGAGCTGAAGAGAAGAAATGAATGAAGACATAATAAAGAAATGTTGGCCGGCGAGTGTTGAAGGTTCGGTTTCCACAGTGAGTCATGACCGCCAGAGCAAAGCAGACAAATGTTTTTTGTCGGAATTTGTGTGAGATTAACACATGTAGCCAATGGCACAGTTATTTATAGAATTTTCTTTTGACATTAATGCAACAACGCGATGTTAACCAGACGATATTCTGCGTTAAAACTTTTTTCTTTGCTTGGCCATCGTAGCTAGCCTGCATTCTGCCGTGGTGTCCAGTGACTGAATTGTTTCAGGTGATGTCAGTGTCCGTCTGACTTTCACCATTTTGCTGTAGTACAAGTGAAACATTGAACAGTTAATATTTGAAACGTTGCCTTTGCAATAAAAATACGTTTGTTAATGTGAAAATAATAACAGTGTAATAAATCAAAAGTATTTAACAGTTGCACATTGTTTTTGTCGAAAATAAACTTGTGCCCTGTTCGGCTCTAACCCTCAATCCGCTGTATAGCGATTTTATTGGCGGTTGGCAAACCGGAGAGCATGCTGGATGTCTGCCTCATGTTTATGCATTCAGTCATTTGAATCAAGATATCTCCAAATGAATATCTACAAATAGATTTTTACTAGTTGTTATTCGAGTTGAGGATATCTCCAATTTAATAGATTATTTAACAGTTGTTATTCTGATCTAAGATATCAACTATTTGCTTCTGACAAGTAACTAATCCAATAGTGACTAGTATCTATTTCAGTTTTACTAGTAACTATTAATTAGACACTAGTACTTGTTCCAATTGTTACTAGTAACATTTTTATTGCTACTAGTAAGAATGTTAATTGAACTATCAAGTAGTCATTTTGACTAGTCATTACCGATGACAAGTAAAACAGAAATAGTTACTAGTAAGAATAAAAATATTACTAGTAACAATTGGAATAGTTACTAGTAACTAATAAATAGGTACTGGTATCTAATGAATAGTTACTAGTAACTCTTGGAATCGTTACTAGTCACTAAAAAATAAGAACTAGTATCTAACGAATAGTTACTAGTAAAACTGAAATAGATACTAGTCACTATTGGAATAGTTACTAGTAACTAAACAATAAGTATGAGTATCTAATGAATAGTTACTAGTAAGTCTTGAGGAATAAATGTTAAAACGGCTTGCCATAGGCATGAGGGCCCTACGTCCTGTAGTGGGACCTGTGCTCACAGCCCAGCACCATCCAGCTTGATTGGCATTTGCCAGAGAACACCAGAATTGGCAGGTTCGCCATTGGCGCCCTGTTCTCTTCACAGATGAGAGCAGGTTCACACTGAGCACATGTGACAGACGTGAAAGAGTCTGGAGACGCCGTGGTGAATGTTATGCTGCCTGCAACATCATCCAGCATGACCGGTTTGGTTTAATTGACTTGGTGTTATACTGTGATGATTAAGTGTTCCCTTAATTTTTTTGAGCAGTGTAGTTAAGCACGTAAGCATAATATTTCTGACCTTTTTGCAGTGTTGTAAACTGTACTTAAGTCATTTTTGCATTTTATTAATGTACTGAAGCTAGCTTCAAGTTAATCTGAACCAAATATCTGACATAAATATCTGAACCATAGGTGGTGATCATGTGGGTGCTCAGGCGCCTGGGCATCCACGGGCAAATCCTATTGCAGAGTGAAGTTATATTTTGATTAAATAAATGTGAAACAAGGTTGTGCCTATGGCACCTCCCTGGTAAAAAAATAAACTCGCTGCCTATGATCTGAACAAATAGTCTGCTTTGTTTTTTTTCTTTGCGCATGTACTCTACTTTTACTTGTACTTTTAATACTTAAGTAATTATTTTATAATAAATGTACTTTTTATACTTAAGTACACTTAATACCAGATACTTTAATACTTTTTCTTAAGTAAAAGTATAAGTCACCCATTAAAATAGTACTTGAGTATCTTTACTTTTTACTTAAGTATGAATACTTTTTACAACACTGCGTTTTTGTTTCCCATAGCATGTGTTATTGCATAAGAAACGCAACCTTAAATGCTTAACGTTAACGTCCTTTCAAAACAATATTTCATTTCGCCGTATGTAGCCTATATGCAATGGGCCTACGTCATGTTTTATCCTCTGTTCATACAGTTGAATGCCTCCAGCAAATAACTAAAAGATGGTAGACTCTACAATCGCGGCACATGTTTTCAACTGCAACAGCTGAAATATTAAACGCAAGCTGCCTTGCATTTAAAAGCTTTTTTTTTTTGTGCTATGACTGAGAAATAATCATCACATAACATAATTTCTATCTGTGCATTTGATGTATTTTACTGGAGCAATTTAGGCTATTACTATTTTGCATCATTTACCATACATATTTCATGTCTGAGACAAAGCGTCCAATAAAACAGTAGCCTCCATCCCATTTTCTGTGCAAAAACAAGCTCTGAGACAACAATAGCCTATACCAGCGGTCCCTAACCACCGGTCCGTGGGTCATTTGGTACCGGGCCGCACAGAAAGACTGATAATCAATAAAATATTTTTTTATTCAGAATCTGAAAGATGTTTTATTTTGAAAAATTACCGGAACCATCCATCTGTGCGTCTGTGTCTCTTGAGATGGTGAGTTGTATTTTTTATGCACTTTATATTTGTTTTTATGCCAGTCGTATCATTTTATTTCGTCATATTTACCCCCCCCCCCCCCACACACCTTGAAGGCCGGTCCGTGAAAATATTGTCTTACGTGAAACCGGTCCCTGGCCCAAAAAAGGTTGGGGACCGCTGGCCTATACAGTAGGCCTACTGACAGGTGATACAGCTGTTATCGTATCTCATCCTCCATCTCTTCCTTGCGTCCTCCGTTGAATAGAGCTAAGAAGAAGTAAAGGATGCAAGGAGCGAAAGTAAGCGATTGGAATTAACCCGAGACGTCTAGAGGGGTGGTAATCTTGGTCATGAGATTTTTTACACGTTTTCGACAAACTTGTCAATTTAGCTCTGGTTTTACCAAGATATAGCCTGGCTGCATTCTAGCTGGTTAAAAAAGCCAGTAGCCTAGTATGTAGCATACCTCAACAAATAGCGCTTTTTTTATTGTTTGCTTGTTTTGCGTTTATTTCACACGCGTTTACTTCATGTGTGCATTGAACCAGATTAAACCACCCATCACCCGCATCAAACTATAACTTCACTCTGCAATACGATGTGCCTGTGGGTGCCTATGCCCCTAAGAACCCACAAGATCGGCGCCTATGCAATGAATAACAAGCAAATCAAAACTTTATAAAAAATAAAACCCATGATCAAATGGAAATTTGATTGTATGTCACACTTACGGCGTGAGTAGGCTAGGTGCTAGTAAGCATAGTTATGACCATTTCTAACAAACATAGGCTATGTAACTCCCGGCATAAACTAAGAGACATCCAGTGAAACAGCTCGTAATAAACCGCCAGCTCTTTCAGTGTAACAGTAGCCTATACCCTACACTAAAAATACCATAATATATATACCTATACATCAAAATCTCTCATTTAAATCTCATGGCCATTTGCGGCTGGAGTAATTAACATAATAACTCTTAGTTGATCACCCGCAAAGTGTGAAATGATAGCGCGTGCAAATAATTTGGCTGCGCCCACAAAATAACACCCCTTATTTCGGATCTTTGTAAATTGACCCCTATGGGCCCTATTTTACATTCAGCGCTAAACGGTGGTAATCCAAACACAAGTGTCTTTGCTAGTTTTAGCGTCCAGCGCTCACATTGTTTAACTAGCAAATTAACTTGAGCCCATAACCAGTGATCTGAGCGGGTTGGTCTTAAGATGAGGTGTGGTCAGGATAATTTTTGGCGTATTGCTATTAGAGGGTGGATACCCGACCCGAACCCGACCCGAACCCGACGGGACCCGACATCTCTGTGTCTCTTGAGATGGTGAGTTGTATTTTTTATGCACTTTATATTTGTTTTTATGCCAGTCGTATCATTTTATTTCGTCATATTTACCCCCCCCCCCCCACACACCTTGAAGGCCGGTCCGTGAAAATATTGTCTTACGTGAAACCGGTCCCTGGCCCAAAAAAGGTTGGGGACCGCTGGCCTATACAGTAGGCCTACTGACAGGTGATACAGCTGTTATCGTATCTCATCCTCCATCTCTTCCTTGCGTCCTCCGTTGAATAGAGCTAAGAAGAAGTAAAGGATGCAAGGAGCGAAAGTAAGCGATTGGAATTAACCCGAGACGTCTAGAGGGGTGGTAATCTTGGTCATGAGATTTTTTACACGTTTTCGACAAACTTGTCAATTTAGCTCTGGTTTTACCAAGATATAGCCTGGCTGCATTCTAGCTGGTTAAAAAAGCCAGTAGCCTAGTATGTAGCATACCTCAACAAATAGCGCTTTTTTTATTGTTTGCTTGTTTTGCGTTTATTTCACACGCGTTTACTTCATGTGTGCATTGAACCAGATTAAACCACCCATCACCCGCATCAAACTATAACTTCACTCTGCAATACGATGTGCCTGTGGGTGCCTATGCCCCTAAGAACCCACAAGATCGGCGCCTATGCAATGAATAACAAGCAAATCAAAACTTTATAAAAAATAAAACCCATGATCAAATGGAAATTTGATTGTATGTCACACTTACGGCGTGAGTAGGCTAGGTGCTAGTAAGCATAGTTATGACCATTTCTAACAAACATAGGCTATGTAACTCCCGGCATAAACTAAGAGACATCCAGTGAAACAGCTCGTAATAAACCGCCAGCTCTTTCAGTGTAACAGTAGCCTATACCCTACACTAAAAATACCATAATATATATACCTATACATCAAAATCTCTCATTTAAATCTCATGGCCATTTGCGGCTGGAGTAATTAACATAATAACTCTTAGTTGATCACCCGCAAAGTGTGAAATGATAGCGCGTGCAAATAATTTGGCTGCGCCCACAAAATAACACCCCTTATTTCGGATCTTTGTAAATTGACCCCTATGGGCCCTATTTTACATTCAGCGCTAAACGGTGGTAATCCAAACACAAGTGTCTTTGCTAGTTTTAGCGTCCAGCGCTCACATTGTTTAACTAGCAAATTAACTTGAGCCCATAACCAGTGATCTGAGCGGGTTGGTCTTAAGATGAGGTGTGGTCAGGATAATTTTTGGCGTATTGCTATTAGAGGGTGGATACCCGACCCGAACCCGACGGGACCCGACGGGTACCGACGGGTCGGGCCGGGTTCGGACTAAACTTTTAAAATGATGTTCGGGCTCGGGTCGGGCTCGGTCACGGCGGCCGAACAACTAGCGAACATTTTACTTTTGAACTACAGTAAAACCTTGACATACGAGTGCAGTCAGTGGGGCAGTTTAGAACTTACGAGTATTCCGAGTTACGAGCCGTTGCTCGGACAATTTCTTGCTTCGCCTTATGAACCTAGACCCGAGTTACGAGCCGAGCAAGCGGAGCATTGCGAATGCAATTTCGGAAATTGCATTCGCATTTCCGAAAAATTCTGAAGGGAAGGAAGAAACAAACCACCATGGATAGGTTTTTATCGAAACGCCCTGCAGATCAGAGTCAGAAAAGCGTGACGAAAAAGCCAAAAATCAATGAAAAAGATGCA
Organism: Ilyophis sp. 1 JC-2022; assembly: GCA_022702515.1. Taxonomy (NCBI): domain Eukaryota; kingdom Metazoa; phylum Chordata; class Actinopteri; order Anguilliformes; family Synaphobranchidae; genus Ilyophis; species Ilyophis sp. 1 JC-2022. The sequence continues at coordinate 73,679,619 of CM040403.1, read as the reverse complement.
AACGTCACTGATGAAGATTAAGTGTAAGTGAAGAATAATAATGTAGCAATTAAGTTTAGAACCAGTTTATTTCTTTATATTCTATTTTATTATGTTTTGTATTAATTATTTATTATTTATAAATACATTTCTCATTTTTATAACTACGTAACAAATAAATTGGGGTGTTTTTTGGGGGGCTGGAACGGATTAATGGTATTTAAATTAATTTCAATGGGGAAAATTGATTTGATATACGAGTAAACCGAGTTACGAGCTCGGTCACGGAACGAATTAAACTTGTATGTCAAGGTATTACTGTACTAATTAGGATGGGTTAGCTTACTTCACATGGTGCTTCAAGTTGTTTTTGGTGAAAATATAGTGTGAAATAAATAAAAATGATACCGAATATTGTGTGTGTGTCTGTTATCTACCAATAAAACAATGCCTTTTGACGGTCATTTAGGTGCCCAGTGTCCACTAAACAGAGAAGCTGTAACCATGGTAACAACAACTGCGTGACAGGGAAACAATGTCAGCGCTTCAGTGCCTTACATTAACTGCGTCGGGCTCGGGTCGGGTTCGGACATAAAAAGCAGAATTCCTGTCGGGTTCGGGTCGGGCTCGGTTACTACTATCTCGGGCTCGGTCGGGTTCGGACAGAAATATGCGGCCCGATCCGCACTCTAATTGCTATCTTGAGCCATCAGAAAGCGCTTGCGCTAAAACCACTAAAAACCTTGTCTAAAGTAATGTCGCAGTTGTGTACATGTTATTTTAACGGCGCATATAAGTGCGTCTACATAGGCTTGTGCACAACGCGCGTACACCCTCCTGTCTGTTACACACACGGGCGCGCACAAGCATGACTAAAAATATCAAGATCACAATGCAATGTGAAATATTATTATTGTGTATATAAAAAAATGCATAATAGTACTGCAGGTGCTTTTATTGAAATTTAACCGCATAGGCTATATTTTTTTTAAATAACAGCACTGTCGGGAATTACCGGGAATCAGTGCCAGTGTTAAACCTAAATGTTAGAGATTATTATTGTGTATATCAAAACGCGTCATAATGGTTAGTCCGAATAACGTTGATCATACTATTGATCCATATAGCCTATTACTTGCTTGCACTACACAAGCACATGTTTTGCCATCATATAAGCAATCCGCCAAGGTGGAAAATAAGGCTTTTAAAGTGAATGGGATATGACATTTTGATTAGTTTATTGTGGGTTTATTCATGTTACGCCCAATACACACCTATAATTAATCCAACTGTGGCCCTTGGTGTCTTCATTCAAAGGCTACAGTTGGCCTCTAAAACCATCTATCTCACTGTGCATGGGGCCAAGATGCACTTGCATCTTCTGTCAGACAGGTTTACCACTGTTCGTGGTTTTAAACTTAATTATTGACCCAACAGTGGAAAGTGGTATCTTTATTTTTTATTTACTTGTAACCATTTCCTGACCTGTGAAAGTTAACTCTATAAACTTTGCCCCTAGTGGTTGAGACGTATCCATTTCAATTACAGTATTCATGTTTGTCTGAAATTATAAACTACAGCTGTAGATTTTGACACAGTATTTTTTAAAAGGGTAGCCGCCTGCGAAAACCTCAGCTTCTCCAGTTACACTGCTGTGCCATAAAATAGGAGGGTGCTATTAATAGCCCAAGCACTTACGATCCTTCTCTCGCCACAGCCAGACTGTAAAATGCACCATTTATACACGCTAATAAAATCATGTTCACGTATAGAAACAATAATATTTTTTAAAAACGTTGTACAAATGAGCATTCACCGTTTTTCCTTGCTTACTGTACTATATACAGTACCTGATGCACTTTCGGTTTAGAAGACACCTATTTTTTTTCTCCAAAATCTCTCGTATAACTATGTTTAGGAAAGCAAGTACTTACCAGTATATTCAGCTACAGCTGTTTTCTGATTAACCCTGAAGAGTTTATCTTGTTACATTTTGCCAAAGTCCTGTACAGTCGACATTTCCACAGCGACCACCCGTCGTACTTAGGGCTGAAATACGTTGCTGTTGTTGTGAAAATACACACGAGCGTTGTACGTTTTTTTAAAACATATTTAAATACAATAGGCGATGTATGTTATGGTTATTATATATATACTGTATGTGACTATTCTGAAATAAATGTATTCTGTTGCAAATTTCTGAATGATACAGCTTCTTCTTCAATTCAAACTTTAATCCATGGATGTGCAGGGAATATTTTTTGAGATATTGACATTTAAATAAAACTAGTAGAAACCAGGTGGAAATTGTCTCTGGCGGGCCAAAGTAAATAGAGTTAACAAACCCTTGTCTTGTTTCTTCTGCAAGTTTTGCCTTTTTCCATGGTGATGCATGAGACATGGACTTTGTGTTACCTAATTTATATGTGCCAGTGAAACAGGTAGCCATAGAAGGTCCATCCCTAAGATTGAGATTAATTTTAAAGGTGGTATGTTAATGCATATTCATTTTTGTTGGATTTTATTAAAAACCATTCTTAAATGTGCAAATTGTGACATCTTTTTGGAACATACATTGGATTGCAAAAGTATTCAGCCTTGAATTTTTACATTTTCTATGCCAAAAAAAAAGAATTATTTGGGATTTGTTTTTATTTAAGACATACTCAAGGTATTACTTGATTTTTACGGTAGCTCCACATGGCAACGCACAATTGGTGCCTGTGTCACCCAGGTTATGGGAAAGTTTAGTCAGACAGGTTCCACATTGCATCGCTCTTAGGCATCCCCTACTGTCCGAAAGGGCGCTCGTAAGACTGCATGCCAAAGCCGCATATGAAAGGTCCCTTCTCTGACAACACACTGTGCAAGTTTAGCTGCGGTCTGCGGTGTGAAAAAAGGTAGCTGTTAACACCGCATATTTCAGAGGAGAACCATAGATGTACCAGCTTTCCCGAATTGGCAGGTGGGTCCATGCATGTGGTTGTTGGACATTCCAGATTGGGGTGGGAACTGGATATATACAACCTGGGTTGGGTGGCAAATTAAAAAAAGGTAAAATATTTATTAACAAACCTACATCAGGTCTTTTCAATATACTTTAATAGGGTTTTGGGCACAGGATGAATAAATCCTCGTTGTACATGTGACTCCAAGGACACAACTACGTGAGATGAGCGCAAAATGAAAACTTCCTGGTTTGGATGCAGTCTCCATAGGTTTCTATTGGCCTCGCTGTCTTTACATATTATATACTCTGAAGATTATGACCTATGAGAAAGAACATACCAGCCGGATGCACTGCGAAGCGCCACATCTGTGCGCGGCGCTATAGCTATATTTTCGGCGGCGGGTCTATTTTCACAGCTCGCCGCGCACGCCAGAAGCGAAGAGTTCAGGTTTGCCTGGTTTGAAAGTTTGCATTTCAATTTACAATGCTGTGTGTTATTATATGTATCCATACAGTAGCCTACAACAAGCAACTAAATTCCCCAGTGTTATGGAATAAATCACCCTAATAAAAAAGCAACATTGAGAATATTCACATTTTTAGGCCAGTTATTAGGCCAAACAAATAAACTATACAAAGAGGACATAGCTAATAACCATGTCATTAAATCAGAATTCATATATAATTGAACACCAACCAATAATCTCTTTACTGTCATCGTCATCTTTGCTGTTGTTATTGTTCATTAATAGGCTACTCGCTTCGCTGATATTAAGTTTAAAAGGAGATGGGGATATGAACATTGGTTCTGTTCACTGTATACAAAATCTATTATCCCGTCAGTGTACATGGATAAGCATCTGTTACTGACAAAATAAATAAGAATGTGTTACATCAAGTGTCAAACTTTCAGAAAAAAAGTAGCCTAAACAACTGCACATGACATGAGACTTGATGCGGAAAGAAACTGAAGAAAACAAAGAGAGAAGATTGACGACTGTAGATTGATCTATGAAGAGGAGAAATACAGGGAGCTGTATGACGCACGGGATTCTTTCTACAAAGACAATATAAGAAAAGAAAGAGCTTGGCATACAATTGCCTCGGCTGTTGGAGCAGATGGTAAGTAGATGTACAGTCATGTGAAAAAGTAAGTACACCCCCAGATAAGTTGTCTCTTTTTAGACATATTTGGACACGTGGATATTTGATCCTTATTCCAATGCTTTTTACTGTTAAAGGTCTAATAAAGGTCACAAAACAAAGACAAAGGACACAAATAAATTATGCTTTTAAATTATTTATTTATCAGCAATCGACAGAAGTGCAATTATCCTGTGAGGAAAAAGTAAGTACACCCCTGGCTTCAATAATTGGTGTTGCCCCCTTTGGCAGCAATAACCTCTTCTAGGCATTACTTGTAATTGACTAAGTCTTTTACATTGACTGGGAGGAATTTTCAGCCATTCTTCTTTGCAGCACTGCTTTAATTGTGTGATGTTAGAGGGCTTTCTTGAATGCACAGCCCGCTTCAAGTGACGCAAAAGCATTTTGATAGGATTGCGGTCTGGACTTTGACTTGGCCATTCCATAACCCTCCATTTTTTTTCCATTCTGAGCCATTCTGTAGTAGATGCTTGTATGTTTAGGATCATTATCCTGTTGGATGATCCAGGACCTTTTCAGCTTCAGCCTCTGAACTGATGGCCTCACGTTCTCCTCAAGAATGGCCTGGTATAAAGTTGAATTCATGGTTGAATTTATTATGGTAAATTTATGGTATGGCAAAGCAGCCCCAAACCATAACGCCCCCTCCACCATGTTTCACCGTTGGAATGATGTGCTTCTGCTCAAAGGCAGTGTTGCATCTTCGCCAAACATGATGTTTTGCATTGCACCCAAACTCCAACTTTGACTCATCAGTCCAGAGTACATTTTCCCAGTAGTTTTGAACTTCATCCAGATGTTGTTTGATAAAGTTCAGTTGTGCTTTTATATATTTTTTGGAGAGCAGAGGCTTCTTCCTTCCTATCCTCCCATGTAGGCCAAGTTTGTGCAATCTATTTCTGATTGTGGACTCATGCACTTTCACGTTAACTGTGGCAAGTGAAGTCTGTAGGTCTTTAGATGTTACCCTTGGGTTCTTGGAGACTTCTAGGAGCATTTTTCGGTCAGCTTTTGGGGTGAATTTGGGGGTACGTCCTGCGTAGATTTTCGGCGATGTGGAAATTTCTCCATTTGGATATGATGCGTCGAACAGTTGAATGATGTACTTCAAACTGCTTTGAAATGGCTTTTTATCCCATCCCAGTCTCATGAGAATCAAGAATATTTTTTCTCAGGGCTCCAGCTAGCTCTTTTGACCTAGGCATGATATGTTAGCGCACACCTTGATGGTTAGGTCCAAACCAGACCAATTGTCTGTTTTTATGTAAGCATATAACTTATAGAACATAGAACCAAATTATTATCTAATAATTGGACAATAATTTACACCTGTTTTGTGCACCAGACCTCAACTTTAATCTATATATTTGATAGTAAATGTAGGGGTGTACTTACTTTTTCCTCATGAGGAATTAGCATTTATGTTAATTTCAATTGCTTAAAGGTGCAGTAGGCAAGATTTTTTCGATATAATTTTGGAGAAATTATAAAATTTACTCATTATATTCCAACAGCTATCAATAAATCAAGTGTTCTGGGAATAAATTATATGTCTGTGAGTGTCGTGGGCTCTGTATCTCAATCCGGTCTTCTAAAAACCAACCAATCGGGGCTAGCTATGTAGCTACCAATCAAGGCAACTATTTCCGTGCGTGCACTGGAGCATCATTTGGTGGGAATTAATAAAGTATTTGTGTGCACTATTAGTAGGCTACTATGTGGTTTTTACCTTCGGCATACGCCATTATACGATCTGCAAGAAGCGGCGGGTCACACAAGTTTGAGCTCCGTTCATAGAACTCATCTATGTTGAGCAAGCTTTGACAGCTAGTGACGGGTGCTTGTTGAACAGTAGGCTAGTTAGCACAATTACTATGTAGCTAATGTCACGTAAATTAATGAGGCCAGAAAATTGTCTTAATTGAATATATAAAGTCGGGGGCACCAGTGGCCCATTAGAGGAAGAGTTTGTGGCCTGGAGGCGGCTACAGGTGTCTGACTTACAGATATCCACTTCTCTTCATGTGAATGTGCACATCAAGCTACAAGCTACAATCATTTGTTACCAGTAGTGAGCGGTGAAGTCCAATTTTGGTAGGTATAATTTTTTTATATAAAAAAGGAGTCATATTTTGGCAGCTTAAAAATTGTACCTACCACAATTTGACTCCCCCCGCATACACTCCCCTGATAATGTTAGCAATAAACATTTGTAAATACTGACAGCATATTAAGTGATGGATCGCAGCAAATCACACCTACCAGAATTAGATTTGCCATTCTTTTCAACCAATTTTCTCTGGATGATTATATTATTATTATTCCCATTATAGTATGTTATGACAAAACTTTGAGAAGACTTATGCGTTTGATGTGTTTTAACACTGCAGAGTAATTTTGTTGAGTGTCAGATCGTGCACTTTGCTTTGTGACACTTGAATGATGACTTTTTGCAATTATTTTATGGTCTACCACAATCAATAGAACAATCTACAATTTATTGTTTATAGCTATGCATCACAGAAATTCAGAAGTTCTGCAACATGATACCTTGCACCAATCTCAGAGTTCTAGACATGGGTTCTACATGTGGCAGATTCCAAATGGTCTCAAGATCATCAGAGAGGGCTTGAGACTTGTATCTGCCGTGACACCCAGTGGTCCTTCGACGGTTACATCGGGCGCAATATGCAGGGTCTTGCGACCGCTGATACTGGCCTCGATCTCTGAAATATAGAGGTGTCGTTCCCCAGATTACAGACAGCCTCGAGACTTGTTGCAGCCGGTGGCTGCACTATCAGAGGGCTCAAGACCTGTACCTGCTGTGGAACACATGGATCTGGCAACCAGCACCAGATCCAGCATCAGCGGTCATCGCACTTCCTAGGTTTTGCACTCGTAAACTCAGAGGTCAGACTTAGAATCTATTGCTAAAACTCAGAGGTCTTGGGACGTTCACCAAGCCCTGACTGAGACACAAGGGTTCTGACTCTGAGACTCAAGCATACATACCACAGTGCCCGGAACACTGCACATCAGACCATATGCTCTGATTAAGTGTCTGTGAAGCTGCAAAAGGGTTGAAAAGGAAGATGCAGATGAGGTGAAAACATGATGGTTTATTAATGCCAATAATCATTGGTTAAGACTGTGAGAGCAAATACAACATTTATATAGGTAAATAAAGGGGCAAGAATTAAAAGAGAGATGCTCTACTTATGGCCCTGTCACACTATTGCGTATGAGAGAAACGTATGAGTTGCGTATGTAAATTCATAAAATAATTTTCATACGCACAAAAAGCCCTTGAAAATACAGAATTGTTCGGATACTTACCGTATTGAACCTATGAGTAGCGTATGAGTAGCGGATCGCCAGCATATGGCCAGCGTAATCTGCGTATGGCTAGCGTATGAGTAGCGTATGAACTGCGCATGTCCATCATACCGCTATCACGTGACAAAGTGCCTATATCACCGGCGGCTTTTCCACATTCTCGGTAGTGATGGGCAGTTCGGCTCTTTTTTTCTGAGTCGGCTCTATTCGTACCATTCAGTTTGAAGAGTCGGAGTCGGAGTTGCAATTTTGGTACTTCCGGTTAATACAGAAGAGCCGTTTGAGCCGCATCTTTGAGCCGCATATTTTTCTTTCAGCGGCGCGACTCGCAAACTGGAATTAGAAGCTATTTCAGACAGCAGACCCTAGCTGGTAACAAAGTAGACAAAATAAGTTTGTAAACTAGCCTTGATATTTTATTCAGACCCAAATCATCTGAATGATACTCATTGCTAATATTCTCAATTTACAGTAGCCTACTGTCTCAAGCTAGTTTGCAATCGCAGGTTACGTTTATTTACGACTTTCTAATCTCCGTTTTTTCGATCATAGATTGTAACATTAGATCTTACAGGTAATAATAGACATTGCATGGTTATATTTGTATAGAGCTATTTAATCTATGCTAATATTAATCTTATTTTTTTATCAGATCCCAGAATCCAGTAGTCTAGCTCTACTGAAAATGAGGTGGATGGAAGACTGTATAAGAGAGATAGCCAGCCAAATTTGACAAACAAGCCAGATATTTATTGTGTGTGTCAGTGTGTGCATATGATGTACAGGAGCGCTGTGTTGTTTATTTATTTGGACACCATAGGGTTATTTAAATGTGTTTGTTTTAACTGTACTTTATTTATTATATCATACGCAATTGTAGGCTATTTATTCTGTTCACTGTTGTTGTTGGTCAAGAGTTCTAAAATAAAAATGCCACCACTTTAAATAAGTGTTTTCTGTCATTTTTTTGTAGCCTAATCTAGCTGAACACAATCGCAATATCGCATATTTGGCCTAATTGTTTCATAGTTGACTGGAATTCGGTTGCAATTCTCGCAAAAAGTTTTAATAATTTCGTAATATACAGTCGGCGTCTCGGGATATCATTAGATATAGGCTAACATAATTCCTTTGTCAAGATGGTTTCCGTTTGAATCACGCTGAGTAAACCTGATTAATAGCTTAATGGTGTACTTCATTTTACCCTTTGCTAAAACCACAGAACTCTATAAGAACAGTTATGTGGTTAAAACTCGAAAATTACTTCGGTTTGTGTCACGGCTCTGGTTCAGGTGTTATGTCGAATTCTGTTCCCCCACGAAATCATGTTCCCCCTTGCGTTGCTGCGCAATTATTTCAGGAAATAGCGTAATGTGCGCGCGACCTGAAATAAGCTCGCTCCCAGGGAGGAATGCTCGTGCCACTTACGTGAATCTCAGTTTGTGTCGGCTACGTTTTAAGCGATTTGTTCTTTTGCGACAAGGAAATCTTAAAATCAGAAGCCGCGATATGCAGGTCAGCCTATACGTAAAACAGTGAAATACGTTCAGAAAAGGAGCAAGTGTTCTGGTGGCTTTGTCGTCAGTTTGTATGGTGTCAGTGACTTGGTTAGGGCCCTGTCACACTATTGCGTATCGTACTAGCGTATGCCAGCGTTTGAAAAATATCACTCATACGCTGATATACGCCGACATACGCTAGGGGTACGTTAGGCATAGGTTGTATACGTTTCAAGCACGGCCGCATTCGGTGGCATACGGCGAGGCACAAAAAGTTTTTTAAGCATGCTTAAAAAATTTGTGCGTGTTCGGACGTATGGTTTATACGCTAGGCATACGCTGAATACGCTAGAATTATGCTTGAGGTACGTTACTCAGGTCGAGTAGGCTGGTCATACGCTGACATGAAGGTGTACCGTACAGCTAGCGTATTGATAGCGCATGAGTAACGTACTTCTAACGTATGTCTGACGTATCTGCAACGTATATAGACATCTTGGCGTATGCCTGACGATTGAAAGAAGCACTGGGCCAACTCAGGTGCAGGTGCAGCTCCATGGCAAGTGTAGCTCTCGTCACGACACAGACACAGGTTCCTTAGTTGAAATACGGGCGTTTATTGCTTTAGCACTTGATGCATCCCTTTGATCACGCCTTGATAACTCGTTGGCTGCTGTCATGAAAAGAGGTCTCCAACTCTCTCCAAAGTGGTGTCTTTCAGTCTCTACTGCTGTAACGTTAGTTGGTCAGCTCACAGCGCTATCTTAGTGACTCGCTAACACTATACACTTCGCAGCATAGCAGTGCTCACGCTACATCCCTTTTCATACTGAAAAGCACCGTTCCACAATCAACTACGTCGTAGTGACACCACAGACTGAGAATATCAGTTCCCATACACAAACGCGAGAACACAAACATTGCTCTGACACTCCACTTAGTGGTTAAATTTGGCCATAACTTAAAGGAAAACAGACAGACTTATTAGATAGCATAAATACTACAACTGCAGTAGTAATAATAAAAAGGCATATTTCCAAATTCTTATAACTCAACACAGCAAAAGTATCATGAGCATTTGTGCAACAGCACTTACAGCAAGACAGGATGATTTAGAACAATTGTATAGTTTAAAGTCAAGTGTAAAGTGCAGTTTATTATTCTAGGGGTCAGGGGTACTTATAAATTACATATCATTTGATGTATTATAAAAGTATGAAAAACACAAGAAGTAAGTTTAAAAAACGTGTATTCATATGATCAACTGATCATTAATAATGGCACATGGTAAAATTTTAAGGAATTTCCTTAATCGATAGTTGTTAACAAACAATCGTCGATTAATTTATAGCATAAAAGCTAAATATAGCTTATGATAGACAGAATACAAAATGCATGTTATATTCCTCAATCAAAGATTTATTGTAACATTTGAGAAACAGGCATTATTGTAGTATAACAAAAATAGAATATGAAGGCGTGTATAGGCTACTTTAACAGAAAATAAATTGCGCTCCGTCTCATCTGTTGCAAGCGAAACCGTTGCTCCGCTAGGCACTTGCAGCATGAACATAATCGCTCTTGAAATTGAAAGGCGACAGTTAAACTAGTAGACCTAGCCTAGAACAGTCAACTTAAAACATAGGCTATTATGTTTTTAATAGGCTCCTCATATGCATACTAGATAGACCTACTTATTTTTATTCAAGAACATTTAAGCATATCTACGTGGTCAGGAGTGAGTCGTGTGCGCAGCCTGTTTATTAGCTCTCGAAATCCCTCACCGTCAACGGTGCTTATTGCCATCATGTCCTTTTCAACCATGTTGCATACCCTCTGAGTAATAGCCTACAGTCATTAAAGCGTCAATACTTCTTTCCTGGTTGTAGTGGTGTGTTGCGCTCCCCATCCTGAGAACCGAGAATGTGGAAAGGCCGACGGTTATTAGGCACTTTGTCACGTGATAGCGGTATGCTGGACATGCGCAGTTCATACGCTACTCATACGCTAGCCATACGCTGGCGATCCGCTACTCATACGCTACTCATAGGTTCAATACGGTAAGTATCCGAAAAATTCTGTATTTTCAACGGCTTTTTGTGCTTATGAAAATTATTTTATGAATTTACATCCGCAACTCACACGTTTCTCTCATACGCTATAGTGTGACAGGGCCCTTAGTAAAAACATTCATTCACTTAGTCTTGTAACGTGTACATTACATAACCGACTGTATAAAATATATATGAAGCCCAATGAACATGATCAGACTGTTTATGAGTAAGATATACAATAAACGTCATACTACAGTTATTTTGACCTTGTCTGAGTCTATTATTATTAGTAGCCTACTGTCATTATTATTCCTACGAGTAGAAGAGGATGTGGTAGGGTATTAATGATGGTGGTATTACGAATAGTGGTAACGTTAGTGGTAGCTACAAGATACGTGATGCTACGGTTATTTTCTTTATCTGGCATAAGTATATTTTTGCATTTTATATGTGTGTGTATATATGTATATGGATACATGTATATATGCAGTATATATATATATACATACACACAGTATATATACGAATGTGTGTGTGTGTGTGTGTGTGTGTGTGTGAAAAACGCTATATATAAAGTGAATTAATTATTAATAATTAACATTATTGTTATTAGTAGCGTACATTACATTACAGTTATTTGGCAGACACTTTTAAGTAGTGGTGTAACGGATCGTAGTTGATCCGTGATCCGTACGGATCGCCCCCCACGGTTCGGCACGCATGTGAACCGCGGATTAATTGCAAAATGTAACCATCATAGTGAATTACAGTTTTACTGCCGCTAGTATTTTTTAAAGTAATAATTCCCTAAATCTCGATGCAGAGTTGCAGTGAAAAGACAGATGCGTTTACTCTGAAGCGCATTGGACCTATCGCTAAGCCCCGCCCCTCTTCGCAGGGGGAGACAGTTTGAGAGCCAGCTCACCCACTGTAATGTAATTTTCACGGATTTAACACATTAAATACTCGTTCATTTTTGGAACCAGAGCTACGAAATCTCTTCCAAATCCGTCAACAAGGCCTGCCGTATGCACTGTAAAAATGTGTGCATGACTATTTTAAAAAAAACGGAGTTTTATGATTACAACTTAGCTCTGGTCCATAGCGTTAGAAGGAGCGTCTCCTTAACGCTATGTTACTTTCCAGTCTGTGCTTCGCCTCGTCAAACAATATGTAATGGAGCCCGGGGTATTTAATTTTGTTATTCATATGGATAAGGCAAGGCTAGTGATGTTAACACCACTGTTCTAATTATTAATTATAACGTTATATATATGGCTAACTAGCCTTGTTGGTACAAGCCTGACCGTCTTGATCCAAGGCTATGGCTAATGTTAACCAAGCCAGACTCACCTAAAGTATAATATTAACGTCAACGTTTACACAGGCTATTTTTTCATTCACTACCATGTTTAAAGGAAGAAGGTATCATGCCTCATATTGCACTTTGATTTAACAATTGAGTATTGAATATTTTATATATTTTAAGATTTTACTTAAACATTGGACATCTTGAATGTTGTTTTCATTTAAGACCATGGGCAAAAGTTCCTTGCTTTAAGTGTTTTACAGAATAAATGGAAAGCAAAGATATACTTGTCTCCCTTTTTTTGTTTTGCTGATCCGAAAAATGATCCGATCCGTGACTCAAAACCGTGATACGATCCGAACCGTGAGTTTTGTGATCCGTTGCACCCCTACTTTTAAGTGATGTACAATAAAGGTTCTGTCACCTTCCCACTCCCTATTTTCCAAAGAAAATACATTCAACAAACTAATACTGGTAATGCATCACCCAAAATAGTCAATTCACCAAGTTTCACCATCTTACCACCTAATCTGTCCGTTTCCAAAGGGGGAACAGTATCTGACGGCTGAATTTAGCCCCATCAGATACCGTGCCCCCTATGATTCTGAAGAAAGGAAGGGCTCACATATACCAAACTAATACTGGTAACTCATCTCCCAATATTAAGATAATTCACAAAGTTTCACCATCTTACCACCAAATCTGTCCATTTCCATAGGGGGAACAGTATCTGACGGCTGAATTTAGCCCCATCAGATACCGTGCCCTTATGATTCTGCAGAAAGGAAGGGCTCACATACACCAAACTAATACTGGTAACTCATCTCCCCATATAGAGACAATTCACCAAGTTTCATTATCTTACCACCAAATCTGTCCGTTTCCATAGGGGGAACGTTATCTGATGGATGAATTTAGCCCCATCAGATACCGTGCCCCCTATGTTTCTGAAGAAAGGAAGGCCTCACATTCACCAAACTAATACTGGTAACTCATCTCCCCATATAGAGATAATTCACCAAGTTTCACCATCTTACCACCAAATCTGTCCGTTTCCATAGGGGGAGCAGTATCTGACAGCTGAATTAAGCCCCATCAGATACCGTGCCCCCTATGTTTCTGAAGAAAGCAAGGGCTCACATTCACCAAACTAATACTGATAACTCATCTCCCCATATAGAGATAATTCACCAAGTTTCACCATGTTAACACTAAATCTGTCCGATTCCATAGGGGGAAACATTATCTGACGGCTGAATTTAACCCCATCAGATACCGTCCCCCCTATGTTTCTGAAGAAAGGAAGGGCTCACATATACCAAACTAATACTGGTAACTCATCTCCCAATATTAAGATAATTCACTAAGTTTCACCATCTTACCACCAAGTCTGTCCAATTCCATAGGGGGAACAGTACCTGACAGGCCTAAATTCAGCTGTCAGATGGTGAAACTTGGTGACACACATTCGTATATATACTGTGTGTGTATGTATATATATATACTGCATATATACATGTATCCATATACATATATATACACACACATATAAAATGCTAAAATATACTCATGCTAGATAAAGAAAATAACCGTAGCATCACGTATCTTGTAGCTACCACTAACATTAGCACTATTCGTAATACCACCATCATTAATACCCCACCACCTCCTCTTCTACTCGTAGGAATAATAATGATAGTAGGCTACTAATAATAATATACTCAGACAAGGTCAAAATAACTGTAGTATGACGTTTATTGTATATCTTACTCATAAACAGTCTGCTCATGTTCATTGGGCTTCATATATATTTTATACAGTCGGTTATGTAACGTACACGTTACAAGACTATGTGAATGAATGTTTTTATGGAGGTAGATTTCTATCAAAAATAAACAAGCACAAAAGTTTAATCCACAATTGTATTTACCATCCACACACACACCTCTCTCAATTTGTGTTCGTAGATATAATCCACAATTGTATTTACCATCCACACTAGAGGGTGGATACCCGACCCGAACCCGACGGGACCCGACGTGTCGGGCCGGGCTCGGACTAAACTTTAAAAATGATGTTCGGGCTCGGTCACGGCGGCCGAACAACTAGCGAACATTTTACTTTTGAACTACTAATTAGGATGGGTTAGCCTACTTCACATGGTGCTTCAAGTTGTTTTTGGTGAAAATATAGTGTGAAATAAATAAAAATGATGGACCTACTGTGTTGGGCTTCTCCTTTTCTTTTTTCTTTTTTTCTTTTTTATTCACATTTTTTATTTTCTTAATTATAATGGACATACACCAATAATAACATTTAACAACAACAAATGTGCCTAGACAATTCAATAATTCATATTAAACATAACATTCCAAATAATATCACACACAAGCATATATAAATCTTAAACACCCACACCCACACACACACACACACACACACACAAATAAACACACTAGCTCAGTACAAATTTATAACTTTTTGCCCTTATAATTATCATTATCATGAATTAAGGATTGTTATTATTGCTACCGCTATAAATATTGTTACCCATTTTGTTTTGTTTTTAAATAGATATTTTTCACAACCCTGGAACACAACTCTAATCTTAAGGGAGCAAAACAGAAATACATAAACATACAACATCAACAAAAGGGGGTCTCATTTTACAATCTTAAGGTTGATGTATAGTTCAGTTGATAAATCGAGTAAAGAGAAGAGGGAAATAGATAACAAACATTCCCATTATAGGATACATTTGTATAGTTTATATTTTTATTATTGTATTTATGTAATATCCCTTTAATACAAATGTTTGTATCTTCTTCCCTCTTATTTACTATAATAAAAATAATTAGTCATTATTGTAGTATATAATAAATTAATATTGTAATATACAGTACTTTTATCTCAATCATGTTTTGTCAAACTCAATATACCCGCTGTCACATGCATGATCTTAAGTGTTAAAGGTTGACATTGATATAGTAATCCTCTCCCATATTTCATTTTCTTGTAAATATACTTCGGCTAGGTTGCAGCTCATTTTTTCTAGCATCAACATTTCATAGTATGATTTTAGCCACAGTTCCTCTGACACGGCCTCAATATTTTTCCAGTTAAGTGCAAGAAGACGTTTAGCACACATACATGCTATTGAAATAATAATTTTTTTACTTCTGTCTCTAGTTATATTATCCAAATAGTTCAAGATGCAGATCTTTGGGTCGAGAGGAACTGGAATTCCTGAAAGAGATGATGCCGTTTTGGTAACCATGGACCAGTATCTTACAAGCTTCGGACATCTCCAGATCATATGCACAAACTGTCCAGTCTCTCTCTTACAATGCCAACATAAATCAGAATTATTTGCATCGATTAGTTTTAATTTCCTGGGGGTTAGGTACACTCTATGAATTATTTTGAAGTGAATTAATTTGTTCCGAACAGAGTTGGACACTCTGTGCATATTTCTCCAGATATTTTCCCAAACTTGTGGGTCTATTTGTTCACCTAGGTCTTTTTCCCAAGTACTTTCCACAGCATGACGTATCGAACCACCAGAGCAATTAAGGGTTTTATATATTTGACCAGCTATATGTTTGTTTGCTTTCGTTATATTTTTAAGTGTTTCCTCAATTGCAGACAACTTTGGAAGAGATGTTTGGTCTCCAAGATGTTTAAGAAGTTGTGACCTGATTTGTAAATATTGTAAAAAGTCTTTATTTGATAAACCAAACTCATCTTTCATTTGCTGGAACGATCTCAGTTTGTGGTGATCAAAAAGATCGGAACTATTAAATATACCTTTAGATTCCCATTCTCTATTTACAAAAGGTTTACCATTATTTAAAATGCCACCATTTCTCCATAGGGGGTTGTTGAGAGATTTCATTCCATCAAAACTTAAGGTTCTGTGTAAAATGGAAGCAATTTCACAAGAGAATTGTATGATGGGATTTTTTATTTGTTCCCAATACTTTGGGTAATACCATAGAGCATTTAATGATAGAGAACATTTACTCATAGTTAGTATTTCTTGTTCTATGGTTTCCCAGGAGGTATGATTATGTTCCTCATTGTATGCCCATTTGAGAGGGTACCTTGAGTTAAAAGCAATGTAATATTTATAAATGTCAGGAAGGCCCAGACCACCTCTTTTTCTGTCTAAAATAAGTTTTGAACGGCTTATTCTAGGTGGTTTGTCTTTCCATAGAAATTTATTAAACAGAGTGTTAAGCTTCTTGAACCCGTCTTTGTTGAAGGAAAGGGGAATAGCACTAAAGAGGTAGGTAATACGTGGGAGAATATTCATTTTTATTGTGTCTATCTTGCCCCAGAGAGAGAAAGGGAGACATTTCCATTTTTCCAAGTCTTCTGTTATTTCTGTAATCATCTTAGACATATTGTAGTGGGGAATTTGGTCAATATGAGTTTTCAAAGTTATTCCTAAATATTTAATCCCTGTTGGGGACCATTTGAATGGAAAGTCTGCCATATTGGAATTGTGGCAATGCAAATTTAAAGGTAGTGCTTCAGATTTTCCCCAATTAATTTTGTAACCAGATATGCTGCTGAAGCTTGAAATTGTCTGTAGAACATTAATTAACGATGTTTGGGGATTTTTGACTGTTAGAAGGATATCATCAGCATAAAGATTTATCTTAATGATTTCTTTACCTATATCAATTCCTTGTATTTTTTTGTCAGATCTTATTAGACATGCTAGGGGTTCTAAAGAAAGAATAAAAAGTATAGGGGATAGCACACATCCTTGGCGAGTTCCTCTCTGGATCGGAAAAGCATCTGATGTCAGACCATTAGTACAGATTTTAGCATTTGGGGTTTTATATAGTAATGATAGGTTTTTAATAAATTCAGATCCTATGCCAAACTCAGTAAGTGTTCTAAACAGATATGTCCATTCTATGCGATCGAATGCTTTTTCCGCATCCAGAGAGACTGCCACTGTTGGATGGGGAGAGTTATTTGCATAATGAAACGCATGCATAAGTTTCCTCATTCCATCTGCCACCTGACGATTCTTGACAAACCCAATTTGGTCTTTATGAATCAGTTTGTGTAATACCTTGTCTAGTCGTTCAGCTAGAATTTTACCAAATATTTTATTGTCTACATTTAGTAATTGAATTGGCCTAAAACTGCTGCATTCCATTAAGTCTTTGTTAGGTTTTGGTAGTAGTGTTATTAGGGATGTATTGAGTGCTCTAGGAAGTGAACCCTTTTGTTTTGATTCATGGTAAACCTTGAGTAACTGATCTTTTAAAACATCAGCAAAGGTTTTGTAAAAATTTACAGAAAACCCATCTTCACCTGGGGCCTTATTACTATTAAGTAGCTTGATCACATTAGCAACCTCCAATGAGCTGATCTCTGCCTCCAGGGATTCTTTGTCTTCTTTTGAGAGTCTAGGAAGGTTGATCCTTTCAAAAAAGGTGTCTAAAGTATTTTGGGAGGGGTCACATTCTGATTTATATAATTCTGAGTAATATTCCTTAAATCTTCCATTGATGAAAATTGGATCAATGAGTGTCTCTTTATCAGATGATAAAATAGCAGGAATCAAGCGTGAAAATGTCTGCTTTTGAAGGCGATGGGCCAATAGCTTGCCTGCTTTATCCCCAGTATCGTAGTTTATTGATTTCAATCTAAACAAAGCAAATTTCAGTTTTGTATTTAATAGATCCCCTAGCTCTGTCTGGGCCTTTACAAGATTCAAATAGATTTCTTGGTTTTTGGGATTGTCTTTGTGCTTTCTTTCCATGGAATTCAGTGCTCCAGACAGCTCCTCAATTCTTTTCAATTTTTGTTTTTTTTGTTGAGTGGCATGGCTGATTATCCAACCACGACATGTTGCTTTATATGCTTCCCATACCATGGTAAAAGATGAGACACTACCGGTATTTATTTTAAAAAAGGCTTTTGTTTTTCTTTTGATTTCTTCAATGAACTGAAGATTCAACAATAAGGAATTGTTGAATCTCCATTTACTGTTTCTGGGAGGACAATTGGAGTGAGAAAAGGATATTGAGATCGGTGAATGGTCGGAGTGAATAATGTTATGTATTTTGGTTTCCCAAGTGTTACTTAAAATATCTTGGGATGACCAAAATGCATCAATTCTAGAATAACTCTTATGAGGGTTAGAATAGAAAGTATAATCTCTCTCCAAGGGGTGAGTTAATCTCCAGACATCAGACAATCCTGCTCCCTTAAACATATCCACCAAAGCTTTAGAGGTTATTTTATCTGTAGAGGATGGTATACTTGATTTGTCTATACTCGGGTTAGCTACCGCATTAAAATCACCCCCTATTAGTATTGGAAGACCAATAAAATTGGCCAGATGTTCTGTAATTTCATTAAAAAAAGGGCTAGGGTTAATGTTTGGTGCATATATATTTACTAATACAATTGGCATTTTAAGTAGGGTAGCTTTCAACAGTATAAAGCGACCATTTTGATCTTTAATTACTTTGTCTACAATAAAATCCAAGTTTTTATGAATTAAAATAGATACACCACAGCTTTTACTGTTGAAACCAGAAGAAAAAACCTGCCCCACCCATTTTTGTTTTAATTTAAGTGATTCATTATTTAATAGATGAGTTTCTTGGAGTAGGGCTATATTTGATTTCAGGTGTGATAGGTGTGATAGGATTCTTGTGCGTTTGACTGGACTATTGATCCCTTTAACGTTCCATGATGTAATATTTATTTTATTTAATTGTAGGTCAGCCATGATTTGGTCTAAAATTTGGTCTTAAATTGTAAATTACGTGGTAGGCTTTTTCTAAGACGACATGATTAATACAAGTAGCGTTGGAAACAAGAGTGCAAAGGTAAGTTTTTTCTGAGCTAACATGATTTACATAACAAACATACAACATAAAAATGTAAAGGCAGTGAGTAGACCTTAAAACAAAAAATAAAATAGACAAAAGAAAATATAAAATACAAATAGACATGGCTAAACATCTAGGCTTGAGTGCCATGTACCCTCTAAGAGAGAAAAGAAAAAAAAGAGGCTAGCTCTCCTAACTCTGGAGAGCAAAATAAAATTGCTCAGTCCGATATATGACAAGTCTAAGATCAATTTTATGTCTTCCCATTAAGACCAGGCTTAATTCTCTATTCATAGTCATCGCAGCTATTTATAGACTTACAAGGCAATAGCCTATTAAAGTAAAGAAGTTATATAATAATGGTAACAATAATAATATAATAAGTCAAATAAGGATGCCAATAACTACTAATAAGTTACTCTAATTAAGGCAGGTAATCTTTCAGTCAATGCAGTCAATGTTACGCTTAAGACCATAGGTAAGAATATGCTTGAGGTGACATTGGAGGAAGGACCTCAGGGAACAGGCTTCTCCTTTTCAGTGCTGGGATTGCTTTATCTAGCCTATGTGACAACTAGACTATTAGACTAAACAAGCCATTTCGGGCGGTAAATAGGCTAAAAATGGAGGACGTCAAACAGAATTTGCTCTCCGGAAAGTTCAAAACTACTGAAAACCATGCAGGGAAATCGTCGGTATGGAGGCATTTCGATTTAGTCGTTAATGCAGAAAATAATTAAGCAGTTGGTTACGTAAAATGCAAAATGTGTGGGCTTCTGATGAGATATGACAGCAAGAAAACTGGAAATTCTGCCTTGCAGCGACATGTGGACAGAGGGTGCAGGATGCAGGCTGCCGGCGGTTCAGGGCTACTGCAGACTACTATGACCGGCTTCGCTACTACCTCCTCAAAGAAAATCACACAGCCGGCCAAAGCAAAGGTCATAGAGAAGTGCGTCGCATACTGTTGCAAAGACATACGACCATTTCGTTCCATTGCAGGACAGGGTTTCGTAGAGTTAGCTCAAGAGCTCATTAATGTCGGTGCTGCGTATGGACCTGTGTCCGCAAAGGACGTACTACCTGACCCCACATCAGTGTCTGGACGGTGCCACCAGCTGGCCACAGAGTCACGCAAGCAGTTAATTGAGCAGCTAAATGACATCTTTAGTCAAGTGACCACTGACATCTGGACCGAAGATTACCATAAATTAAGTTACATGACAATAACATGCCATTTCGTCACACCGTTATTCAACCTGGTCAGTAAAGTGCTGACAACAGCAGTGTTTCCACCAGAAGAGTCAAAAACGGGCGATAATATCAGGAGGGAAATGATCAGACTACTAGTCACAGAATACGGGCTGGACATAAGTGTGCTGAATAAAGTGGTGTGGGTGACCGATCAGGGCTCAAACATCATTGCTGCCCTCAGACCTTACCGACGGCTTGATTGTCAGGATCATCTTTACAACACTGTGCTGCGCCATGCCCTCGATCCCGCACAGCTGGCACAGGAAGCCCCAGAGGTTGCTGACACCCTGCAAGCTGCCAAAGCATTGGTGAAATATGTTAAGAAGTCGGGCTTGGCAGCTTTGCTGTCAAAGACAGTGATGCAGATGGGGGACACTAGATTTAGCACTGTATACCTCACGTTATACTCTGTCCGTTTGATATACCAAGAGCTCGTTGATAAGCTAGAAGGCCGTGGAGAACGCTGGAGGATTGATAGCGTGTCCCCAGATGTGCTCGACTATCTGGTAGACTTCCTGCGACCGTTCTACGAGGCCCAGCGTGAACTTGAGGGAGACCTGTATACAACGTTAAATCTAGTGTTCCTCTGGTTCGAGCGGCTGAAGCGCCACTGCAGGAGAATGCGAACTGACACCCCTTACCAGGCGATCATCCGCGAGAGGCATCTCGACTGGATCGCACGGAAGGTGTAAATAAAGGAGCAACATAAAATCGCCACTTTCCTTTGGCCAAAATACAGTCAGCTCAGAATGTTGACGAGTTCTGAAAGAGACGAGCTACATCAAGTGGTTCGAACCCAGTTGAGCGACATTGACACCGAAGTGACAGCCGCAGGAGATGGACCCGCACCCAAGAAAGTTACAGTGGACTTCGAAGACTGGGAAAATCTACCTGTGGCTGTCATTGATGAAGTGGAAGTGTATTCAACGCAGAATCACCTGATGCACAACGACATGGATCTTTTGGGCTGGTGGAGAGAACACCATCTCACTTATCCGAAGCTAGGTGTACTTGCTCGGGGCATTCTGACCATTCCAGCGAGCAGCAGCAGCAGCGAACGGAACTTTAGCGTTGCTGGAAGAACCATCGACCAGAGGAGGACAGCGCTGAAGCCATCCACGGTGGATGCTATCCTCTTCCTCCACGACAACTCCAAATAAACCACGATGGTTGGATTATGTAAATAGTTCCAGTTAACGGTTCCAGTTGAGTTCAAAAGTTAATGAATATGAAGACTTGACAATCTTCAATGGTAAGACTCAAATGTTAGTCCTATTTGAAATGCTTGGTTTTAAGCTATGTCTAATGTTGACAGACTGCAGGTTAGCTATGTTAAAATAGGACTACTGTCTTAACGCTAGGCTAGGCTACTATGTTTAGCTTATTATGGTGAGTTGTTAGTGTTCAATGAAGGAGTGCAACTCTAGCCTACTGTGTGTGTGAAGAACTGATGAATCTGATGACACTGCCTAATATTGTGTGTGTGTCTGTTATCTACCAATAAAACAATGCCTTTTGACGGTCATTTAGGTGCCCAGTGTCCACTAAACAGGCAAGCTGTAACCATGGTAACAACAACTGCGTGACAGGGAAACACAATGTCAGTGCTTCAGTGCCTTACATTAACTGCGTCGGGCTCGGGTCAGGTTCGGACATACAAAGCAGAATGCCTGTCGGGTTCGGGTCGGGCTCGGTTACTACTATCTCGGACTCGGTCAGGTTCGGACAGAAATATGCGGCCCGATCCGCACTCTAATCCACACACACACACCTCTCAATTTGTGTTTCGTAAAAATAATCCACAAGTATGTGTTTTCCATCCACACACAAACACCTCTCAACTTGTGTTTCGCAAATCATTATTTGGATGAATGCAAAAATTATATTCACAAATGCAAATAACATTTACAGATATGTTTCCAATGTTCACATGTACAAATAAAAAGCTTGGCTTGCGAACTGGCGAATCTACATTTGCCGATCGAAGGACACGCTTGATCTGCTTGGATTTACGGACAGAATTTTGAGACAAATATTCCGCTGTTTTTCACCGTGTCGATTCACGCTCGCTTAACTTGCGATTCGTAAACTAAACTTCTTCTTCGGTGCTACTTGTGTGCTGTAACAAAGTGAAAATGCTATGTTCTGAAATGCTTATTTGACGACGTAATTGCTAGCTAGTCAATGTTAGCTAAACCGCATACTTTAACTCGTGGAGTAGCACATGTTCAGAATGTATTCATGTTGTCAGCAATATATATATATACATCTTATCGACTCTGTTACTTTCTGTATGTGTTTATACAGAAATGTGTAGCGCATTATTTGGGCTGCTATCAGTTAGCTTTTTAATGGGATATTACGGCTACTAAAAGTTAGCTAGCATAAGCAAGCCGCAACGTAGCTTTTCATTAGCAGATGTACGCTCATGCGCAGTCCTTAAGGCAGCACGCACACTGCACGTGTAAGAAAAGTACTGGGCGTGTTCGGCTAGAGCCGATTTACGTCATATCTGCGTCGGCCTGCATCGGAAACTGTTCGGAATCAGTTGTCTCGTTATTTCGGTTCCGTACTCTAACACTTTGAGTTTGAAAGGATACAATGACAATGAGGTTGAAGTGCAGACTGTCAGCTTTAATTTGAGGGTATTTCCATCCATATCGGATGAACGGTTTAGAAATGATAAAACCTTTTCTAGGTGGCATCCTATGACAGTGCCATGTTTAAAGTCACTAAGCTCTTCAGTACGACCCATCCTAATGCCTATGTTTATCTATGGAGATTTCATGGCTATGTGCTTGATTTTATGTACCTCTTAGCAGTGGGGGAGGCTGAAACACCTGAACTCAATACTTAGTAGGGGTGTCCACATACTTTTGGCCATATAGTATATATATATACACTGCTTAAAGAAATTAAGGGAACACTTAATCAACTCCTCGTGTAATATCTCCTCCACGCTCTTGAGACTGTGCTGGGAGACAATAGGTAACCTAATTATCGGGGTTAATAGTAAATAGTAAATCTCACTGTACTGTTTTAAGGCTGATCGTGAAAAACGAATAGCCCAACTAAAATGTTCCGTGAAACAAATATATATATATTTATTTATTTCATATTTCGTCCTAAAACCGTCATTAAATAACGTTATTTACACAATGAGAAATTTGCAGAAATGTGTAGCTAACGTTAATCTAAAATGTAGGCTATTGCCTGGTGGATTATAAATGAATAATTTTAATTGAAAATCTTACTCTTAGTTTAACTAACCAGGAATGTCATTATTGTAGTGTAGTTGGCCTATATCACATCATGAAAAGTAAAGCTATTTCTGATTATTTGCGCCATGCTTCTATCAATAATACAAATGGGCATTCTGATAAGGTCTGGGGTAATTTAGGGTACCCCTCTCCGCAGGGAAGAACAAGTTGTGATTGGCAGACGGTGTCTGACTGATAGCACAACATTCTTTAGTTTGATCACTTTAGTAGCTAGTTTCAGCACTGGATTAGACGTGTTTCTGAACAAACTTTGTATTTCATAATAATTGCAAGTATAAGTGGCATTGCTGAAAATGAACGAATAGGCTGGTAACGGCATACTTTACGTAGTCTAATGACCTCAGTCGACTGGGCCAGATTTCGCTCATTACGCCGCTTACAAAAATACACAATTCCACACAGATAGGCCTACAGCATGACATCATTTAACATTAACGTTGCCCTGCATTGCTCTCTGACAATAAGCAGCTGAAGTAACTACGTCAGTTAGTTCCCTTCTGGAACTGAATGTGCTATACCTAGCTAGTTACATGGATGATCACTTGCTAGATAAACTAAAGAGAGTCAGCAAACTAACTTACGTTAACACACGTTAACACGTTGCTATGATAACGTAGGCTAAATTCCCTCGTTTTTTTTTTGACGTTCAACTACGTTCACATAGCTAATTAGCTGAAGGGGCGTTTCTTGGAGTCTGCAGCTGCAGCTATGTAAACTTGGAAAAGTCGGTGCTGCGTGAACTAAGGCGGAAATGACAACAGAAGTAAGTAAGTAAGTAAAGTTTATTTATATAGCACCCTTCTCAACACGAATGTACAGAGTGCTTCACAGAGGTTAAGCAGGCGCCTTTCCAGGCGCCTTAGCAGCGGTGCAGTTGCTCTCGGGCGCCTTCAACAACATCGCCGCGCCTTCAAACTAACCAACGACAGAATTGGTTAGAGAGCGAGGAGAGAGTGGTGTTTCCTCACGACAAACGCGGATAATTTCACAATATCGCCACCTATCTCGGCGTATTGATTCTACTCTCAAAAAAAAAATCTAAATTAAATGTACCCCTCCCTAATACGTGATATCGCGTCATTGTTTACAAAGACTTCCGGGTAGAAAACGCGCGCGTCATTTGTATACGGATTAACAACGGATTGTACACTGCGAACTTTATACCGAATTCATTTGTAATAAAATGCCAAAATCTTGCTGTGTGTGGGGATGCCGAATCACAATAAAGACTGGAGAGGGTGTAGGTTTTTTTAGATTCCCATCTAAAACGAGCAAAAGTGCTCAAAGGGAGCTGTGGGTACAGAGATTGAAGCGGGAGGACAACGCCAGAGAAAGACATCTACACCGTAGAGAAGGAGGGTTAACTATAGGAGGACTTGGCAAACTGTGGGAACCGAGCCTTCATGACAGAATTTGTGGAAAACATTTTGTGACAAGTAAGTATTCTTACTCGTGGATTTGATGTTATCTGCTGTAGTTTTCCTAAGTTCTTTCTAGAGCCAGAGAGTAACTGTAGCTAACTAGCTAGCTAACGTAACGTTAGCTAACGTTACTTGCGCCTGAGAGATACGACCACATCACACCAGTCCTCAGATCTTTACACTGGCTTCCATTGTACCAGAGAGTTGAATTTAAAATTATTTTATTAGTCTATAAAACCCTAAATGGCTTGGGGCCAAAATATCTCCTAGATCTTCTTATACCCTATGAACCATCAAGAACCCTTAGGTCATCTGGAAAGGGACTATTAACTGTTTATAGACCTAAGACAAAACACGGTAAAGCATCATTCAAATATTATGCTTCCGACACCTGGAACAAACTCCCAGAAACACTTAGATACACCCCAAATGTGGCAACTTTTAAATCCAGGCTCAAAACGTTCTTGTTTTGTAGGGCTTATGAACACTGACTTTCTTTACTAAGAGTAGCCCCACAAAGGTGTAATTTTAATTGTCTTATCCATTATTGTTTTTATTCAGTTACTTCTGTTTTCTGCTGCAAATCTTATTGTCTTATCTTTTTATTTAT
The DNA here is from genome assembly GCA_022702515.1 of Ilyophis sp. 1 JC-2022. Taxonomy (NCBI): domain Eukaryota; kingdom Metazoa; phylum Chordata; class Actinopteri; order Anguilliformes; family Synaphobranchidae; genus Ilyophis; species Ilyophis sp. 1 JC-2022. The sequence continues at coordinate 73,653,893 of CM040403.1, read as the reverse complement.
TTATTTATTTTTAGATTCTTTATTCTTATTGCCTTATCTTTTTATTTTTTTTAATGAATTTTAATGATTTCCTCGTTTAATCTTGTTATTGTATATGTAAAGCACATTGAATTGCACATGTGTATGAAATGCGCTCTATAAATAAAGCTGCCTTGCCTTGCCTTGAGAGGAGAGAGAGCAGACAGTCTGTATGAAGCAGACCACAGAGCAGGGAGAGACAGTGAGTTCCAGTGCTTTATTGATTTTCATACCTCAGGTTGTGATCAGTGACAGGGAGACCAGGCCGTCTCCACAGGCAACCCCCCTCACACATACACACACACCAGACCCATTCACCAGTCATGCTAGTCTCTCAATAACACACAGAGATGTCTATCATAGACACACTGGAGACTCACCAGAGAGAAGATAATGTTATTTAATAGTTATGAAGTCGGCTGATGTTTAGATACAACTTGAGTGCCATGTGGTTAGGGCATCCAAAGTGATAGCTATAAACACATCACCTGCTTAGACGAGATGACCTGTATTTAGATAGTCAGCCAGCCCTGTTCAATGTTGAACGAGAGGCAATTGTCAGGCTAAACGTTATGACAGGGCTACACTAGACGACACAATTTGTCCTTGTAATTTCTGTAACATGGCTGTTTTCACATTTGTAACATGATTTTTTCCTGTATACAGGGAGGCCAAATGCTGATCCTGACCACCCAGACTTTGCACCTTCCCTTTTCCTCGGCCCAGATGCGTACAGTGACCGAGCAGATCCGCCAGGAAAGAGAGGAAATGACAATGTGGAGAGATATGACCGGGCCTGCAAGAGGAGATCGCTGGATACCAGTGCTGAAGGACAAGAGGCTGGCCTCCAAGATGCATCTCCTGAGGAAAATGTTGGAGAAGTGGAATGTCTTCGGAGGGAGAATGAAGAGCTTAAAGGGGAGGTGGCGACGTTAAGAGCTGAGAGGGACTACTACAAGGGGCTGGCTTCAAAATCCTTCTCAGTCACGGCTTTCTCTGAGACTGAGCACAGTACAGAGCAGGACAGGAAGAAGAAGGAAAAAACATTTACCTTTTACACAGGACTGCCAAGCATAACAGTTTTTTTCTGGATTTTAAATTTAGTGACCGAATTCATTACAGAGAGAAGAGTCATTACAAAGGCAAACCAGCTCTTTTTAACTCTAGTAAAACTACGTCTTGGACTGACCAACATGGATTTAGGGTACCGTTTTGGAGTATCAGCCACATGTGTTTCAGGTGTTATAAATGAATTAATACCAGTGCTTGCTGAACGTTTACGGTTTCTGATCTCCTGGCCATCCTCTCAGGTGCTTAATAAAAATAGGCCATTGAAATTCAAGAGTAGTTTTAAAAAATGTGTTGTGATTATTGACTGTACTGAGTTCTTCATCGAGAGACCATTTAACCTAAGAGCAAGGGCACAGACCTGGAGTAACTACAAGCATCACAACACACTTAAGGCTTTAATAGGTATTACACCCTATGGGGCAATTTCATATGTCTCAAAAATGTGGGGGGGGAAGAATCTCTGACAAGGACATAACAGCACAATCTGGCTTCTATGCACACATCAAACTAGGTGACCAGGTGATGGCTGACAGAGGTTTCCTTATCAGTCAAGAGTTAGCCAAACATGGTGCTACCATAGTCATGCCGCCCTTCCTCAAAGGCAGACGGCAACTCCCAGGACATGCAGTGCAGAGAGCTCGTCAGCTGTCTGCTTTACGCATACATGTTGAGAGAGCAATTGAAAGAATTAAAATCTTTGCGATCCTTAAACACACCCTCCCTCTTTCTCTTGTACCATTGTCAAGTGACATTTTAACTGTTTGCGCTGCCCTGAGCAACTTGAGACCAAAACTTATTAAATGAATGCAGGTCACTGAGGGGTTGACTTATTTTAAATTAGTGTGTGCAAACCCCAACTATTAAAACTCCTTAAATATGCAAATGATATGGGTATGGTTGGTCTCTTTTCTGAATATTTATCTATGTGATGATAATGATCTCTCCCATCCACTTAAGGCCTAACTTATACAAACTTAATCCACTTTACCGGGAATTTGAAAGGCTCTCTTCAGGTCTGTTTTAGAATGCCTATTCTCACACTTACAATATCTCATTCATCCACTTGATTTTCATTCATTTTCTATCCAATGTATGATGTACAATTTACTCGACATCACAATGCTTTCATTCAATTATCATCCAAACTAACAATTTGTACATACACAATTGTGGTAATAAACAATGATCCATTCAACAAAGTGTCCATGTATTATGTTTAACCTTTTATTTATTTTTCATCAGGGAGAACATACTGAGATAAAGAGATTAAGTGCTCAACTCATAAATATAAGGGTAACTGGGATCTGGATCCCACAAAAAAGTGTTCTAGACAGCATTCCAATAATGCGTTTGTTTTGTAATTTATTTGGACTACACGGTCACATTTTGGCTGTGGCCTTCCTCACCGTGTTAATCATTCTAGAACATACATTACTGAGACAAAGGTCTCTTTTACAGATGTGCCTTGTGTTAAAATGCAAAAGAAGGGCATAAAACAAGGACATACCGAGAAATCAGAAGGCACATTTAAAAACAATTACATACAATATTTTCAAAAGAATCAGCAAGGAGCTTTCTAAAAACTCTGAAAGACACTAGTGAAGGCAGCTTGGATGACTCTTGGAAATCATTCCATAAAATGGGGGCAGAAACACTTAAGGCTGATCTACCTGTTTCACGGTTTAATCACAGGCCACTGTTTTGTGTGCAGGTTGCACAGAGCCAGTTATTACTTTTCCGTTTCACTCCTACGCAACTATAGTGAAACACCTTCACAGGACAAGTATCGCTAGAACAGATTATGGTCCTGCCAAATGTGGGTCTGTTACATGTGCATATTGTTGCATCACCTTCCTCTTCACCACTGTGATTCCCTGGAATCCCAGCCATCAGTGCAGGAATGAGATGGGCCTCCACAAACCTTTGCAAAAAAAAAAAAGTTTAACTTCATCAACTACTGGGGTACAAAATAACATAATAAATCACCAGTAAAATAAACCACATATCATGTACCGTTTAGTCTCATTCAAAATCCGCGCGATGCACTCCTCATCCCAGGGGACATTCAAGATCAGAAGCCCAGGCTCGGTCCAGATGACAAAGTGACAGTCATGTGTTCCAGTAACCAGCATTTGTGTTTGTACTTGCAGATAGTACTGGTGTGTCTTCTTTAAACAACCCTGGCTATCTATACAGAACTTTGGGTCTTTTGTTTCGTGGAGCTCTGCTGGAGACAAATCCTTATATTTGTAAGGGCACTTGATCTCGAGCGTTGACTCTCCATGGCAGTCACAGCTTATGAGTCCGTCAGGGGAGGCGGCCAGGAAAGGGTAGGGCTCATAGACCACAAGACCTGCTCGTCTCAAAACCAAGTTGGCATGCAAATCCTTGACAGCTCTATAGTACTCCTCCCGTGCAGTGTCTTCATGGTCTATCCCCCACTTGACAGATGCTACATGACTAATGTCACGTACATCATTCTGCATGATGACCTTAACAGCTGAGGCACCATTACGGCCGATAATACGGTGAACATTGCTAGCTGTCACTCGTCCTCTTCTGTGGAGATTCCAGAGCGCTGAGCGTGACTGGTCAACAGTGGCTTGGGAGAGGTGGGTCACCTGTTGGTTGGTGGGAGTGAGATCAGCCACAATTTCCTGTGCTGAATAACTCTCCAGATTGTGAAACCTCACTGCCCTGTGGGGGGGTGGAGGATAAAGATCCTCTGACTCTGATTGTGAAACCTCACTGCCCTGTGGGGTGGTGGAGGATAAAGATCCTCTGACTCTGATGCAGAGTCAGTATCACTATCATCCCGTGGTACAGCTGCTGATGAGGGGAGGATATGTTTAAGGTCATCCAGAGCCTTGTGCCTTTCTTCATCAGACAACCCCGGTGGTCTTCTCTGGCTCTTGCGTTGGTGGTACACAGATTTCCCATGCTTTGGGTGAGACAGGTCAAGATTTTCTGCTGTGCAGCTTGGCAATTTCTTATTGCTCACATTCCATGTGTATTTTTTATCTGTGCAAGAGACTTCATTGTAGGCTGTATGTTGTGTGCCTTCAACAGCAAATAAAACAGCAGCAATATGGCTACATGCTTCACCTAAGCCTGCTGCACATGTGCAATGACCAGCTACTACATAGCCATGCCTGCTGTCTAAACACAACCAGGGGTGGTAAGGGGACTCACTGAGACGCTGTCCAGGGATGACAGTTGCTGTAACAAAAGTGGCTGTGCTTTCTGGTGTGATGTTGTGTTGCCTTAAGTTTTTGACATGGCCAGACACATAATAATTATAGGCTTCTAATGACTTATATGCCCGCAAAGCCTCACCAGTGAAGGGACCTGGAGTATTTATGAGGTAGTTATAAATATCCATGTATTGGACAGGAGGAAGCTTAGCAGGGTCAGTAAACCACCCATCACTGATATTATAGGGGTCTGGGAGTGGCACGATGGCATCACCAACATGGAGCTGCAGTTTCTCTATATAACGATCATAATCTGCTGTGTCTAGGCCAACAGCATAGGTGGACAACTGACTCATCTTTCCTTTGCTGTGGGTGGTCCTGCCTGTCTTGGGCCTCTTCTTATTTACTCCTGCTTCTTCTCATCTTCCTCCTCTCTGCCTCTTCTTATAGGTTACTCCTGCCTCTTATTTACTCCTGCTTCTTCTCATCTTCCTCCTCTCTGCCTCTTCTTATAGGTTACTCCTGCCTCTTATTTACTCCTGCTTCTTCTCATCTTCCTCCTCTCTGCCTCTTCTTGTTTAATCCTGCCTCTTCTTATAGGCTACTCCTGCCTCTTATTTAACCCTGCCTCTTATTTACTCCTGCTTCTTCTCATCTTCCTCCTCTCTGCCTTGTCTTGTTTAATCCTGCTTCTTCTTATAGGCTATCCTGCCTCTTATTTACTCCAGCTTCTTCTCAGCTTTCTCCTCTCTGCCTGTCTCACCCTGGTTCAATACTTTTTCTGTAGAGGTGAATAACGTGAAAATAATGAATGAAAACCAGTTCAACAATCGCCATTTCCAACATCTTTCATATATTCAGGCAGATCGTCAACATAAACACACCACTTAACGTTACTGGCTAGAGGCTGGTTTGCGAGGCTATGTCACTACTGTGTATCTAACTTTGACAGCTAGCCCAGCTAATCTATTTGTATGATGGGGTAGGTATGGCTAATTACAAAAATGTGCACCCACAAATAGTAATGTTTGTTCGATCATTGTTTTTGTAGACTTTACAAACATATTATTCTAAACAAACAACGATATATATAGCTAACCTCTCGTTTGTCATTATTGTCCTCATTCAAATGACGCGCCGGTTTTCTACCCGGAAGCATTTGTAAACAACAACGCGATTCCCCGTATAGTGTTCAAACACGGGTAGGCTATAAGAGTTATTTAGTCAATCTTACAATGTAACAGCAGTAGTCTATTTCCCCCCTCTTTCTGGTCTCTTATCTAATTTCACAATTAATATTTATTTTGTTGTTTTTCTTATTGCTCTTATTTAAAAAAATATATTATTTAATACAATCCTTTTTTTGTACTACAATTAATGTGATTTTGTTTCATAATGTGAGGTTCTAGTATAAGCCCAACCTATCGAACACATTTCTGTACATTACTTTTGTGTACTTGAATTTATTTTTTATTCATACAAATAATACATAAATAAATACGCGTTTTGGGAGTTTGGGATTGTAGCACATACGGTCACTACTGTGGTTATTATATACTGTACCTTACATGTACTTTCTTGAGATAAACCAATATGGATGTGAAACGTACCACCAAATGATAACACATTAATTTTTGTCAAAGTATTTGGGAAGTTACCTCATTTATATTTCTCTTCACCATCCTTATCAGCTTGAGTTATCAGTAAGACAACTCATTCGGATCTGAAGGGATGTTCTGCTGATGTTCTTCTGTTGAGAAGTGGAGTTTTCCCTATCTCCAGATGGGACAGTGTATAGGCAGACCTCTGCCTGTCACATTCCAGCAGAGGGGACCACATACAAATAAGCCAATTCCATAATAACATGAAGGGAAGGACGGATTAAACAATATTATGTAACACATCCTGGCGCTACCGTGCTGTACATCCACTTTGCAAATTGTTGAAAGATTAATGATTGAGATTAAAGATCTAACACTGTTATTATGGCTATGGGTTCATTAGATGTGGGTGTTCTGGTCTCCAAAACAAAACCGATAAATTATACTAGCAATTAAGACCACATTTTCAGAATATTTATTTCACACAATATGGTGACATTCACAAAAGGTAAATAAACTGTAGGACTATTCCCCTCCACCACCATTCAAGCCACAACGACACCGGGTTCTTTCTGTCATTTTGTATGTTTATTGTCAAATCAGAAATATACGAACAATGATTGGTGACAGGTAAAAGGAAGACAACATGTTGATATTGGAATACATCTTATGCAAATACAATTCTATTTATCCATACGTTACCATAACTGGCAAGGAAAATGTCATCTTTCTTGACATTGTTCCCTCAAAACACATAACAACTCCCAGTATCCCAATGTCCCTATATGTACTATATTAGTTATTCATTCATATAAACTCAATTTATCTTGTAAAAGACATTGAATGGCATTCAATTCAATACGTTCATTGTCAGGGTCCAAAGGGACCACGTGCTGTCATGTAATTTGAATAAATCATGAACACTGACATTATGAGTAGCTGAATCACCTCATTTTTTCCTATGTTTTAGCTCTGTACTCCAGCACTTTTGATGTGAAATGATACAACAACTGTGAGGCTAAAGTACAGACTGTAAGCTTTAATTTGAGGGCATTCTCATCCATATTGTAACTGAAGAAGGCTGGAGTACAGGCCTGGCATAGCATCACCAGTGAAGATACCCAGCATCTGATGATTTCTACAGCTCGCAGACTTCAGGCATTCTTGCATGCAAAGGACATGCAACCACCAAGTATTATTCTTTCATAGCAACATAATTAATGATTATGATTAATACACTTTCCCCTTATGTCACAAGGAATATATTCAATGCATTAACTGTACAACTAAAAAAAAAAAGTCCCATGAAAGAGACATTTCTCATTTATATTGGTACAGATATTCTGCAATAAAATATGCTTTAGAACCACCACTCAAAGGTCTATGAAAACATGCATGTAAGTTATGATACTTAACATAGCTACATAGATTCTCACATTACAATGTATGACTACCGATGGCTACGATGTCTTCTGGGTTTAGATTAACTAAAAGGACATGTCTACCATGTTTGCAAGTCTAAACAGAGATGGCAGGTGTAGTTTAGGCCATCTCATGAATTAACAGACAAGAAACAGCTGAATATGAGCAATAGACCATAAGCAGCCTAATGTTTACAGGTATGTTACCATAACAGATGACAGCTTAGCTAAATAATTTAGTTATTCGACAATGAAAGGGCACCCAGCGCTTTAATTCCAATGGAAATTATACGTATTTATTCAAGAACTTTAACTGGAGTTTCACTGTGGCACAATTCAGGGTGATAGCCAAAGTCGCGTAGCAAAAGATAAATATTGACTACCCGAACAATACAAGTTATGAAATAATGTAAGGCAGTATTAAAACAACCTTCATTCGTTATCCTCCATTTCTTCAAGATTTTGAAGTAAAAAGGACATCTGTGTCGCATCCAAGTCCTCCGCAACCACAAACAACACGGCTAATTCCTCCATGTTGTTTTTCTCCCAGCCGGTTTCAGAAACGTCCGAAACTGTCCCAGTTGGATCTGCTCAGGCGATTTTCATTTCCGCCTGAGGCAGGTAAGCCAACTGCTCACCGATGTCTACTCGAACACGCCCACTATTCCTTGTACTGGCTTACATTTAAAGGGGAATGTAGTTATTTCCAGGGTTATTAGCACAGTAAAAACAGTTTGTGTTACTAATTCTATTCCCTTATAGTGAAGAATTCTTATTGCACTGTTTACTCTTTGCCTTAATAAGTGCATATAAGTAATGTACGATTGTATGTATTTGCTTTATTGCAGAACAACTATAACTCTGCATACTAAAGTGAAGGTAAAGTGTGCTGGTTGTGGTAACAACAATAAACTAAGTCAACTTCAAGCCGATGTCATCAGTTCTTACCGGGCTGCCTGGGGCTATACAATAGCAACAAGAATTAGCGACTGGCGCTATCTAACAAATTGGTCCTTCGAGCCGGATAAGTGTACTACTCCAGGAGGATGTCGGAACAGCACAAGATATCGGAGCATCAGCCAGATCAAGAGGATTCAGTGGTCCACGCCCGGCGGCAGACCACACTCCCTGCTCATCTGGCAGAGTTTGACCTTGCCGGTCTAGGGCCACTAAGGCGTTTGTCACTACACAACCTACCACACGCTCCAACCAGTGACTATGGAGGAGAGGACTCACCACGAGAGCCCACAGGCACTTCCCTCCCCATGTCACCCATCAGTCAGCCCTCAATTCCAGATTTCTATCAACAGGTGACAGAAGAGCAGTGGGATTCGGTGTTCAAGGACATGCAGCAGGAGAATCGTACTCTCCATCGCGAAGTAAGTCAACTCTCTGAAACCAGGTCTGCATGGAGACAGACAACATCAGAAAACCAAGAGCTGTGTCGAAAGAGCTCGAACAGTTCCCAGACCAGGTGAGAGCCTTCAAAGAGATGAAAAGGGAGAATCAAGCTCTACTTGAAGAAATGCTGCAACTAAAGACCGTCATGTCAGAGATGTACTACTCATCAAAGCCAATCACCCGTCAAGAGCCACCCCCATGCAGCAGCACACCACAGAGGGTAAGCGGAGAAAAGGAAGAGAGTTACCGGTCACGAGTAGCTCCATCACGCTCAGGCTCACACCCCACGGTCTATGCAAGGGAGGTACGACAGCCAAGCCCAGACATGATGGTAGAGGTAGCATCGCGACGACTCGAACTGTCCTACTCAGCTCACCCACCAGCTCATCACACTCCACCACCATCATCAGCACGTCATACATAACCACCCACTCCACCTAATGAGAGACGTGGTTACTATAACGCAAGATGCAGCGGCTACTCACCGGAGCGTCAGACTGCACGCGTCCCCTATCAGGCACGTCCCACTCCACCGCCCACTCCACCCAGTGAACGACGTGAGTACTATGGTCCATCAAGACGGAGCTACCACTCACCTGAGCGTCATCGGGCGGCAGACGTCCCATACGATCACCTACCTGTACCCAGACGAGAGAACACATACAAAGGCCCCCGTCCTACCATTCCTGATCTTGTCCACCCCGACGCCAGAGAGTTTTCACGTCTCAGGATTGCTCTGGAGAACGTTCTGCCAGACAGTGCCTCTGAAAGGTTCAGATTCCAGGTTCTCACAGATCACCTGAAGCTGGAGGAGGCCCACGTCTCACGTCTCTCACCAAAATGTATGGGCAGCCTCACCGCTTAGCCCTGCAGCACATCGCCGAGCTGATGGATGGGGCAGACGTAGCAAGTGGAGACGTGAAATCCTTCCGCATGTTTGCCTTGCGAGTGCGCTCACTGGTGAGCATGCTGGAGCAGCTGGGGAGAAAGGGCCGAGTCGAGCTAGAGTGTGGCTCACGCGTTACTCGCCTATTGGGAAAGCTTCCCCATGACCTCAGATCAAACTTCAATAGGTTCATCCACCCCTTGAGGATCCCCATTCCCACCCTCATTGACCTATCGGAGTGGTTTGAATATGAAATTCAGATCCAGGGAGACGATGTGCATTCCTCAGGTCAGCAGAGAAGGGTGTTTGCACCTAAGAAGCGAGACCAACACAAGGACAAGAGACCAGCTAGGGCCACTATTCTACTCAGCACTGAAAAGCCAGCTGACGTCGAGACCAAGTCCTCCGAGAAACTACTACAAATTACGCCAGCAAAGGTGACAGATAGGGCCAAAGCTTACTGTCCATATTGCGATAACAATGATCACTTCTTAAATGGCTGTGCCAGCTTCAAGGTACTTAATAAGGAGAGCAAGGCAAGTTGGATCAAGACTAACAAACGCTGCTGGCGTTGTGGTAGAGCACATCTAGCAGCTAAGTGCACCCTCAAAGCATTATGCAAACTCTGTAACCGGAAGCACCTCCTAGTCCTCCATGAGGTCAATGAGAGAAAGGGGGAGAAGGACTGCGACAGCACACCCACTGAGAGCACAGCTCACCACACCACCTGTGAAACCCTTTACATCGACCGCCCCCTGGAGAGCCGCAAGGTGTTATTAAAGGTTAGTAAGGTCCTGCTACAGAATGGTGGGCGCTCATTGGAGGCCTATGCTGTTTTAGATGACGGGTCTGAGCGCACCATTCTCCTACACTCAGCTGCTCAGGAGCTCGGGTTGAGAAGTCAGCCTGAAGATTTATCCCTTCGCACAGTGAGGCAAGATGTACAGATCCTCCACGGGGCAGCGGTGTCTTTCATAGTGTCCCCAGCCTCTCAGCCAAATAAGTTATTTCGCATCTCAGGAGCATTTACAGCTGAACCGCTAGGCCTCGCAGAGCACACTCACCCAGCCAAAGCTCTCCAACAGCGCTACCATCATTTAGCCGGTCTGCCACTGCAACAGTTTGAAAAGGTACGCCCCGTTCTCCTGATCGGCTCAGACTGCCCACACCTGATCACCTCCATCGCACCAGTGCGATTCGACCCACCAGGCGGACCTGCAGCCATGAAGACACGCCTTGGCTGGACGTTGCAGGGCCCAGCCCATGGACTCAGGTACACTCTGTCACCTCATGAATGCCTCTTCACATCTGCCGCTTCGCCCTCGGCCGACCTGTATAATCAAGTAGAGAGACTATGGAAAATGGACGTGCTCCCATACCAGAACGAGAGAGCTGTCACAAGGTCCAAACAAGATCACGAAGCGGTCTTCCTGCTCAAGCAAAAAACAGTGCGAATCATGGTTAACAAAGTACATCGATATGTGACACCGCTTTTGCGCATTAAGAACATGCCCCACCTGCTTGCCCCCACGGAGGCAGTACTGCCGCATCTCCGCGGAACTGAGAAGAGGCTGGCTAAGGACCACGCTCAAGCAGCAACATACAAGGCAGAAATCCTCAAGCTAGAGCAAGCCGGCTATGCCATTATGCTGGACCCTGGCATGGAGGAAACCACAGCAGAAGCATGGTATATCCCGCATCACTTAGTGCAGCACAACGGGAAGAGTCAAGTGGTATTCAACTGTTCGTTCAGCTACAAAGGTGACAACCTTAACGAATACTTACTGACAGGGCCCACCTTAAGTCCTTCCCTGCTGGCCGTGCTACTCCGTTTTAGGGAGCACACCGTCGCCATCAGTGGCGACATCCGTGGAATGTTCCACCAAGTTAGGCTGCTCCCTGAAGACCGCCCCCTGCTCAGGTTCCTGTGGAGAGACATGGAACGGAACGACGCACCAAGTGTCTATGAGTGACAGGTCCTGCCCTTCGGGACGACTTGCAGCCCGTGCTGCGCCGTGTTTGCACTCCAGAGGCATGTCCAGGACCATAGCCAACCAGGTGAGGATGTTCGCGACACAATCGAACGGTCCTTCTATGTTGATAACTGCTTGCAGAGCCTCACCTCCCACGAAGCAGCTAAAGAGCTGGTGGATAAGCTAAGGAACCTTTTAGCTAAAGGTGGCTTTGATCTACGACAATGGGCGAGCAATGTCTCCTCAGTAATCAGCCACCTCCCCTCCGATGCCAGGTCGGACAGCAGCAACTCACAGGGTCTGCCCAACTCTCAAGAGTCCACACTCGGCCTCCACTGGCATTGTCCGTCTGACACCTTGTCGTACAAACATCGCAACATTGACTGCTCCGTAGCCACTATGCGGAACATATACAAAGTCTTAGCCAGCCAATATGATCCGCTTGGCTACATCGTGCCCTACACCACTCGGGCCAAGGTGTTAGTACAGCGCCTGTGGACCAAAAAAATGGAGTGGGATGACCCCCACCTGCCAGACGACCTCGTGCAAGCCTGGCGTATCTGGGAGGGCGAGCTCCCAGATCTTCAAAAGATTTCACTCCCACGGTGCTACACCAGCCTGGAAATGGACAAGCTAAGCTGTCAACGAGATGTCCACGTCTTCTGTGATGCCTCAGAGCTCGCGTACGGCTCTGTCGCTTCCCTGAGGACAGAAGACACTACCGGCAAGATCGAGACGGCTTTCCTGTCAGCCAGATCCAGGGTTGCACCTAAAAAACAACAATCTATACCCCATCTTGAGTTGTGTGCCGCGCTCACAGGTGCGCAGCTAGCTAAGGTCCTCAAGACGGAGCTGACCCTCCACATCCGTCACGTCACCCTGTGGTCTGATTCCACGACTGTTCTCACATGGATCCGCTCTGAGTCCTGCCGCTATAAGGTGTTTGTGGGGACCCGGGTGGCAGAGATTCAGGAGCTTACGGACCCAGACACCTGGCAGTGTGGAGACCAGCCAAAACCCTGCGGATCACCATACGCGAGGCAAAACTCTTCTCGATCTGGCTGGCCAGAGCAGATGGAACCGAGGTGCTCCATTCTTGAGACAGCTTATGGACCAGTGGCCGCAACGAGTAGCCCCTGCTGTAATCGAGCCAGACGGAAGAGTTCAAAAGATCTGCCTTCTGCGGCCTCACTGTTCCTGCTACAAAGCACAGCATCCCAAAAGTAAGTCAGTACAAGACCTTTGCTGAGTACCTAGAGGCGTCAGTCCAACACCTACATGGGGCGGCTGCGCACACGAATGACATCTCGGCGAGGGACTATCAAGAAGCGGATCTGATCATCCTCCAGCAAGTGCAACAGTAATGTTTCCCCACTGAGCTCACTCACCTTAGAGCAAGTAAGCCCGTGCCGTCCAGCAGCCGGCAAGCTGCACTTGCCCCAGAGTTCGACGACACTAGTCAGCTCATCAGAGTCGGAGGGCACCTTCGCCGTAGTGGTGACCTTGAAGAGGATGCCATTCACCCCATCGTCCTGGACTCGCATCATCCAGTCACAAAGCTGATTATTCAGGATTTTGACGCGAAGCTACATCATCCTGGGGCCGAAAGAGTGTTTGCTGAGGTCCGCAGAAGATACTGGGTGCTCCGCGGTCGAGAGGCTATTCGCCATCATCAACGCCATTGCACAGAGTGTCTGAAATGGAGAGGACGGCCAAACATACCAAAGATTGCCGACCTGCCTCCTGCACGGTTACGCCTCATGCGACCTCGATTGTTTTGGTCCCTACCAAGTAAAGATTGGTCGCAGAACTGAGAAGAGGTGGGGTATCAGCTTTAAGTGCATGACTACGAGGGCAGTGCATGTTGACCTCCTGACGAGCATAGATACCGACGCATTTCTGATGGCCCTCAGGCGCTTCATCTCTAGGAGAGGGAAACCCTTTGAATTATTATCAGACCAGGGCACAAATTTCAAAGGAGGTGAGCGGGAGTTACAACACGTCTTCTCTACGCTCCAGGCACAGCTCAGGGCCCAGTTTGCCAGCCAGCAGATAAGCTTCACCTTTAATCCCCCAGGTGCACCACTCTTTGGGGGATGCTGGGAGAGAGAGATTCGCTCTCAAGGCCATGCTTCAGGTGACCATAGGAGCCCAGTCTGTGACGGAAGAGGTGCTGAGAACAGTCCTTGTTGAAGTAGAGGGCATTCTCAATTCCAAGCCTCTGGGATACACATCATCCGACATTGCAGATTTGGACCCAGTCACACCTAACAGCCTGCTAATGGGTCGCGCCGATGCCTCCCTTCCCCAGGTTGTTTACCAGAGTCAGAGATGCTGGGCCGACGAAGGTGGAGGCATAGTCAACTCCTGGCTGATCATTTTTGGAAGCACTTTATCCAGCATTACTTGCCCGGTCTTCAAGCCCGGCAAAAGTGGTGCACAGATGGGAAGCAACTGCAGATTGGGGACATTGTAATGATCATTGACCAGCAGTTACCCCTCGCACTGTGGCCAGTTGGAAAAGTAATCTGTGTCATTCCAGGGGCGGATCACCGAGTGAGGACCGCTGAGGTGCAAGGGAAAGACAGGACATATGTTCGTCCAGTTGCACGTCTGATCTGTCTCCCTGCTCTGCCAGATGAAGATTAGCCCCCTTGATCCCAGTTATCTCCTACTGATATAGCCTTTTTAGAAGTGCGAATTCAGCTAGTAAATTCGGGGGCGGCTGTAAAAAAGGCCCTCTGTAAAATTGATTGCCTTTCCTTTTAATTAAGTACTTTCCTGTGACGATTCATGTTAACTCGATCCTGCCAATCGGAGTGCCTGTTCAAAGCTGCATAATGGCCAATTAGAGAGTTCCGGACCTCAGTGTATGGTTCGCCTGTATCTTACAGAGACGAGGGCTGATATTCACTGCACGTGAGATAAGTTTACTTTGTTCGTAGTGTTATGTGCGTGCATTGAACTGTAAGTACTGTTTATTCTGTCATTGCTGTCAGGAGTGTTTTGTGTGCTGTAACAAAGTGAAAATGCTATGTTCTGAAGTGCTTATTTGACGACGTAATTGCTAGCTAGTCAATGTTAGCTAAACCGCATACTTTAACTCGTGGAGTAGCACATGTTCAGAATGTATTCATGTTGTCAGCAATATATATATACATCTTATCAACTCTGTTACTTTCTGTATGTGTTTATACAGAAATGTGTAGCGCATTATTTGGGCTGCTATCAGTTTGCTGTTTAATGGTATATTACGGCTACTAAAAGTTAGCTAGCATAAGCAAGCCGCAATGTAGCTTTTCATTAGTTATAGGCAGATGTATGCTCATGCGCAGTCCTTAAGGCAGCACGCACACTGCACGTGTAAGAAAAGTTATATTCCTTGTACTGGCTTACATTTAAAGGGGAATGTAGTTATTTCCAGGGTTATTAGCACAGTAAAAACAGTTTGTGTTACTAATTCTATTCCCTTATAGTGAAGAATTGTTATTGCACTGTTTACTCTTTGCCTTAAGTGCATATAAGTAATGTACGATTGTAGCAACAAGAATTAGCGACTGGTGCTATCTAACAGAACTGCACCCAGGGGCGGGGCCAGGGGTGGCACTGGCCCCCACTGGAATCTGATTGGCCACCCCTGGTGCCCCCCCCTACCAGAACCGGATTATGATAGGCCATTGTCTTGTCAGTATCGATGAAAGAAGCCTCTGTAGCCCAATGGGAATGGACATAAAATGAGGCGGAACCAAAGTTGCAACTTCCAATGACAGAGCTAGCCGCGTCACTTCAGCATTCAGCAATCAACATTTTAACGTCTGCCGCTGAGAAGATGCAAGATCATTTGACGCTGTCGTCGTTGAAGAACAAAAGTGGAATATAGGTAGGTAAACTGAAGTTCAAATGTGTTCTTTTTACGTGGACTGTAATGGACTAGATAATAGAAGTTAAAAGGTAAATGCATAACGTAACTTCTAGATAGCGTTAGCTAGCTAAGTGAACTAAGTGAACTAAATCGCACGTTGAAAAATAAAAACAAACTCCTGTATTGTTCATAAAATCTTGCACATAAAACGCGAAATGTCCTTTGCGAAAAAGCGGCATTTAATTTATTCGCAGCAAGTTCGTTTTTTGCGAGTTTTCGTTTGAGAAACTATTTATCTATCCAATCATAACAAGTTTCCATGACTGACACCGCACTGCCACAACAAACTCCAACATCCAATATGGCGGACCAACTGATTTTATATGTGTCACAGTATAGCGTCCTCTTTGATAAGAGACATAATAGTTACAAAGACAACGATTTGAAGGACAATTTGTGGAAAACCATAGCCGAGAAAATAGGCTATGAAGATGGTGGGTTTATAGCTAAATGGTTGCAATACGCACAACTTGCTATCTGATCAGCTCCCATAGGTTATTAGCACTGGCTTAAAAGTCGTCTCCAGCTATTTTAGCCAGCTAACGTTAGCTAACCATTAGGTCTAACGTTAGCTAACCTTTAGATCTAACGTTAACATTGATAGCAGTTCATGTAAAGAAGATACCAAGCCAGTGGCGATTACACACAAACATAGCTTTTTTTTATTTTTTTATTTTACTTTCGGCGAGTTCATGTAGGCTACGCTGTCACCGGCTGGGTTGTTTGCCTTGGTGTAAACAAAGGATGAAAGCTAGCGAACCGCTATATGTGATATTGTTTCGTGGATATTTGCCGTAGTAATTGTGGGCTATAGGCTAACCGATGGAGAAAGACGACACGTAGGCTAGCTACCGGGTCTGGCCAGGGGCAGCCACTGTGGTGGAGGGAGAGAAAGGAGGAGGAGAAGTGCAGGGTAGAGTAGCCTATATAAAATGTTTTAGCTGTCACACGGTTGTCTGTGTGCCTGGCAAATAAAGTCTATAAAGTTCCCCAAAAATCTTATTCCGACTCCTGTGTGGATTTCCTGATCACTGATAGCCAAGTTATATAAATAACGAGGAAAACAGACGAGCTCTGCCTGTAGCGATCGTTTTGGAGAGAACTCTTCAGACTTCATGAGTTGCTACACTGTATAGACTACGACAAATTTATTTTAAAGATGTTTGCTGAAATAACGTAATGTATTGTTATGTTGTGGTTAACCCTTTATATTAGTGGAAGAGATCAAGAGGCAGTGGAACACGTATGTCCGTAAAAGGAGGGAAGAGAAGGAGAGCATGTTGTAGACAAAACAAACTTTACATAAGTAAAAACGGACACATAATAAGCCCGGTTCAATATTTTGCCAATGTAATTTAAGCATGCTCTGTTTTTAACGTTCTGGTAGAGGCAAAAAAAACAACAACCTTTAGTTCCGTGATTGACCGAACGGATAACCAGGTCGTCATCGCTCGACGAAGAGTAATCCATTTTTATTCGCACGGATTTTCAAACGCGAAAAAGAACGTGAGCTTTTCGTTTTTTCGCATCGTTGCAGGTGTGTCAGGTTTTTACGCAAAATATTCGCCGACGAATTTTTCGCATTTTCGCCTCGCTTATTCGTTACGTCCCCGATGTGTCACGGCCTTTATGGCTAAAGTTTATAAAAATGCAAAAAATATCTTCATATATATGGAGCCAATCCCCCCCACACAAATACCTTTGTTGCCCACCAGTCACAGAAGTGACCAGTCAAGAGCTAAATGGTTATGTTTTGTTTTTTTGTATTCATTTTATATTATATATTTTTAGGTTCAAAACCTCATTGTACTGTGTACTGTACAAACTACTGTGAGTATTGGAATATTGTACATAGCACTTTTCTATTTACTTTGCTTTTATGGCCTTTTATCCATTTTCATACTGTTAATATGTAAAATAGTTATTTATTTATGTTTGTATCTTTAATATTCTGAATAAACAATTTAACTGTTAAAACGTTAATTCTGACCTGGACTGTATCCATTTATTCTCATGCTATTTTATTTTAGGGGTGCTCTTAATATTACTGGTTGTCGCCACCTAATGGCCATTTATGTAGTGTAGCTACAGGCAGTTAGCTATAATGGTGTACAGATTTATTTATACTTTATTGTTTGGGTACAAACACATTTATTTATAATCTTACTTTTCTCTATACTACATGGGTATTGAAGATTTGCATGACTATTTAACTACCTGCAAAACTGTACACAGTAAGGGGACACTACACAATAAAGGGTAAATAAAAGGCATTATCTTTCAGTATATTGGTTATGATAGAAGAGTAGAATAATATTGAAGCAGAAGAATAAAATGGACATCTGAACAAGTGCTACAATCTTGAGGGGATATTCAACCATACAGTTTGGAAATGTATAATGCAACATTTAATATATGTACAGTGCCTTTGGAAAGTATCCAAACCCATTGGATTTTTTTCAAATTGTGCTATGTTGAAAGCTCAAATTAACATTTCAATTGACTTTTTTTGTTACTCATTCACATGAAGTGCTCTATAATGTCAAAGTAGAGAAAAAAAATACACCCTTTGCTGTAAAGGCTTAAAAATAAGCTCTGGTGTATCCAATAGTGAAATAATCTAAACATTTTACTCCACTTTGACATTATAGAGCACTTTGTGTAGATGAGTAACAAAAAGCCCATTTGAACATATCTTAATTTGAGCTGTCAAACAGCAAAATTTGAAAGGGTGTTCATACTTTCCGAAGGCACTGTATATGATTACCTAGAATCTGGGGCAGGTATAAAATAAAATAAAAAGGTTAGGCTAGGGTTAAGGCTAGGGCTAAGGTTTTGTCGGATAAATACACGTGTGTCTGCTGTACGCGGCAAAAAAAAAAAAAGGTAAACCTTGATGGCTGGCCCCCCTCGTCTGGGTCTGTGCCCCAGCCTGGCCCCCCCATTCAAAATGTTCTCGACACGCCCCTGACTGCACCTGAGTTGGCCCAGTGCTTCAGGAGGTTCCTCTGCTTCTTTCAATCGTCAGGCATACGCCAAGATGTCTATATACGTTGCAGATACATCAGACATACATTAGAAGTATGTTACTCATGCGCTATCAATGCGCTATCAATACGCTAGCTGTACGGTACACCTTCATGTCAGTGTATGTCAGCGTATGACCAGCCTACTCGACCTATGAGTAACGTACCTCTAGCGTAATTCTAGCGTATTCAGCGTATGCCTAGCGTATGCTTAGCGTATAAACCATACGTCCGAAAACACACAAAATTTTTAAGCATGCTTAAATAACTTTTTGTGCCTCGCCGTATGCCAGCGTATGCCACCGTATGCGACCGTGCTTGAAATGTATACAACCTATGCCTAACGTACCCCTAGCGTATGTCAGCGTATATCAGCGTATGAGTGATATTTTTCTAGTGTGAAAGCAAATATGAACACATTCAATACATATAGCTATTAGCTATACACAAAATAACATCCTGGCTAAGGCAAATAAACATGAACTAGTTCACGAACAAAGTATATAACCAAATAATTCCGTACGGTATGACTATGGAACCAGGACAGGCACGTGCAGAGGATGGTAGAGGGGCAGGGGCCCAAATTCATAAAAAGGCACGTTGGCGATTTTTGCAAATAATTAAATAAATATATGCCTGGAATTAAGATATTAAAATGTATGTATTCAGGGTTTTTCCTAGCAGCGACATTGGTTTTGGCGGTATGTAGGCTATGCGAGCGTACGTAGTGTGCAAGCAACAAAGTTTGTTGCATTAATTTTACCGTAAATACAGTTTTTGGAGTACAAAAAGCCCATGTAGACTTTGGTTGTAAAGTACCAGTAGGGTTGTGTTTAGGAGTTCGGTTTTAGAAATCAAAGGTCCTTGAAGCTTTTTCAATATTACACCATTTAGGCTATTTTGATAGCACACAAATAGAAAAATAAATAAACAACACTCTAAAACACAAATGTGTACAAAAGCACCGTGTGTGTTTTTACATAATCCACGTTTGCTGTTGTTATTTCAGCCCTAAATGCGATAGGTCATTGGAAATGTCGACTGTACGGGACTTTGGCGAAACGTAACAAGATAAACTCTTCAGGGTTAATCATAACACAATAGTAGGTGCACATCGCCTACAGGTAAGATATTTGGTTTTATTAACATATTTATAGCTACGAGAGATTTTGGAGAACAAAAATGAAGTGTCTTCTAAACCGAAAGTGCATCAGGTAGCCAGTAGCCTACAGTAAGCAATGGAAAATGCCGAATGCTTAGGCCTATTTGTACAACATTTAAAAAAGATATTATTGTTTCTAGCTATATCTGCATGATTTTCTTGTAAACGGTGCATTTAATGCATTTTACAGTCTAGTTGTAGCGAGGGTCGTAAGTGCTTTGGGCTATTAATAGCACCCTCTTATTGTATTACACTGCAGTATCAAACCTGCCGGTTTTCTTAAAGCTGTAGCCTAGTTTATAATTTAAGACAAACATGAATACTGTACTTGGGACCGATACATCTACCACTATAGTATGGGGTGCCAACGTGGATCGGGTTAAAGCTTTTACCTTTTCAGGAGTTAGGGCTTCAAAAGGTAGCCTAATTCAAAATTGGAGTGTGTTCCATCGAACTCGCTGCGCACGCTGTTTTTCTACCGAGTCACCCCAAAGATTTAGGTTGCACTCTGCCACAGAATAGCTGAGCCGCATTTCTATACACAGTATATGGTTCTATGCGTCTTCTACTCGTCTCCTAGTACTGATATATCACCATCCGCTAGCCGAAAGACCATATTGCACCCAAAAAATTTTATTAAATTCATTCAGATAGGACTTTATTTGCCGTTTTCTCAATTGTTGTCATTTTGGCAGTCACGATTTCAGTAAATTCTCCTCACATGTTACGTATTACATTAGCTAACTAGCTATCGAGACAATAAGACAACATTATTGTGGCGCGATGGTACCGTTCTTTTAAGTTCAGTGGATGGGACACAAGAACTCGACCATATTCCACTGATTCCCACATTACTAGCAAAATGTATCAATGATAGCTAGTTGGCACATTATGAGCTGTTAAATAGTTCAAGCATAGATAGACCCTACTTTCCAAATAGTGTCAAGCAATTCCTAAAGCACATTAATATCAATATAAAACAAACATTAGCAGTATATTTATACTTTGTTTGGCCACATACCTGATGTCTGCCTCAAAGTAACTCATCACACTGACTGATTCACGACTGTCGAGTTCCCTATGCGTGCGTATGCGTGCGCTCTTTCACCATAGAAAGGTTCGGTACCCACACAGTGCTCGCCGCTGCGGCAGGAAACCAGGAGAGAGGGAGGGTAGATTCTCAGAGTGTCCCTTTGGGCTTCGCTCTACAGAATATGTTCTAAGGGCCGGCCGGATTCAGAGATGGGCAACTTGAGTCGTGCGCTTAAAGTGATACTGAGGTCAAAAACCAACTTTTCTCGTTGAAAACTGATGTTTTGGGTTAGAATAGATCATACACAACTGTTTATGTCCGAAAATCTCATGTTTAGTCAAAATGTTTTTTTCTGAGTTTTTGTGTAGGCTTACCAATACGCTGGTTTCCGGGGATTCATGACATCACAAGATCCTTAACATAAAAATGGGTGGAGTTGTTTGTTTAGTAGTGAGGAGAGAGCATGAAGGGGGCTGAGTCAGTTCACCAAGACAGACCCTTTCACTTCTTGACCGTATGAATATTCATAATATGACTATGTGGCATCATCGTCATATGACCACACCTACTCACAAGTTCCAAAAGAATAACTGCATTTGCCTTTGTAAAATCTTGCCTTTGTGCATTGTAGATGCTCTTACGTGGTGGGGAAAGCAGTGAACTTATTAATACTGTGACAGAACAAGGTGGTTTGGACCCAAAATGCACGACTCAGAAACGTGAAATACAGTCAAGCCGGAAAGTCTGCCCACCCCTTTCACCTTCTCCACGTTTTATTACATTACAGACATATTCTACAATAGATTGAGTTCATTTTTTGTCTCAAAATTCTACACAAAATAGCCCATAATGACATGGACATGTTTTTAGAAATTTTTGCAAATGTATTAAAAATCGAAAACTGAAATTTCTCATTTACATAAGTATTCATACCCTTTGCTTTAACATATTTTTAAAGTATCATATTTAATATTTGGTCGCATATCCTTTGCATGCTGTTACTTCCTGAAGTCTGTGACCCATCAACATCAAAAGACTCGATATCTTATTTCCAGGTACTGTTACAAGCGATACTATAAGCTCTCTGCATTTGAATGGATCTCTATGGGAATTGGGGGGTGAGACTAGATTCAGCTGTAAATTACACTGGTACAGTATGGAACACATGGCTGGCTAAATGGCTGTAAGTCATCAAGGGTCTGAGCTATCGAACGAGCCCCAAACCATCACTCTGTTGCCAGATATGGAGTAGATTGGATGGATTCATTTTCCTATAGAACTCTATGGGGAAAAAAGTCAGGAGAAACGACCCTTAAAGGGATCCATCCACATCTACTCCATATCTGGCCACAGAGTGATGGTTTGGGGCTCGTTTGATACCTTCGACCCTTAATGACGTACAGCCATTTCCATACTGTACCAGTGTAATTTACAGCTGAATCTAGTCTCACCACCCATTTCTCTTGAACGTTTGTATCACAACATACCTGATGGCCACCTCCATTTAATTCATTAGCATATTGATGGTGGACAATTCGAGGGAAACCAGGAAATCTTTGTCTTAAATATAACCATCACATTAACGTGTGTGTGAGAATAGATGGAGCTAACATTACAGATTAGCCTCCGTTCACTAATTTACGACATTTATTCATTTAGGACAGCTTGATCGGAGTGACCGTGATCTCCTACATGCTCTATATCGCCATCTGGTGTTCTGAAACTACATAGTATACCTGTATATGTGTATTGTTGTTATGTATGTTTCATGCTTGTTTCCTTGTTTGATGTTTTGTGTGGGGACTGTGGATGGAAATTAGCATATTTGCTAAATCCGGTGTATTTACACTGCTTTATGTAGTGTTCATTAATATGCATTGTCCCGTCTAAATAAACAAATAAATGAAATAATGGGAAAATGCATATACATTCTACATTTTCCACAAAGAGCTACTAAACACCTTAAGCTCTGAACTCTGTGCATTTAGAAAGTCGACGGTCTGCTGAGTAGAAATGCCACGATGCGGAGACATCAAGCATAGTTTTTTAGGTACAAAGCAAAATGTACTTGGCTATGGGGAAATGTATTGTAATAGCGCCCCTCTGGTGGTGAGCTCTGGTACATACATGTGTGACACACAGACAGACACACACACACATACACACCGTTTGTTGTTATTATTCTCTTATTAGTGATTTACACACTTTCTCAATTTAAAATAAAAAATATTGTATGATGATATGAATTTAAACTGAGACTTGCACTGCTAATTTGAAGCGTAACCTATTGATGTCTTGTATACAGTTGTTATGTCCCTGCAATTTACCATTATGGGCAAATTTTAAAAAAAAGTTTGTCTAAAAACATTTCTTGTTAAGGTTTGGATTTTGTGTGCCCTGTATGCAACATTCATGTCCTTTGCCAGTCACATACCCGTTTAAGTGATGAACTGCATTACTTGTGGTTGTTTTATACTCGTGCTACAAGTTTTTGGCCTGTGCTACAAAACTATCAACCTCTGTAGCACCAGTGCTATGTGCAAAAAAGGTTAACGTACAGCCCTGAGTAGTCTTGAGGGAAGGGAAAAGATGGAGTGAAACGGAGTCTGTATCAATCACTGACTAATTCTGTGGTATCAGTCAATGGCTCTTTCGAGGTGGAGGACTTCTCCCCTCCGGAATCCTCTGGGCTTTCCACCGACCAGGAGTATGAAGGAGGAAATGGTCCGAAGCCCTATCAGTTTGAGCCATTGGGAGAAGTTTCTGAGTGGTAGTCTAGCTAATTATCTTTTATCCCGCTTGTGAACTAGATCTCCTTCTGCTTAAATCTATGTTATGCCCAGTATTGTCAGCACATATTAAGTCTAACCTACCCATACACAAACTACTTAATGAATAAAATAAATACATGAATACAATGAATAACTAAAATACGTAATTAATACCTTAAGTTACTCTGTAAATACGAAGAATCACGTCACACCATCACTCCATTCTCAAACGAACTCACTTTTTTAGCCATCTGTAACTTTATATCTAACGTAGGTATGCTACACGAACATGACAATAAAATATGTAAACGAATGCCAAGTGAAATTAAACGGCTGCTAGCAGAAGGCTATAGGCTAGAGGAGACTTCACAATCTGCTCAAATCGATGTTCTGCCCAGTAAGTTTGTCATCAAATATTCAGTTTGACCTAACGTTACCTGCAGATTATACAAACATGAAAAAATACAACACGTCGGCTAATGAATGTCAAGTGAAACTGAACCTACTGTGAGGGCCGACGGTCTGTTCCACTGAAAGTTAGCTACTCGTGCGTTAAAACACTTGGCTAGCCAGGAAAAACCTCCACTGTACTCCGGATGTAAAAAGATAACAACGCTTTATTGAAGTGAAATCTTTGTACAGGAGTGATCCAAAATAATATTCTTCCTAACTACAAGGGCTGGCTGTAATTGCCACAAAACAAACGCTACGTTACAAAAACTGTATAGCTTCAGTCTCACCGCCGACACAACACTGACCCACCTAGGCGCTCTTGATGTGACAGAGAAGTGCAATCTTCTTAAAGGGACAGTAGACCTAATATCTAACATGAGAACTGAGCTAGATAAAACTGTTTCCTATGCTTATCTATATCAAAACAGCATTCCTAATGCAGATAATAATATCAAAAGCCATCAATATAAACATATTTAGTGTAAATAAGAAAATACTCTATTATACAGCTAAACTGAATTCTAATTTCTCTGGAGGCTAAATCTGTAGGCAACTAGCCTATATAAATAAATAAGGTATAACCCTATTCTCAAAATTACATCTAGGGTACTTTGGCTCCTATATACCGGCCCCTAATTGTACTTCTAATCTGGAGACAATTACTAAACTAAAAAACAAGGAGCCAACAACTAAACACTAACTGAAAAGTGTCTCTGCTGCTGGAAAACCAAGTGCCAGAGGTTCTAGTACATGGCACATCGTAGGAGGACGATCTTTACAACCGCCTCATGCAGCCTCTTGGAGGAGACAGACCTTGGTGATGGGTCTATCTAACGTGGTTGTCCTCGTCTTGACACGGACCCGGCGCACGAGCATGTCAGGAACCGCCTCGATGACCTTGCCCAGGACCCAGGAGTTGCGGGGCGCAGAGTCATCGATGATCAGGACGACGTCTCCCTCAGCGAAGTTGCGTGACACCCGAGTCCACTTCTGCCGCTCTTGTAGCTGAGGTAGATATTCTCTTGTCCATCGTTTCCAGAATATGTCTGCAATATACTGGACTTGTTTCCATCTCCTGCGGGCGTAAATATCTTCCTTCACAAAGAGGCCTGGTGGCAGGGATGACTTTGACTGAAGGAGCAAGAGATGGTTGGGGGTAAGCGCTTCCAGGTCGGTCGGGTCACTGGAAGCCTTGGTTATCGGTCGACTGTTGATGATGGCTTCTGCCTCACACAAGACAGTGTGTAGGCCTTCTTCATCCAGAGCCTGGAGCTTTAAGGTGGTGCTGAGGATCTTCCTGACCGACCTGATCATCCGCTCCCAGACTTTGCCATGACGAAGGCAACATGAATCTTGTTGTCGTCGCTCTTCTGTAGTAGGTAGCTCACCATTCCGTAGCCTTCTTGGCTAGCATCTGCGAAGTGATGCATCTGGTTGAATGTTGCCTCGCCGAAGCCCTTGGGCTTGAAACACCGAGACACTCCGAAATCCTCCAACAGCCGGAGGTCCTCCATCCAGCTGGACCATTGTTGAGCGAGCTGCTCGGGAATGACATCATCCCATCCTAGTTTGAGTCTGCAGAGCTCTTGGAGGATCCTCTTTGCTGTCAAGACCACCGGCGCTAGGATACCCAGCGGATCGTAGATTGAGCCAACTACGGAGAGGATGCCTCTTCTTGTCGGTGGTCTTTCTTGTATGACAATCTTAAACTTAAAGTTGTCACTCTCAGTACACCACCGGACTCCCAAAGCTCGCTCGACAGGGAGCATGTCCAGGTCCAGATCCAGGTCCCTAAGTTCCTCGGCCCTTTCCTCTGCAGGGATCGCAAACAGCACGGCTCGGCTGTTGATCACCCACTTAGTGAGCCGGAATCCTCCTGAATCAAGGATAGCTCTCAAGTCGTTGCACAAGGACACAAGGACCTCTTCTGAGCTAACGGACTTGAGGCAGTCATCGACGTAGAGGTTGTGCAGCACTGTGTCGACTCCTGCGGCGCTGTACTGTTCTCTGTTGTCTTGTGCACACTTCTGAAGGGCGAAGCTGGCACAACTTGGAGATGAGGTGGCACCGAATATGTGCACTGTCATCCTGTACTCTACCAAGTCTCGGCTGATGTCACCTGAAGGCCACCAGAGAAACCGGAGAAGGTCAGCATCCTCAACCGGCACCCGGACCTGGTGCAACATGGCCTCCACATCTGCCATGACAGCCACCTCCTCTTGCCTGAATCTTGTGACGACACCGAGCAGAGTACTGGTTAGATCCGGCCGCTGTAGCAGCTGGTTGTTCAGTGTGGTGCCTTGGAACGACGCTCCACAATCAAACACCACTCGGATCTTCATCTTCTTGGCGTGGTACACGCCGTGGTGTGGCAAGTACCAAACCTTTCCATCGCTGCGGCTGAGCTCCTCACTGGGAACCTTCACTGCGTAGCCCTTTGCGATCCAGTCATCCACGAACATAGAGTAATCAGCCTGGAACTGAGGATTCTTCCTGAACTTCTTTCTTAAGTTGAGAGCTCGCTGTTCAGCTACTCTTCTGTTGTTCGGCATCTTGAAGACTGTGCTCCTCAGTGGTCGGCCGATGCTGTAGTGTCCCTCTGTAAGTTTCACAGACTGCAAGACCATCTCCAGAAACTGGATGTCGTCCCTCGACATCTCCAGTCGGTCGTCTTGACACTCTGGGAAGTCACTCTTGAACTGTTGACTCCAAAGTTCATCTAGCGTGGCCACTGATGTGCGGTTGGATGTGACCTGTATGAGTCCACTGGTAGTTTCATGGCCATTTTCTCCTCGGAGGGGGCCATTTATGATCCAGCCCAGTCGTGTTTTCACCGCGTACGGCCCGTCTCTCACGCTGGGTATAACCTGCCATGGTTCCATAGCCTTGGGTACGTCAGTCCCGATGAGAAGGCCGATCTCCGCCTGAATCTCCGGGATCTGCACTTGACTGAGAAGGGGCCACTTATCCACTTCCTCTTGTAGCGGGATGTTCTTCTTACGAGCGGGTATTGCTTTCTGAGAGAAGATGTTGGGTAGCTCCAGGAAGTTGTTACTATCCAAGCTACAGACTTCTAAGCCAGACACCACCTGGCTGCTCATGACCCGTTCGCCTCCCATGGTCTTCAGCAGGAGGCTTGTTTTCCTGCCGGTGACGTTAAGTGCCGCCATTAACTTCTCAGTACAGAAAGTGGCGTTGCTGCCTGGATCGAGGAACGCGTAGGTAGCCACCACCTTGTTGCCTTTCTTGGCTTTGACGTGGACCGGAACGATCGGCAAGATGCTGTCAACGTTGCCGGCCCCAGGAGCTCTGCAGGTCTTCGTCTCTGCATTGATGCATCCACTGACCACTGAACTGGCTTCGCCGTCTTCTGTAGGCTCGCCCTTGGGCTTTGTTTCTTTAGATGCATCGTCCGATACTTCGCAGCTCAATTTTTCGTTGCAGGCCTTGCTCATGTGTCCCTGTTTCAGACAGCTGAAGCACAGACCCTTGCTCTTGAGAAAGTCTATCTTCTCCTTGTGAAGAGACTTCTTCATCTTTTTGCACTGCTCCATGGCGTGCTGTTCTCCTTGGCAGAAGAGACAAGGGTTCGAGAAAGCACAGAGTGTATCCCCCTTGGCCTTTACTTTCACCTCTGCCGGGTTCTTGACTACTGTAGCAGCAGTGGTGATGTTTCTCCGAGCGCCACTCTTCCTGGGTGACTTCTCGTCCTTGTGAGCCTTAGCTTGGCTCCTGTTTCCATCCGTGATGTTGCCGAAGAGAGGGTGCAGGGCTTCTTTGGCTTGTAGGTTCACGAAGTCGGCAAGGTCGCTGAACTTAGCGCTGCGATGCTCTTTGTCTAGGAGACCATAGGCTTTGCTTCTCCACCGTTCCCTCTGCTTGTACGGAAGCTTGGCAACGATAGCACGCATATTGGATATGCTGTCAAGCTCCTCCATGTACTTCACGTCTGCCATCGCGTTGAGGCATCCAGTGAGATAGAGGCCAAAGGAGTGAAGCGCCTCTCCATCATCTGACTTGATAGTCGGCCAGTTCAGTGCTTTGTCGATGTACGCCATTGAGATCTTGTAACCATTTCCGAAATGTTCTTTCAGGAGTTTCTTTGCCTCGCGATAGCCACACTCTGGTTCCATGTGAAGACAACTTCTTATCAGCTCTCTAGGCTGTCCATCCGTGTACTGCTCCATGAAGTACAGCCGGTCTTTGTTACTATCTGTCTTGTCCTCCACTCCATGTTCGAAGGCCCTGATGAATAGCCTGTATACATTGAATACGGGAATCTTTTGAGGAGGCAGAGTAGTGAGGTTTTGCTGTTTCACGAGGAACTCCATGATGGCTCGTGTGGATTCTGGTTGCGGAGTCTCTTGTTCGGTTTGTATGACACTAGCAGGTGCGCTGTGGTTGTTACTGCTAGTAGGTTCCATTTTTATCAATGCTGCTGCAGCATGGGGAGTAGGCATAGCCTGTTTGTGAGCCTGTGGTTCCAAGGGCTCCGCTTTCTCTAAGTAAGAGTTCATTCCATCCCTATTGGACACTCTAGATGAGGCTCGCTGACACTCAAACTCTTCTAGTACTTTGAACTTAGCATCTGAGGCAGCTAAAGCGGTCTGTATCTGTAGCTCTTCTTTCTCTGCCTTTAGCTTGGCCTCCTGTTCATCCAGTAGTCGTTTTTGTTTTAGAGCGGAAGCTTGGGCTTGCAACTCAGCTCTCTCTAATTCAGCTTTCAGACGTGCTGCTGATGCAGATGTCGATGCTCTGGTATGTGTTGAGGATGGTGCTTTAGACCCTTTCTTTTCCTTTCTTAAGACAGTTTTGACAGTCACAGAAGCACTATCTTCAGGCGAGACCTCGTCATTGTGTTTCTTAGCCTCAGCTATACGCAGATGAACCTCCTTCATCCATGTCTCAGCCGTTTGAGTGAAGTTATAAAACATATCTGCCTTGGGTGTAAACCATTCATCCTGATCTTTATTCATCTCATCTTCTGATTTCTCATTCAGTAACACTTTAACTGAGGTATTAAGCTCAGAAAACTCTCCAAACAGCTTGTTGAATTCAACTATCAATGTTGTCTGTACAACTGTCAGGTTACTGTCATCACCATCATCCATTAACTGATTTATCTGATTCATTTTTCCTGTTAGCTGACCTAGCTTAGCTTTCCTTTTGTTTATGGCATGACGTACTTTTTCATCAAAAGCCTTTTCTGTGACTTTAACCTGTCTAGGCTCAGCCAGCGGGGTAATATCTGTTTGGCTCATAGTGACTTTAAGATATTGCCAGTCAAAACATTCACTGTAGGCCTAGTGATGGCCTCCACAATATTGACCACGCAGGGCTATGATCGCACGAAGGCAAAGTCAAACACGAGGTTTAAGTGCTGGGTAACATCAGGCGTCAGCTAGCTAGCATTGGCTTTCTTTAGCATGGTGACGATCAATCTTTCCAGTAGATAGAAGTGGCCTAGATGGCGCCTACCTTCATTCTCTTCATTGCTCACGGCACAATCTTTAGTTGTTTTCCTTCCTTCCAGGGCTCCAGTAGTTCATGATTGAAATCCTTTTCCACCGGGAGCAAAGTTTTTGTACTAATGTGAGGGCCGACGGTCTGTTCCACTGAAAGTTAGCTACTCGTGCGTTAAAACTCTTGGCTAGCCAGGAAAAACCTCCACTGTACTCCGGATGTAAAAAGATAACAACGCTTTATTGAAGTGAAATCTTTGTACAGGAGTGATCCAAAATAATATTCTTCCTAACTACAAGGGCTGGCTGTAATTGCCACAAAACAAACGCTACGTTACAAAAACTGTATATCTTCAGTCTCACCGCCGACACAACACTGACCCACCTAGGCGCTCTTGATGTGACAGAGAAGTGCAATCTTCTTAAAGGGACAGTAGACCTAATATCTAACATGAGAACTGAGCTAGATAAAACTGTTTCCTATGCTTATCTATATCAAAACAGCATTCCTAATGCAGATAATAATATCAAAAGCCATCAATATAAACATATTTAGTGTAAATAAGAAAATACTCTATTATACAGCTAAACTGAATTCTAATTTCTCTGGAGGCTAAATCTGTAGGCAACTAGCCTATATAAATAAATAAGGTATAACCCTATTCTAAGTCAAAATTACATCTAGGGTACTTTGGCTCCTATACCGACGTTATCCTAGCCATCTACAAATGCACGATGACTAGCTAACTAACTATCAAAATAACTTAACTAAGACATAAGTTAACAATCACAGCATGGGGCTTCTATCACTTTGTACCTTGTACCATTTTTATTTCAGTAAATACATGTTCCATCCATGGGGGGTTCCAGATAGTGCTTCCAGATAGTGCAATTAACTGTTATCCATCAAACGTAACTCCGTAACTCCTGCTTCAATCCTGAAGACCCCAGGCCAGTAAGATTGACAACGCAGTAGCTATCAAACCTAACGTTATAGCTTATACGCAAAAGGCAGTGAAATGTAACCAGCCAGTTAACTATGGTTAATGATACGAAAACTCAAGTAAATATCTTTGAGGCTACAAGATAACCATCACGTTAGCAAGCCAACGAGACGGCGTAGGCTACACTTCATTTAACTTACTGCATTTGGAGGGACAGAAATATCAGTAGGGCTTGGTCACGTTACCGCATTCCTTTGGCTGGCATACCCCAATTCAACCTGGGCATAGTTCTCGCAACAGTCCCACAGGAAATGCCTGGTGCACACAAACTTGCCAGCAGTGCTGATCATTGGCGCCAGACCCAAAATGCCCAGTCAGAGTAGCCTACAGCTGACTCCCAAAAAGCTCTCCAAACCCATGTAGCAGCACAGAGAATCGTGTATTCCACCAGTTTTTTTATAAATGTACATTGTATCTTGCTAACTTAGCTATAGCGTTACAATAATGTTCGCTAGCTAACGATAATGGAATTTAGTTTTTAGCTTGAAGCCAATTGGTGGTTTCTGTAGTTGAACTGCATGCTGCTGCCATTGAGTGTTTTCTGTGTTTTAATTCAGGTGTTTGAATTCAGCAACAATTAACGCTAACATTTGTCGCTAACATGGGTCATCTTCATTACTCACACAATGCAACAAGAAATGTAGTCTATGCTAGTTCTCTACCACATATTTATTTTGTAAGTAAAATATTGTATATGGCATATGTGGTTTTATAGGATTTTTACAGACGTTTTGCATATGGGCAGAGACCGCTAACCTAGCTAGGTGTTTGGGCTTCTTTTATTAGTGTCACCCCTCACAAAATTTTATAGATTATAGCTATAACGTATAGGCTATGTGCGCAATCTTTTTCGAGAGCGCTTAATACACAAACAGTGATGGCTTTGTGCTACGTTGGCCGCTTTTTCACAATGACAAGTCAGTACATAAACCCGACCATTCGCTTCTTTGCAATGGCACTGCTCCACAATGGCGATTCGGTCTCAAACCGACAAGTTGCTTGTCCAGAACGGCGAGTCACCTACACACCGACAAGAGGCGCTGCTGCACAACGGCGGGTCGGTCTCAAATGTGTCGCTTGTCCAGAATGGCAAGTCGCTCTCAGACCGACGAGAGGTGCTGCTGCACAACAGCGAGCCGGTCTCAAACCGACGTGTCGCTTCTCCACAATGCCAAGTCGGAATAAAACAGATGCGTCTCGCTAGCAAAACGACACTAGTTAGTCCCAAAATTATTTTCACTCTACCAAGTGCCGCGTCCCAGAACAGTCACCACTACCACCAGTTTGCCACCACTGATGTGCTATCATAATGGCTAGAGCTAGACAGCACAGCATGCAATTCATTAATTTGACCACAAGATAGCACAGTCTCACCTTATTCATCCCAGTTATTTGCAAGAAGATGGAGTAGAGCAGCTGAAACACACAGCTGGCCTGCACACCAACACTGGCCGAGCCGTCCATCTCTGTGTATGTTTTTTTTTAACCTAGCCCTGTGTGTTATGGCCTGGAGTTTGGAGCATGAGAATTTAATTCTAAAGGAGTTGGAAATGACATTGGCTTTTGTAATTTGATTAAAAAATAACCCCAAATAATGTTGAAAATGTCCTCTTTATCCTGTCCCCTTGCCATTGCTTTTTCAATATTTAAATAGTACATCAAGCTTGTCCACTGCTTTGGTGCATACTCTGCTTTCAAGTGTTTCAATATAATCTTTTTAAGGATGATTGAATAAAATGGAATTACCTTAGAGCTTTCTTTTATGTGAACCCCATGTTGTGTTCCGTGGAGCGTACTTTGTGAGGCAATGAGCTCTTCCTCAACTATAGATGATTAACATTTTTCCAATTCCTCCCAGAGCGCTCTAATACCATTACTGTTGCGGAGGCTCTATAATTACAGACTGGCTGCTCTCAGTGGTATAATCGCAGAGTGTACATCTATTAGAATGCTCTCCCTATGTTCCCCCAAGACTTGATGTGAATAATAATTCCTGAGACAGTTGATCAATTAACTGCACTTTAATGTGGTATCCACATTGTGTGTATGTGGGTGGGTGTGCATGAGTGTGTGTGTGTGTGTGTGTGGTTCTGAAAGACAAACAATACAAGGTAGCCATTAATAACAGCTCACTCATACTAAATGCAATAGTATTCAATAGCCACAGATATCCAATAGTTTACAGCTTAGCTACAACACACAAGCTAATATTAAACTATGGTATCCTAATCACAGTGGGCTAATATAACTTAAGAATTCGCGAGAAACCTAAATAAGCATTCAGAAACTGGATGCATTGGCGACATTATATTCGCGAATTACAAACGGTAAGAAACTGTCGGCAGGATTAACAAACAAACGTTGCCGTTCACATAAATTACACATCTTGCTACTACTTATTCACGCTGTAGTTACAGAATCATCACAGGGCAATGTATCCAGTAAGTAAACATCACATCTTACATATCTCTGGACGCACACACAGGAATGCAAGCGGTGGATCAACTGTAAACGAAGTGGCAACGTACCTTAGGCAAACATGCGTACCATGCCGCAACTTCTTCCCATAAAACTGGTAGGACTCTGCACGGCCGTGTCCGCGACAGCGCCCCTAGTGGCTGGACACCCAAACAACCTGTCCTATTATATGATCTTCAGAACAATTACAGTACCAAAACAAGTGCATCAGAGAACATTTGTCTGATGTATTGCTATGAAATTTATGAATTTTGTCTCTGGTATGGTAAAATAAAATAAAAAATAAAAAAGAGGTTTATTTTGGATAGTGAGCCACTGATTATTCCAAAGAGTAGTATTAGATGGAATTTATAGCCTATTGGCTCTCTTAATGCTTTTTAAATTTTTTATCAAGGTTTGATTTGTATTATTAATTATAAAATTATCTACCGGTTTATTTTTTTGAGAACAGTTGTACAAATTTTTAGTTGAGAATTTTCAATGTTAATCAATTTGTCATCTTCTGAGTTGTGTATTATATGGAACAAATAAAAGCCTTGTGTGGCAAATAATAGCCTTGTTGGTAGATTTCAGTTAGCAAGGTTTAGGCCTCTTTTTGCTGTTGGGAGATGGAGTTCTTTTAAGTCCATCATATTTATTAGCCTATACCCTATAGAAGTAATTATGGAATACAATGGGCTTCATTAACCAACCATTCTACAAACACATTTGCTCTTAAGACTTTCTTTAAAACGTTATGAACATGCTGGCATTCATCAATTTTTTTTAAATTAGGATTTTTTCTTCAGTTGGCTATCAGAACGCAAACATCAGTCATTCCTGAAATGTTTGTAAAAACGTTTTAAAGACTTAAGAACAAATAGGTTTGTAGAGTGATTGATGAATGAGTACTTCGGTAGCAGAACTGATTGTTGGTAAATTATATATACACTGCTCTAAAAAAAAATGAAGGGAACACTTAATCATCACAGTATAACACCAAGTCAATTAAACCAAACCGGTCATGCTGGATGATGTTGCGTTGAAGAGAACGGGGCACCAATGGCGAACCTGCCAATTCTGGTGTTCTCTGGCAAATGCCAGTCGAGCTGCACGGGGCTGGGCTGTGAGCACAGGTCCCACTACAGGACACCGGGCCCTCATGCCACCCTCATGGAGTCTGTTTCTGACAGTTTGGTCAGAAACATGCACACGAGTAGCCCGCTGGAGGTCATTTTGTAGGGCTCTGGCAGTGTTCCTTCTGTTCCTCCTTGCACTAAGGAGCAGATACCGGTCCTGCCGCTGGATTGTTGCCGTTCTACAGCCCTGTCCAGCACTCCTTGTGTAATAGCCCATCTCCCGGTATCTCCTCCACGCTCTTGAGACTGTACTGGGAGACACAGCAAACCTTCTTGCGACGGCACGTATGGATGTGCCATCCTGGAGGAGCTGGACTACCTGTGCAACCTGAATGGGCTTCAGGTACTGCCTCATGCTACCAGTAGTGACAAGGGCACTAGCAAAATGCAAAACTAGAGAAAAATCAGTCAGGAAGGATAAGGAGAGAGAAATGGTCTGTGGCCACCACCTGCAAAACCATTAACTTTTTGGGAGTCGTTTGCTGTTGCCTCTCCTGTACATCTGTTATCAATTTCATTTGCACCAAAGCAGGTGAAATTGATTCACAATCGTTTACGCTTCCTAACTGGACAGATCGATATCCCAGAAGTTTAATTGACTTGGTGTTATACTGTGTTGATTAAGTGTCCCCTTAATATTTTTGAGCAGTGTATATAAACCCCTCAAAAAAAGTTGTTGTGTTTGGTCGATCATATCTCTTGTCACTGTATTATTAGCATTGTATCTTATGTCATTGGAAAGCCTGTTCATTTCCCTTTACAATGATGTCCCAATTGTGGGATGAGCAGCACAGCTGATTATGTGGGTGGGGTCTCAAGTGAAATGTGCCATTCATCTTTCCCTCTATCAGGTATTGACTATTGTTTTGAGTTGAAATGCCATCCCACAGCAACGCGTGACCAGCGTGAGGAGGTGCCAGGCTGTTGTGGCTGCATATGGTTCTTCCACCCGCTACTGAGGCTCCTGACTTTGTTCAATGAATAAAGCTTAAAATTACCAATATGTCTTGTTTTGTTCCTTGTTACTGATTGAACTCTATCATCCAATCCCACCAAACAACAAAACAATAGAGTCAATACCACTTCGCAGATTTCTTCGATGAGAAGATCGCAGACATCCGCAGCTCCTTCAGCCCCGCTCCCCCTCCCCTCACAGACACTGTTTCCCACTCTCTTCCTCTCTCTACCCCTTCTGTGCCCCCCCCCCCCCCCCCTGTTTCTCCACCTTTTCTCCCCTTTCTCAGACCGATGTGTCCCATCTCCTACTCTCCCATCGCCCCACTACTTGTGCCCTCGACCCTATCCCTTCATCTCTCCTCCAGGCAATCACCCCAGATATCCTCCCGTTTGTGACCTCCCTGGTGAACTCCTCCCTGACCTCTGGCTGTTTCCCCTCATCCTTCAAAAGAGCCCACATCACCCCGATCCTGAAAAAACCTACGCTGGACCCCTCCAACATCCAAAACTACAGACCGGTATCTCTTCTTTCTTTTCTTTCCAAAACTATCGAACGTGCTGTTTCTAACCAACTGTCGTCTTTCCTTACCCAGAACAACCTGCTAGACCCCCACCAGTCCGGCTTCCAACCTGGCCACTCAACGGAGACCGCACTCCTCTCCGTCAGCGAGATGCTTCATGCAGCTCGGGCAGCCTCCCTCTACTCTGTGCTAATACTTCTAGACCTCTCTGCCGCCTTCGACACCGTAGATCACTCCATCCACCTGTCGTCCCTGTCTGCAGCGGGGATCTGCGGCTCGGCCCTGGCCTGGATTGAGTCCTACCTCTCGGAACGCTCCTCCCAGGTTGCCTGGGCTGGTAAAGTATCGGCACCCCGTCCCCTTACCACAGGAGTCCCCCAGGGCTCAGTCCTTGGTCCCCTCCTTTTCTCCACCTACACCAAATCCCTTGACCCTGTTATCACTGCTCATGGTCTTTCTTACCACTGCTATGCTGACGATACTCAACTCTTTCTGTCCTTCTCACCCTCTGACACTCAGGTATCAGCCCGCATCTCCGCTTGCCTGAGGGACATCCAGAGCTGGATGGACAACCGCCATCTCAAGCTCAATCCTGGCAAGACTGAGCTCATCTACATTCCTGCTCTAACCTCTCCTCCTCTCAATCTCTCTATTTCCCTAGGAGACACTCTACTGACCCCAACGCCCTGTGCCAGGAACCTCGGAGTCGTGATGGACAACAGGCTGTCCCTCTCCGAGAACATCGCAGCAGTAACCCGGGCATGTAGGTTCTTCCTGTACAATATCAGGAGAATCCGCCCCTTCCTCACCACCCACTCAACCCAGCTCCTGGTCCAAGCGATGGTGCTGTCCCGCCTGGACTATTGCAACTCTCTCCTGGCTGGCCTGCCAGAATCGGCCATTAGACCCCTTCAGCTTATCCAGAACGCAGCAGCGCGCCTGGTCTTCAACCTCCCCCGACACTCCCATGTCACCCCCCTGCTCATTGACCTCCACTGGCTCGCATCAAATTCAAAACATTGGTGCTCGCCTTCCAGGCAGTCCGAGGATCTGCCCCTCCATACCTCCAAAAACGAATCAGACCCTACACACCTGCCAGATCCCTGCGTTCCGCCTCCTCAGGACGACTGGTACCCCCCCCCCCCCCCCTCTTCATACTAGCACCCGGTCTCGACGTCTGTCTGTCCTGGTCCCACGGTGGTGGAATGACCTCCCCGTGGAGGTCAGAACAGAAGAAAGTCTGACCGCCTTCAAGCGCAGATTGAAGACTCACCTCTTCAAGCTGCACCTCTCTCCACTATTGTGACTGTGACTATTGTTATTAATGTTGTGTAATTACCCCCCCCAAAAATAAAAAAAAATAAAAAAAACCCCAATCATACTGACTGTGCCTAGTACTTAGATTCGTATTTGCCTTTTTAGGGTTGTTTTTAAACACTCTTGTTCCTAGTTTGAAAATGCACTATGTACGTCGCTCTGGATAAGAGCGTCTGCTAAATGTCTATAATGTAATGTAATGTAAAATACCAACAGGAGAATATATAACCATAGTAGCATATATCATTGCCAATAACCTAAGTAACTAGTAGCCTATAGTTTATGCGGGACATTGAATGTAAAGAAGAGAGTATTTTTTTAAACATGCTTTAATGGTTTACATGATGATCTAGGTCAAGTAAAAGCCCAGTAGATTCCTTTATATCTGGCGTTAAAACCATTTTGAAAAATGGATCATTCCTGTTAGGTACAACTCTGCTGTAATCCTACAACTGTGTCAATTCCTCATTAGTCAGCTTTTTTACCCACATGTTTTTTGTACCAAAGTGACCTCAGAAGAGTGGTCAGTGCCTGCACATTTTCCAGTCCAGGTCCTACAGCATTTACTATGGGTCAAAGAGTAACAGTCCCAGCCCCAGTGTCTGGGTGAGGCCAGGTGTAGCGCTGTACTGTACATCCATCTTCGCTCCATTAATAAGAGGCTCTTCCAGTAACCAGTGTAGTGATGCTGTGGGTTCTCTTATCTGTCGAATAAGAGTCCAGGCTTTAAAAATGCTTTGATAAAAAGGAGGCAATCCATGCGGTTTTAGGACAGTAAAATCCATTAAAAAGAGTGTTATATCTAGTCCTAAACTAGCTAATGTTCTTTGAAATACAGCTTGCACCTTCTTTCCACAGATATAATCCATTAGACAGTCGTGTAGTAGTACCTGGAGAGGTGGGTGTACTCTAGAGAAGTGGGTATACTCTAATTTAGCAAATCCATGACTACTAATTGATGTGTGCACCAGTGGAGATTAAGAAGTGAGTATACTCTATGCCCACTAAGAAATAAGTGGGTATACTGCGTATAACCGCATATACCCTCCACTACACTACTGCTTACAGAGGTCAAAACATAATTGGACTGAGCTTCATTTGTTAATTCTCTGTGTACAATATTTAATTTGTTTCAATTTGTTTTGGAAAGTCAACATAAAACAGTCTTCAGACGGGGGCGCTCTGGTGGCTCAACCATATAAGACACATACAGGTGCAGCTCAAAAAATTTGAATATCGTGAAAAAGTTCAATATTTTTTGTCACTCATTTCAGAAAGTGAAACTCATATATTATATAGATTCATTACACATAGAGTGAAATATTTCAAGCCTTTATTTCTTGTAATTTTGATGAGTTGAAAACAAAAAAAGTAACACAATCAAACAATTGATTGTTTGACTGACAGACCCCTAGTCCTGCTTTGTCAACACATGTTTGGTGGGCCACTATCACTCTCTCTTTCTGGGGAGGGATACGTAGACATTCACATGGTGGAAGGCACTCGTGCACTATGATACCCTTATTTAAAACCTGTTAGAGGATAGACGTCCAGGCTCCAGGCCATAACACACAGGGCTACGTAAAAAAAATACAACAAAATACACAGAGATGGACGGCTAGGCCAGTGCAGGCCAGCTGTGTGTTTCAGCTGCTCTACTCCATCTTCTTGCATAACTGGGATGAATAAGGTGAGACTGCTATCTCGTGGTCAAATTAATGAATTGCATGCTGTGCCGCCTAGCTCTGCCCATTATGATAGCACAGCAGTGGTGGCAAACTGGTGGTAGTGGTGACTGTTCTGGGACATGACATTTAGAAGAGTGAAAATAATCATTTTGGGACCTACTAGTGTCGTTTTGCTAGCGAGACGCATCTGTTTTATTCCGACTTGGTGTCGTGGAGAAGCGGCACGTCGGTTTGAGACCGGCTCGCCGTTGCGCAGCAGCGCCTCTTTTTGGTGTGAGAGTGACTCGCCGTTCTGGACAAGCGACATGTCGGTTTGAGACCGAATCGCCATTGTGGAGCAGCGCCTCTCGTCGCTGTGAGAGTGACTCGGAAGGAAGCGAATGGTCGGGTTCATGTACTGACTTGTCATTGTGAAGAAGCGGCCAATGTAGCACAAAGCCATCACTGTTTGTGTATTAAGCGCTCACGAAAAAGATTGCACACAGCCTATACATTATAGCTATAACCTATATCATTTTGTGAGGAGTGACACTAATAAAAGAAGCGCAAACACCTAACTAGGTTAGCGGTCTCTGCCTATATGCAAAATGTCTGTAAAAATTCTATAAAAAACACATACAGTCAAGCCGGAAAGTCTGCACACCCCTTTCACCTTCTCCACGTTTTATTATGTTACAGACATATTTTGAACTTGAAAAAAATTGAACTTTTTGGCCTGAATACCAAGCATCACGTCTGGAGGAAACCAGGCACCGCTCATCACCTGGCTAATACCATCCCTACAATGAAGCATAGCGGTGGCAGCATCATGATGTGGGGATGTATTTCAGCAGCGGGAACGGGGCTACTAGTCCTGATAGAGGGAAAGATGAATGCAGCTAAGTACACCGAGATCCTTGAAGAAAATCTGCTCCAGAGCGCTCTGGACCTCAGACTGGGGCGAAGGTTTACCTTCCAACATGACAACGATCCGAAGCACACAGCCAAGAGAACAAAGGAGTGGCTTCAGAGAAAGTCTGTGCATGTCCTTGAGTGGCCCAGCCAGAGCCCAGACCTGAATCCAATTGAACATCTGTGGAAAGAGCTGAAAATGGCTGTGTACCGACGCTCCCCATCCAACCTGACGGAGCTTGCAAGGATATGCCAAGAGGAATGGGAAAAAAATGTCCAGAAACAAGTGTGCCAAGCTCGTAGCTTCTTTCCCAAGACACCTTGAAGCTGTAATCGCTGCCAAAGGTGCAGCAACTAAGTATTAGGCTAAGGGTGTGTACAGATATGTAACCCCTAAATAACCTATTTTTGTCACTAAAATAAAATTGCATATTTTCTAAAAACCTGTTTTCACTTCATCATTATAGGCTATTGTGTGTAGATGTTTGAGGCAAAAAATTTACTCAATCTATTGTAGTATAAGTCTGTAACGTAATAAAACGTGGAGAAGGTGAAAGGGGTGTGCAGACTTTCCAGCTTGACTGTATGCCATATACAATATCTTACTTACAAAATAAGTGGTAGAAAACTACATTTCTTGTTGAGTTGTGTGGGTAATGAAGATGATGTGGTATATTTTTATATCATTACAGACCACTGTAATGGCCAACTATATGAAAATATAGTGTTAATATGAAGATGTTTTCTGTGGTAGGATGAATTGCAAAAACAGTTCTAAAGGCCCATTTTAAACAGACAAAAGGCACACACAGCACACAGTCATGGCCTCACATTCAAGGGCATACACTCACGCCAGAAAAACAGCTCATTATTTTTATCGGCATTGGTCAATGGACGACTGTCCCAAGCTAGGCACACAGTATGATCTCATCTTCGACACCTGTAAATCAAGGACATATACACACACCCACATGCAGGAAAATATAAGGGAAAAACTCGCTCTCAGCAAAAAACAGCCATATGGCAAAACACAATCTAACAGAATACGAGTCTCCCTAATTTTCCCAAGAGACTGTTTTGTTTCATACGCATACTTATCTCAAAAAGGAGGTGATGGACCCATTCACACACACACACACACACACACACACACACACACACACACACACACACGGGAACTAGATGAATACACATTTATGTTCCTAGCCCTTCTGAAGAGATAACATGAGTGACTCCCTAACATTCCTTAGGGCCTGCTCGTTAAAACGTCTAGCACCCTAGCCTTGGAAATGTGTGTGCAGTTCGAGAACTAATAGAGTTTATTAAATCCAAAGAAAACATATCTCTTTTTCTTTACAAACATTAGTATTGAGGACTATATTCTATAAGAATTTCTCATGTTATAGAGGAAGATGTTGTCTTTGGTTCATAAAGCACCCACCTGTGGAAAATAGCATTGGAAAAGCTTATAGTTAGTATTATTGAACCCATCAGAGCATTGTATTATTATGTATTGAACTACTATGGTCAAACCATGACCAGGCTGTTTCTGATATAATGAAATCATGGCATTTCTTCAAAACTACCATATAAATAAGGGTCAGATGTAATGCTTAATTAAAACCAGCAGAGGCCGATGGTGACCATGAAAAATACCTCCCAGGGGGGCGGAGCCAAACTTTTAGGCCTACACTGGGTGGGGTTGAGAAAAGCATGGATGGATCCCTTTAAGGGTTGTTTCTCCTGACTTTTTTCCCCATAGAGTTCTATAGGAAAATGAGTCAGGAGAAATAACCCTTGCAGTGATCCATCCACATCTACTCCATATCTGGCAACAGAGTGATGGTTTGAGGCTCGTTCGATAGCTCAGACCCTTGATGACTTACAGCCATTTAGCCAGCCATGTGTTCCATACTGTACCAGTGTAATTTACAGCTGAATCTAGTCTCACCCCCAAATTCCCATAGAGATCAGTTCAAATGCAGAGAGGTTATAGTATCGCTTGTAACAGTACCTGAAAATAAGATATCGAGAGTCTTTTGATGTTGATTGGTCACAGACTTCAGGAAGTAACAGCATGCAAAGGATATGTGACCAAATATTAAATATGATACTTTAAACATATGTTAAAGCAAAATATTCTAATTTTCTGAGACACTGAATTTTGGGTTTCATTAGCTGTAAGCCATAATCATCAAAATTACAAGAAATAAAGGCTTGAAATATTTCACTCTATGTGTAATGAATCTATATAATATATAAGTTTCACTTTCTGAAATGAGTGACAAAGAAATATTGAACTTTTTCACGATATTCTAATTTTTTGAGCTGCACCTGTATATGCACGCATATCTTTTTACAATAAATCAAGTTATATCAGACTCTGGAATGTATTGTCTATTTGGAAGAAAGTTTGAATTATGTGTAGTGGAATGGTCCTGACCCCTCCCGACAGGGCGGTGAAAGGATTGTTTTATTTATACTACAAAAATTGGCGAGCCTAATCCAGGAGTGTTAAGAGGTAGCGTGGCCGAACGTGTGGATGGAGCCACTGTATCTCAGGTCAACAGGCGCCAACCACAAAGGTAAACAGAACTTTCAATCTGTATTGTAGTAAATCATTGATTCTGAGAGGCAGTGTGTCCGCCTGTGCGGGGGGCCTATACGAAAACCTCCTAGAGTCTTGTATAACGACAGGCTAATATAAATGTTGTGTGTCCTGTTCTGTCTTATGTGTATAAAATGAAAGAATTGAAAGTGATTGCAAAGAAATCTGCAAATGGCAGTACAAACGCAGTATAGTTTGAATACCGCCTCCCAAGATGTGAGAAGGACTGAATTGGAACTACTGCACTGGCCAGAGAACAGTAATTTTTACTGTGCTGGACCAGAGAATGCAGTATCTTTTGGATTCCGCCTCCCAAAGTGTGAGAGGGACTGAATTGTGACCACTGCGCTGTCCAGAGAACAGTACCTTTTACTGTGCTGGACCAGAGAACACGGTAAATTCTGGATACCGTCTCTCAAAGCGTGAGAGAGGCTGAATTGTGAAACTTTACTGAATTGTGATTTAAAAGGTAATGGGAAGCCCAACCCATGGAATATTGTGTGTATAGGGATGGATCGGACAGTGGCATATTCTGATTGAACAAATTATAGGTTGTCCTATTGATCGCGAGCAGCCAATACCGATAGTGGAGAGTTTGGAAGAAAAGAGGTAAAAGTGCACGCATAGAGGTATCCAAATATTTTTGGCTTTTTGGGTTGTAGCCTTCATAATAATGTGGATAGCCATTATTAAGTGGGTAGAAAGCACATTATAGGTGAATTTATAAAGGAAAGATAAAAATACTTGCAGTACTTTGACCCCTTTACACCTTGAGTGAAACAAGCAGCCTGATTTATTTTGTTAAAATTGCTAAAAATTTCTCTCTCCTGTTTTGATCCTGTAGCTTTCGTTTTGCAGTATGTGTAACCTGACTATCAGAATTACCGTAATAGCTCATGTATTAGAGAACTTATGAAAAATAGTTAAAAAGTGCACATTTATTTTCTGTGTTCTGGAACTATATAACAATGTATGAAATATTTGTAATGGTTTGTGTTATAATCTCAGTGTAGTATAAGATTTGTGAATCTTATGATCAGACGCATCATAATGAAGACCCTTCTGAAATAGTGTAAACAGTGTTGTATATAAATACCAAAGTGATCTCATATAAAGTTGGTTATCTCATATAAATGTGTGGGTTTGCATAAAGAAATTAGTAGCCATGCAGGCTCAAGTGATTAATTTGTTAACAGATAAAGCTGACGGTTCAGTAACCGAAGAACAGTTTAGTTTGTGTGAAGAGTTCTGGAAATCCAGGGGATTTCTGTACAGAGAAGTGGCTAATTAAAACGGAAAAAGTTTTTTGCAAACTGTACGGTCAGTACAGATAGATGGGAAGTCACATGTGAGGGAAACTTGCATAGGATTGTGGCAGAGAGCCAGACAACATAGGAGATTGAGTCTATTAATTAAATTTGTGTTATTATTTAATTTGTTATAAAATATATACATATATGCAGTTTATATTTTCATGGAAAATTCTGACTGCTATTACTAATTTGTAATTTGGTCCTTTGACTGGCTTGAACTTCTGTGTTATTCATTTTCTATTCTCTCTATTTTTAGTTCGTGATTAGTCTGTTGCATCCAAGTGGTCAAATAGCGTAGGCTACTGGCTACAGTGGATTCGCTGTGCAGAAGGTTTTAGCCTACGGTTTGAAAAAATAACGGAGATAGATGTCACCAT
Organism: Ilyophis sp. 1 JC-2022; assembly: GCA_022702515.1. Lineage (NCBI taxonomy): Eukaryota > Metazoa > Chordata > Actinopteri > Anguilliformes > Synaphobranchidae > Ilyophis > Ilyophis sp. 1 JC-2022. Next base: position 73,610,227 of record CM040403.1, on the reverse strand, counting down.
GGTAACCAAATTGTATTTTTTGTTATTCATAGCTATTTTTTAATTTATAGTGACTAGGTTTCCATACTCTGATCTTATCAAAACCCTACTGATTAGGCACCCCAAACCTAGTCAGTAACAGGCGGCGGCGGAATTGCAAAGTTCCGAGGGCACGTTAAAGACGTAATATAGTGCAGGGGAGAGCACTGAAGGCCCCCGTGTCTGATGAAGTATGAACTGACATACTGCCGTGGTACAGTCTAGTCGGCGTGGCTGTGGCATGTAAGTATGCAGGGAGTACGTGGTACGTGGATGACGGTCCACACCTAGCAGAGGGGCGTATGAAAAAACAACCTCTGTGAACAGGCAAGGCTGGTGAAAATGGTCAAAGTTTCTATACCCATAGCAAGGTGGGATAGGGATCAGACCGTCGGTTCCTAACCGGGATGGTTAACAGCTACTACGGGGTCCTGATTAGATGCAGGACTAGGGATCGCTATCGACTGGGTCACCGGCCGATCGGATCGCAGACCGCATTAAGACCATAAGAGATAACAGATGGCCGCCGCGTTCGGCTCAATGTACAGTCAGGCTACTATAAGCTGAAACCAAATGAGTTAGTAAGCGAATAGTGCTTTCTGTGATCAGTGTTTTTGAAAAGAAAGCACTGGGAAGCAGAGAGGCTGAGGGTCCTTCACTCAGAGGAGTCGGGGGGAAGGAACTCAGTGGAAAGGAATCCAGCCTGGAGCTGTGCCCGAGACAGAGGGAGGCTCGAAGGATGTAATGTTGATTAATGTTCCTCTTTAGTCGATATTCCTAAAAACTTAGAAATACAGCACCACCAAATGTAACACACATTGACAAAGAGAAAAGAGCATCAACTGGCTTTTACCCACTCCCGAGAAAATGGAGAGGATGTTTACCACGTGATGTTCTGTTCTGCTGCTATAAGTCTCCCTCCAAGCGGTAGTCATCATTTTGATGATCGCCAAGGTTGTAAGATGGCATCTTGCTATCTGACTGGATGGAGCCTGGCAACAGACGTAAGGGACAGATGGTGTGTGAATGTGACTGGAAAAATCACACAGGGGGGCTAAACAAGCAGCAGATCAGATAAAAGCGGCGGCCAGTCATCGAGGACTACTGGCTGTGAGAAAGTTGATCTCATTTAGAACCAGGGGCTCAAAATGTTTTAAATCGTCATTCAATGTTTAGATTGATAGCTACCATATGTATAAAATGAATGTGACTATGTTCAGTTAGAGGAGGCTGACGTATTTTTACCTCTCCTCTGTTCAAAGGGAGAGTTTTTGGCTCAGTCATCCTGTCCCGTTGTTGGATTCGGGAGGTTGTTGGAATGGTTACTTCGATAGAGACTGGCTAATTTCTGCCTGAGTTTAATCACTCCTCCCGCCTCTCGCTGGGACTTAGCACATGATAACTAATCTGAAAGTGAGCCTATAGGAGGCTCAAAGGGGGGGAATGTGGTATATTTTTATATCATTACAGACCACTGTAATGGATAACTATATGAAAACATAGTGTTAATATGAAGATGTTTTTCTGTGGTAGGATGAATTGCAAAAACAGTTCTAAAGGCCCATTTTAAACAGACAAAAGGCGCACACAGCACACAGTCATGGCCTCACATTCAAGAGCGTACAATCACGCCAGAAAAACAAGCTCATTATTTTTATTGGCATTAGTCAAGCCTAAGTAGTAACCTTTCAGAGACAGGCGACTGCATCAGAGCCAGAGGAGCGCATTTTTTATTTATTTATTTTATTGGCAATCATATCAGAAAAAAATGACGATGCAGATATTCGGACACCGTCTCGTTGCCCTGGCGAAGACGAATAAAGCCAGCCTGAAGCCAGCCCTCTTGTACCCGCAACTGGGTCGTCAGCTGCCCTACGTGGCTGGCCAGTGCTTGTTGCTGCGACTAGTGTGATGGCAATTTTCTGACTTACAATGTGTGTGTTAATTTAGAGATGTATGTTAATTTAGAGACAATCACATTATTAACATTTAACACTTATTAATGATTCCTTGATTATTATTTAGTCTAACAGTAATGCAGAGGTAAGGGAACATAGTGTTTCAACCAGCACATGAGCTGATTCCCACTGGTTCCTCTGTGTCTGGCTCATATCAATAGAAGGTTGTGCAGATAGTGAAACTAATGTTTATGTCCTTACCTGAGTTGGAGCCATCCTTCCTGAGCTGAGAGTCTTGTTGATGTAAGGGAGGGGGCCATCGAGGCTAAGGGTTAATCCATGCCTCTGAGTGGAGAAAGTATCTCTATATTTCTCTTTTACCTATCTATATTTCTCTTGTGTCTAGAAATCCGCCCCCTGTGACATAGCCTGTAAAGATGTGTATAAATGTCTGACTTTGGCTTCAACAGAGAGCTGGGTAAAGACTCTCATTAGTTTATCCGCAAATAAACTAATTATTCTATATTACAATACGGACTTGTTGTGGTTCTGTTTGAACAGAATTTGCTTCACTGTGGGTTAAAGTGAGATTTCCACGACACTAGGGCTCTGACGCCCTCAACCTGTGTAGCGTCTCCCGGTTGATAAACTTGTGAACGAGTCACTGATTCATCCATAATATGGCTTCTTCGTACTGTGAGGGTTTGGTAGAACTGATGAGTCAACTGTGACTAAACAACACACAATACAGAACAAGTCACTCACAGAAGCGAGGACCACTAAAGGAGTCTAGGTACCCAAAATAGTAGAAACGAAAACAAGGGACGAAAAACTGCCTGGCAGTAGCCAAAATAATAAACCTCCCACAAAACCGGGTTTAGCTCGTAGAACCGAGGTAAAGTAAAGAGACTTCCAAAACAGAAAGGCAGGAGCAAAGGTCGAGAGAGAAAAAAACAAAGAATAACCTTCTGAACGTAGACTATAACGCCCGATAAATAGGTGAAAATAAATTAAATCAAAATAAACCTCTCACTCTCCCAGCAGCAGAGAGTAGAAAGAGAAGTCGGGAAAAAGATCAGTAAGCTCAAATGAGACCATATCACAGAAATGTTAGTTAATGTGAAAGAAGAGGAACAAACCATGAGGCCTGCTTTGGTTAGTTAACAGTATGACAACATTAGCTATAAAACGATAGGCCAGCCGGCTAGCTCGCTAACCAGCGTAACAAGTTTATACAGCTATTATTATCCCACAAAGTCGAGATACAATCAAATTACCGTCTTCTTTGGCCTTTATCCCGGTTGGAATGTCTCCTGGTTGGAGTTTCTCCAACGTCGTCTGGTTACCGCCTGCGTCTTTGTCCGTGGCTGGAACAGTCGGAGTTGCGTTAATTCAGTCCTGGTTAGATGCCGTAGGCAAGCTAACTCATTCCTTGTGTCTCTCTCCTGGTGCAATGGAGATCCATCTTTGTAGCTGTGTAGCTAGTAAAAGGGGAAGACAAAATGGAGTGCTGCTTCTTGTGCAGTTGTGCACAAGAGTGGGCTTGAAGGAAAAATGGGGCACAGGAAAATGGGGGTGACAGAATGGAATATCTTCAATTTTATCCGTTTTAGTTTTATGACCCTTAGTGTCTCATATTTCCAAGTGATGCGATTGGATCTCGGATTGGACATTACGCTGTGGCTGGGTTATTAATGTCTTTTGGGTTTCCTGTGGAATGAAGGGAAAGAATTACTGAGAATTACATAGGCTGAGAATTACTTAACGGAGAATGGTAGGCTATAACACAGCAACGTTATTCACATTCAGTGGGCCAGAGCCACGAAAAACGTATGTGGATTATTTATAACTACTGATTATCACCAAAGACGCCACTCGACTGGCTTACAGTTAATGAATAGGATCGTTAACATAAACATGTCAATTAGGGTTAACACCGCTTTTAAAAAAAATGATGTTCAAACTGGAATGTGGGCAGGAGGTTACCTTATAACATTACAAGTTAGCTAAGGTTAGCCAAATATTATTTTCTAAAGTAGGCTAATGATGCAGCCTTATTGTCTTTTAAATGTGCATCGACCTACCACTGGTGTATTATCAACAGTCTTTATGGTTTGTTATCTACTACACCTCTGATTGCTAACTAGCTAACTACAAAGCGTTAATATTAGTACATTCATATTCATGACCGCTTTGGACATGAGACTCAAAAGCATGATGGACGGCGCCATAGCCAGCCAAAATCGTTCGTAATAACAGCACAAGAATGACAACTATGTGGACGAACAATACCAGCGGTACATCACCTGGTATCTTATAGACAATCTGGTTTTAACAAGAATCTTCTAGAAGCTTCTAGAGCAGGGGCGTAGGTTTCATTTGAACATTGGGGGGAACCGCAAACAGTAAATAGTTTTGTGAAGATAATTGGGGGGACACTAATAATATACCATCCAACAGTAGCGAACTATGACTATTGGACTTAAAGGTCCCATATCATGGAAATTGGAGTTTAGTTACTATTAGCATTTATATGCAGTGTAGCATGAGACTTATGTGCTGGTAAAATATTAAGTCGGTACTACCTGCCATTTTTTTGTTGTTGCATAAGAAAAAAATCGCTCAGCTTAAAAGTCTGTTCAGAATTGGCTCCAGCTGTAACGTCATTTCTGGACTTTTGCATAAACCCGCCCTCCTTCAGCGTCTAAACAACAGGGTAGGTATACAATGTGGTAACGCCAGCCTTTCCATTCTTTACTTAGCCTCTATCACCACAGAGTATAATTACTAGCTAGTGGAGAGTTCATGAATAGCATAACTGGCCATGTTAAATGTGCTGTGTCAGGGCACTTTTAATCTTTCCAGCTACGATAGTAAGCGCTTAAGACGCTCTCTAGCCAAGCTGCCTGGTTGCCTGGAGTCCTGTAACGTTAACCCATACGACTGATACCATTCATTACCTACCGAACAGAATCCAACGCAGATTTTGCTGCCACTGTAAAATACAATGTACAAGCTTCAGATTGCTAACATTATTTAACGACGGCTCAGTCAGTGACCACAGGTAGCCTACTGTTGGCAAGCTAACAATAGCTTGCAGAGGGGGGAACACGTCAATAATGTCGCATTTGTTGACCTACATTTGAAAGCATGCAGGGATGCATCTTCGACTGCTTGAAAAGTAACGTTAGCCTACAGGCTAATTTAAACAGTTAATCGCTATATTGTATATATGTTACAAGTATTTGGCTTTGTAAAAAATACGTTCTTTAATGTCTTACTTTGCTCTTTTTTATTTGTTTCTTCGGTTTTTCTGAGCTAAAGTGTAGTGTAGACAAGAGTGATTGTGATTCTGGGTCAGTTAGCCAATCAACGCAGAGCATGTGAAAAAAAAACCTGAACCGCCCACCCAAAACAAGCTGTTCAGCTGCAAGAGTAAAAAACTCACTGGATTTATATATTTTTTAAATATATTGAAAAACTTATTTTCCATAAAAAACCCTATCAACATGTTTGCTAGTCCTTGTATAATAATATAAAATTTTAAAAATTAGTATGATATGGGACCTTTAAGGCCTTTACACATCGGGGACGTAATGAATAAGTGGGGCGAAAATGCGTAAAATTCGTTGCCGAATATTTTGTGTAAAAACCTGTCACACCTTTCAGACTTATTTCCGAATGTCAGTGAAACAGTTTGAGGCCCTCCTGGGGATGCTTTCACCGCATCTGAAAAAACAGAGAACCAATTTCAGGGAGCCTATCAACACAGAGCAGCGCCTTGCGGTGTGTCTGAGGTAAGCAATACATAATTTCATAATTCATAATAGTGTTATAATGATAAACAATGTTAATTAGGCTACTTTATGTAAGTTATAATATATTTAATATAAGTTGCTATATTTCGTATAATAGCCTACAGCTCTGGAAGAAATTAAGAGACCACATCAATTTTTAGTTTCAGTTTATGGGTACTGCCTGAGACACTGAATTTGGGTTAGCTGTAAGCCATAATCATCAAAATTACAAGAAATAAAGGCTTGAAATATTTCACTCTATGTGTAATGAATCTATATAATATATGAGTTTCACTTTCTGAAATGAGTGACAAAAAATATTGAACTTTTTCACGATATTCAAATTTTTTGAGCTGCACCTGTATATACTGTATATAAAGTTTTATCCTTTTAAAATAAGGCTTGCCTAATCATTAAAAGATAGACTGATAGTTTTTTCAGTTTCTTAATGTCTTAATACCATAATAGGCCCATCGATCAGAATGCTAATTTACTTTACTTTTTAATTTATTATTTAAACCATAGGTTCCTTAGCACTGGGGATTCCTTTACAACAATTTGCTGCCAGCTTCCGTCTAGGTGTCTCAACTGTTGGCAACATTGTGAGGGACACCTGTGATGTGATTTGGGAGGAGATGAAGGCACAATACATGCCACCACCAACAGAGGAGCTCTGGAGGAATACAGGCAGGAGATTCCATGAGAGGTGGAATTTTCCCAACTGCATAGGAGCGCTGGACGGAAAGCATGTCACCATCCAGGCACCTGCCAATTCAGGATTTTTTTATTATAAGGGTTCCTTCTCTGTGGTCCTCCTGGCTCTGGTGGATGTGGATGATAGATTCCTCGGAGTTGATGTTGGGGGCTATGGCAGTGTCAGGCCAAAATGTGTCCGGGTGCCAAAATGTGTCCGGGCACGTCATCGGAATGCTTGGAATGTCGTTGCTATGCCAACATGACGCGCTAGCATTGTGACGCGCTAGCATTGTGATGAGCTCGCACTTGCTTTTACCACAGAATCGCCAAAATGTGTCCGGGCACATCGCCAAAATGTGTCCGGGCACGTCATCGGAATGCTTGGAATGTAGTTGCTATACCAACATGAATTTGTTTCAGTAAAAGACTAATCTAGCTACTTAATAAATCTAACATAATCTAACATTGGTATGCTAGCTAACCTTGTTGGCTTGCTAGCTAACAATGGGTAACCCTGTTGGCATGCTAGCTAACGCTGTTAGCATGCTAAAATAAATGCTAGTCCATCCCACAATTGGATTATTAGAAAACAGTCAACATTGAGCACAATTTAATCTATAAAGTTAAACATTGTCCGAAAAAATATTGCGTATATTATAAGAGCCATTTGAAACCGTTAATCACATTCTTCAATAACCAAATCGTATTTTAAATTCTGCTGAAATGTGTGGCACGTTGCGCCTTGCATTATGAACATTGCACATTATCCTACAAAACATGACAACAACTCACTAAACAAAAGTTAACAAATAACATTTATTGAAAACAATATTCAACGTAACAAAACATTTTTAGGAAACGTGCCTGATTATTACAACGGCATTTTCATTGGGTGAACGCGATCGCATAGCAAATACAGTAAAAAAATAAAATAATCGGTCATCAGAAAAACTACCAATAGGCCCACAAAAAAATAACAATTAGGCGTACTGATCGACGTGACATTAGATTCGTTTTATTGGGCTATTCAACAACGCGATAGGCCTACTTACTCTTTCCACCTCGCTGGTTTAACTTGCAGTGTGAACAGGCTAATGCGTTTTGTTTTTTTTCTTCGTTTTTTTTATTTATCCGGCGTTGTTAACATTATTAACGGATGCTCGTTTTTTTATAAAGCAACATTTGACCAGGAAACTACTATGTAGTATTGCTAGCTAGTTAGTTTCAGTAAAAGACTATCTACTTCAAAATGAATCACTAGCTAACACAATCTAAAATCGAAAACAATTAACAATATAAAGCACAGTAGCCTATACAAAAGGAAATTATAAAGGTTTATCTGATATAGATCTGTCTATCTCCGGCGATTCTGAGGTGAAAGCAAGTGCGAGCTTGTCACCCGGCGATTCTGTGGTAAAAGCAAGTGCGAACTCGTCACAATGCTAGCGCGTCTGTTGGCATAGCAACGACATTCCAAGCATTCCGATGACGTGCCCGGACACATTTTGGCACCCGGACACTATTTGGCCTGACAGCAGCAATAGTGACGGGGGAATCTTTTCCAACTCCAGGATTGGTGGAGAACTCCAGGCAGGGGTCTTGAATGTGCCACCATCTTCTCCTCTCCGTTCTGCACCAGCATGCACGTGCATAGATAGAGCACCTGCCGTTTGGCCTCCTATAGAGAAGTGCCCTTTTTCTGTTTTATTTTTTTGTTTAAAAAAAATAATAATAATAAAAAATTCTGTTTGCGCACAGCCTGCCCTGCCGAAAAGATATATTGATTGAATCAAAATATCAGGTCGGGAGATTGGTGCTCTCGGGCGATGCCCTCCACCCTCCCTCCCTCCTGGTTTCCTGCCACAGCAGCGAGCACTGTGTGGGCACCGACCCTTTCTATGGTGAAAGAACGCACGCACGAAAAATTGCATGCATAGGCACTCGACAGTCGTGAGTCTGTCAGCGTGAGTTACTTTGAGGCAGACATCAGGTATGTGGCCAAACAAAGTATAAATATACTGTTCAATGAATTTAATTAAATTTTTTGGGTGCAATATAGTCTTTCGGCTAGCGGATGACAGTATATCAGTACTAGGATATGAGTAGAAGAAGCATAGAACCATATATAGTATAGAAATGCGGCTCAGCTATTCTGTGGCAGAGTGCAACCTAAATCTTTCGGGCTACTCGGTAGAAAAACAGCGTGTGCAGCGAGTTGGATGGAACACACTCCAATTTTGAATTAGGCTACCTTTGAAGCCCTAACTCCTGAAAAGGTAAAAGCTTTAAACCGATCCATGTTGGCGCCCCATACTATAGTGGTAGACGTATCGGTCCCAGGTACAGTATTCATGTTTGTCTTACATTATAAACTAGACTACAGATTTAAGAAAACCCGCAGGATTGATACTGCAGTGCAATACAATAAGAGGGCGCTATTAATAGCCCAAAGCGCTTACAACCCTCGCCACAGCCACAGACTGTAAAATGTAACGTTTACAAAAAATCATGCAGATATAGCTAGAAACAATAATATTTTTTTAAAACGTTGTACAAATAGGCCTAAGCATTCAGTGTTTTCCATTGCTTACTGTAGGCTACTGGCTACCTGATGCACTTTCGGTTTAGAAGACACTTCATTTTTGTTCTCCAAAATCTCTTGTGGCTATAAATATGTTAATGAAACCAAATATCTTACCTGTAGGCGATGTGCAGCTACCACTGTGTTATGATTAACCCTGAAGAGTTTATCTTGTTACGTTTCACCACAGTGACCTATCGCATTTAGGGCTGAAATAACAACAGCAAATGTAAAAACCCACACGGTGCTTTTGTACGTTTTTTTAAAAAGAAAAATCTTTTTTTTACTTGTAGCTACACTTATTTTTTATTTGTGTTTTAGACTGTTGTTTATTTATTTTTCTATTTGTGTGCTATCGAAATAGCCTAAATGGTGTAATATTCAAAAAGCTTCAAGGACCTTTGATTTTTGATTTCTAAAACCGAAAACCGAGCTCGTGCACCAGGTGCGCTCGCATAGCTTACGTACCGCCAAAACCAATTTTGCTGCCAGGAAAAACCGTGAATACATACATTTTAATATCTCTTAATTCCAGGCATATATTTATTTAATTATTTGCAAAAATCGCCGGCATGCCCTTTTATGAATTTGGGCCCCTGCCCCGCTAACATCCTCTGCACGTGCCTGTGCACCAGAGTTGTGGCCATTGCCATTTGTGATCGTGGCAGATGAGGCATTCCGCATGAAGCCTTACCTCCTCAGACCCTACCCAGGATGGCGTATACAGGACATTTTTTATTTCTGACGCTCAGAGCCTGCTGAATTGTAGAGAATGCATTCGGCATCCTCTCCCAACGCTGGAGGGTTTATCAGCGTCGGATGCAAGTTGTCCCTGACACTGCTGACCGTGTGATCAAGGCCAGTTGCATCCTCTAAAATTACCAGCAACCTGAAGATACCGGAGACAAGCTCAGGGATGTTGAGGCAGGCAGACATGATGGGGATAACAGAAATGTTCTGGGTCCCATCAGAAGCCTTCGGGAGAACCGTGCATCTGCAGAGGCTTTTGAGGGTGCGAGATACATTCCATAATTATTTCATGTTGCCTGCTGGACAGGTTCCATGACAATATGACCATGTGCGTCGTGGTCTGTCACTGATTTTTTTCCCTTTTTTCTCTGTTTTTGGATATTCACATACAAATTTTACAATCGTTTCTCTTACGTGTATATACTTTTAATGAATTGTTTACGAATAAAAACCTGACATCCAGAAGTAAATTCTTGATTTTGTTTTAAATTATACAATGTATATGTATATATATAAATTTTTAATGTATACAAAAAATAACATATGAACTAGCAAATAATTTCACATTTCATTTAACATTAAATTAAATATTTGTGTACGTAGGATTTGCCTTTCCAAAGGTAGTCTACGAATGCTTGGTGCCAAACTCAAAGGAAATAAGGTTGTTTCATCCCTATCCTTGGCTCACGCTAGCTCCCTGACCTCCTTTCTCTCTAGGTATGCCTCTAGCAGGTCCCTGCTCTGGGTGTTCTTATGCCTGGTTCTGCCTGTGGACCAGGCAGCTTCAGCAGCCACACTCTCTCCCTCACTCTCAGAGTCTTCTGCCTGGTCTCCTGGCCCTGCAGCAGACTCCTGCATCTCTTCCATCTGCTCACTTACATTGCTGTGTGTCCTGTTTAAAAGCAGACTGAATTAATGGACTTGCAGTGTCACTCCGACTTCCTGATGTCTGTGACCCAACAACATCAAAAGACTCTTGATATCGTATTTTCTGGTACTCTTACAAGCGATACTATAACGTCTCTGCATTTGAATGGATCTCCATGGGAATTGGGGGGTAGGACTATATTTAGCTGTAAATTACACTGGAAAAGTATGGAACACATGGTTGGCTATTAATGTTCCACTAAATAAGAAGATTTAGCTTTCTTTATCTGAAGAGTGCAATTATTTCTAAGCAGCCTAAAATAAAGCCAATCGGAATCCAAGTCCGTAGATCTTGCCTTGGCCCTGGCTGCATTTCGTTTTCTGAGTAACCGAGAGAGCTCAGGGGCCGGTTTCACCAGCTGGACGTATGCCTGGGCGAAAGAGTAGGCTGGACGTAGAATGTGCTTTAAGCCCAACGTAGAATTTACACCTGTTCCACCACCGTGGCGTAGCGCTAAGTCCGGGTGTAAATCCTACACCTAAACTAGGGTTGGCGTTAAATGAAAATCAACGACTAGTTTCTATGGTTACAAGCTTCAAAGTAAAAAAGGCAATGTTTTTAATATGGCGCGACTAATATACAGACTGCATGGCAAACAGGCTTTCAGGCATGAACAAGTGATGAGAGACCACACTAATCCTCTCGATATATAAGGCGATAGAGAGCTCATTGAGAGGTTTCGTTTCAGTAGGGCTGAATTGTTTGAATTGATTAACGTTTCAGCTACACCACAGCTACAGCATGTAACGGAGAGGAACGGAGCACTATCCCCGGAACTGCTGCCCGTGCCGACTGAAAAGGGGAACACTTTGCAGGGGAAAAAAACAATGAGAAAATGTAAATACGTTGTAATAAATAAATAATTTATTGTTTACATTTGTGTATTTATGATTTACACATTTATTTAACTAGAGGTTCAAGAAAACATCCACAATGGTGAAACTAGGCCTACTCTTGTACTCAAATAGTTTTATTTCTAGAGCCAGCTTGCGTTTCTCCAGCTCCAACTTCTCCTTCTCCACCTGTACTTTCTCCGTTGCCATGTCCACTCTAGCAATTTCATTTTCAAGCAAGATGCTTTGGAGGTCCGGACTTCTCGTTCTTCGTGCAGTTGGGAATGAAGAAATTAATGTTGCAGAGTTGGTGCCGGAAGGAGGTGGAGCAACCTTTGGTACTGAAGCAGGTGGAATGAGATCCTCTGCAAGAAAAGGGTGCGACTACATTAAAATTAATGACTATAATGCTTGCTTAAAATTTAGAGAGGATAGGTCTAACTATTACTATATTACGCAATAATAGTTTGAATAGGCCATGATACTTTCATGGCTGATGTCTGAAAAGGAAGATGACAAACTTGAGTCATTCAGCTGTGCTTCTGCTTCAAATTGCACAAAACTTTGTGTTGTGTCACAGCCTTGGAGCCCATTGAATGGCGCTGAGTTGGTGCCAAAAATGTCCATAATTATGGTACTATAGGGCGAAGTCTTTGGAGGGGGGCCACCATCTGTCGGGGGGTTCTTAAGAAGACTGGAGTCTCCTTGCAGCCTGAAGCAGGTCTTTTCACTTTTTTATTTTTTTATTATTATTTTTTTACTTCCTTTCCGGTCCGACATCCCATTCCGCCCTCTACGTCATTAACCACAGCTACAATTATTTGCCAAATTTGTTTCCTTTTGTTGTTGGTAATAGCATTATTGTGTTTGGATTGAAGTATATCCAGATATTTGCTGTGTAATTCAATTATTTTTCGAGTCTCGCTATCTGTGCAATTTACTTTGCGTTTTTTGTTATCGGAGGCCATTCTTAGCTTAAGCTATTTGGCGCAAACTGACTAAATTTGAAAATTCAAATGCGCAGGCGATAGCAACTATCACTGGGTAAAAGTTCCATCGTGGACGCGCATCATCTATGCCTGGCGTAGCTGTGCTCAGTCGTAGTTTCAGATGGTGCAACAAACGTAAATATTTATCGCAAGACTGAACGTAACTAAGCCTGACGTAGGGCTTACGTCCAACTTGTCTACGTCCCGCTGGTGAAACCGGCACCAGAGGAGAACTAAGGATTTGTTCTATTTTTAATACATACTTTTTTTAACTGAGCATGTTCATCAGTCACAGAGAGAAAGGCGGTAGTAAAACAATCCAACGCGAACTCAACATCTGGAATGAGGGCTACTCGATAGGTCCAATTGGTATAAGTCATGAATAAATGCTTGTTCATTTCAATTCTTAAAATTTCTTCTTACGATGATATGAGGTTTAAACTTTGGTAATCTGGTGTCTCTGATGCAGGTAATTGTACAATGGTTGCTAATATCCTGGGCAAATATCCCACAAGCGAAGTATTTGTGGGGCCTGTTAGTTAATATGACATCAATCAATGTAGATTTGGCAGGGTTCTTAAAATTTGGCCTTGTTGGCTTGGATAATAATTGCGAGAGATTTAATTCAGTACACAACTCTTTAGGCCTAGAAGAGTTATCAGATAGCCATTCCAGATTTATATCACGCATAAGTAGTAATTCTGATGAGGCATAAGAAGAAATACATTTTCCAAAGTCCTCTAAGGCATCGCAGTTTACAGATGGGGGATGGTAAAAACCAATAACTGTTAAATGATTATTTCCCCAAGTGCAGATATCTAAAACAATGTACTCAATGCTTTTTGGAGTTGATGAGAAAGCGATGTCATGGGAAACAAAACATTATTTAATGAAAATCAATATTCTGCAGTGTTGTAGCCGAGTCCACACCATCCGAGTCTGAGTCAGAGTCCAGCGCTAAAAATTCTACCATGTATATTTCCCAACTTAAATTGTACTGAATGCTTTTTTAAAAGTCCTAGATACATGTATGTATATAAATGGTAAATGGACTGCACTTATATAGCGCCTTTATCCAAAGCACTTTACAATGGCCTCTCACTCACCCGTTCACACACACATTCACACACCAATGGCGGCAGCTGCCATGCAAGGTGCTAGCCTGCTCATTGGGAGCAATTTGGGGTTCAGTGTCTTGCTCAAGGACACTTCGACATGTGGACAGGAGGAGCCGGGGATCGAACCGCCAACCCTGCGATCAGCGGACAACCCGCTCTACCTCCTGAGCCACAGCCTAGTATGTATGCGCTATAATCCACTGGATGGTTCTCTTCATACTCTTCGTGCTCATAGTAACCAAAACATATTATTAGAGAACTTTTAAAAACTTGGTTGATGTTTCACGTGGCGTGGCGTGGAAAGCTCAACGATATGGTACACAGTACCAAAGATCTTTGACAGTACGTACACAAGTACCCAGGTGCGTGCGCAGTCTTCGCACGTTTATGTTTACGTGTTACGATACGGCGGTGCGGGTGTATATTACATTACATGACAGTCATTTAGCAGACGCTTTTATCCAAAGCGACATACAATAAGTGCATACAGAAACATCATCGAAGTAACTACAGAACAGATAAGAAAGCACATCCTGCAGCTATCCCTAGCAATGAACATTGAATGTAGTCACAGTAAGCTGTGGGTAAATCAGCTATACTACAATTCTATTCTAAATACTATTATAAACTTCAACAAACAGTTAAACAAGAAACAAGCACCATGAGAGGTCCTAGATTAAAGTATATTAGTCAATGTGGAGTCTGAAGAGGTGTGTCTTCAGGACGCCACGACGGAACGCAGGCAGGGTCGGAGTAGAACGTAGGGGAATGGGGAGTTCGTTCTACCACTGAGGTGCTAGGGTGGAAAAGCTCCGCAGTTGGGACGAGCAAGAGCCGTTGGCATGGAGAGGGGAGTGCGAGTCACTCTGCTGTAGAAGAGCGAAGTGGTCGAACAGGAGCATAGTTCTGGATTAAGCCCTGCAGGTAGGTGGGGCCTGTCCTATTGGCTGCAGTGTAGGCCAGGGTCAGAACTTTGAACCTGATCCTGGTTGCATATACTGGCTGTATATAATAGTGCGTAGCGTGCTAGCTTGCTACGACTAATGACACGCACGGAAATCCCTGGTGCGTTTCAACGACACGGAAATCCCTTATTCGAGACCTGACTGGACAACTAGACGTTTAGTCTTTTATCCACTCTGACTGAACGACAATAAATCTAAAACAACGACAACAGCTAGCTTGCTGTACAGTTCAGTGGATGCCATGTATCAGAAATGAAAGTATATTTAGTAGGGGTGGGACGATTCAATCCCATAACGATTCGATTACGATTCTTTAGGCAAAGGTTCGATGCATCATAACATCTTACATTTGACCACGATTCGATTAATTTTGATACTTTAAAAAAATGTAATAGGTATGCTAATGTGATTCAGCAGTAATTAAATATTAAATTAGAACCTTACGCCAAGTTCACAGCATTATGTTTATTGTTAAGGCATGCCATACATTTTGCAGCTGTCTGCAGCAAATAATGCAGCAATAAACATGACTAACAGTGAATTTTCTAAAGTTGCCCTATTTAGGTTATTGTTTTTCAAACAGTGTCAGACATGGTACCCTAATACATTTCCTTTATTTACAAAATGAAAATGGCAAAATGTATAACAATTACTAAACTGGGCCAAGAAAAATGAAATAGCCTATAGGTTAGTGTCATGCATAGTACTTTCCTAAATCTTAGTACCTTCGGTGGAGCAAGATGCCCATCCATCCGTAGTTAAAGCTACTCTTGTAGCTTTTTGCAAGGACAGTCTAACAGTTTTCTTCACCTCTTCATACAGCGCAGGTATACATTTTTCACTCAAATGTTTTCTGCATGGTATGGTGTATCTAGGTTCCACGACATTCATTAAGTGAATCGGACAGTTAACGTAGTAATAATTAATTGAACGTAAGACATTGGAAATAGTCTATTTTTGTCTCTAACGTCTACTTGATTTTGAATAGAAAATGGTTTAAATTGAAATATCAGAAAGCACTTTACAATTAACTGTCTGGACACGGTATGTGTATAAAAACTAATAAAAACGATTATACAAAAAATAGAACTGTTTGGCCATTTCTCCAGGAAACTCAGGGGAAGTGTCAATGACTCCCAAGTTTAGCTTGCTAACCCGCTTGCTGTCCTTCACGTCAATTGTGTATCGTCGGCTCAAATGGTTTATCATGTTTGTGGTGTTGCCTGAGTATCTGATTTCTACTTGGCAGATCTTGCATATTGCAGCGGTTTTGTCAAGTACACCCTCCTTCTTTCTAAACCCGAAATGCTTCCATACCACTGATTTTCTGTTCGGAACATCGCAAATTCTGTAAGTTTCTGTCTCTTTTGTCGCACTCAGCTAGCCATTTCGCTCAGATCTGTCCGTCTCATTGTCGCTTAATTCCCGCCTGTCCCTGCTTTCAATTCACGCTTACGTGGGGGTTGGAGCAGAATTGAAGCTGGTCAAAACTGTTTTAAAACTAGTTTTGAAATTAATATTTTTTTTAAATAAATGAATACATGTGCACATACATTTAAAATGCGATATTAATCGATGCTTATCGATTCGAATCTTACAGATCGATGCAGTTGTATTTACACATTCGGATCGATGCATCATGTCCCACCCCTAATATTTAGTATGTCTATTTTATTGACTCGTACATTAGAGAATGGGCAAATTTTTGAGAAATGGGCGAACTTTGCGAATCCGTGTTTTCCGCAAGTTCATGGCAATGACAAATTGACAATGATATTTTATTTCTCAAGTCACCCACGAAGGGTATAGGAGAATATTTAAATTGTATAATGTTAAAAGAGGCTCAATGTAATAATCAATTGAATTGAAATAAATAATTCTCCCCCCCCCCCAAAAAAAAATAAAAACACGACACGTTTTCGTAAGCCCACGCGTACGCACTTAATTAGTTGGTAACACTTTACAATAAGGGAACACACCTCATGCCTTAACTAATGCATGACACATCATGATTTAATGCATGAATTAATGCATGATGTATCATGAACTCTGTGCGGATCAATATTAATAAACGATCAAGCCATTATTAATTCATGTGATTACTGTACACTTAATGCATCATCAATTCATGAACATTAACTCATAGTTAAGTCATACATTAAGTAACATGTCATCAAAGTAGCTGCAAACCAGTTAGGTAGACAAAAGCTTCTCAGACCATCAATGGTGGATTTATCCATTTTGGGGCCGCCAAAACTCCTGCTGACAGCGTGCTGACAAAGCTGTTTGCTTAAAGGAAACTTCTGCCAGTGTGGCTTCTAAGCCCCCTTTTTCTTTTTCCTTCTAAGGCTTTTTCCCTTGTGCAAATGGTGACAGTAATATCAAATGTTTTATCTTATGTTAATTTATCTTAGAAAGTGCATAATTAGTAGTTATGTTCAATGATAGCCTATATTTGCCAATATTCAGTCATTCAGACTATGCTTCTGGGCGAACCCTACAGTAGGCCTATCTCTAATGTGTCATAAGAAAATCACACTTAATAGATTTGATGGTGGTCTTTGTAAATAATATGGAGTCAATGTGTGTGGATTATGACAGCCATTCATCTGTTTTAGAGAATGAGTACTTTGTACTTATTTTTCAATGATATAGTTACCAATACTCAAGGTTAATATATACGCTATTTGTTGAAAAAATTGGGTCAGGGTTCAGTGTGATACCCCAAAAACATCCAGTAAGTGGCAGTTCTAAGAGCAGAAACAACCTTGTTCATGATAGGTCAGAGGAGAATGGCCAGACACATTCAAGCTAACAGAAAGGCCAAAAAATAAAAATGAACAACAGTGGTGAGCAGAGTATTATCAGAGTATTATCACTGAATGCATGTGTTGAACCCTGAAAGGGATGGGCTGCAGCAACAGAAGATTAGATAATACTAGGTAGGTATTCCTAATACAGTAGATACTGAGTGTACATTGTAAGGAGTTCACCATTTATCATTAAATTTCATCATTATTTCACACATGCGATCACCATTACTTCCTAAGTACTTGGCTGACTTGTGTCCCTCTAAGTAAAGTCATGGCATGATACTAATTTGTAAATGATTACTTAATGTAGATTGATAGGAGGCAAGCATTTGTTAACCATGAGTTCATCATTACTTAATTATGTGTAGAGGCCAAATAGGAATTAGTTGATTTTAAATAATAATTTAAAAGGTTAATTATTATAATTTCATTATGATTCATGTTCATATTGGTTTAAAAGGGCATAATTTAGTCATGTATAAAAGATAATCCATTTCTGTATTTTGAACTTTCAACTGTGTAAATACTGTTTGACGATGCTGGTTTTGTAGCCACTAGGAGGCGATGTAACCTTAGTTAGTTTGGAGCCAGCGATGGAAGCAACACAGTTTTTTGACCGTGCGTTGGACTCTGTAAAATGTGAATCTCAATGAGAGCACATGTTGCAAGCTTTGATTCAACCAATGTGGAGTTTTGGCATTATTCTAGAAGTTGTTTTGCATTAGTTTTTTATGGAGAAAAGTGACTTTCAAACAAAGTGCTTTTAAACTGTGCATGCAACTGAAGCTACTCTGCAATTTATAAGATGGCTGAAGAAGATGAAAAGACATGCATTGAGGATAATGAGGAGCAGGGAAGGTCACGCAAGCTGACAGAGAAGGCATTAGAGGATAAATTGCACAAATGCATTGCATTGAGGAGACGAAAATGAGGAACTCTGACAAGTAAAATAAATGAAGTAGAGTCATTGATGAGTGATGCTCAAAATGCACAAAGTGTGCAAGATTTTATGGAAAATGACTTTGCACTTTCTTTAAATGAGTTTGGTCATCTCAACAATGAAGTTGCAAGTCTTTTGCCTGCAGATGAGAGAATATCTGATCAAGAGAACTGGTTCGAATGCAGAGTGGCACCTATAAGAGACTTTATGAGAACAACTAAAGCCTGGATTGCAGCTGTGCATGAATCCACACAGTCAAAAGCCAATGCACAGCAAAACGCACTGCAAAAAGAACCTGACATCGAAGATGATGACCCGCAAGAGACTGTTAAACCACAGGACAGTGTTTCTCAGGTTGGTCTCAACGTTCTAAACACCCGCCCTCAAGGATCTCAAGCGAGTCGCTCATCGACAACTTCACGGGTTTCGTCAACACATGTTAACACAGCGAGAAAAGAAGAACTGGAGTTGGAGACTGCGTTAGCCAAAAGCAGTGCAAAATTAAAGGTGCTTAAAGAATATGAAAGATCAGATGATGGTGTGAGTCGCCACGTGCCAGTACAAAGTTTAAGAGGGAACGTCAAGCAAGAAGGAGCCAGCGTTTTACGGCCTCAACCAGTCAGTGTGAACGCTCAAGCACAAACGCAAACGCAAACGATACGCTCCGCAGCACCTCAAGTGACTCAACAAGACTCCAACTTTAACATCCAAGTAAACAGAAGTGACGGCATACTGAAGGTCATGCAGAAACTGAACGCAATCACCGAGCTACTTGTAAGACAACAGAAGCAATCTCAGCTACCTACAAAAGATATTCCTGTGTTCAGGGGTGACGCACTGCAATACAAATCCTTCATCAGAGCTTTCGAGCACTCAATAGAACAGAAGACTAACAATGATCAAGATAAATTGTACTTCTTGGAACAATTCACAGCCGGTGAACCTCAGGAGCTAGTTCGCAGCTGTGCTCACATGTCACCTAGCAGAGGCTACAACGAAGCGAAGCGACTGCTTCAAAAGCACTATGGGGATGAACTACGGATCGCCAGTGCATACATCGATAAAGCCCTCAGATGGCCGCAGATCAAGTCCGAGGATGGGAAAACGTTAAGTGCTCATGCAATTTTTTTAGTTGGATGTTGCAACACTATGGAGGACATAGAATCTCTAGAGGAGATGGACAACCCGACTAACCTACGGACAGTGGTGTCCAAGCTACCTTACAAGTTGAAAGAACGTTGGCGTGCTGAAGCCTACCATATCAAAGAGCAAAAAAGCAGAAGAGCGAAGTTTGATGATCTGGTGAGGTACATAGACTACCAAGCTAAAATGGCAATGGATCCCCTCTTCGGTAACATACCATACAGCCGCCCTACCACAGCTGGAAAGACCGACTAAAAGGAAAGGTATCCAGTCAAGAAGGAGATCCGTGGGAGCAGTTTTGCAACCAATGTCTCAGCTGAAAACAAGGGGCCTCAACGAACAAACGTGAGGCCAACGAAGCAAAGCAAAGCAGGGAGTGCCTTTGAGAAGCCATGTTTGTACTGCCAGCAATCTCACACTCTAGCTTCATGTGGCAAAATCAAGAATCAGCCACACAAAGAACGTGTGGAGTTCTTAAAGTCAAAAGGCTTATGTTTCGGGTGCTTAACTTCAAGTCACCTCAGCAAGTTCTGTAAAAGAAGAACTGAGTGTAAAGAATGTGGGTTAAAGCATCCAGACATTCTACACAAAGTAAAAGAAGAGTCTGTCTCATCTGAGGAGAATGATGGTGCTCACGGAAACGAGGTATCGTGTGCTCAAGTTTCTGTCACGCAAGAGTCCCGTAGCCTCACGGGGGCCGGAGAACTTGACTATGTGCTGTCAATAGTACCGGTGAAGATTAAATCAAGAAAGAGCGACAAGTATGTGGAAACTTACGCCTTTATGGACCCGGGAAGCACGGCAACGTTCCTCACTGAATACCTGTGAAAGAAACTGAATGTTAAAGGGAAACCAACACAAATACTCCTCAGCACCATAGCTCCAGACGAACCTGGAGAACAGAAGCTCATGAACAGTTATGTGATATCAGACCTAGAAGTATGCGGGCTGGAAGATACCAAGTACATCGAGCTACCCAAGGTGTACACTCACAGAAACATACCTGTTCACACCGAGAACATACCGAAACAGTCAGAAATCATGAAGTGGCCTTATCTCAGCGAGGTACGCTTGCCAGAGTTAGAAGCGGATGTTGGCCTACTTATCGGAGCAAACTGCTCAAGAGCGTTGGAGCCGTGGCACGTCATCTTGGGAGCAGTCTTCACCAGTCTCAGAACTGGCCATTTCCTCTGATATCTGAAAATCCCAAAAACCCATTTCCGCCACCTCCATGTCCTGCCATATCTTCCACGACCCTATTGTTAAAAGAAGATCATTTACAAATCAAAACTAGAATGGCACTCAGAGAGATAGACACCAAAAAAAAGTGGGCAATACACTGAACTCTATGATATTGAACGGACTTAACTGCTTGCTTCTATTGCCAAAGCTACAGGAACCAATATGGCTTCCAGTGCACTGCACCTCTCAATTTCCACTTGGGCTATAATTTAGAAACCCCTGCCTTTTTCTACCAAAACTAAAGGGTTAACAGTCATATGTTAAAACCAGGTATATCCACAATACATATAAGAATAATAATCAATGCGTGATTATACTTGACACGATACAAAACTAGTTGTTGTTTTACTCATCAGAGATTACTCTGGTTGGTCTTCCTGAACACGTGATGATGACTAGCTGACAGAAATCAGTATTAAAAGGTTGAACTACATGTAGGTTTATTACGACATCACGTAAAGTAGTTGAATCAAATTCAGTTTAATATTTTTTTTTTGTCCGAGATCACCGAAATAAAGTTAATGAGTTTTCTTGCACACTGAATATGCACGCACAGATAGGAGGCAAAAGATCACAGGAGACCGTTTTAACACACACACACACACACACACACACACATATATATATATATTTCTGGTGGCAACTGAAGGATAACTAAGTTAGGCTACTGTATATGTTCCTCACAAAATCAAATTATTTCAATAAGTCCAGTCCTGAGCTCACATGACAGGGTAACGTTAGATACATACAAATTTTACTCCGAAAAGGACATTTCTAAGGGAATTATGCAATTTAACATTTGCCTAACTAGCTACTGTTACAGTTAGCAGCAATATGCAAACCCTTGTGTGTTCTAATACTAATGCCACTGAACTAGCCTAAATAAATTGGACATTGGTAAGCCAACCAGCAAGCAAAATTACAAGTGATAGTAGGCCTCATAGCAGCTAGCTTGCTAGCTATTTGTGTCTGAGATTGATTCGCTGCTACGTCGATTTCTTTTGCAAACATAGCCAACATTGAACGCATTTACAATGAGCTAACTAGCTACATAAACTACTTACCGGAATTTAAGTAACATTCATGTAGTTTCAGAGGGTTAAAAGCATTCGGTTTTGTCTAGGATCTTCCGCGGCGCATTCACATTTGCTAGCTGGATTCATACGATAGACAGTCTGTAGAAAGTAGATCCATTAATAGAGTTCTGTCAAACATTTTAGATATATGACTTGAAACAAAAATGACGCTTTTCCCCATTGGATGTTTTGTCCGTACAAGAGGAAGTGATCAGGCATCCGCAGTAGTATTTTCAGTTAGCATAGCAACTAAGGTTACATAACGTATTGTGGCGACCTGGGGATTGTCAACTGGCCAGCTAGGACCGGGTAGTGAGCCGCTACCCGGTCAAGGTGTACATAATTGTAAATAACGTGCTGTGTGTGTTTAAATTGTGTCGTTAACTTGTTAGCCGCGTCTTGTGTTAACCGTTTAGTTTTAAACGTAACTGTCAATTTTAACTGTCTGTTATGTGTGGCTGTGATTGGCTAGGAATCGGTAAGTGTGTGTGCGCCAATCACAGCCTATATAGTTCCTATATAAGCAGTGTCTGAAGCGATTCAGTTGTTAGTGTGAAGAAGTGTTTCCAAGCTGAGCCTTTTGTCTGTCTAATAGATTCTATTAGTTTTCATGGAAGTTCGAACTACCGTACATTACGGTTGTGGTCCTTGTATACGGAAAGCTAAAGGCGACAAAAGTCACAAACGGGTTATCTGGATTGTAAACATTTATTTTACTCTTCCATTTATCATTTAATCATTATTGTACCCGTTCCCTAATCAGAGTCATATGTTTAGTGAGTCATATATTGACCAACCAGAGTCTTTTGTTGGCTGTACGATAAGTAAAACATCAATACTATATATTTGTTATTGTGTCAAGTAAAATCACGGATGGATTATTCTGTATTATGGTATAACTGGGTTGAAAATATGACTAAAGCACCATAGTTTTAGTAGAAACATATTAGAAGTAGGCGTAGGGTTCACCCAACAGCTTATTAGTCTTAATTATTGAATATTGCAAATAGGCTAATATTGAAAAATAATGACAAATTATAAATTTCCTAATATTAATTTAATGAAAATAACATAAAACATATGATATTGTAAGCCACACAGATCCTGTATCTTTATATGCACAAGCAATGGGGTGATTTATAAAAATCTGAATTTTTTGTTGTTTTAAAAGCGAACAGCTTTGTCAGCACACTGTCTGGAAGAGTTTTGGGGGCCCCAAAATGGATAAATCCACCACTGATGGTCTGAGAAGCTTTTGTCTACCTAACGGGTTTGCAGCTACTTTGATGACATGTTACTTCATGTATGACTTAACTGTGAGTTAATGTTCATTAATTGATGATAAATTAAGTGTAAAGTAATCACATTAACTAATAATGCCTTGATCATTTATTAATATTGAGCCACACAGAGTTCATGATACATCATGAATAAAATCATGATGAGTCATACATTAGTTAAGGCATGAGTTGTGTTCCCTTATTGTAAAGTGTTACCAATTAGTTTAGGTATGCCAATGTTTTGCCGTTGGTGCGGTACCACATGTTTCTTGCAAGGTGATGTTCCGGCCCTTTTTGCGCATTGTTCTCTTGCTGGAATTCATGTGCATTTATGACTGTATCTATCAGTAACACTTCTAGTTTCACATATGTGAAAGGGCTGTTATAGCGATAGCTCAGATTTTTAAAATCAAACGTAATCAAAGTGTGCCGCTTCTTTGGGCGGCTGTGTATACATGGTATGCGTGTAGAGTGCTGCTGCTGTGATGTGTATGCATGTGTCTAGTACAGTCTGGGTCGATGCTCTGTCCAACGTTGCTGCAGTGCACGTACATAATGTATATAGGTCGACGGCGTAAACACACATAGCGCGATCATAGCGTGTGCATCGCGATATGCATTCTGTGATACACGTTCGCGATCTGTTCCTACTAGGGATGGGAATCGATAGATTTTATTGATACCAATGCCATTATCGAATATGCTTATCGATCCGATTCTTTATCGATTCCTTAAATATAATTTGCTCCCAGGCTATTAAAACATCATTACTATTAGTATCGGGTGGTCATCTAAAATGGATTCAATGACATATTTATAAAGTATAAAGCATTGATTTTAATTCATATTTCTTAGTCATATCATGGAAAATATTTATCTGCTATATTTATGCCAGCATGTGGCAGAGCATCCAATAAAACAGTCAGAATTGTATAATTCTGTAAATTGAGATTGCATTGTAAATGTAATTTGGCTTGATCAACACAAGTGCTTAAAAATATCAGACATCAAAGAAAATAAAAGACACCGGAAAATAATGAAAAAGCCAGGACGCGAGCACAGGATAAGTTATCAGTTTAACTTTACGTCAAAAAAGATGGCTAAAATATTGTTTTTTAACCGCTGCTTTGTGATTGAGTTTCATTCTCTAACGAAGATCGCAAACTTTACTTATGAGTTAGTTACACTCCTAGGCGTGTTTCATAAAGCTGCACTGTAACGTTTGCGTTGGTTTCTGTATTATCAGAACAGTTTCAACTGTCACCATTCTCCCCTATCTCATTTAGCCTATACATTTACATGGAAGAAAGACGAGATCTTTAACGTTACCTGACCATTTTTTGGAGGCAAGCTGGTTCATCTTATTAGCTGAAGATGACAAAGATTGAATATCATCATTTAGCTAATTTAGGTTAGTTATTCGCTTTCCAAATCTACTCATCTGTACGTGACCAAGCAGGAAATCGTTGTCAGATTAGTCTACCACCATCAAAACACTGTAGTTTTACACTTGTAGTTAGTTACAGGCTCCCGAGGGAAGTCCGCACACTCCCCAAATCTGTTGAATAGTTGATCATTTCAGAAAACTGATCACAAAATGGAGAGCTTACGCAAACATATCTTATGTAGAATTTTAAATGATAGTAGCTTAAATTAGTTTTCAAAAAATGACATTTACATTTAATATTTTTAGACAGAGCGCCAAACTCTGCCTGCCAGCATGCGCTGACTGAATGAAAAACGACGTGACGCATGACATGACGCTGTTTTGCTATACGTAGCTGTCGGGAATACATGCTGGAATCAATAAGAGAACTGATAAGCTCGAAGGCGAACGATTCCGAGGATTCCCACCCTAGTTCCTACAGACATGATAAAATACATTTTCAAGTAAGTTTCAAAAATAGGGCAAAAAAACTAAAGTAATTGAAACAGAAAACAAGAGAAATGTTGGGGAAAATATGAGTCAGAGTCCAAATATACAAATGCATTTATTTATTTTATTTATTTGTACAGGAAAAAAGTTTAAAAGCCACATTTGCAAAGGTGTTACAATAGTAAACAAAGGGTTCACTTATCAATACATATATTAATGGAGTCCAATTTCAGAACTAGGCTACGTACATTTAAATGTAAAATTCCTAGCCCATGCCGAGAGGAGAGATTGCGTGGCTAGATCAATGTTGCTTATTAGATGGCTAGAGCCAGCTCTGCTCAGATGTCGGCCATCTCGTCCAAATAAATATTTCCTCCTCCAGGAACATTATTGGCAAAAGGAATACTCAGCGCGTTGCAATATCCTGATGTGCAGTTGTCGGATCCGGCTAAAATTCATGTGGCCAAAACAAATTGACGGTATGGGAGCAGAAACCACACACTGCTTGCCAGTGTCCAAGAGTGTTGGTGAGATTTTTAAAGTCTGTCTCCAAGTCCATGAAGCATTCCAGGGAGATGTCATTAGATCCGACATGAACTACTATTGCAGTAGCTGAAGGATGGTTGAGTGTGATGGAAGGCAAAACTGCGTTAACTGTTACCGATATCCATGGCTCGGTGGCGACATGAGTGAAGCAAATTGTAGGTCTGGCTCCAAACTCGCTCCACAGAAGGCCAGTGGTGGAATTATCGGCCATAGCACCAGTGCATTGGGAGACCAAGAGGGAGTCCAGTAAGTCTTCTCCTTCCTTTATCTGGCGTAGCGTTTTAATTCTACCGTCCAGTTCTGTGATTTTCTGGCTTAATGCCACACAGCGAGAGCATTGAGCCATGGGGATAGGCGCCCGCCATGAATTGAGAACGAATGAGAATGAAGGAAACACTAAAGACACTAAAACTTTAAAACTATAAACCTGAAATTATAAAAACAATAAATAATACAGATAAAACCAACGATAAAACGAATATACTTATAAAACTATAAAATGAATAAAACGATACAACTAAAAATGCGCAGTAGCAAGCGAGCATACTTGCGTCCGTCCGTTATGCTGTCTAAAACACAAGTACTATTTTCTTCAATGTTGCAAGCTACCAGAAAAGACTAGCAAAATGTCTGCAGGTCGGTTTGTTTTCCATAGATGTATATACTACCAGGAACGATTGCTTCCGTGGAAATTTGGACAAATTAGTGGTTTCTGACGCATGGGCGCATTAACGCCATTTCTGGCGCAACAATTACCTACTGGATCTATGTTCCAAATGAAATATGAAAAACCAGCAAAGGGCCATTTCATTTTCAAAAATACGTAAGTGGCCCAAGATGCGTATTCGTCTATAGAATGTCTATAGAGCGGTGTCTCAATTACGACATGGTGAAAGCTGCAGTGTTGAGGGCGTATGAATTGGTGCCAGAGGCTTATCGTCAGAATTTCAGGCGATATCAGAAAGCCAATAGCTAAACCTTTGTCGAGTTCACCCTTGAGAAGTAGAACTTATTTGATTGTTAGTGTGCAGCACAGGGGGTTAATTGATTTGACCAATGATTTAATTATCATGGAGGAATTTAAAAACTGTGTACCTGAGGGTGTCACCACCTACTTGAATGAACAGAGAGCAACTCGGGTCGCACAGGCTGCGGTGTTAGCTGACAATATACACTCAATCACAGAAGCGCGTTTTCAGAGAATTCCCTGTCAGGTCATGACGACGTCACTCCCCGGAGGGAATTCCCTGTAGGTTCAGTGGGTCCGTCTGAGACCAGTACTTCGGTTTCTGGTGGCGAGGAGGAGGATTTGAGAGCCAAAAGGAAACCTGTGTTTCCTTACTGTAAGAAAATCGGTCATGTCGCTGATTGTTGGGTCCTGAAAAGAAAGGGAAAACCTTTAAAGGGGGTTTCTCTGGTGAAAACGTGTTTGTCTGCACCTGGACTTTGTGAAATGTTACCCCTTAGAAAGGATTGTGCTCTCCAGATTATGCGCCATTCCTCATGGATGGTTTTGTGTCATTGACTGATGAGCCTAGTCTTTTAAGGCCAGGTAAGATATTGAGAGACAGCGGCGCTGCGCAGTCTGTTATTTTGGAGGATTTTTCCCTGAAAGATCGTCCGTAGGCACCAGTGTCCTTGTGCAGGGATTTGAAATGGGCTTTGTTGACGTGCCCTTGCACGTTATTTTGCTGAAGTCTGACCTCGTGACGGGTCGCGTTGTGGAGGGCGTGCGATCCAGTCTTCCTGTGGAAGAGGTAACCTTAATTTTTGGGAATGACTTAGCTGGGGGCAGAATTTTGGCTAGCCCTGAGGGGACGCCTGCCCCTCTTGTCAAATGCCCTGACGAAAGAATGCAGAAATGTCCTGATGTATTTCCTGCTTGGAATGTCACTCGTACCATGTCTAAGTGACTTGTGACTAGCTCCGATGCTAAGAAGGCTTGCAATGTTCCCGAGTCAGGGCGCTTAAGTGACTCTTTCTTTGTTAAACTGGAGGGATTGAGGTACAGGCGCGAATAAAACCATGTTTGCGGGAGAGGACAGTACGGCTGAGTGTGTCAAGGGGCTTGAGAAGCTCTGTCTGGTACGAGAGAAGCTGATTGATGAGCAGAAGAAAGACTCAGACATTTGTTCTCTTTGAAAGTGCAATTCAAAAAGTGAAAGTGCGATTGCTTTGGTGCCAAAGGCGTGCAATAGACACAGTGCATCGTTTTTTGTCAGATTGTGGTTCCCAGTGAGGTCTTGCTTATGATGATTGCGTTGTTGGTCATCTGGGTGTGGGTGGAGTTTGTGGCTGTGTGTTGGGGATTTTTTTTTTTGGCATGGTTTAGGGCAGTGGTTCTCAACCTTTTTTGCACCATGACCCATTTTTTATTTTTATTTTTTTTAATTTATTTGTTTTCTGATTTCCCCCCCCTTTTTCTCCCAATTTAGTAGCCAATTGAACCCCTATTCTAATTAAATTCCCCCCATGTAGCAACCGCTTGGGAACCACCGCTATACAACCCTGTCAGCCGGTAGTAGGAAGGAGGGCGCCACGTCCTCTCCAGGGCGCGACTCCTCGAGCTCCTGACCGTGATTCCAACTCAGCCAGGGCCATTTTGTGCGCAGCGATTCTCTCCGAGCCCCTCCCCCCACCCGGAAGCAGCCGCCAATTGCCGCTTCCACAGGGCACCGGCCATGCTCGGATCTGGCAGGACCGGGGCGCGAACCCCGATCCTCGGAGTACAACTATGCTGACTGAAAGTCAGCGCTCTTACCGTTGTACCACCACGGTCCCCTTCCACGACCCATTTTTAACATGCCAGTTCAGTTGTTGTGGCTTGAGAATCTCAGTTTACTCCAAGTCCGCCAACTTGTTCATTGTTTCCAATTCAAAGTTAAAGTTTTCAGTTCAAAGTTAGAGTTTTCAATCCAAAGTTAGAGTTTTCAATAAGGAAGGTCCAGGCAAGCTCTTCAAAAAGGTTCAGACTTTATTCAGCAAACAACGCTTGTACAAAGCCGAGTTCTTTCCACGGAGAGAAGCCCTGATAGTTGGTTTACTTCATCTTTTATACATTTTCAACATATCCGTTCCCCCGCCCCGGGACACTCGTTTACCAATAACAGTCATTTGGGGTGTTTCTTGGGGTTTTTCCGAACCTTAGTTGACGTTATCTGATCTCATGGCCACAATTGTTTTCGTGTGGGGGTGTTCTTGAGGTCGTCCTGACCTTAGTTGATGTTATTTGATCTCATGCGCCACTGATCTTCGTGTGGGGGCGTTCTTAAGGTTGTCCTGACCTTAGTTTGACGTTACGCTTGTCCTCATGCGCCACAATGATCTCACCCCTTTCGGTTGGTTTAGACCATTGTGGCGCAGAACCTGTAAATTCTGTTTAAAAAATATATATGCCATATGTGTAGGTCTTTAACAATTTTACGAGTTGGCAGTTTCAAAATATATATGCCATATGTGTATTTAAGCTTAGCAATGTCAGCAAGATATAATTCAGATTATATTCGCATTCAAGTTGGCAGCTTCAGCAAGATAAAGTTCAGGTTATACATGCATTTTGCAGATTCATATCTTTCACAACAATTTATCATAGCCATGGAGCTTATCAGAATTGCCGACATGTGCAACATATCACACCATATCAACTGTAGCAGCTCCACAACCACATCGTGCACATGGTTTCACTATGTATGCCAAGCATCGTGCTCTTATTCAACAGGTGTGACCTCAGGGCCACTTCCTGTGGTCCTGCGGCTCTAAAGCATTGTGTCTAAGCTGTATTTTACTACTGCACATACCACTCTCTGTTGATTCAAATCTATATGGAGTAAGCATAAACACAGGGCGTATACATGTATAGCGATAAAGACAGGGCGTTATACATGTCAAGAGTTTACAGATTTGGTACATAAACTCCAGCCATATACACGTCATGAATCCACAATTATAAAGCCGCGAAGCAACAATTCAGTGTGTGACTTGGGGGGACCCACATCCCGCAGGCCTATACGTATGCGGTATTGAAGGATTTACATATAGGAAATGGAAATATTTCCTACACAGTCACGACTGATAATAACACAGCTCTCTCTCAAATTCAACATTATGCCTAGCCATTACAATTTTGTTGTTTCTAATCCATAATAATTATGAAATAAAATAATGGACTCTTATGGACTTTTATGATACAATTATTCCTTTATTTAGTGGGAAACCTGGGGCTGTTTCCTTTTAATAAGTCTGTCAAAGTTCGGGGTAATTGAAGACAGCGCAATCCGGAGGTCATGTTCAACATTCAGTTTGTTTCTGCTTTTGTTTTTTAGCTGGGCTAGAGCAGAGAAACCAGCCTCACATAAATATGTCGTACTGAAGGACAGAAGCACTGTGATTGCATGGTTAGTAAGAGCAGGATACTCACTTGCAACAGTGCACCAGAACTGTGGGAGACTCGACTCCGATAATTGTTTCTGCAGACCACGATCGCACTATAACTCAACCAGCTGAGTTTCTTCCTCGGATGATAATGTCACGGTTTTCACATCAACTCCAAATGGATCCCTTATCCACTCTTGTGCCTGCATGTTCCCTTCTGCTGGAAAATAATTGCAGAACCGTGTGTGCAGTTTCTCCAAATGGTCAGCGATCACTCTTCAGCACTGAGCTGTCTGAATCGGACAGGTTTTTTACCTTGTGACACACATTCGGTAACATGTCCACCCTGTCGTTGGTAACATGCTTGGCCCACAGCCAGTGGTGGATTAACCCGATAAGTAAAATAAGCACGTGCTTATGGCATCAAGGGAAGGAGGGGCACCTCAGAAATTTTTCATAGCCGAATTTACCATTTAAATTATTAAATTAATTAAATTTATAGCCATTTTCAAAATTTAATGAAAAATGAATAAGTTCTGTTTATAAAGCGTTCTCTCCTGTGTCATCATGTTTATCCTGCAAAATAAAGTACACTGTGCTCGCAGATGGGAAGTTATACAAGTTTTGAACAAGTCTAGTACGCGTTTGAAACAGCGCAAGTGACGGGTAGTAGCTCGTAAGTTCTTAGTTTAGTTGCCAACTGTCACTGGTGTTAATTGCATGTGCATTCATTACCTCATTCTTGCTTTAAGTTGCTTAATGACTATTCCAATAGCACACTCAGCTCTGGCTGTTTAATCTATTAAAATGTAAGTACGTTTTATATATTTTGAATGCGTTTAATTCTATTCTTGGATATTTTTAAAATTAATTTAGTTTACGAATAATTATTTTTGAGGAACAGAAGAAAGGTTTGGATCATTGCAAAATGGGAATTTTTTAGGGCTGCTTGAACTCATAAGCCAGTTTGATCCATTTTTAGCAGGCCACATTTTGAAATATGGAAATTCTGGCAAAGGAAATCCTTCTTACCTGTCAAAAACCACCTGCGAGGAACTTCAACTAATGGCACAAAAGGTCCATGCGTTCATTGTTGACGAAGTTAAATCTTCTGGTTATTTTAGTTTGTCCCTTGATTCAACACCAGATCTATCGCATATCGATCAGTTAAGTGTTGTACTTAGGTACTTAAAAGATGGACAGCCTATTGAATGCTTTTTAACCTTTCTGGAAATAGAAAGCCACACCGGCGAGAAAATGGCAAACCAGGTGTTGCAGTACTTACGTGAAGCTTGTAGGCTAAATTTTTCAAAATGTAGGGGTCAGTCTTATGACAATGCTGCTAACATGTCTGGGCGTTATAAGGGGATGCAGCAACATTTTTTAGAAACAAACAAGTTTGCTCTATATGTGCCCTGTGCAGCTCATTCACTAAATCTGGTTGGCCGAAGTGCTGTTGACTGCTGTCAAGAGGCTGTTAATTTCTTCTCGACAGTACAGTTACTCTATACCTTTTTTTCAGCCTCAACCAGCCGGTGGAAAATTCTTAAAGATCGTATTGGAAATTAAAGTGTCTTAAAATCCCTCTGATACAAGATGGGAGGCACATGCTATGGCAACAGCAGCAATTTTGAAATCTTTCCTTGAAATTTTAGAAGCATTAGAATATATAGCCGAAGACCAGTCACAAAAGGGAGACGCTAGAAGAGAAGCAAATAATACAAAATGAGGATGTGAACTTAAAAACACGTGCAGATCTGTATGTATCATTAGCTGACCAACTGTGCACTTCACGAGATGAATTTGAAAAATATGAAAAAGATGCAAAGGAAATGTTACCAGATGTTGATTACAAGGCAGCTACAACTCGCAAACGTATCAGAAAGAAGGTACCCAATGACGGAGATACACCAGAAGTATATCTGAATGCCAGAGATAAATTTCGTATCACCACCTTTTACACCATTGTTGACAAACTTGCAACTGAGATGAAAAGAAGAGGAGAGATATACAAAGAAATAGCAGAGAGATTTTCTTTTCTAAGTGATGTGCCATATAATGTCACTTTATCATCTACTAACATTGAAAGGTATTCTCGGTGCTGTCAAAAGCTGATTGATGCTTACCCAGAGGACTTCAACAGTAATTTCTCAGCTGAGCTTCAGCAGTTTCATTTATATGTGTGCCATAAGTTCAGTGCAACAGAAAATGTAAAAACAAGATTCAGTCATGCTGAACTTTATAAAATAATTTTAGAAGACAATATTGAGTGTGCCTTTCCAAATGTAGACATTGCCTTTCGTATATTTTTAACATTAATGGTCACAAATTGCTCAGCTGAGCGTTCATTTTCATGGTTGAAATATATTAAAAATCCCCTCAGAACAACTATGCAACAAGGCAGGCTGGATGCCTTATCTCTATTATGTATAGAAGCAGATGTGTTACGTAAGATTGGTTATGAGGATCTGATCAAAGACTTTGCAAGGAAAAAAAGTAGGAGAAAATTATTCAACTATAAATAAAATGGAAGCATTCGAAATAAATATTATTTTCCTTCTTACTGCAAGTTTTGTTTAATTTCGAATTTTCGATAAATAAAATTTTATTTTATGGTTTATTATTGTCTTAATCCGGCCCTGCCCACAGCGTCTATTTTTTTTGTTGAAGGCACTGATTTTGTTAGTTTTCTCAAACCGGTTATGCCCCCTCCCTTGTAATGACACATGATTCAGATAATCAAAATTTTCAGCAAGGTAAGAAAGACTGGCAATCCACAGGTCATAGTTAAAATTTTCTGCAAGATCTGACCCCCTCTTTCTGTGAGAAATGTTGCCAACTTGCTTCTAAGCTCGTAAACCCGAGACAATACTTTGCCCCTGGAGAGCTACCGCACTTCAGCATGATACAATTCAGCATGATGTTCATGTTCACTGCCTATCTCCTGACAAAAGGCCTGAAAGCACCTTGATTTCTTTGCACTATGATTGATGTAATTAACCACTTTCACCACCTCTCGCAGTGTTTCGTGAAGCTTGGGTACCATGTTTTTAGCAGCAAAAGCTTCTCTGTGTAAAAAACTGTGATTCCATGTTCTATTTGGTGCAGCTACATCCAGAATTTTTCTCACAACCCCGAGTGTTTGTCCATCATCGAGGCTGCCCCATCCGTTGCCACACCAACACACTTTGTCCAACTCAATCCTACCGAATTGAAGTATGTGTCCATTGCAATAAATATCTTTGCTGCAGTTGTGGATGTTGGTAAATCCGCATTAAAGAAAAACTGCTCTTGAAAGTCACCATCAAACGCATGTCTCGCATAAACTAAAAGAATTGCATTTTTAGCTACATCAGTGGACTCATCGAGTTGCAATGCAAAACAATCGCTAGCTGCAAGGGCGCTTGGTTGTCTGTAGCTTAATGTCACCGGACATGTCACAGATCCTTCGATTAATTGTATCATTTGACAAGGGAACTGTTTTAACGTCTTGGCGACTGACTCACCCAGGAGTTCCGTGCACATGTCTACTGCACAAGGTAGGATAATTCTTCTGCAATAGTATGAGCAATTTTTGCATTTAGCAATTCGATGGGCAACTTGGACGGAGGGCCTGTTTCTGTACTGTGCATGCACGCGCAAATGTCTTTTGGGATGCCTCGATATTTTGGCTTTTACGTTTAAAAAAGTCCAGAGGCCTATCTTTGAAGCTGGCGTGTTTTGTTTCTAAATGCCTCTGTAACTTGGAAGTCTTCATGCCTTCATTAGCTAGCAGTTAATTGCACAAAACACACAATGGCTTCTGCTCACCATGTTGAACGGTGTAGGTAAATCCATACTTGAGAAAATCCGGATCGTATGTCCCTTTATAATTGTTTCTTGGGTTCGGATGAATTCTCCCCCGAGCTGGTGCTGCTGGGTGTGGAAGGACCCGGACACTTGCTAGCATATTTCAAGAATTTGTCCATTTTCTAGCTATGCTAGCTAATGTAATCAATAGCTGATATGCGAGTAAAGTTTGGAGCAGTGATCAAGCGTGTAGTTACAAATGAGTGTGTGAACATTACGCAGTGCATGCCTGCATATTGTATTATGATTGGACATATTGTATTTGAAACTAAACTCCTGGCTGTAGGTTATTGGATTGGTTGAGTGTTTGTTTGTTTTGCGCTAAGCAACTGCTGATCTGGGATCAGTTTAGTTGGGATTGGGAAAGTCTTGAGTTAGGTTTGCACGACCCTTTCAGAACTTGCCGCGACCCAAGGGTTGAGAAACTCTAGTTTAGGGGATGACGGTGAGAGAATGCTTGTTGGCCCATTACCACTGACGAAAACTGATAATCAGTTCTTCCTCACTATAAAGTGCACAGCTACTCATTTTCCAGACTGACTGATCAAAGCCCGCTCGTTTTTATGGAGGTAGATATCTATCAAAAATAAACAAACACAAAAGTATAATCCACAATTATTTTTACCATCCACACACAAACGCCTCTCAATTTGTATTTGTAGGTATAATCCACAAATGTGTTTTTGCCATCCACACGCAAACACCTCTCAATTTGTGTTTCGTAAAAATAATCCACAAGTATGTGTTTGCCTTGCACATCTACATTTGGCGATCGAAGGACATGCTTGATCTGCTTGGATTTACGTACAGAATTTTGAGACAAATATTCCGGTTTTTGTTTGTTTTTGTTTTGTTTGTGTCTCCCATGCAGGTGGAGATGCTGATGTTACGTTCCTGTATGGAGATCCTGGGAGCTGTGCTGGAGGGAAGATACATACTATCAGGGTGACGGCACGGTCCTGCAGGTTCCTCCTGTACAACATCAGGAGGATTCGACCGTACCTGACCACCTACTCCACCCAGCTTTTGGTCCAGACCATGGTCACCTCACGCCTGGATTACTGTAACTCCCTGCTCGCAAGCCTACCAGCCTGCGCCATCCTGCCTCTTCAACTGATCCAGAACGCAGCTGCCCGGCTTGTGTTCAACCCCCTGAAATTTTCACATGCCACCCCCCTGTTGAGGTTACTCCACTGGCTGCCAGTTGCAGCCAGGATCAGGTTCAAAGTTCTGACCCTGGCCTACACTGCAGCCAATAGGACAGGCCCTGTCTACCTGCAGGACTTGATCCAGAACTATGTTCCTGCTCGACCACTTCGCTCATCTACTGCAGGGCGACTTGCACTTCCCCCCCCTCCGTGTAAATGGCACTCGCTCGTCCCGACTGCGGAGCTTTTCCACCCTAGCTCCCCAGTGGTGGAACGAACTTCCCATTCCCCTACGTTCCATGCCAACCCTGCCTGCTTTCCGACTCCACCTGGACTAATACTTATCTAGGACCTCATGGTATGTGTTCTTGTTGAACTGTGTATTCAAGGTATTCAAGTGTATAATATTTAGAATAGAATTGTATTAGAGCTGATTTACCCAGTTCACTGTGAACTGCAGTGTGTTCATTACTAGGGATAGCTGCTACTGTATGGGAAGAATGTGCTTTCTTATCTGTTCTGTAGTTACTTCGATGACCTTCTGTATGCACTTACTGTACGTCGCTTTGGATAAAAGCGTCTGCTAAATGAATGAATGAATGTAATGTAATGTACTGTTGCCTAGCAACCATCTTTGGGAGATATGTGAAGATGTGGATGTCAGAGTGTAACTAAGGCCGTGTCTGAATCAGCACTATTCCACACTATTGAGTAGCCTTAGTGAGTAGATAAGACGGAAAAAGTCGTTGAGTAGGCGAAATTTTTTCAAATTGCAGTATACTTGAAACACCCGGATGAAACTGAGCGGCTCAGCTTTGCTCAGAGCGAAGAACGCACTTAACGGGTTGCTTAGTTTCGCTCACTCTGAGCCGCTCAGAGCGTAGCTGATCACTTTTGGATGTGGATCAGAGAGGAGCAATACGGAAGCACGTCGTTAGCGATGGACCCAAGTTTTCGCTCTACTGGGGTTGACAGCAACGAAAAGGACTTTTGTTTGCCACACAAACCATATGCGCCTAGTTTTATATAGCATTAGCTATAGAAAATGATAAGATAGCGATAATGCTAAATTGATGTTACAGCTAACAACTGACCAGATTCAACCTAAACTAAGTAGGCTATGCTTGAATCGTGTATGTCGCCATTTTTCCAAACTCAGACTGTTGTTGACAGTTGCTCAGCGCTCACGTAGAGCAGAACGTTAAGTGATTCAAAAATCCGCTCAGTGATCACGCTGAGCATTCTCACCGTAAGCGCTCAGTGACTTAAATTTTCCTATTGAACTCTATGGAAAAATAAGTCAGAAGTTATCCATCCATATCTACTAGGGGTGGGACGATTCAATCCCATCACGATTCGATTCGTTTCCGATTCTTTAGGCAAAGGTTCGATGCATCATAATATCTTACGTTTGACCACGATTCGATTCGATTCGATTCGGTTCGATTAATTTAGATACTTTAAATAGGTATGCTAATGTGATTTGATACCGATACATTCAGCAGTAATTAAATATTCAATTAGAACCTTACACCAAATTCACAGCATTATGTTTATTGTTAAGGCATGCCATACATTTTGCAGCTGTCTGCAGCAAATAATGCAGCAATAAACATGACTAACAGTGTATTTTCTAAAGTTGCCCTATTTAGGTTATTGTTTTTCAAACAGTGTCAGACATGGTACCCTAATACATTTCCTTTATTTACAAAATGAAAATGGCTAAATGTATAACAATTACTAAACTGGGCCAAGAAAAATGAAATAGCCTATAGGTTAGTGTCATGCATCGTACTTTCCTAAATCTTAGTACGATCTAGAACTTCGGTGGAGCAAGATGCCCATCCATCCGTAGTTAAAGCTACTCTCGTAGCGTTTTGCAAGGACAGTCGAACAGTTTTCTTCACCTCTTCATACAGAGCAGGTATACATTTTTCACTCAAATATTTTCTGCATGGTATGGTGTATCTAGGTTCCACGACATTCATTTTGTGAATCGGACAGTTAACGTAGTAATAATTAATTGAACGTAAGACATTGGAAATAGTCTTACTATTTTTGTTTTTTGTCTCTAACGTCTACTTGATTTTGAATAGAAAATGGTTTAAATTTAAATATCAGAAAGCACTTTACAATTAACTGTCTGGACACGGTATGTGTATAAAAACGAATAAAAACAATTATACAAAAAAATAGAACTGTTTGGCCATTTCTCCAGGAAACTCATCAATGACTCCCGAGTTTAGCTTGCTTACCAGCTTGCTGTCCTTCACGTCAATTGTGTATAGTCGGCTCAAATGGTTTATCATGTTTGTGGTGTTGCCTGTGTATCTGATTTCTACTTGGCAGATCTTGCATATTGCAGCGGTTTTGTCAAGTACACCCTCCTTCTTTCTAAACCCGAAATGCTTCCATACCACTGATTTTCTGTTCGGAACATCGCAAATTCTGAGTTTCTGTCTCTTTTGTCGCACTCAGCGAGCACGCAGCTAGCCATTTCGCTCAGATCTGTCCGTCTCATAGTCGCTACTTTCAACTCACGCTTACGTTGGGGTTGGAGCAGAAACATGGATTGAAGCTGGTCAAAAGAGTTTTAAAAGTAATCGTGTCTCAGAAATATATATTTTAAATAATTTTTGAATAAATGAATACATGTGTACATTCATTTAAAATGCGATATTAATCGATGCTTATCGATTCGAATCTTGCAGATCGATGCAGTTGTATTTACACATTCGGATCGATGCATCGCGATGCATCGGTGCATTGTCCCACCCCTAATATCTACTGTATTTCTGGCAGTAGAGTGATGGTTTAAGGCTTGTTTGATACATCAGACCTTTGATGACTTAGAGCCGTTTAGCTAACCATGTGTTTCTTACTGTTCCAGTGTAATTTACAGCTAAAACTAGTCCCACCCCCCCAATTCCCATAGAGATCCATTCAAATGCAGAGACGTTATAGTATCGCTTGTAAGAGTACCAGAAACAAAAACATCAAGAGTCTTGATGTTGTTGGGTCACAGACATCAGGAAGTCATGGCATGCAAAGGATATGCGACCAAATATTAAAAATAATTATTTCTTGATGAGGGATTTTTTCTCTCATAATACTTTTACTTCAATTAAAGGTTGGATTTTTCTCACTTTTTCAGTGTGAGATTAAGCTAATTCACCAAACGGTAATTTTTTATTATAACCTTCATCTTTACCAGGGGTGCCAATAATAGTTGAGGGCACTGTATATAGCCCATCTCCATCTGCATTAGGGAGTTCGACCAACCTGATGCTAGCAACCACTACAACTTTCACAACGCTGCCTGACTTCTGAGATTACTGTTGAGTTCAATTTTTAACCAATAAAATATTTTTCTATTTCTCCTAAGAGCGAGTTTTGTGCCTTTTCCGCATTTTCTGTTATATTTTTTTGGGTAGCACCTCCTCTCCAGCTGTTTGAGCTCGGACTCACTACCGTTGAGTCATACATCCAACGGTTGAAAACAGACTACAGTGGATAGCCCGTGAATGGACTGATTGCTACTTAACACCGAAGCAGAATTTACAGTAGACCAGGAGGAGAAGTCAATGTGGGTCTCAACTTGAACACTTGCTGCCGGGCGAGAGCTTGCAGCCTGTGTTCCTGTATATATTGTCCAACTGTCATGGATGTTTAGAGAATAACTACAATAAGTGTTCATGTTATTAAACCTTTCACCTTTTATATCACTTTGCACTTGACTGGGTTTTCCTTTGAGGTTGTGGTTTATGTTTAAGTGGCTTAGTGTTACCTCCACTACTGTACACCTGGTTATTGTAACGCAAGTGGATTTTGGGAAGTTTATTGTTTTCTTTGTTTATCGTTTTCTTAAAAAAAAATTTATAAGCTTTGTTTAAGCATGAGATTGTTAATCAGTGGTGATTTACCTCAGAAAATTACCTGAAAAATTCCCTCCCTTTGTGCAACCCTACTCAACACACACATTCTCAGACAAACACACCACCAACCCACAAACACCCCCAAATGCAAACTGAACATTTAAACTTTTATTGTCAGGACACTTGCTTGATCCATGTAAAATATTTCAATAGAGTACAATGTATGGTATATCTGGGTTTCCTGTAGTTTTCAGTGGCTCTAAGGATAGCCCAATAGTGTCACTCAACACAAGAGCGCAGTACTCAGTAATGACCCAGTAATATCAGCTCCAACAGGGACCGAGTGCTGTCGCCCATACAGGTAGGGATCGGGACTCCATCACTGTTGGCCACAAGGTAGCAGCTTCATTCTCCATAAAGCCGAGGGGCTGAATAAAATTAAACAGGGTGGGGCAGTGAAAGAGTGGGAGGGGATAACAATCAGTTTGGCTGGAGCAGAGCACTGGCAGCTGACCAATCAATCAGGTGTTGCTTCGGACCAAGCCAGGGAACCAACAGGGGATCACCTCGGAGGAAGCAATCTTCAGTACGTTTTGTGACGTTTAAAATTTCAAGTACCTGTTACAAGGGTGGGTTTAGTCATAGTCCCCGGGGAAAGGGAACATTCCCAGCACAAGCTCTTTCTTTATGTACTTTTCTGCTCCTTGTTTTTCTTTCCTTTTTTTCTTGTTGTAAAATCCCTGTGGTAAAGAGCAAGGTTATCGAGACAGGCTTTCTTGCAGAAGGGGCATGCCCCCCTTGCTCCACCCCACCCCTCAAGGGAGCAAATCCTTTCCATTATTCCTGGGTGCTGTGTCCCGGTGAGTACGGCCTTAGTATCTGTGTGTCTGGTGGGAAAATTGTGGGGGCTGCTGGGAGGTAGACGAGTACACCATGCTGCTCTGGGGCAATGCTGTGCTTGGTCCGGGATTCTGGTAGGCAGCATGTGGATTGGAGCGCTGCAACAGATAGGGCTACCAATCAGGACTCGGCAACCAAACCAATGCATGAATAAGCACACAGCAACCAACTAGCCAATTACTGAATGACACAGCTGGTCATCCTGACATACAAAATTGTAGAGTGTACAAGAATGTGTGTGTGAGTCATTGTGTTTATGTGTGAGTAGTTGTATATGCCCTTACCTGGTAGTCTGAGGTCATGATGAGACCACTTGAGGTAGTGGTGGGAGGAACCACACGCACCTTCTTCAGGGGTGGGCCTTGGGCGTGGCTGTTGTCAGGGTTCCCTGTATGCCCCGCCCCATTGGTGTGGTTGTTCGCTGCCTGCTGCTGCTGGTTCTTCTACAAGGGGGTAAGCATGAACATTGATCAACAGCCCAATGTATATTCATATACAAACATAAACACACTTGAACACCCATGTGCACATGCACATGTGCAAAAACACTAATTCACACACTCAGTTTCAGACACACAAGTTCACAGTTGTGTGCTCGCATACACACGTACAAAAGCACAGGCATACACACAAACGCACACCTGCAAGCAAAAAACATGCGCATGAAAATGCTCTTACTTTGTCTGCTTTCTCCTCTGGTTCCTCTTCTGTCAGGAACTCCCGCTTAGGATATGGAATCTGGCAGCCCGCAAAGACACTGCGCAGAAAGGTGGCGGGGGTGGGGTTTGGTGTTTAAGTGTTTGGAATGTATTAATCAATTCAAATAAAAAAACCTTTAATTTACATAGTGATTCACAGTAATTAAGATAAGACCAAATACAAAGACCAACATAAACAGAAAGAAATCACAATGTTGGTAGAACTAAAAGTATAATAAAATGTATTAATTACATAAATATAAATATTATCATAAAAACACCCTTACATGAAAGCCAGGCTAAAGAGGCTAAAGTCTCTCTTTGTGGCTGGCAAAAACAATCTGTACACCACTACTCTTCTACCTCTAGGCTTTTTTAGAGGAGTTTTGAACCAATCTGCCCAGTGATGAGTACATATTGTACAGTAGACCAACATAGCTACAGAACTGTATGGCAGTCAGATATAAAAACAGAATACTGGAAATCCCTGATAGTGTACAGACATTTGGCTTGGTGGTGCTCATTTGAATTTCCTGTCTTTTGACCAAGCCAAACATCTCACTTAAAACATGTTTTTGTTATTAATTCTCAGTGTCTCAGTGTCCATTTCTTAAAAAATGTAATCTTCATAACTGCTACACATCCACTTGAACATTGAATAAACATTAGTGTTGTAGTCGAGTCCACAACTTCAGAGTCCGAGTCCAGCGCAAAAAATTCTACCATGTATATTTCTCAACTTAAATTGTATTTAATGCTTTTTAAAAAAATCCTAGATACATGTATGTATATAAGTTCCAGACAGGGAAAATTAGTATTTGTGCTAAAATAATGTAAGCTGAGTTGAGTGCAATTTATACATACATGTATCTATACTGTTTGTATATGAACAGGTAAACACATAATAGCACTGTACTCGTTTTGTGCCACTATACCAACAGCAGTCAACGTTGAATATCTTGGAAGTCGTGTCACTGGAAAACTTGTGTAAGTCGGTGCTCCACAACGCGAGATTCATTTTAAAATGCAAATAATGCCTAGTATGTATGCGCTATAATCCACTGGATGGTTCTCTTCATACTCTTCGTGCTCATAGTAACCAAAACATATTATTAGAGAACTTTTAAAAACTTGGTTGATGTTTCACGTGGCGTGGTGTGGAAAGCTCAACGATATAGTACACAGTACCAAAGATCTTTGACAGTACGTACACAAGTACCTGTGTGTGTGCGCAGGTTTTTGTTTACGTGTTACGATACGGTGGCGCGGGTGTATATAATAGTACGTAGCGCGCTAGCTTGCTACAACTAGCGACATTCACGGAAATCCCTTATTCGAGACCTGACTGGACTACTCGACAACGTTTAGTCTTTTATCCACACTGACTGGCGAAAATAGTACTCTGACTGAACGACAATAAAACTAAAACAACGAAAACAGCTAGCTTGCTGTACAGTTCAGTGGATGCCATGTATCAGAAATGTAAGTATGTTTAGTATGTCTATTTTATTGACTCGTACATTACAGAATGGGTATATTTTTGAGAACTGGACGAACTTTGCAAAACCGTGTTTTCTACAAGTTCATTGCAATGACAAATTGACAATGGGTGCGTTTACATGCACTCAATATTCCGATCATATTCGGAATATGGCTGTTATCGGATTATTCAAATTGTCATGTAAACGCAATATTCCGAAAAGCTTTTTCGGAAAAAAAGCAGTTATCGGAATATGAGCAATCCGATAACTACACCTGGATTTCTGCCGTGTTTTTCGTTTTATTGGTTGCATGTAAACGCTTATTTTTCCGATCTAGTTAGTTTTTTTAAATCTGCGCATGTGCGTGTTTGACAGCTACTCCGGATATTGTTAGTAACGTAACGCTAACGTCAAAACAGTTGAGAGGTCAGAGAGAGATGTCAACCAACAGGAGAAGTCATTTCTGGAGCGAGGAGGAAACCCTCCTGATGTTATCCAAAATAATAAAGAGGAATATACTTCATCTCATAGATGGGGAAAAAGTTAGAAACGCGGAAATAATGAGCACGTTTACATGCACTCAATAATGCTCTTATGGGTTTCGTCGTCATATGGTAAATTAATTCACCGATTCAGAATGGAGAGGCAACTTCAGTATGGCTCGGAGATCATTTATGAAACTTTGTGGTTTGGTACAGAACATAATGAGCCCTGACGAAGTGACAGTGCGTCCAGCTGTACCTCTTCAAATGCGAGTCGCAATATCGCTGTACAAAGTCGGTAGCTGCGGGGAGTACAGGCTGATAGCGAACCAGTTTGGTGTCCACAAGTCTACGGTCTGAATCGGTGAATTCATTTAGCACCACTCTCTCCCACCAGTCCTTGCTCTTAACGCGCATCCAGCACTACCGGGTCCTTAACAGTGCTGGAGGAAGGCCTATTCTGGGTACAATAATCAGCGCTTGTTGTAACGTTAAAGCTCTTCGTCGTCTTCTGCTCATGACACAGAACGCTTGAAAGACAGTGTTAGTTGCCAACCGCAACCATAACATCTGCCATATGATGACAAAACCCATAAGAGCATTCCTGTCTAACGTTACCATGTTTAACTTTACTTTCTTATACGTTATAGGCTGCTGTTCTTTCTTATGTAACTAACGTTAGGCTATAGTTAACGTGTTTACTAACTTACGGTTACGCATACCAACCCGCGTGCTGTTTCTAGCAACCCAACAGGAAGTATAGTCACGTTATGTATAAACGTTAAAATATGTAATTTATAATATATAACGTTAGGCTAATATATGTTTCTAATTTACGTTTGAGTTACACATCGCGTTCAGGGAAAGAAATCGGAATATTGACAGAATCATGTAAACCTGGATTTTTCCCATTATCGCATTACTTAAGTGCATGTAAACGCATTTATCGTATTATTGCCATGTTCGGATTACTCCCAGTTATCGGAATATTGAGTGCATGTAACGCACCCAGTGACAGTGATATTTTATTTCTCAAGTCACCCACAAATGATATAGGAGAAAATTGAAATTGTATGTTAAAAGAGGCTCAGTGTAATAATCAATTGAACTGAAAGAAATAATACGAAAACGTGTCGTAATTTTTGACGTCACTAATCCCAAGTATAGTACTGCCCAACTTCAATCCAAAAACGAGGGTAAAAGGAGACCAGTATCTCTGGAACTCAGAAAGTAATTATTTCCAATACAAAGTATATGCATATTGTACGCCCGATATGTAGTATATATGGATGGATCCCTTTAAGGGTTGTTTATTAAGACTAAATTTTCCATAGAGTTCAATAAGAAAATAAGTCATGAAAAACAATGCTTAAAGTGATCTATTCATATCTATTGCATATCTGGCAGCAGAGTGATGGTTTGAGGCCAGTTTGATACCTCAGACCCACGATAAGTTACAGCCATTTAGCCAACCATGTGTTCCATACTATTCCTGTGTAATGTACAGCTGAATCTAGTTCCACCCCCCAATTCCCATAGAAATCCATTCAAATGCAGAGAGATTATAGTATTGCTTGTAAAAGTACCTCACAGACATCAGGAAGTCATGACATGCAAAGGATATGCAATCGAATATTAAATATTATAACTTGATTAAAGTTCATGTTAATTTGTCCAATTACTTTTGGTCCCCTAAAATGGGGGAACTATGTATAAAATGGCTACAATTGCTGCACTGTTCGCCCGATATGGACTAAAAACCCTAAAAATAAAGCTGAAAGTCTGCACTTTACCCTCATAGTTACTGTTCCATTTAAATTCCAATGTGTTGGAGTACACAGCCAAAACAACAAAAATTGTGTCACTGTCCAAATACATATGGACCTACCTGTATATCACAAGTATGAAGCTCTGCATGGCATACTTATGTTTTCCAGACAATTTCTCCAGTTTTCAATTTTCGAATTTTGTAGCCTACTAAATGCTTGTAAGAACACCATTCCAAAAGTGTTGTCATTGCCTCACGTATTGCCTGTGTGCTACTACGCAATACTTCTCCCTGGAAAACATCTGTCTGTCTTCCAGTTTTAAGCTACTTTTTTTACCAAATGTTGCTGTGTTTGCTCAATCAAGTTCATTTTGTCTTCTTATTTCGAATAAAAGTTTTAGTTTCTTTTGTTCAGACAATGAGATATTAGATTGTATTACCTGACAGTTTTTTTTGTTTTTTTGTTGCTGTGTTTTGTTTTGTAGCCAATAAGGTTTTCCGAATCTGTCTGAGGAACGATCTGGAATACCCCCTTGGTTTTAATGCATTGAAGAGGGTCTTGGTAGCCTCCTCAAAGTCTGTAATTTGTGTGCAGATTCTGTTGAACCTTAGTAATTGGGATTTAATCAAACCTCTGAATGTATGTTTTGGATGGAAACTGTCCTTGTGTAAGAGTGCATGTGTGTCTGTGTCTTTAAAAAAAGACTATAGTGTCTAATGTGTGTGTTTGGGGAAATGAGGTCCCCTTGTATGTGGTAGTGTCCAAAAAATCTATATGTTCATACTGTGTGGTGTGTTAAATTGTGATAGACGTGTGGTGCGTGTTGAGGATCCCTATGAAGTGTTTGAA
Source organism: Ilyophis sp. 1 JC-2022 (assembly GCA_022702515.1). Taxonomy (NCBI): domain Eukaryota; kingdom Metazoa; phylum Chordata; class Actinopteri; order Anguilliformes; family Synaphobranchidae; genus Ilyophis; species Ilyophis sp. 1 JC-2022. The sequence continues at coordinate 73,565,316 of CM040403.1, read as the reverse complement.
ATCTTCTGAGCTATGTGTCCATGTTCCCCAAATGTCATCTAAATACCTAAAATAATTAGTGTGGATGTGAAATATGATTTCACCGACGCACACCATAACACAAAGAATCGTAAGGGCCAAGCTTGCAAAGAGGAACGTCTGCTCTCGCAACTTTCCTGGCTACGAATAAACAAATTCGGTGCATGCGCAGTGAGATGGTAAGTTAGCGGAGGGATACAGTACGCAGTGCGTGCGCAGCATGGAATTTCCCACAGCCGCCCCCACATTCGTGTAACGAATGTGCAATAACCTAAAAGTCCCTGCTGTGCTACTGGGGGCTGCTGTCTTGATCATCAGGCATCTTAGGGAGCTCAATCAGCTTGGCAACTGGACGCTTGTAGGTGCTACCTTTGATGTCTACTTCAGCGCTACGTATCTTGCCGTCGTCACTGGGGAAGACGCGTGTGCCACGTCCAATGGGCCAGAGGGCTCTCGGTAGCTTTGCATCAATGACCATGACGACTTGGCCCATGGCGAGGACAGGAGGGTTGTTCCGCCACTTCTGGCGAAGCTGGAGACTGGGGAGGTACCTGCGGGTGAACTGGTCAGCGAGCACTTGGCTGTGCTTCCAGCGGCGACGTCCCAGAAGATCGCTGGGACCATAGACGGCTTGTGGAAGGGAGGAATCCCGCCACCCCATCAACAAGAGATTTGGTGCGATGGGATCTGGGTCAGCTAAATCAGATGATGCCTACCCCAGGGGCTTTGAATTCAGAATCCCCTCTACCTCGATGAGGACGGTTGACAGCACCTCTTCTGAAACAATGTGATCCCTAAGAACGACTTGGAGGGAGGCCTTTACAGATTGAATCTCCCTCTCCCACGCTCCACCGAAGTGGGGGGCGAGAGGGGGATTGAACTTGAAGTTGATACAATGCTCTGCCAGCTGCTCCTGGAGGGCTGGTTCTACCTTCTCACCTCCGCGGACGTTTGTGCCTCTGTCGCACAGGATTTCATAGGGCTTGCCTCTTCTTGCTATGAAGCGCCGAAGGGCTAACAAGAAGGAGTCTGTATCCATACTAGGAAGCAGGTTGAGGTGGACGCACCTGGTGGTAAGACATTTAAACACTATGCCCCATCGCTTTTCATGCCGCCTTCCTAGCTTAACTGTGTACGGTCCAAAACAGTCTACACCAGCGGACCAGAAAGGTGGTTGGTTGAGTCTAAGCCGTGCAGAAGGCAGGTCGGCCATCTTCGGTACCACGGGCTTGCTGCGCCACTTTCGACATTCCAGGCACTGCCGTTGATGCTTCTTGACTGCTTGTCGACTACGGAGAATCCAGTAGGTTCTCCTGATCTCGGTGAAAACTCGCTCGGGTCCCGCATGCAGTAAGCGCTCGTCATAATCCTGCACTACAAGCTGTGTGATCGAGTGATCTGGTGCCAGGACAATGGGATGAAGTGTGTCTTCACTCAGCTGTTCAGCCTTCCGAAGTCGACCTCCGACTCTGATAAGGTCCAAAGTATGGTCGTATTCTGGGGAAAGGGGGCTCAAACAGCTGCCAGGGCGTACAGGGTTGCCATTTTGCAATGTTTTGATTTAATCTGGAAAACTCTCAGACTGAGCTCTTCTCAGGAGGGCGACCTCTGTGTCTAGACGTGTGGAGGCAGACATAGGTGGCGCTGCCGCCCCGTGAAGGGACTGATATGTGGCTGCCAGTAACTCAGACCATGTGGTGTACTGACCGGGATCGGGAGATGTGACAGTGGCTACAAGCTGACCACAGAAGGTAACCTTCCGGAGCTCGTCAGAGCCTTCTGTTCTCAGCTGAGGGTTGACTGGCCAGTAATCAGGGGACTGGTGCAGGAATCCCGGCCCTTGGCTCCAGCGGTTCGGCTGAGACAGATCGAACAGGGTCCTCCCCCGGGTAATATCGTCAGCAGGGTTCTGATGAGTGTTGATGTACCTCCAGTTTTCGACACCTGTCAGCTCTTGTATATCAGCTACTCTTGTCCCTACGAATACCTTGTACTGGTAGGACTCTGACTTGATCCATCCCAGCACTGTAGTGGAGTCTGACCACATGGTAGTTTGCCTGATCTGAAGGGTGAGCTCCGTGTGAAGCACCTTTGCCAGTTGTGCCCCAGTCAGCGCGGCGCAGAGCTCTAGTCGAGGTATAGAGAGCTGCCGTTTGGGTGCAACGCGTGACCTGGCCATGACGAATGACACGTGTATGCCCCCTTCCTTATCTTCAACCCGCAGATAAGCGACAGACCCATAGGCTTTCTCCGACGAGTCGCAGAAGATGTGTAGGTCTACAAGTGAAGTGTCAGAATCGGCACAGGCAACACCTGGGCATAGCAATGTTGTGTAGGTGAGGGAGCTCACTCTCCCACGCCTGCCATACTGGGAGAAGTTCATCTGTGATAGGCTGGTCCCATCCTCTTTCCTTTCTCCAGAGCGTTTGGACCAGGACTTTAGCTCGCGTTGTATAATAATGTACCCGAGTGGGTCGTATTGGCTTGCGAGCACTCTGTACACATTCCTCATCGTGGGCTCTGTGGATGTCACTGGGCGGAGTTTATACCCCAGTGTGTCGGTGGGGCAGTGCCACCGTAGGCCCAGTGTTGACTCCTGGGGGTCTGCCTTGTCTGCTGTAAGCCACAGCTCGCATCCCTCTGACCTTGCTTCTGTGGGGAGATGGGAGATCACCTCTGGCGCGTTGCTAGCCCACTGTCGTATCTCGAAGCCTCCTTTTGCGAGGAGTGCCCTCATCTTGTCTATGAGCTGCTTCCCTTGTTGCTGAGATGGGAGAGACTGGAGACAGTTGTCAATGTAAAAGGCGGTGAGAACAGACTGCAGTACATCCTCGTTGCCAGTGCTGTTCTCTCTGACGTGACGTTGGAGGGTGTATACCGCACAGCATGGGCTGCAGACTGTGCCGAAAGGCAGCACACGCCACTCGTAGATGTCTGGGCTACGATCTCGAGTCATGTCCCGCCACAAGAAGCGGAGGAGTGGCTGATCACCTGGGAGGAGCCTAATCTGGTGGAACATGGCACGTATGTCTCCACTGATGGCAATGGTGTGCTCTCTGAATGTGAGAAGAACACCCACAATGGTGGACCCAGAGTAGGCCCAGGAAGCAAATTGTCGTTTAAGGAATGCTGCTGGTAGCCGAATGAGCAGTTGAACACTACTCTGTCCTTGTTATTGTGGTGCACAATGTAGTGTGGGATATACCACGACTCGCTTGATTAGCTGGCCTCTTCGCTGATTACCTTTACCGCATAGCCAGATTTCTCTAGCTTGCATATCTCCCGATTATACACACTGGCCAGCTCAGGGCTGTTAGCCAGCCGGCGCTCCGTGGCTCTCAGGAGGGGCATAACCGCTGCGGGAGCAGCCTGAAGGCTTGGTGCCAGCTTCTTCCGAAGCAGTGGAGTGGCATAGCGGAGAATTCCATCCACTGTGAGGTAAACTGTCCCTTTCTCCAGCGTGTCTACGGCTTCCTGGTCTAGCTTTGAACGTGTCACCTCCTTTCCATGTCTGTATGGCAGTGTGCCGAGTTGCCACAATCTCTCGACATGCTGGTACAAACTGGGACTGGATGAGACCAGTGATGTGTTCAGACAGGAGCTCTCACTCGTCGGATGGTGGAGGAAATTAGTGGGTCCCTGTATAGCCCGACCCAGCTGTGTGCACACTGCCACAGGGCCACCTGAGGGTCCAACACGTATAGGGTGTATGGGAGTTATCAGGTGGGCATGGTCAGATCCTATGAGAAGCATAGGCTGCACTTAGCTGAGACCTCTCTCAGATGGCTGTACCTCTTCTTCAGTGACTCCACTGGACATGATTGCTCGGCCAGGTTTAACTTGTCGGCGGTGAAGGCTCGCTGAATGTGATGTTTCACCTGTGGGCTTGAAAGAGCAGAGACTTCAAATGACACAGTGTCACCTTTGAGCTTTACCACGTCCTGTCTGATAGTTCTCAGGGTCAAGAGTTCTTCCTCTCTCTTTAGGCTGAGGTGCAGCTGCAGGGAGCAGTATGGTTCGTTCTGAACCGTCGTCCAGCACTGCGTGTGTGTTCAGGGTCCGTCTTCCATTACGGAGTTGGACTGGGATGACCTTGAGCATAACACGGCCGGAGTGGCCAGCCTGGTTCATATACACCGTGTTTGAGGTATTTACTGTGAGGACGTTAGCCGTGAGTGCCACATCATGCAACACAACAAGGTGCTGCCCATTACAGGTTGAACAGGGCTTCTTGAGTGTACAACTCTCTTGCTTGTGGCCACGCCCACATCTCCAGCACTTATTCTTCTCTTTTATCCATGCTGCCCTCTCAGTTGTGTTCAGCTTGGCAAACTTAGAACAGGCACTGAGGTAATGTTCCTGATTGGAGCAGTAGGGACAGTAGGGCTTAAAGCGCTCTCGTTTTGTGGATAAAGTCTGACTTGGGCTGGAGTCAGTGGGGGAAGAGTCAGAGGCCCGAGGACGTTTCCTAGCCTCTTGATCACTGCCAAGGTAGACAGTAGCTAGTTTGGCCTTCTGGGACTTGAAGGGTCTTTGTTCATTGTGCTCAGTATGTATGAGCTCTGATTGGCTGGCCTCAGTCGCTCGCCTGGAGACTTGTATGGCCTGTGACTTCTTCTCAAGCCACTCAGCAAGGTCAGGGAGCGTGTAGGTCTGGTCGCTACCGCTGCGGATGATGCCCTTGGATAGGCAGTATTCTGCGAACCTCTCTCTGTAGCTAGTGGGCAGTTTGCAGAGGAGTGTGTCCACATGGGAACCACATTTCAGCTCTGACTTGGAGGGACCATCCATATTGCTCAGCATGCCCACTAGTGTGCTCACAGCGGATGAGAAGTCTTCGAATGCTAGGGCGTCACCTGGCTTAATGATAGGCGAAGTCAATATAGCCTTTAGCTCCCCCTGGACCAGCTGACGTGGCTGACCGTACCTCTGTTGGAGGGCCTGCATGGCACTGGTGTATGGGGTTGAATCGTTCACGTATCTCTTAGCCACCTGGTAGGCGCTGGGCAGCTTTAGGTGGTCTAAGAGTACCTGGTACTTATAGTCCTCCGTGAGGTGCCTGTGGGGGCCTAGTAGGCTGTCAAGCCCCTTCTTCAACATAATAAAGTCACTCTCCTTTCCAGTGCTGAATGAGGTAAGCTTGGGTTTGGGTATGCCGAAGGATGAGGCGATAGCCATTTCCATGATGTTGGGCACTGTTGGGTTCACTGGAGGCCAGTTGGGCACAGGAGGGAACCCCGGAGGGTACATGGGCATGTGCTGGGCAGTTGGTGGCTGTCCATACTGAGGATACTGCACATGAGGCTGATAAGGCAGCAGCTGAGGCAGAGGATACTGACCATAGGGAGGCACTGGATATGCTGCGGCCTGCCGTGGAGGAGGTTGCTGTAGCAGTGGCGGAGGCAGGGTGACAGGAACTCTTTGCAGTTCTGGTGGAGCTGGGATGTGACTGGGTTGTGTCTCAGAGGCAGAAGCTTGTGCATGTTGGGCAGGCTGAGCTGGGTCTGGAATAGGCTGTGGCTCAGGCACAGGAGTTTGTGTGTGCTGGGCAGGCGGAGCTGAATCCAGACTGGGCTGTGGCCCAGACGCGAGGGCTTGCTCTGGCATGATAGCTTGTGCTGGATCTGAAACCTGCTCTGATACTGACTCTCCTAGAGAGTGCTGAGCGATCCTGTTAGGCTGCTCTTGTGTTGCTACTATAGTTCTTCCCATTGGGCTGTGCATTGAGGAGGGTGCTCGGCTTAGGATCGGGGAACTTGGCTCCAGTTGAGGGAGGCTTGAGTATTGTGGAGGATATGGAGGAACGTAGGGGCTGTTAAAGTATGGGTAACCTGCATGGCTGTGTGGGTAGGGCACCAGTCTGGCACTCTCCATGGTTATCTGCAGCTCCTTCATCTGTCTGTTCACGTCTCTGAGGCATGCCTGCATCCGTTGCCATTGCTCATACTCAAGGTCCCTACACTGTACTTGAGCAGGGGTAGAATACTCCTGGTGAGCTCCCTCTTCTGGCAGGAATAGCTCTGTTTCTTGAAGGCACTCTTCCGTTAGTGTAGTTGGAACAGGCTGTTTAACTGGGTAGCCAAGCACAAAGTCATCAAGATATCCCGGGAGTTGCCGGAGCCGACTAAGGCGGGGACTCTGTGGTGACTGTCCGTAATGGAAGTTATTGGAGGTTGCCATGGCGCAGCGTGGGTACATCTGGCTCGAAGGACCACTTGTGAAATATGATTTCACCGACACACACCATAACACAAAGAATCGTAAGGGCCAAGCTTGCAAAGAGGAACGTCTGCTCTCGCAACTTTCCTGGCTACGAATAAACAAATTCGGTGCATGCGCAGTGAGATGGTAAGCGGAGGGATACAGTACGCAGTGCGTGCGCAGCATGGAATTTCCCACAGTGGAGTTTGAGACATTTTTCAAAAACTGTCTCCTCCCAATGCGCCATGTAAATGTCGGCATAAGCCGGTGCAAATTATTTGCCCATAGCTGTGCCGCTGGTCTGTAAGAATAATTCTTTATTCAATTCAAAGTCATTTTTGGTGAGGCTTATCTCCAGTAATTGCAGGAGGATCGTATCCGGTCGATTGTTGTCCGGGTACTTTTCCATCCATGTTTTTACTGCTGTTAATCCTGCTGCTGTGTTTATGTTGGTGTATAGACTATCTATATCTGATGGTTTCTTCAGGTATTTTGGTGGTTTTTATTTTGTTTATGAAATCATGTGTCTTTGATGTAGCTTTTGTGTTTTGTGGACAGTGGATTGAGAAAAAAATCGAAGTATTCAGCTATCCTATAGGATTCGCTGTTGCAGTCTGAAATAATAGGCCTCCCTGCCGGGACCTCATATGGTATGCTCCAAGATTCTGGCGGCTTGTGTATTTTAGGGAGGTAAAAAATCCTAGGTCTTGGGTTGTCCTCTCCCCTCAGATAAAAACTTAAGTTTTTTAGTGATGTATTTGTTTTCTACTAGTGTCTGTATGATGGCATGTATTTCCTGGGCCGTGTCTTGGTATATGGGTCCATCTAATTTTTTGTAATGTGAAATGTTGTGAAGTTGTCTATAGGCTTCCTGTGTGTCTTCTTAATGTAAAATGTCTTATTTTGATGTACTTCACTATATGAAAACAGCTCAACAAATAGCTTTCCCATATTTGTTTTATGGTGATGCACCACTGTAGGACTTTTAATTGATCATATAGCCAGTCCTGGGCCCTATGAAACTTCAAAGGGCTAGCCCTGAGCAGCCTAGAGATAAGGTACAGAGAACAGGCAATGGGGGGGGGGGGGGGGGGAGGCTATTAGAGGTGTAAATGTGTGCGTGTGTCTGTGTGTTAACTGGGGTGGCATGACAAACCTCATGCTGACCTACCTCATAGTATTAGGATTCCATACAGTAAAATTGGTTAATACACCTATGTGCACTATGTGGAGATTCTTGGCCAGGCTATACCAGAAGAAAGCAGAAGCCAGAGTGGTACTACTGGCTTTGTACCTTGGTTAAATGTTTGCCTGATCTAGTCTCTCCATATATTAGGAGAAGGGAACCCCTACAACTCTTCCAACCACTTAAAAATGACTTGAATTTTCAGTTGGCATCTGAGTCTTGTATCTGGGTGGTGTTTGTGGTGTCTGGAATTTTACATTTCATCCCTGGACTTTTTGAATATTCTTCTACTTGTTGGTTTTTGGACCTTGGTGTAATTCTGGGGATTACCTTGGGAGAGACAAGCTGTGGTCTGGTATCATCTTTCATTCATTTCTTTTGTGACTGTAACTTGTCCATGTCTGTAGCATTCATTGTTTGATAAGGTCGTTGAACCGTCGTCTTTAGTTAAGGCTTTTAGTTGTTGTAATTTAATAAATCTCTTAATTTTAATCTGGTTGTGAGTTGTACATTTTGATAAAGGTTGATCCAACAGGCTGCTCTGCCTATCAATGAATTTGGTGATTTAATTGATATCTTTCATAATAATTAACTATTTAAATTAAATAAATACATTTTAAGTGTTGGATAAGTGAGGAGTTTTAACCGTTGATGCCACTTGGGTTCTATATTCAGAGTGCCGAAGATTAAACGGGGGCATTGGCTGTTAAAACAGGATTCAGGAAAATACACATTTTACGTAATCCTCACTTCCCCGACACCGTGTTCCCCTAATTAATGTGTTGATGTGCTGTAGACTTAAGGCATTTAATGTGTTGATTTGTTGCGTGCTTGTACTGATGTGTTGTATGATGGCCAGAGGTACTCACTCAGAGGTGGGGAGAGGTTCCTCTAGAAAGTAGGGGTCCTGCATTGCCTGCTCTGATGTGATCCTACGAATGGGGTCCATGGTGAGCAACTTCTGCAGCTAGGACAATGTTCACACAACATTCTCGTATCACAGAACATTAAATGAACATTCTTAGAACATAATAGGCATGTAATGAATACTTGGTAAGCAGCAATTGGAATATTCAATATAGTTTATATATTCAATATAGAAGCAGAAGGCCAGTTAATGCTGGTGTTTGGTGTAAAAACTCACCAGGTGGAATGCTTTGCTGTCTGGTTTGACTTTGTGTTTCTCCATGTACTTTGTGAGGCTGCAGTTGGTGTACCTAATGGGGACATAAAAAAACCCTGCAGAATGAATCTCTGCACGCACACACACACAAAATTTAAAAAACACTGGGGTGACCAGGCTCTGCTGTATACATGGACCATGGTTATGAGCAGCCACACCTTGTAGCATTCTTGCATTGTCATGTAAAACAGCAAAAGCGAAGCAGGGCTGGGCTTGGGTAGTATTTGTATGGATTGCTAGCCAGAAGAAATTAAGTTGTGGCTGGAAGAGGTGTTGGTGGGCAAGCAGGAGGCACACTTCCCTCTGGACCAAATTTAAAAAATACAATGCAGTTATGGGGCACTGTGCCGTTCTCTGCCCTCTGCCTTCTATCCTGCTGCCGGCCCCCTGCCTGGTGTATGCCATCTCCTGCCATGCCGGACCAGGTTGCGTTTTGCAATACATTTGGGTCCCATGCATCTTCTTTATGTTTAATGTTGTGTTCATTGTGTGCAAGACAAATTCCCTCTGGGGCATTAAGTTAATTTATTAGCGAGTTGTGATTGTAAATCGAGTAAAGTATACAGCGATGGTTTGTTTTGGCCGGGACTTACATGTAAAAAGCAATTTTCGACGGTCTCATTATCTGCCACTGCCATATAAATTATTTTGCCATTTTCAAAATATTTGGTAGGGTCTCATCACAAACCAAAAAATGGGAAATACTAGTTCAGCTGTTTTAATTTGGTGAGACACAAACAATTACCATAAAGATTAAGACTTTTTTGTTCACAAATATAGCTCAAATTCTACACCACCAATTGCTAAACAAAAAACATCCTAATGTCAGGGAAAGAGATATATTATGTGCTTTGATATCAAACATGTACAGTGAGCACCATAATTAATTGGTGTGTGACACATTTTTTGTTATTTCGGTTCTGTACTCCAGAACTCTGGATCACTTTAAGGGTGTTCTCCAGACAAATACTCCTATTGAACTCTGAAAAATAAGCCAGGAGAAGAAACCCTTAAAGTTATCCATCATATCTACTGCAAATCTGGCAGCAGAGTGATGGTTTAAGGCTTGTTTGATATGTCAGACCCTTGATGACTTAGGGCCATTTACAGGGTATCTGCAGGTTTAGGCAAGTTAGATTTAAGACTTTTCAAGACATTTTTAATGCCACACAGAATGACCAATTTCACAATAACAAAAATTACAAAAAGCATGCAACGACACCAATTACTTAGGTTTAGGGACAATTTGGTCCAAATATGTTTACTGAAACATAAAGGGGTGACTGAATGGGATGAAACAAAGTTTCTGGCATAGTTTGCAATGGGCCTCGTATTCATTGCCTTGAACCGGGTTCAACCATGATGCAGAATTCATTGAATTTGCACTTTCCCACGATGATAATTGAGCTACTTATCAAGCTAGAGATAAGTTGTTATTAGCCTAAAGCTAGTTTCTAGCTAACGACAGTCATGTCACTCGCGGGAAGGGATGGGTATCGTTAAGATTTGAACAATACTACTACTCTTATCGATACTGCTTATTGATCCGGTACTTTAACTGTACTCTTATCGGTTATTTCTTTAAGAATAGAAAAAAAATTAAGAACAGAATTAGCATTGCTTTATTCTCTAAACTTTCAGTAGCAAAAGCATACAACAACAATGTTTTGAATATATCACTATTATATTGTGATGGAAATGTAAAATAAATATGATAAACAATTTACTATAAAATAAACAATATTCACAGCAAAAAAAAGACATTGGCATACCATTGTTCCCTGCGCTATGACTTCTTGAGCGGAGAGAGTGGGAGAAGTTACACATTTAAGTATATCGATACCTCGTTAATGTTAGGTCCCTCTAATTTACACAGCGCAGAAAATATTACGGACTGGTAAAATGTTAAATAAAAATGATTAATAGACGTGTAGGGATCAAAAGTTCTCCGTTGTATGATGGATTTCCGTCGTTTTGATTCAAGAGAGCATGTAGCCTATATGAGTATAGGGCTGTGTCCAAAGTGCTAACGTCACTGTATTCATCTGCTTTTGGTAACGTTAAACCTCCTGCGCTATGGCAGTACCATGCACAGCACACTCGATTTGACCATACTCGAGCCTTACTTTAACGAACATACCCTTCCCTGACATTAAACTGTGCTGTAAGGTTTCCGAAGTGATAAGTTAACGTCAGCTAGCTGAATCAATCCTTTTTTCAAAATTACGCAAATTCTGGGATAAGGCCTGGTAGGTAGCACGTACCTTAACAATGTTTGGAGGTTAAAAGCTGGTGTGACATCTGACATTGCTTATATTAAATACTTTGTAAACGCCTATACACTTCCTGGTAAATCCAGTCTCGAGGTAACTATGGTAACTATCTGACTGACAGTTCTCATTGATACGCCTACAAAATGAGGTGAACTTGTAGAATGTGAAATTTGGGCAAATAAAAAGGAGTTTTATAGTACTTAAATAATAACAACATTGATGGACACATTCACTTTGAAGTTACCTAAAGATAACTGGCATGTGTCACATTCAACCACCATGTTACCCCTTTAATAATTTTCTGTAGTTCATTAAAGGTGCACTATGCAGGACTTTTATCCTTGCTGTGATCTTGTGTTTACAATCAAAGAAGTCTCCTCCTCCATCCGAAAAGCCACCCACTCACCGCCATTGAGCAAGAAACACGCTTGAGCACAGCAAGCAAAATGTCAAGCAAAGATGAAATGAAAATAAAATTTTTAGCAACATGCATTGTTATAGATGGATGGTAACAGTAATTAGGCAGTGTTTTAACGATGGAATAAAGGCTATTCATTGCACTTCAGTCAAAGCCGATAAAAGAAGAGAGGAGAGTGCATATAAGGAAAAATTTACCTGATCTCAAACACCCAGAGTAAACACTGGAGCATTTGTAAAAGGATGAAGCATGTTTATTAAATAGAACTGTCGTTTTGAGCGTTTACTTCAGAGTCAACAGGCGATTTAATGATTTACACTACAAGCGCACTTCATAGGAACATTGTTCCTCTATTGGTACTCCCTAGTGCAGTTGGAGCTAACATCAGCCGTTTCAGTTGCGATCTTGTGGTATTTTTCCTTGTCCAGTATTTAGCTAACGTTATTCTGAACATTAACTTAGAAATGTAATGGAAAGACGGAATCGTGTGTGGAATAGTAACATTAGTAGATCGTCATATATATAACCTCTATCATAGCTAGCTAATACCCTTGGAAAGTAAATTACTTGTTCATGAAGACATTTGTAAATAAGTATTAATTATTTTCTCAAATACAACGTATATTACATTGTTATATTAATTTCATTCAAAAGGTACCAACTTCGGCCATCTAGCTACCCAGCGTTAGCTAGCTGGATAGCAAGACGTAACGTTATTTACAGGTACAACAGAAAACATTCCAACTCCACGTCGCTTTTCATCCCCTTGCTAAACATTAGCTGTCACCATTGAGGAAAAGCAAATCTTAGCTTGACGCTGCTTCTTGAACGCGCCCTTTCGGCTTGTTGCTTGGCTTAGCTGTAGCTACCTCTGCTTCTTCACCTCCGCCATTGCAGTACCGAGCTGGCAACAAACGCTCCGCTGAAAGCAACCTGATCCCACTCCACAGGCTCTATAGCCACACCCACCACTCCCCGCACAGAAAAGAGTGCCATGCCCAGAAACATCACCAACACATTTTTGAATAATAAATACAGGCAGAGGAGCAAGGTTTTGGCTTTTTTTTCAGCAGATTGCCAGAACATATATATAACTGAGCATGGTAATTCATTATATTTACAGTTAAAATATGTTCTAGGTAAAAATCCTGCATAGCACACCTTTAATCTACTGATAATGTACATGGTAATAGATTACGTTAGTTGGCTAGCTGACGTCAGGTAACTCGCCAGCTATTAGCCACCATTCTGCGACTTTAAAGGGATATTTCACCTTCGTATGACAGAAGTAATTTTGTGGAGCCTACCAAATTATATCTGCATAGCATGAATACTAGCAACGTCAGCTGTCCCTGCTGACCGTTAATGGCATCCCCGATAGTCCCGGTTGTCAGGCTCCCCATTCACTCCCATTAATTTTCAGGAGCTCACCAAAATGAATCGTTTTAAAGCACACACTAACTACAGCAGATAATACATCTATATAAGAGAACACGACGGGGAAAAGGTATGTGTTTGTTTTGGAATTTAATGTATTTTCAACGTTTTATTACCTTAAAAAAAAAAAAAAAGAAGATCCGGCAAAAACCTTAACTCAGTGAAAAATCCTTGCGTACGATAAAGTTGACGTCAATTCACCAACTGTAGTAGGCTACCGTTAGTTGCAGGTTTACGTCATAATAAAACTAGAAATCTAACTACGGCTTTTTGTGTTCCTACGAAGTAGCATATCCAATAATAGTTCCACTATTATAGCTAATTTAAACATGACAACATCTCATAAGCTCAAAACAAACACGAACACGTACCTTTTCACCGTAGTGTTCTTTTTTATCAATGTATTATCTGCCATAATTAGTGTGTGCTTTAAAATTATTGGTGAGCTCCCAAAAATTAATGGGGGTGAATGGAAAGCCAGACAACCGGGACTACTGGGGATGCCGTTAACTGTCAGCAGGGACAGCTGACGTTGCTAGTATTCACTCTATGCAAATATAGCTCCACAAAAACAGGGACCAGGATTAGGAGCAGGACCATAATTAGGACCTCCTCCTCCAAATCCACTGTTTAGCACTGCGGTGAGAGACCTACGTGTTTCTCCTGAAGTCTTTCATCAGAGTTGAGTGCTCTGGCATCTTCTTAATGTCCTCCCAGTCCTTATCTAACACACAACACACACAAATGGAATGAGGGAGAGAGGGAAGGAGTGATGAGAAGAACAGAGAAAATGATGTCCAGAAAAAAAAAAACAGAACATGAGTCTTCATCTATACATGTATAACACACTTATGTGGGGTGATTAATGCCTTCATGAAAGGAATACTATGATTTTTTGGGGAAATTTGCTGGCTATCTTACCCAGAGTAATACAAGAAGATTGATACCAATTTCATCAAAGTGCATCCAGTACAAAGTTGGCATGCAGCACGTAGACAATATCTATATCAATGGCTGCAGATGGAAGACACTAATTAGCTCCCCTTAGCTCTGCGAAGTGAGGGAAAACATCTTCCAGCATCTCCAAAGCAAAGTTATTTACATAATGCATCTTACTTCTTTATGACGAGTAAAAATAAAATTAGAGGGAGCTACATTTGGAACTATAACAAAAGTTGTTTTCTCTTGAGAAAATTAGAGCAGCGGTCTACATTAGAGCAGCGGTCCCCAACCTTTTTTGGGCCACGGACCGGCCTTCAAGGTGTTGGGGGACAAATATGACGAAATAAAAAGATACGACTGGCATAAAAACAAATATGTAACAAATATAAGTGCATAAAAAATACAACTCACCATCTCAAGAGACACAGACGCACAGATGGATGGTTCCGGTCATTTTTCAAAATAAAACATCTTTCAGATTCTGAATAAAAAAATATTTTATTGATTATCAGTCTTTCTGTGCGGCCCGGTACCAAATGACCCACGGACCGGTACCGGTCCGCGGACCGGTGGTTGGGGACCACTGCATTAGAGTAAGGTCTGATCTACAAATAAAAATAAATTTTCCCAAATCAGTAATCTATTGCCGTTATTGTCTTCTACTTATATTGTGCACATTTCGGACAAAGTGACACTGACTTTTGGACAAGTAAAAAAAAATAAAGATACAGTGTTAGCGTCTGATGGGCTGGGGTATAGCATGTTGCTCTCCGATGGATGAACGCATTCGATGTTACTTTGAGTACGGACTGACTCAGGTATAAATCTAGGGTTGCCAGATTTTGAATATTTGGATAGATGTGGAGACAATGGACAACAGGGTATACTGCCTATATTTTGCATCATAGATCTTTCGTAGTTCTGCATATCGTCATCAGTTCTGGCACACTTGTGAACACGAAGTTTATGATCCTGGAAATGTATAGATTTCCCTGTTTCACATATGTATCTATCAGTTTTTCAAACTAAAGAAAAACATATATATATATATTTTTTTGTTGCATTTTTCCAAAGTTTTGCATTTGTGCCACTTTATTTTGACTTCAATTATAATTAAACGAATACAAAGTTTGTACTGTAAATGGTACAACTGTCTTTAATAATGTAATAAGGTAACAATGTAGTGGCTGAGCTCCAGGTATCAAACCACACTCGAGCAATTGTTTTCACTAGTAGCCAAAAGCACATTTCTACTCTACTACTGGACAGCACTCACAGCGGCTCTCTCTCTCTGTGTGTGTGTGTGTGTGTGTGTGTGTGTGTGTGTGTGTGTGTGTGTTGCAACTGTTACAGACAGCTTATTCCCTGTGAAAAGTTGCAAAAGAAGTTTGTCAGAGTGCCACAGCGAACTCTCTAGCCATGGGCTTTATTATTATTTATTATATTGATCTGAGTTACACTCATTTAGTGATTTCGTGGCTGTCGTTTCTGATTGGTGGTAAGTGGGTGTGAGGCCTGTGTGATTTGCGCATGTGTGAGCGTGATGCTGAGGACATCACGGAAGTGACGGGGACCCTTTAAAAGGTTTTGCCACGAAAGGAGACAAGCGGCGAGACAACACAACACCATCTCGGAAGCTAGCTGGTAGCTTCAGAAGCCAACGAACCCACACCCACATAGTTATTATCGAACTTTGCATAGCCGAGTTTGGTTACGGTAACCACTCAACTTTACCTCGAGACGACACCCGAAATTTTAAGAAAACAACAAAACCTGAATGTAGAGACGCAGCGAGAGCTAGCTGTCCTGTGTGGGAATGTGTCAGCTGGGCCCAGCTGGGAAGACGGCGTCTGTGATAGATGCATGCCTATGGATTCCGAGGAAAACCAGGTAAGGCCACGCATTCTCTTGACACCTATCAGAACGACAACCAACTAGCGATTGTAACATTTATCCAATCGGTTTGCGGTTTCTCATTACAACTGCTGTGTGAACCAAATATGCCATCTGTGCAAAGGGGTTAACGTCTCCAAAAGTATCCAAAATGGCTAAATTGTTCACTGCTGTGCACATCACATAAATGAACCGTTTTGGCTCATAAAACTCGCCTTTTTATATAATTTTCAAGGGGGAATTTCTATATTTTAAACAGTATAGTATGTGAAATGCACTCAAAATGTGAAAATAACAATATCAATCAAATGGCGCAACACTGTCGTGGAGTGTAAAAACTAACGTACAAATTTTAAATATCACAAACAGTAACACTTGCACATCAAAGAGGAAAATCTCCCTCGTGCATATCCCTCAGGCATATTCTCTGACAGAATCAATGGTATGGTATCTATGGAATCTTGGTAACTATGGTATCTTCTTCAGACCCACTCCCAAAATCCATGTAAGCAGGTGAGGATTTTCTCTAGCCATGCTGGCGAGTTAGCAAATTAGTAAAAACTTGCAAAATGAACAGGAAACAACTATTACGCCTCGACAGTTATTTGTGTAAAACTAATAAAACTAGAAATGCTGTTACGCCCGGCTATAATTTATTGTTCTAAGCATCCAATAAGACATTGCAAACACTGTTGCTAAGGTTATAATGTCCTATATTGGATAAAAGTATTGTTAATGAAACCAGAATGAACTGGTTTGCAGAAAGTGGTGGGTTTTCCGCATTGACATAAAGTGGTGTTTATTTCTCAAACGGATTGTCCCAGACAATAAATGACCACTGAATTCTGAAAGGTAAAACCAATGGTAGGATTGTATATTTATTTCATATTTAGTAGCAGATATCGATAGTAGAATGACGTGGTATAATTACGCAAGAATTTCACGTTTATTTTGCATTTGTGCAAACTAGGCTTGTTAACGACTGTTCTGGCATACGATCGGTCTATTTTTGGCTTTATCTTGTTGCTATGACGGAATACAAATTTCAGGCGGTTAAAAAATATATATTGTCCACTGTGTCATGCATGGGTAGGTATAGTTGCAGACTAGACTGGGTGGGGGTTGCTTGTTAAATAGACTAGCTACACATAGAAACAGAGACACATCGGCAGAGTTGTCACAAATCGTGTACTAATAAAGATAAAACACAGAGTTTATTGTTTCCACTCATAGATTGGTTGCAGGAAAAATTTATATTGAAGTTCAGAAAAATATTGGCGCTGGCACCATGGCCACTAGGGGATGGAAAAATAACCCTTTAAGTGGTCCATCCATATCTACTGCATTTCTGGCAGCTGTGACGGCCCTGCCCCTTCCTGCTGGTCGGCCGCTGTCTCATCTTTTTTCTACCCTGCAGGTGCTGCGATTGGCCAATGGGTGGCAGCAGAGCGTCCGCTCCCTTGCGTTGTGGTCTGCTCTAATTAGGCACACCTGGGCTGATGGCTTAAATTGGAGCTGTGTGGCTACGTTGGGGTCAGCTTCCGACCTCATCTTCGGCTGGGCGTGGAGTGCCCGTGGTTTTTCTCTTTCTCAACTCAATTTACCATTTTTGTAAAGTTATTGAGAAAAAATCCCTTTATTTTTGCTAAGCCGTTGTTGGTCTCCATTTCGTTCGCCTGGTCCGACCCCGGGTGTAACAAATGGTGGCAGCGGAGGGATCCTTTTTTTTGGACGGGTTAAGAGTTAGGCTGTGTCCCAAATTGCATACTTCCATGCTCCGAGCACGCATAGCAAGCAAGTGCATCCATGTGAGTCCATAGCGAAGTACGGTAGTATGATTTGGGACACATAGTTAGTGTTATATTTTGGATTTCGGAGTTCCAGTGTTGGAGACACAACGGCATTTCTTTTGTTTTTGGATACGTTGTATCGCTGTTCTGAGGACGGGGGGAGGAAGCAAGTTTGTCTCTTGTGCTGTAATGACGCAATACCTGCGAGACACCTGTGTTTGACTGCTGGAGGTGCCCCGTTTTCCGAGTGAGTTGAATATCGATCATTCTTGTTAATTGTTCCAGGTAGAGAGATGAGTTGACTCCGTGTTGTACTGGTGCGGGGGGCGTGTCCATGAAGCTCTTTGCGGCTGCCAATAGCTGGTCTGGTGAATCTTATTTGTCGTGCCTAGGTTTAGAATTATAGAAAGTTCGAAATTCTGCACGACTCTGCGTTTAAAGATTATTGTACTGGTGGCACTGGGTGTCGAGAAGTGTATTTAGAAATGCAAACCTTAGTGGAACAATGCTCTGCCATGTTGATGGCATAATCACCTGTGTTTCGTGCACACTTGTGCAATTTCTGATGCAGCAGCAATAGAATTAAGTGATTTAAATTCACTCGCTGTGGTCCGTTGTTACGTTCCTCTGCTTTTTGTTTTGCGTTTCGTTTTGGCTTTTGGGCTGCTGTGTTTCTTTGTGTCTCCCATACAGGTGGAGTTGGGCTACTGACGTCATGGTCCTACGTGGAGATCCTGGGAGCTACACTGGTGGAAGGACGCATGCCGTTGCCTGGCAACCTTCTTCAGGAGATGCGTGGAGACGGGGGCGCTTTGCCGCGGGATTTTTAAAGATGTTTTTTAAAGACGCCGAGGACCGTCGCGGAGCAGCCGGATTGGAAAGTTGCGAGAGTATATATATCTGGCCTCCGTCCGCATCACCAGTTCCAGTTCCTGACGCTAGCGGTTAACACAACTTCCACAACGCTTTCTGAACACTTGAGTTCTGTGTTAACAGACTACAATCGATAGCCCGTGAATTGACTAAGCTGCAGAATACCACCACAGCAACCGTCCCGCTAGACCAGGAGGAGAAGACCCTTTTTGTCATCTGGACATGGGTCTGATTTTGGACACTTGCTGCCTGGTGAGAGCATGCAGCCTGTGTAGCCGAACTGTAAATATTGTAAATCTGTTACATGTTTAGAGAATAGCTAAATTAGTTTCTACCGTACCTGTCTGTGTTATTAAACATTTTGTCTTTTAAATCACTTTGCGCTTGACTGGTTTTATCTAAGAGGTTGTGGTTTGCGTTTAAGTGGCTTAGTGTTACCTCCACTACTGTACACCTGGTTATTGCAACACAGGTGGATTTTGGGATGTAACATCCGTTGTATTCGATTTTCCCGATTTACTGAGTATATCAGCGATAAAGACTTAAGTTTCATACTTATGCAGTAAAAATTTGTTTAGAAGTTCGAAAAGTATTACGTTTATTGCGTCAAAAGTTAAGTTTGTAAGGGGCTTGTGTTGTTAACAGCCTTCTGGTATTTGTGTAACTCGGGAGAAATCTGTAACATTGAAAGTTAATTGCATTTATGCAACGCCGTTCTCAGCCGTTGGTGTGGTTGCATGAAAACCCTTGGGTAAATAAAAATTTTTTGCGCCCGACCGTGGTTGGTTTTCGGCGGCTGCATAAGAACGAATTGCTGCTCCTGGCAAAGCATTGGGAGTTGTTTGATTTTGTGTCGATTGGCAAACACAGCATAGCGACGCCGAGAGAGTCATTACTGTCTATTGCAGTTGAGCAAGTTGATTTTGAGCTTTCATAGACTGAATTAAAAGTCGAAATGGCAGAGCCCACGGCAGCCCAGTTAAAGCTTGCAGAGTTGGAGCTTAACAAGACTAAGCGAGCCTAGCTCAGCCCGGATGCTTGTATGCAGCCAGTGGAGAACATTTGATAAGGCACGGCGGATATTGTTCTGGAGCATGCAGGTTAGCCTGCATACTGGGGCAACAGAGTGCATCTGATTCTCAAAGGTGTGTGTGGCATAGGAAGTGAGCAGGAGCGAGCGAGGAGAGGATGCGGACGTAATTTAATTAGAGTGATGAGCACTATTAGGATGTTACCAGCTCCAGTTCGCTCCGGTTTATATATTGTGATAAAAATTTACATCATTTTTTTTGTTTAGATACCACATTAGTTTAGTTCATAAAATATAAATGTATTAATCGTTTTGTTAGCCTACATGGTATTTGTGTGCCTGAATCCGAAATCCGGAAGTGCACGGATAGTGGGTTGGAAACTGATTTTTTCCTATCCGAAGTTGCCAGTTCATATTCGGATGCGGGAAATAATGTAATTGCAGCAGGGAAATCTTTGATTCAGTGCCCACCTGTCTGTATGCCTCTTCTGAACTTTACAGACTTAAGCATTGAATTGTTTATTTGTTTATTAAAATATAATTTTTAATTTAATAAATATAATTTGGGATGGAGCCGTTCGATATGGGCCATGTGACTCAATCGGCAGTCCCTGAAATTACGGATACTCAACCTACAACCTTATATTTAACATGCTTGTTATAATTGAACAGTGTGCCTTGTTTATATAGGCCTATGTCACTCGCAAAATAAAAAGAAACAAAACGTTAAATGAAAAATCTCAACATCTTGCGTGCAAACGATAGGCTACTACCTTTAATGCTGCTGGCTTTAATTTAGCTGCGCTTAATCTCACCACTTTTTCAGAACATAAAAACAACTTTTAAAAGAAAGCAAAGGAACAGCTAGAATCAGTAGCCTATGTCTGGTTTTGAAATGTCACTTACTGGCTATCAAAATCATTATTGTGTTGTTTGTATTTTTAAACTGTACCGACCATCCGTTCTGCCTCCGTATTGCTGCGTAATCAATTGCGTCAATCTTGTATGAGCCCAAATTTGCAACTGATAAAACGGAAATGTGATGTTTTACACTGCAGAAAAAAATGTTGTAACATAATGTAGAATAAAGTAATAATTTCTAATATTTTGTCGCATATTCTTTGCATGCCATGACTTCCTGATGTCTGTGACCCAAGACTCTTATTTTCTGGTACTCGTACAAGCGATACTATAACCTCTCTACATTTGAATGGATCTCTATGGGAATTGGGGGGTGGGACTAGATTTAGCTGTAAATTACACTGGAACAGTATGAAACACATGGTTGGCTAAATGTCATCAAAGGTCTGACGTATCAAACAAGCCTGAAACCATCACTCTGCTGCCAGAAATACAGTAGATATGGATGGATAACTTGAAGGGTTTCTTCTCACGACTTATTTTTTCATAGAGTTCAATAAAAAAAACGTACTTTATTCTACATTATGTTATACTGTCCAATATTTTTTGATAGCGAAAAATGGGGAGGACTATGTACAAAAGTATATAATATATAATTTCTAAACGGTTCATCCGATATGGATGAAAATACCCTCACATTAAAGCTGACAGTCTGCACTTCAACCTCATTGTCAATGTATCCTTTCAAATTCAAAGTGCTAGAGTACAGAACCAAAATAATAATGAGATAATCAATGTTATTCACTTCACCTGTCAGGCTGATCGGTGTATGTAGGCTATTGGTGTCATAAGCTACTGTTGGAATTGATTTGTGATATGTGATATAGAACGTATCATTACAACATTCAGTTCAGAATGTCGTCACAAGGGTCACTGCCTTCTAAAGTGCAAACATGACTCCAATAGACCCATTTCTTATTTGTAAACAAAAGAGGATGCACGCGCAACCCTGGGGCAAAAAGTGCATCACCTTGGCAGGCTATCACAATGCGGCAGGCTTGATCATCAACGATTTAACACATCTAGTTTTGTTTCTGGTTCTTTTATTTTACTTTCATCTTGGCAAAGCTATACAAATTATAGCTACCGTTAGTATTATTACAACTTTTCTGTACTTTAACTTTTTTTGTTGTAAGCTAGCATCAAAGCTGTATTTACGTTATAACGGAGTGCAAGCCATAAACGTTTGATCTGCGGCAAGTTGATAACTTGATATTTAACATTAACATTGTCAAACTCAATAAGTTTGAATTAAAAAAATGTGTGTTTGCAATTGATATAGTGTAACTTATGTTAATAACGTTTGGCCAGATACGAGTCTACATGCCTGTCATTCAAGTAGCTAAGTTAACTTACCGCACACAAACACATGATAGTGTAGCAGCTCACAATCATTTCATTATATTCCGTGTGAAATTATGTGTTGATAACGTAATGTTTAAAGGGTAACACAGCACTAAAACCACTTATTTTAGATGAGAACTGATACATTTGTTTTTTTCTAAATGTTATTGATTGATCCTGGTCCAAATCTTGACATTTGACTGCAGTCAGCGCAAAACAGCGTAAACGCAAAAGATCTGACTCAGAAGTGATTCTAGTGGTAAAACGTTAGGTATTGCACATCCAGTCTGTCATTGGCCAGAAACTACATCCAGAGGATGCATGACTCCCGGTGACAAAACTTTAACTTGTACAGCTACGCCCTGAAGTTTTGGAGCGAGGGCAGGCTATACCCCAGCTATAAAAACGAATATCAGCGGTTGATCTCACCATTTTCTATATAGTTTGGTGGTTGATCTGTGTGGACGGAAGGAGATAGGAGAGAGAGCGAGCGAGCGAGCGATATATATAGCTAGCTTACAATTTAGCTTTTTTGAATATTCTAGTAAGTTATAGTAACCTATTTTTGGTATATTTTTTATAGTTAGCTTCAGCCTGGCTTAGCAAGTAGCTAGTTAGTTTTTTTTAAATAATAAAAAAATAATAACAACAATAAATAAATATATATATACAGGTGCAGCTCAAAAAATTAGAATATTGTGAAAAAGTTCAATATTTTTTGTCACTCATTTCAGAAAGTGAAACTCATATTATATAGATTCATTACACATAGTGAAATATTTCAAGCCTTTATTTCTTGTAATTTTGATGATTATGGCTTACAGCTAATGAAACCCAAAATTCAGTGTCTCAGAAAATTAGAATATTTTGCTTTAACATATTTTTAAAGTATCATATTTACATTACATTATAGGCATTTAGCAGACGCTCTTATCCAGAGCGACTTAAACAGCTTCTTATTATATCTTATTACATTTAATATTTGGTCGCATATCCTTTGCATGCTGTTACTTCCTGAAGTCTGTGACCAATCAACATCAAAAGACTCTCGATATCTTATTTTCAGGTACTGTTACAAGCGATACTATAACCTCTCTGCATTTGAACTGATCTCTATGGGAATTGGGGGGTGAGACTAGATTTAGCTGTAAGTTATGCTGGAACAGGATGGAATACATGGTTGGACAAATGGCTGAAAGTCATCAAGGGTCTGTGGTATCAAACAAGCCTCAAACCATCCCTTTCTTCTCAATAAATATTATGTTTAAATAGTGTGACATTGACAGTGTCACTATGTGTTATTATATGACATTATTATGAAATTGATTTTATTTGGAAAAAGAAAATATGTTGCTGAATGACATTTTGGAGGGGTGACATCTGAAGAAACACAAAAAAATTACCTAATTAGCTTTTTTTCTTGAGGGGCACTTATGAAAATGTTAAATTAACACTTTAATTTACCTAAATAATGTTACAAATGATAAATTTTTTGTTTCTGTTACTTCAAATGTTTGCCTGATGAATAGCAGGGCTATTGACAACACCAGTTAGCATGTAACTACACGGCAAATGTTTGTCGCCTCTGGATTGTATCTGCACATTTAACGCGTTGTTATAGCCTACTATTATCTCTGTCCTGCTCATTAAAACGCATCAGTGTCCATTATTGCTGCAATCTCCAACAAACTGTCAGTCACTGCCTCCACACAAAAAATATGAAGTCTAGAAGTCTGACTTTATGCAAGAGAAGAGACTGGATTCTCTCGCTGCGCTTGCGTAACCTATATGCAGCCATTTGTGTATCATTGAAGCCAGCAACCGCAAGGCAAGTACAATCAAACTGACACTGGGGTCTATCAACCAATGAGAGTTGGTGGGCAGGCCCCTCATTACCATATGGGCAAAGAAATACAGAAATAAATACATAAGGAAAAGTGGAAATGCATAAATAAATAAATAAATAAATAAATACGGAAAAGAGGAAATATATAAATACAGAAAAAAAAACATTTATTGTGATTTTATCTATTAATTTCTTCATTGTTGTGTCTATTTATTCATTCATTTATTTCCTCATACTTTTGTCCATTTATGTATTTATTGCAATATTTATTTATTTATTTATAAATTCCTAATTTTGGCATTTCTGGTCCTCCATACTGCCCTGTGAGCAATACATAAACAGGAATACAATATTTAAGCCTTCACATAAAATACATTTCAAAGAAAACTAATTAAATCAAAATAAATCCCATATTACAATAGTAAAAGGTTACGGGGAGTTGGACAACTTTTCCCCGCAATTAATCAAAATTTACGCATGTGCTTTTCAACACTCAATGTATGCATGCGCTTTTCAACATCGGGGAGTCAGCCAGCCAGTCAGCCAGTCAGCTACCCACATTCACTCTTTTAGGCCCGCACGCTCTGCATCCGGGCAAAAAGAGAGAAATGGAAATGAAACTAAAGATGAAGATAAATTGCAAGTTGAACTTCTTAAACAGCAGACTTTGATGAAATTACAGGAGGAACGATTGAAATGGGTTGGTGAGGGTAAGCTAGACGGCAGTTTGGTGGCTTCCCCTGCCAATAATTTTATTTTACATTACATTGCATTAAATTACAGCCATATCCAGAGCGACTTTAACGTTCCTGATCGAATTGATGTGGTTCAAAATTTACGGTTGATTTCAAAATTCAATGAGTATGATCCTGATACATTGTTTTACTTTATTCAAGCCTTTGGCTAGTTCTAGAGGTTGGTCTGACTCTGATCAGATTGTGATGTTGCAATGCAGGAAGCATTCTCCGCTTTTGATGCGGATGTCGCGAGTATTAAAGGCCTATGGTAGGGGGGAGTCAAAGTGAGACTCTTCCAAAATGCTGCCATTTGGAAGAACCTGAGAACTGGGGCTCATCATGCACTTCAAAGGACCAGAGGGCTGTGTAATAAAACAATCAGTTACTCTCTTTTGGTGTCAGGCTTTTTTCCCCCAAGAATGTCCCCATCTGATAAAGCCGGAGATAAGGGCAAATCAAACGTTTGCCATGATTGTGAATGTATCTTCTAAGGGCATTTAGGGTTGGAAAGGTCATCAAGAACCTGGCCAAACCATGGGAAAGGAATGTCCTCACAGAACATCTGTGGTCTCCAGTAACCCAACATCTGGGCATTTCCTATGGGAAAGCCATCGGACAATACCAGTGCCCTCATTTGGGCACCCCTGTCATTACACTCTTAAATTCTCTTCTGTACCAGGACTCTAAACCTTCTGTTAAGATTGTTAACAGACCATGTAAAAACCTCCAACCATTGCACATGTGATCCTTATATTGTTACATTATGTCTTATGTGGTAGTAACAGGAATTGTATGTAAAATGGTTAACCAGGAAGAAATTTTCATGACAACTGCATCATAATATTATATCACCTTAACTTGTTTGGTATGTATGGATTCATGTAAAATCAAGGAATTGACTGAAATACATTTCATACCAAATGAAGTTTAATAAAGCATAGTTTTAGTAAGTCAGGGAAAAACTGTAACAGTGGAATGTTCTCTCTGGTAATCATCTCCTTTTCCCCTCTCCCTACTCAAACATCCCCCAAAGGTGGGGGTCTAAATTCCAGATTTTACCACCTCTCCAGGTTAATTTATGGCACTGCCACCTGGTTCAAACACATGATTTGGCATAAAAGGAAGAGAGACAAGCCTATCAGGGAAGATTGTAACCGGCTTCCCACACCGTGCATATTCTGTGTCTGTTTGTAGCTGAACAGGCAGAGTAAGATATTTACTCTGTGTTTCTTTTCTTAAATCTATGTATTGTGTAATTGACTGTTAAATTTAAGTTAATGACCTACCTGCCTGTTATTAAATTATTTTTAACTTGCGTGGTCTCCAGGACTCTAATCCATCTAATATCCTTTTAAGCCTAAATTACAACTGAATACTCAGGGGGACAATTCTGACCAAGGACCAACTGATCAGTGGCCTGGTACAGCAAGTCTTTAGTGGTGTTCACAAGTTGGGAAAGGCAGCCAAGTTCTGCCTGCAAAACAGGGTTGGTGGTGCATGGTTCTGGTGATTTGATGTGAAGAGAACCCTTGGACGTTCTACGTCGGTTCTTGTCAAATTTGCCTTAAGGAGCCCTCTGAATGCACTCTGACCTGGTTTCGCAACTATCTATGTAAAAAATAATGCATGTATTGTGTTAGCTAGACCCCCAACCTCTGCGTTCTCCAACGAACTGAGATTCAGGAATAATGCTAATTTCCGGCAAGCATATATTGAGTAATGGTGGTACCCAAGGAAGAGTCGAGTGTAACCACGCTGACCTCCACGCATGATTAAAACCTAATTCTAAATTATAATTTTAAATGGAGTGAGATAAACAAGTAAATAAATGACTGATATTTCACAAAATAACTTTGACCTTTTCCCACAGCAATAGCGGAATACATCACGCCTAAACCTTCACTCCGAGCTATTCCCTCATTGGTCTAGCTGCGCAGAAGGTTCTACAATTTGGTGACCGCGACGTGATTCGAGTTGCTGTTTGCGGGATTTACAATTTGGACCCCTCTGGCAGCGGGGTGTCTGCTTTTTTTACCTCCTAATTTCTCCTGCACCCTTGTCTAAAACAATTCTTTACAGTTTAGCTTGGCAGGATATTCCTTACAGGGAGTGGCTGGTCAGCTAAATTCCTGGTTCTTGATCCTTGGTGAGGTGAGTAACACAATTATTTTATGTATTAGCATATACTAGGGAGAGTTGTTGTTGTTTCACCACATCTAGACACTGTTTAGGGGATCGACATATCCCGTACAGGCCCTGGGACCGTAGAAACCGGGCGCATTCCAGATTTCCAGTTTTGAAACTTAATCAATTAATTTTGTTAAATGCTGTTAAATCCAAAATGAAAGATTTAGAGGCAGATTCCTTATGTTGTCAATGTTTTTAATTTACCTGGTTACGAAACTGACTTCTAGAAATTGCTATTTCCCTATGCTTGTTTTTATTTCCTGTAATTTTGTTTCATTTCGTGTTTTCTGTCTGTAACTATGTGTTTTTATTTAACAATGGCATATGTGGCACTGCTCTAAAATCCAGCAGGCCACGCTTTCAGAGGAAAGCATATTTTTAAAAAACTGCATGACATCTTTGCAGAAATGACTAAATGGCTCATAGGCTATTTTCATGTAAAAACAGAAGTCTTCCTTCAGGAGTTACTTTTTTGCACCATATTGGCGTTTTCCCTTGCTTTTAATTTGTGTCTTATGCTATACATCTGTGAAACCAGAAAGCTAAAGTGCATTAGTATACTCGCTATAAATATATATAAATCATGCCTGGGCATGTCATTTAGAAAATGTTGGGATTCGCCAATATACCTACTTGGGTGCCAATTAAGTTAACTGAGGCATGATTATTAAATCTAATGGATGTATTTTTGTGTAAATTTCCCCTAGCACAAAAACGTGTTAGAATGTCTGTCTGACGCCAATAAGCCAGTTAATGCTATAAAATGAATCAAATGCCATCAGAGCTTGCACTTGCCTTAATTAGGGCCAGCATCTTTTGTTCCTACAGGGCGAAGTGTTTATGACTTCTAAGGAAAAGTCTTTCTAGTCAGGGCTCCTAAATGGTTTTACAGTTTGGGAGAATAGTTCTTCCTCAATTAAATAAATAAATAGAAGAAGAAGCGATTTCTTCTTTAGGTTTACTCCATATTTGCCCCTTTCATCTAAAAGCTGAAAGTAGGGTCAGTTTATAGCAAAGACTGGCTTACTGGTCTCTTTTTGTCTTTTTGTCTCCTCACTCTCTCTCTCTTCCCCCTCTCTCTATCTGTCTTGTTGAATATTTTTGTTTCTTCAAGAAAAGTGAACTTACTTTCTTCAGAGTGTGTATGATTTTAGTTTTCAATCACCAAAACCTATAATCATTACAATGTAAATTCAGACATATGTGTTGTTATGCAAAACCAAAAGTTTTGTATGTTTAAATTCTCTCAACTACATAACACCACTAATAATGAATAACTGTTTCATTTAACCTGTTTGTTGTATCTGGAAAAATGTTTTAGAAAGATGTGACATTTTCTTGCTATTTCTATTATTTCTGTTAATATTAATATTAATATTAAGTGTCACATTCATTTTAAAGTGTAAATGTCACAAACTCCAGGATGCGACAAACTCCGAGTATTACCTAACTCATGTCATAAAATATGTTTATTGTGTTTTTGTAGTATTTTTACTGTTATACTATCATTTTGGATACGGTTTTTTATACATAACTCCTATAATGACACACTTAGTAACATTTCAAACACCTGTCAGCATATGTGATGTATTGTGACAAAAAATGATAATCTCTGCATGGCTACAGTCACAGCTTGATGATTTAATCTCTGATTCAACATGGGTAGCAAGTCAGGTGTCACTGCTCGACAACCGGGCACTGCATGGAGTTGAAATTCGCTAGGTGTATTGCTCAGGACCCAAGGAACTGCAGTGTTGACTGTGAAGTTGATTGAATGAGCGGTTCTCCAGAAAGCTGCAAGCATCAATACCGGCGGCCAAAGAATCAGCCCGCTCCGAATGGGCATATTTTGTATGGGCACGCACACTGCCCGAGTTGTATAAAATCATGTATTATATGTAGCCTGCATTATTGTCTAATTTAATCTATTTCTGCTGTAATATCCACCAGGACTGCGTTTTCCAAAAGCATCGTAAGGCTAAGACGACACGGCACAGAACAGTAAATTATGAGCGCTCGCACGCAAAAGCAGGGCAACAGCAACAATCATTGTTGGGTTATAAGATTTACAAGTTTAAAGATAAACTCATTAGGCTACCTGTATTGTCTATTTTTTTTGCATAGGCTAGCTACTTTTTATAACTGGGTATTCATCCAATTGGAGCAGCTTTGCTTAATTTAACCAAGACCTCTGTTGCATATATTTTGTCGTGTCCTTCAAATGAAAGTATTTGCTTGTTTGGAGCACATGTAAATGTCCTTCTCATAAAAATGTTTGTTTAATATAGTCATTGGAATTCATCAAACCTTTTTCAGAAAAATGTAGGCTATATAACTGTTTTGTTGGCTTTTTTTTTGAGAGACAACATCAAAATAAAATTAACTGTGATTCTTGAAACTGTGATTCTCTTCCATTAGCTGTCACATAAGGTCCAGAACAATAAAAATGCTTGGATGAATTTATTTGCATTGTTTTTATTCATATAGCCTAAATAACAATGTAGGCTATGTTTTAAAAGAGACTTTGAACAGCAGTCTCAGAAAAAAAACTTAGCCTCTGTTATATTACTTTAAATCATATTTGACAACACCTGCAGTCTAAAATAGACGTCTTGGTCCCGCCCACTGCCCGCCACTTTAAGAAAATTTGCTTGTCATACGTAGCTAGTACAACTAGCTGCGTATTTGTGGCAACTAGTTAGGACAAAAAGGTTACTAGCTACGAAATTCAAATAAATGATAAAACGGCTTGCCATAGAA
The DNA here is from genome assembly GCA_022702515.1 of Ilyophis sp. 1 JC-2022. Taxonomy (NCBI): domain Eukaryota; kingdom Metazoa; phylum Chordata; class Actinopteri; order Anguilliformes; family Synaphobranchidae; genus Ilyophis; species Ilyophis sp. 1 JC-2022. Next base: position 73,536,277 of record CM040403.1, on the reverse strand, counting down.
GCACCCCTGGTATTCTGTCGATTCATCCTACCCATCGAGTTGTCCTACCAAGGGGTATTGCGCATGTGCACATCACAATTGCATACTTTTTCTTGTGTTTAACGGCACGCCCATAAATTCATGCTACTACCGCCTCGATTTTAAGTATTTTTCAAAGTTTAGTATTGCATTTTTCCCATACTTACGGTGTTTTAATGAAACTTCTACACCATTTGTGATGTTAATTCAACTTTTCTTTTTCTAAAGATTCAGAATTTACTTGTGGTAGTATCTTCTGATAGAGTAGCAAAGCTCAATAGATAACTGCATGACCCTACCGGTAGGATATTTTGACAAGGTAGGACAAATCGACAGAACACCGGTCCTGACGCTACATGAGATCACAACATCAGTCTTCTGTTTCTTTCCGCAGAAAACACGTAGCTACAAATTCATCCAGGATCGGTTGTCGAAACCAACCTTTAGAATAATTTTGCTTGCGTCATAAATAACGTAGCCTACAGTTCCATTGGTGGTACTCGCGAATTCTGTGGGAATTTCAAACATCTTCACAAAATGTATTTGACAGTTGAACATTGTCTTTATTTTATGATTATTATATTATTGTATATCTATATTGTGACAGCCTATCGTGGTTCAATTTGGAAGGAGACTCATTTACACCACTTGATCGTGGCAAATGATCCATGTTGTTTATTTTATCGATATGTATACCAAGGAACGCAAAACATCAAATTGGTTGTCAAGAAAACCACAGAATGTTATAAAACCACAGAATACCTGCAAGTAGGCCAATGTGTACATTGTGTACTGCAGGTAAACTTAGCAAAAACCTCTAAAATAAAACCCCAGTGTGTAGCTACGAGGCCCAAGAGAGAATGTCTGTTGTAGGGACATATGTTGCAAATGTCTGTTGTAGGAACGTACGTTGCAAATGTAAACGTGTAGCATGCATAGGCTATAGGCTACTACAACTCCTGGCTCTATTAGCATATACTATTTGACCCAAATCCCCCCTTTCTGCAGGAAATGCCACATATAGCAATAATATACCCTAAAACATAAATTCAACAATATTTTTTTAAAAGTGACTTCATTAACCAAAATTTTTTTAATAACTGCTCTAGTCCACAGCTCACACTGCAGCTCACGCTGAACGGTGTTGTGCAGCGGGAGTAATAATTTGTTTACAAAAATATTCGACAAACAGGCCAGCAAGGGCACAGTGTGAACAAAGTAAACAATTGATACTTTACTTATGTCGTCAGAAATTTTGTTTTGTTTGAACATAAAAATATAGAAAATATCCACACCTTCCATGCAATGCAGAAAGTAGCTCTCCACATCCCTGTCAGATACGCAGTTTTCATATGCTTTTTTTTTTTTCGCCTAATTATTTTTAATAAAGTAATATAATGTATTTATAAAAAATAAATAAAAAAGCTAGCTACTTGCTAAGCTAGACTGAAAAAAAACTATCAAAAAGCAAAGGACTATCAAGCTATCCATAAAAAATAGGCTACTATAATATTCAAAAAAGCTCAACTGTAAGCTAGCTATATCACTCACTCGCTCCATCTCCTGATTCCCCTCTCCAGTCTCCACGCAGATGAACCGCTGCCCCTTTCGCTGGGCCACTTTCTTCAAATCCACTACATTTAGGGGTTAATCCCCCAGTCTGGCAACTCTGTTGAGAGGGTGCATCCGATGCTCCCTCACGTTCTTGGAACAGAACTTCGCCGTTAAATATTAAGTCCGCACAAGTACAGACAAGTACAGACATTGAGAAACACCCTTGGTGTGGCTGCCATATTTCATCCTGGAATTTTGGGGATTCCCCCCTTGAAGCAAGAGAAGAGAACGACAAGAAGAAAGGCTACATTATATGCACAGCAAACCGCTTTCTTGCATGTTTCAACCATCTCATCACTTCTCTTCATAAACCTCCTTGGCCATCTCTAACAAAGTTCAACCCAGTGGCCTATGTCAGCAATGATGTTTACAATGTCTTATTGGATGCTTTGAACAATAAATTACAGCTGAGCGTAACAACAATTCTAGTTTTATGCAAACAACTTGGAATGTACATTCGCTCGCAGAGGCGTAATAGTTGTTTCCTGTTATTTTTTGCAAGTTTTTACTAATTTACTAACTCGTCAGCATGGTAAGAGAAAATCCTCACCTGCTTACATAGATTTTGGGAGTGGGTCAGAAGATACCATGGTTACCAAGATACCATACATTGATTCTGTCTGAGAATATGCCTAAGGGATATGCATGAGGGACATTTTTTTCCTTGATATGCAAGTATTACTGCTTGTGATATTTCAGATATGTACGTTAGTTTTTCCACTCCGCTACAGTTTTGTGCCATATGTTTAGGGCTGCCCCCGACCAAAGATTTGCTTAGTCAACCTGTAGTCGTCAGTTCAAACCTATAGTCGACTATACGGTCGCACATTTATGATATTAATTTAATTATTTAAATGTGTATTTTTGAGCATCAGAAAATAGTTTGACTTCCATCTGATCTATAGTAAGTTTACAATATTATAGAGAAATAGCCTACAAAACGGTCATTATGAGCATTTAAAATATCAATTATAGCTACAAGCACAGGCTGCAATTTGCTGGCATGTGCTGCCTATTAAAGGCACCAGTTTGCTTATTGCCCACGCTGTAGCCTAGGCTATTAACGGCATAGACAAAACTGTAAATGATTGTGTCGGAACAACAAGCAATGAGACATACAGTTGTGTTAAAAAAAAATAGCAGTACAATATCAGTAACCTGATGAACCACTGTTATTAGTAGTAGTGATATTTCTGCATGGCAAATAATTTACTTGGAGATAGTAGCGTAATAGAAAAACAACAGACCCAACTGGCACGACATGCACGCTGCTTGTTCTGAGTAATTGACTCATTCATTGAAAAGGGCGCGTTCAAAATAATAGCAGTGTGGAGTTTAATTAGGGAATTCATTCATTCCGTGAAAAAAACAGGTCATTAATTGTCCTTTATTAAGGAAGAAGGGAAGCAAATGTTTCACACATTGTTATAAAATATATTTCCTTCTGAATTGCTAAGTAAAATGGGCCTTTCCAAACATTGTTCGGAGGAACAACGTAATTTGATTAAAAAGTTGATTGGAGAGGGGAAAACGTATAAAGAAGTGCAGCAAATTATAGGATGCTCAGCTAAAAAGATCTCAAATGTTTTAAAATGGACACAAAAACCCAAAACACGCGGAAGAAAATGAGCAACTACTGTTAAAACAGATAAAAGAATAGTCAGAATGGCAAAGATTCAGCCAATCATCACCTCCAGAAAGCTCAAAGATTGTCAAAAATTACCTGTAAGTGCTGTTACAATCAGAAGACGTTTGATCGAAGCTAAGCTATCCAGCAAGAAGCCCCCGTAAAGCACCATTGTTGAAAAAACGGCATGTGCAGAATCGGTTAAAATTTGCCAAGGAACACATCGATTGGCCCAAAAATAAATGGCGTAACATTCTGTGGATTGATGAGTAAAATTGTTCTTTTCGGGTCTAGTGGTCGTGGACAGTACGTCAGACGACCCCCGGGTCTGAATTCAAGCCACAGTACACTGTGAAGACAGTGAAGCATGGTGGTGCAAAAAGCATGGTACGGGGACACTACGGTGTTGGGCCTATTTATTGTATACCAGGGATCATGGATCAGTTTGAATACCTCAAAATGGGTGTTTCAACAAAACGACGACCCCAAACACACGAGTAAGCGAGCAACATCTTGGTTCCAGACAAAAAGGATTGCGGTAATGGATTGGCCAGCTCAATCCCCAGAAAACTTGTGGGGTGACATTAAAAATGCAGTTTCTGAAGCAAAACCAAAACATTCACAGGAACTGTGGAATGTAGTTTGTTCATCCTGGGCTGAAATACCCAGGATGAGTTTGAAGAGAAAAATGTCGACACTGCTATTTTTTTTTAGCAGATTAATATTCCTTTTCTTTGCTTCCTGTAAAAGAAAAACGCAGACCTGATAAAATTTGTTAATGCTTTGATTTGGAATTGAAAGTGTAATGTTTCCACTACATTTGAAATATGTAACTAAAAGCTTTTTTTAACACACTGCTATTTAATTGAACACCAGTATGTGACCTGCTCTACAATAATGAGTTGGATGTCGCATAATGTTTACACGTACAGGGCAATTGAATGTTGTGGGGTGATTTTTTATTTTTTATTAGTTTGTTTCGCTTCTTTTATATCCATATTCTCAGATAAAACCGATTTGATTTTGATTCCTAAAGTTGTTTTTTCTTTTTTTCTTTTGTTTCAAGTTAATTATTTTGTTCGCTGTGTTGCGTTTTCGCCCCTCTTGTGATCATCTTTATATTCAGCCCCCATTTTTGGTATCAACCGAAAGCTGCAACCTTCCTATGTCCAAATATGGGTCCAATATTGTGGTTTAAAAAGCTTGTTTTTCTCTTATGTGGCTTTATGACATTTGTGAAAATATATTATTTCAAAAAAATCTATGCAATACTCTATGCTCCAACATACAGCATATTGAATATGAATAACTCCCTTTTTTGTTTTGACCACATCAGACTAATTTTTGTAGAGCGGATCACAAATAACATTGTTATTTTTATTTCAACTTAAGCAGTGAATAACTAAATAAAAAGGCAGCCTTTTGTCCGGTGATACGAAAGAGCAAAAACAATGTAGCTAATTTAACAACTAGATGGCAATAAAAATAACCTTTTATTTTCTTTTTAAAATGCAAATAAATAGGATGTAAATTATACAAACGAATAAATAAAAAACACAGCAAACTAAAACACTTAAGAGAAATATCAACAACAGGCCAAATTAAATATTAATTATAATCTATATTAGCTCCGCGTTTTTCTGACAATGAAGCCAGCCTTAGAAAAGATGCGCTGAATGATAGGCGAATTGTTGCTTGCAGAGTTTACATTTTACATTTAGATGCTCAAAATGCTCGCATCCTTTTGATTTTCTCTCAGACATTCTATACAACTGATCTATTCCTTAATTAATAGACACCAATTGTTCGTTATAAGGTGCACGTCCGGAATGAATAGTTCCACTCAAGTTTTTTCTCACACTGACGATTCGACCAATTTAAATGTTGTTCTTTTGATCAACTAATGGTTTAGTCGACTATTTGGGGGCACCCCTTAATATGTTCGATATTATTATTTTCGCATTTTTAGTGCATTTCACATACTGTAATGTAAGCGTTCATAGGTGCTTTATGTTTTATTTGCCCTTAAGCTAGAACATTTGCCAGCATTTTCCTGATGGTGGAATATTATTTTATTGTAATCTTATTGTAAATAATAAACATTATGCCATATTAGATCAGGGGTTCTCAGACTTTTTTAGACCAACGCCCCCCTATCCAATGTTCAGGTCCCAGTTTAGTCTATTCGTTGCTGTTAAATGATATTCTCTGATGATTATTATTATTATTCATATTTTTTTATAATAATAATATTAATAATCAAACAAGCCTACCTATATTGTCTAGGCTTTTTTATTTTGAGCCCTGGGGGGTATTCCACAAAGTAGGATTACCAAGTTAGCTGGACTTGTAGGAAATATTTCCATTTCCTATATGTAAATCCTTCAATACCGCATACGTATAGGCCTGCGGGATGTGGGTCCCCCCAAGTCACACACTGAATTGTTGCTTCGCAGCTGTTATAAATGTGGACTCATGACGTGTATATGACTGGAGTTCATGTACCAAATCTGTAAACTCTTGGCAAAATACAGCTTAGACACAATGCTTTAAAACCGCAAGACCACAGGAAGTGGCCCTGAGGTCACACCTGTTGAATAAGAGCACGATGCTTGGTATACATAGTGAAACCATGTGCACGATGTGGTTGTGGAGCTGCTACAGTTGATATGGTGTGATATGTTGCACATGTCGGCAATTCTGATAAGCTCCATGGCTATGATAAATTGTTGTGATAGATATGAATCTGCAAAATGCATGTATAACCTGAACTTTATCTTGTTGAAGCTGCCAACTTGAATGCGAATATAATCTGAATTATATCTTGCTGACATTGCTAAGCTTAAATACACATATGGCATATATATTTTGAAACTGCCAACTCGTAAAATTGTTAAAGACCTACACATATGGCATATATATTTTTTAAACAGAATTTACAGGTTCTGCGCCACAATGGTCTAAACCAACCGAAAGGGGTGAGATCATTGTGGCGCATGAGGACAAGCGTAACGTCAAACTAAGGTCAGGACAACCTTAAGAACGCCCCCACACGAAGATCAGTGGCGCATGAGATCAAATAACATCAACTAAGGTCAGGACGACCTCAAGAACACCCCCACACGAAAACAATTGTGGCCATGAGATCAGATAACGTCAACTAAGGTTCGGAAAAACCCCAAGAAACACCCCAAATGACTGTTATTGGTAAACGAGTGTCCCGGGGCGGGGGAACGGATATGTTGAAAATGTATAAAAGATGAAGTAAACCAACTATCAGGGCTTCTCTCCGCGGAAAGAACTCGGCTTTGTACAAGCGTTGTTTGCTGAATAAAGTCTGAACCTGTTTGAAGAGCTTGCCTGGACCTTCCTTATTAAAAACTCTAACTTTGGATTAAAAACTCTAATTTTGGATTAAAAACTCTAACTTTGGATTGTAAACTTTAACTTTGAACTGAAAACTTTACATTTGAATTGGAAACAACGAACAAGTTGGAGGACTTGGAGAAACTGAGATTCTCAAGCCACAACAATTGGCGCCCAACGTGGGGCCCGAAAGAGGACCAAATCCAGCTCCTGGTACCTGGGAGTGGGGTCGGACGAGAGGAGGAGCCCTTGACAGGCGGCCGCCTGAAATAAAGAGCCAAGGTGAAATAAAGCTTCAACTTGGGACTAAAAACTCGGGGGCTGCTCCTTCTCCGACCCCCCTACCCAACGGTGCTTGGGGTGGGATCCTCTCGGGCAACTAACCCACTTGAACTAATTCCGAACTAAATTTGACGAAGGAAAACAGGCAGGCTCATCAAAGGTGCGCAGCGAGCTGTGAGTGTCAATAGAGAGATTGAACCGTTGTGTGAAAGGCTGTAAATATATGCATGTGTGTATGAATTTTATTACTTTGCTTAAAAGGTTTGTCATTGGTCCTTAGTAGGTTGGAGGCCTGAGAAAGAGGTCCTGCGGCAGGTGCTCGGGTACTAAGAGACATTGACAAAGGACACTGTTGCTAACATTGTACTTTTGCGAAAGTGTGCCAGGCCACCCGGGGACAGACCCACAGAGGACGCCCGGGAAGAGATCTGAGCAGGTTTCTGTAAGAGGTGTTGAGCAAAGTGTCTGCTGTGTTGATTTAGCCCCGGATAAATAGGGTAAGTCAAATGTTTGTGAATGTGCGGTGTCAACCTTAGTCCAGAAAAGTGAGGATAAGCTGACAGCATATTGAGTAGTGAACAGTTATAGACATATATTGGATGTATGAATAATTGTTGTAGACATACGGTATATAGAGTGCATGAATAATTGTTGTAGACACGCGGTATATAGAGCGCATGGATAAAAGTGTTTAAAACTTTGAGAATAAAATAGATGGGAACGAAATAAAATTAAAAACCCCCAGTAAAAAAATAGAATAAAAGAAAAATAAAATAGGTAAAAAACGAATTAAACTGTCAAAATAAACGGCAAAATGTTAAATGAAAGATTAGATGAGAAACTCACACCTGTTGAGGTGTTAGCCCGAGATTGTCCTCCCTGCGCTAGGGACATAAAACATATTTCGGAAAAAAGGCAAAAGCGGACTAAAAAACTGACCACAAAATGGCCCAAAGAAGGCTCGTTTGATGTAGAAATATGTAAAGAGATGTTAGGAATAATTCAAAATTATAAACCTAAAGATAAATCAGAAAAGAGGAATGTTAAAAAAGAACAGGAAAAAAACCATACTTGAGTGGTTTAGAAGAAAAGGGAGTGAACAGGAAAGGAACAAGATGAGAGGCCACTGGGCCGGCGAGAGAAATCCTCCCCCGTGTGCCCCTGCGCGAGCAGGAGGATACGGGGGAAGGAGGGGTATTTATCCCAACCTAACAGAAAGTTCCGAGACAAGCAGGAGGATACAGGGAAAAGAAGGGGGGGATATCCCATTACTAGAATTAAACAAAAGCGGCTAGAGGCAGTAGAGAAAGAACGAGAGGCGCTAAAAATAGCGATGTTAGAACTTGAAAAAGAACTCGTAAATGCAAGAGAAAAGGAAGAAGAATTAGAAATAGATAACAAAAGGGACATAAAGGGTATGAGGCACTAGGCCGACAAACTAAAAGAAGCAGCAAGCAAGATATGCAATATGTGTGCCCACTAACTATAAAGGGTGGAATAGGGCATTACTCTCCATGGTCCTCTCAGGACATGCAAAATCTAATCACCACTCTCCCCAATTTGCAGGAAGGTGCGAGCCACTGAGTCAGGGTGCTGGAGGAGGCGATGGCGGGACGGATGCTGTCGGTGGGGGATCTGAAGGCACTCCTGGGAAAGATGTTGGGGATGGAGGCGATGTTGGACGTCTTTTCAGCTGCTGGCTTTCGCAGGAACCAAGTGCAGCAGAGCGCTGTGGATGGGACTTCTTTTGACACTGTAAGGGCCCAAGTGTGGGGTGCCCTGAGAGCGATATATCCCACCAGGCCAGAAGTCGCCACTTTGACGGGAGTACCCATAAAAGAAGGCGAGGCCCCAGTGACATATGTGCATGATCAACTGCGCAGATGGAGGACACTGACCGACAGGGATATACAGGAGGATCCTATAATGATCACATTGTTCCGCAAATCCATACTGGAGGGATTACCGGACGAGGCAAAGAACCGCCTGGACGAAGTGGTTGGCTTGACCACCATGCCACACAACCAGTTTGTGGACACTGTGAGCCATGCTGTGGGAAGGCACAGAAAAGAAGGCAAGAAACTGGAATTACAGTTGAAAGAGGCCCAAAAGAAGCTGCTGCAGCTGCAGTTGGAGAAATTGAAAGCCAAAGAGAAAAACAAGAGAGAGGAAAAAAGACGCAAAAAGAATCGCACCTGTAAGAAAACAGGAACTGCTTACTGAATCAGACACTGATATTTGTACCGTCCCCATCTCCGGACCGGTGAGTAGCCAGACATCCCTCAACCGACGATAGTCTGCAACTTCTCCGGCATCCCTGCTTCGGTGGCCATTCAAGGTAATCAAAGGGGGGAGCAAATGCATGCGGGGGGCCCATGGAATAGTGTCGAGCAAAGGGGGGGGGGGATAACAAACCCAGGGTAATAATAACAATAGAGATGATAGGCGAAACACTAACAATAATCAGCGTTTCAGCCTCAAATGCAATATCAGGTGGCGCCTGTGCCCCAAAATCAATGTCAGGGAAAACAATGCTAAGTCCGACAACTAAACCAGTAATGATAAAAGTAGGAAAGAAAGAAGCTATCATAACTGTGGTGGTGTGTAAAAATTCTCCCAGAAATCTGCTGGGCAGAGATGCCATTTTAGCCCTAGGATTAAAATTAGACTGTAACCAAGGAGGCATAGACTTAACAGGAATGTATAATGTAAATAAAGTAAAAAGTGAGAAAATGCAAAACATTTACTGGTTAGGCGACATTGAAGCACAAGTAGAGAACCAGGTGGAGGACACCTGGAAAATGTATATAAACGCGCAGATCCCAAATGCCAGAGAGCCAGAGTTTGCTTATCACTGTACAATGCGGGTTGATCCTACACAGGATCTAAATTTAGAAGCTGAGTGGAAAAAAAAGGGAAATGAGAAACAATGGTTGACTGCCTCGGCCCTCCTGATTGGGAGGGAGGGGGCAGCGCTGAAAATAGAAAGAACTCCCTGAATTGATAAATGGTTTCAAGTGGAACACGCGGTTCCACATATCACGCTGCTGATGTGCCTAAAGGCCGTGACACACCGGCCGCGATTTACTCGCACGAATAAATCGCACGTTGAAAAATAAAAACGAACTCCTGTATTTTCATAAAATCTTGCACATCCAACGCGAAATGTCCTTTGCGAAAAAGCGGCATTTAATTTATTCGCTTCAAGTTCGTTTTTTTGCGAGTTTTCGTTTGCGAAACTTTTTATCTATCCAATCATAACAAGTTTCCATGACTGACGTCACCGCACTAACACAACAAACTTCAACATCAAATATCGCGGACCAAGTGATTTTATATGTGTCACAGAATAGCGTCCTTTTCGACAAGAGACATCGTAGTTACAAAGACAACGATTTGAAGGACAATTTGTGGAAAACCATAGCCGAGCAAATAGGCTATGAAGATGGTGGGTTTATAGCTAAATGGTTGCAATACGCACAACTTGCTATCTGATCAGCTCCCATAGGTTATTAGCATTGGCTTTAAAGTTGTCTCCAGCTAACCTTTAGGTCTAACGTTAACGTTGATAGCAGTTCATGTAAAGAAGATAACAAGCCAGTGGCGATTACACACAAACATAGCTATTTATTGTTTTACTTTAGGCGAGTTCATGTAGGCTACGCTGTCACCGGCTGGGTTGTTTGCCTTGGTGAAAACAGGATGAAAGCTAGCGAACACTGTTGTCTGTGTGCGTGTCAAATAAAGTTCCACAAAAATCTTATTCCGACTGCTGTGTGGATTTCCTGATTACTGATAGCCAAGTTATATAAATAACGAGGAAAACAGACGAGGTCTGCCTGTAGCGATCGTTTTGGAGAAAACTCTTCAGACTTCATGAGTTGATACACTGTATAGAAGACTACGACAAATGTATTTTAAATATGTTTGCTGAAATGACGTAATGTATTGTTATGTTGTGGTTAACCCTTTATATTAGTGGAAGAGATCAAGAGGCAGTGGAACACGTATGTCCGTAGAAGGAGGGAAGAGAAGGAGAGCATGTTGTAGACAAAACAAACTTTACATAAGTAAAAACGGACACATAATAAGCCCGGTTCAATATTTTGCCAATGTAATTTAAGCATGCTGTTTTTAACGTTCTGGTAGAGGGAAAAAAATATACTTTCGTTCCGTGATGGACCGAACGGATAACCAGGTCGTCATCGCTTGACGAAGAGTGATCCATTTTTATTCGCACGGATTTTCAAACGCGAAAAAGAACGCGAACTTTTCGTTTTTTCGCATCGTTGCAGGTGTGTCAGGTTTTTACGCGAAATATTCGCAGACGAATTTTTCGCATTTTCGCCTCGCTTATTCGTTACGTCCCCAGTGTGTCACGGCCTTAACTCCCACACATTACTAACCAATATTCCTGCCAAAGCAATGTGGTTTACGGTTGTGGATTTGTGTTCTGCTTTTTTCAGTGTACCCCTGGCTCAGAATAGCCAGGAACTGTTTGCTTTTACTTTTGACAGAAAGCAATACACGTATAATCGCATGCCGCAGGGATTTAAGCATTCACCACATGTGTTTAACCAAGTGTTGAAAGTTGATTTGGAAAATTTACAGATAGAGTCTACTGTAATACAATATGTAGATGATTTACTGCTATGTGCTGAGACTAAGGAACAATGCATGCGTGACAGTCTGACGTTGTTAGAAAGATTGTCTAGAGATAAATTACAATTCTGCCTAGGAAAAGTTGAATATCTAGGGCGAGAGATATCCTCTGGCAGTAAAAGAAAAATAGTTAGAAGCTATAAAGCATGCTCCACGGCCACAAACGGTGGGCCAAATGATGACTTTTCTCGGAATGACAGGATTCAGTATGGACTGGATAGAAAGTTATTCTGAGAAAACTCAGCCGTTGCGAAAAATAATGAAAGATGTGGGCCAAGATAAATTGCCCAATAAATTGACGTGGTGCCATGATGCAGAAGCAGCATTCATAAAAATTAAACAGGAATTAATGCAAGCACCTGCATTAGCATTTCCAGATTACACAAAGAAATTTGATCTGTATGTATCAACGCGCGCAAACTGTATGACAGCGGTTTTAATGCAGGAAACACAGACAGGCAGGCAGGCCATGGCCTATTACAGTGCCAAGCTAGATGAGGTTGCGTCAGCATATCCGCCATGCTATCAAGATCTGGCAGGCACATGGGAGGCTTTTCAGAAAGCGGTCTCAGTAACAATGGGGTATCCGATAAGAATACACACACATCACAAGGTAGTTGAAATGCTTGATCAAGCTAAGTTTGTACTAACACCTGCGAGGATACATAACTACCAGATGTTGTTAACATTTCGGATATAACCCTAGTTAAGTGTGTTACTGTTAACCCCGCCGAATACATACCGTTGCCAGGTGATGGGGCACCACATGAGTGTGTCCTAGATAGCAAACGGTTTATTAAATTGCGCGAAGATTTAAGTACAGACCCACTAGAACAAGAAGATAAAAGAATTCTGTTTGTGGACGGATCTAGTTACATGGACCATAGAGGGGTTCATGCTGGCTATGCTGTAGTTGAGAAAAGGGGAAGCGAGTGGCACTATGTACGTCGCTCTGGACAAGAGCGTCTGCTAAATGTCTATAATGTAATGTAATGTAATATAATGTTTCTGTTAGAATCAGAAAAATGCACTCAGCCTTGCTCTGCGCAGTTGGCAGAGCTGAAGGCCCTCACAAGGGCATGTCAGCTAGTGGAAGGACAGGATGCTGAAATATACACTGACTCTGCTTATGCACACGGGGTGTGTCATTATTTTAGGGCGGTGTGGAAAGCCCGGGGATTTCTGAAGACAGATGGTACAGACATACAGCATAAGGAACAGATACTGGACTTAATCATTGCTATGTTAAAACCGAGACAATTGGCTATTGTTAAGTGTCAGGCACATAGGAAAGGAACAGACTTTGTAATTCAGGTAGCAAGACTGCGTTTATTGCTCCCATGGTAATACACCCCCAGCCCACGCTGGAGGATGTGAGAGAAATGCAGGAAGAGGCCCTCGCTGAAGAAAAGACAGAGTGGAAGCGCAGGGGGCCGATGCAGGGGGAGGATAGAATATGGTGAAATGTAGAAGGCTTGCTGGTAGTGCCCACTCCATTACTAACATTACTCATTAGTGAGGCACATGGACATGATCATTGTGCCCGAGGCCAAGTGTTGAGAAATATTAAAAAACAAGGTTTCTGGTCTCCTTACTTGCAAAACCGTGTTGACTACCAATTGAGTCTGTGTGATGTGTGTGCTCAGAATAACATACGGAAACAACTAACAGCACCCATAGGACACATACCTGTGCCTGAAGGGCCATTTCAACATTTAATGCTTGATTATGTAGACATGATCAAAAAGGTACGAGGAAAACGGTACATGTTAGTGGTGATTGACCGGTTCAGTAGGTGGGTGGAGGTGATCCCATCTAAAGATCAAGGGGCGGGCACGGTTGTGAAATTTTTGGTGAATGAGGTAATACCCCGATTTGGCATTCCTAGAACCATTAGTTCAGACAACGGCCCTGCCTTCATAGGACATATATTACGACAGGTACTGCAAGCACTACGGGTAGGACAACGATTTGGATGTGTCTACCACCCCCAATCACAGGGGATGGTGGAACGGGTGAACGGAACAATAAAAGCCAAAATAAACAAAATATGTCAAGACACTGGACTTAATTGGATAGACGCACTCCCCTTAGCTATGATGTGTTACCGTTCACAGGAAAACCGGACCACGCACCTGAGCCCACATGAGATGCTGACCGGGAGAAGAATGCCTGTACCCCGCATAGGGGAGCAGTCAGAGGGGTCTCCCCTTGAGGCCCTGGACTTAGAACATAGGCCGTACATGCAACAAATGTCTACTATTCACCGTACTATTTTTGAACAGGAACAATCAAGGGCACAGGAGACTGTCGCAGAACCCCAGCTAGTGCAACCAGGTGATCGGGTGTACATCAGGCGGTTCCGGAGGTGGTGGCACGAACAACGCCGTGACGGACCATACCGGGTAATCCGCATTACTCCAACCGCACTCCAGGTGGAAGGTAGTAATTTTTGGTACCACTTAAATCACTACACACGAGCACTAGAAGGGGAAGCTGAGGATGTTGCTGATGCTCCCCATGATGACGCGGAACCCGAAGGGGACCCGGAAGGGGATACACCTGTGCTTGCTGTTGCTCATCCTGGGGAGCCTGCCCAGAGTCCACCCGATGCTGGGCGGGGGGATTGGTTTGGTAGTATGGTGGGGACCTGGGGTTCCTGGTTGGCTAAAGTGGGACTAGCGATCTTAGCTACATTGCTGGTCCTCCTGCTTGTAGTGTCCTGCTTGATACCTCTTATGAGATCTTTTCTCACCAGAACCATTGGGATTCAACTGGTGACATTCAAGATTGCGAGTGTGGCAACAAGCACCCTCACAGTAGCAACGGACACACAGACTGAGCCATCCCGGTGCCAAAGCAACCCTACCACCCCTGGCACCACGGAACGACCCCACCAGCCACGACTGCTACTACGAGAATTTCCACCGGCCTGACGTTGAGGACTCCCCTGTCTACGTGCACCCACGCCCCCGATGCATGCAGTAATCAAAGACCTCCCGCACCGTGAAAGATTGGAAGGATTGTGCTTGTGCTTAGCTGTTTTATTGGTAAACCCTTTTGCTGTGGTTTACTTATCCTCATTGTCTCCCTCCCCCTTTTTCATTTTATTGTATCTAAGAATAAAGTGTGTGACCATGGATGGGGACACATATCCCCAGCGATTTGCTGACGATGAGGAAGATGCTCGCTGTATGTACGGTAAGGCAGGTTGTCCAGGGTCATTCCCTAGCCCATATGGTGAAGGACACACCTCTACCTGTCTGGCAACCCGTGTGAGCAAGGCCAAAAATGAAATTGCGCTCATCCTTCCATTTCCCGGTAAATGGATGGTTCCATGCCTCTGGATATTGCCGTACTTTTCCAATCCAGAGCGCCCCAAGATTGTGGAGTTGCGCGGTATTTCCTTCCCCTGGCACAAGACTTCCCGTGAAGTCGTCCGCACTAACACCGCTATGGTGGCATATGACTTCAACTGTGAGGCTGAGATCTTTATCAAGAGTCAGCATGTAGCCAGGGCAATGGTCACTGCAACAATTCGTGAAAAAGTCACATGCATGGAACAGGATGGCCACGTAGTCTGGTCCGATAATTTGCTGGCTTACAAAGCCTACATCAGCCATGTCCCACAGCCATCCCCACCCCCTACCCCTCAGCCAGCCCTCCAACCCCCTGCCCCTCCCCTTTTCCCGCTGACCCCTCGATCTCCCCCCCAGTCCCCCAGTCCGCCCCCTCCCACCGTAGACTCTTCCCCTGAACACTCTCCCCTGAACACTCTCCCCTCCCCTCTGCACAACTGTGTCGGAGCCAGGCCTGACTCCGAAAGGGGGGAAATGTAGGAAATATTTCCATTTCCTATATGTAAATCCTTCAATACCGCATACGTATAGGCCTGCGGGATGTGGGTCCCCCCAAGTCACACACTGAATTGTTGCTTCGCAGCTGTTATAAATGTGGACTCATGACGTGTATATGACTGGAGTTCATGTACCAAATCTGTAAACTCTTGGCAAAATACAGCTTAGACACAATGCTTTAAAACCGCAAGACCACAGGAAGTGGCCCTGAGGTCACACCTGTTGAATAAGAGCACGATGCTTGGCATACATAGTGAAACCATGTGCACGATGTGGTTGTGGAGCTGTTACAGTTGATATGGTGTGATATGTTGCACATGTCACCAATTCTGATAAGCTCCATGGCTATGATAAATTGTTGTGATAGATATGAATCTGCAAAATGCATGTATAACCTGAACTTTATCTTGCTGAAGCTGCCAACTTGAATGCGAATATAATCTGAATTATATCTTGCTGACATTGCTAAGCTTAAATACACATATGGCATATATATTTTGAAACTGCCAACTCGTAAAATTGTTAAAGACCTACACATATGGCATATATATTTTTTAAACAGAATTTACAGGTTCTGCGCCACAATGGTCTAAACCAACCGAAAGGGGTGAGATCATTGTGGCGCATGAGGACAAGCGTAACGTCAAACTAAGGTCAGGACAACCTTAAGAACGCCCCCACACGAAGATCAGTGGCGCATGAGATCAAATAACATCAACTAAGGTCAGGACGACCTCAAGAACACCCCCACACGAAAACCATTGTGGCCATGAGATCAGATAACGTCAACTAAGGTTCGGAAAAACCCCAAGAAACACCCCAAATGACTGTTATTGGTAAACGAGTGTCCCGGGGCGGGGGAACGGATATGTTGAAAATGTATAAAAGATGAAGTAAACCAACTATCAGGGCTTCTCTCCGCGGAAAGAACTCGGCTTTGTACAAGCGTTGTTTGCTGAATAAAGTCTGAACCTGTTTGAAGAGCTTGCCTGGACCTTCCTTATTAAAAACTCTAACTTTGGATTAAAAACTCTAACTTTGGATTGTAAACTTTAACTTTGAACTGAAAACTTTAAATTTGAATTGGAAACAACGAACAAGTTGGAGGACTTGGAGAAACTGAGATTCTCAAGCCACAACAGACTCAGTAAAATCCGGAAGAGCTTTTTACTTCAGTCCAAGTTCCATATTTGGGAGGGTTCTGGGTTTTACTCAGTGCAGTTATCCATTTGAGTAATCCTGCTTTGTGGAATACCCCCCTGAACTGAATGTTAACTATTTGGCCTAATTTGTTCATTATGAGGCATATGTTGCATGTGTTTTTCATGGGTCATACACATCTAGGCTAATATGTACCTACTGAAAAAATGCATTGGCCATATTAGCAGCAGACTAATAGGATGATGCTGATCCGATTGTTGTTCTCCTTTATAGGCTACGCATCCAAAGTGTCGAACCATTCTCTGGTGTCAGAGTTTGTGGTCTCATCCCCTTTCTTCACGTCTCATCATTTCTGCACAGCGAGTTATGATGTCCAGCAGCGGCACCTACACTCTCAGAAATAAAAGGTGCAGTGGATGTACTTTTTTGTTATTTAAAGAACAAATTTCCCCACTGTACCCTGAAATACAATAATTTTATATTTAGGTACTAATAAGTAACCTACAATTCTATGTCCTACCTATAAGATTCCACCCCAGTGACAAATGTTTACCTTTTAAGACACTTTTTCCATGTTCTGTGTGTAGCCAGCCGCGCTAAAGGAAATTTATTCAGGGCTGGAATTTCGGGTGTTGGAAATCCGATTTCTGACATGGAGCATTCCAAAATAAACTCAATTGTGCTATTCAGCTGATGTCGTATTCATAGCCTACCAATATGCTCATCAGTTTAGTAGCCTACTTCTAAATTGCACCAGAACTAAAGTCTTTTGACTTAATTTTATTAAAGGGCAGAAAGTTAATTATATTATTTTTGAAGAGGTTAAAACGCATGTACTGCTTTATTTTTTCAATAGGCTAGATTTGTTAAATATGGCCCTAACATACGCACTTTGCATCTTGCTCGCATTGCTTTGCGCTCTGCGTTAAATGATCCAACGAGTGAGGCGCGCACATCAGATCAACACACGACAAAGAAAAAAGCTGGGTAGGTTAGAATGCAAAGTAGGCTACTACAGGCTGGCGATAGGCAAAACAAGTCTAAATCTATGGTGAAAAGGCACAAGTTGAGCCTTAGGCATTGAACTCACATTATTAAAAAATAACATATATTAAAAACTAACACCCAGGCCTACATCTATAGTAGGCTACGGTCAAGCCTGGGGCTATATTACTTTTTCTAGCCGTGCTCCCCCGCACATCCATTCCCAACATAGCTAGGTTACCTCAAAATAAAATCCACAGTTATTGAATGAATAGCCTACAAATATTTTATGGGAATGAAAGCAAGTTGCAAAAACACCAAAGCACACAAGTTACATCGTAACAAGTGTTCTACGTCTGTAACGACAAAGATCAAAGAAAAGAGAGTAGCCTACCTACACTCAAAAGGAAACATTTGCAATTAAAAAAACCAATGGAACACAACAGAAACTGTTGAAAACAAAGACAAATTTATATCTAGATAATGTGGGCTAGTTAAGAACACCTATGATTAAAAAAACCTCTTCCTTGCCAGCTATCGGGGCTAATGCCGCAAGCCACTCCACTCGCAATTTCTGGTCTTCGTTGCTGTGTCTGGACCTAGATAAGCAACGCTAGTTTTATCATCGACTGTAGAAAAAACTAACAAGCGACTAGCAATTGAAAGTGCGTTTGCTTAACTTTTTATTAATATTTTCTTGTTGTTGCCCTCAGTCTTCAAAACCGAACATTTCACTGGCTAAAAAAAAAAGCCTGAAAATAAGTTCTGTGGAGCTAGCCTATATCTTGTTTTAGTTGGCTGGCATCAGCCATGCTCAACAGGCGACTGTACACAAACCAGTATTATGGCATTAGCTGGGTAACTGCTCTGAGTAAAACCAGGAACCCTCCAAAATCTGGAAAATAGACTGAAGTAAAAAGAGCTGTTCTGGGTTTTACTCACAGCAGTTATCCAGCTAATTTAGTATTCCTCCTTCGTGATACAAGCCCCAGTTCTGTGGCAGTGCTGTTGCCGTTTACCTGTTGGCAACTTTGCGTCGAAACCAGAAATAACAGCCCTCTCTGTGCTTTCACCAGCTGAACAGAGCGTCGGCATCGGACGGCTCCAATGATGGCTGTAAAGCTTTGACTCACCACTGTGAGTTATACTCTTGGGTAGGATGGCCTGCTTTGGCCACCCGTAGGCTCTGTCATTGGTACACCTTTATATATAAGGCAATTCTTGGTCTGCTCCCACATTACCTATGTGTTTTTATCATGCAGAAAAATGCCGTATCTTTGCGTTCTCATGACTTCTTTATGCTTTATGTCCCAAAAGCACGTGCAGAAACTGGAAAAATGGCATTTGTGTATTCTGCACCCTCGGCATGGAATACGTTGCAGAATGTTTTGAAACTTAATTAATTTCATTAAATGCTTTTAAATCCAAAATGAAAGATTCAGAGGCAGATTCCTTACGATGTCAATGTTTTTAATTTACCTGGTTATGAAACTGACTTCTAGAAATTGCCATTTTGAAATGTGAGTTCCTTATGCTTGTTTTTATTTCTTGTAATTTTGTTTCCTTTTCTGTTTTCTGTCTGTAACTATGTGTTTTTTATGTTATGCTGCTGCCTGTCTTGGCCAGGTCGCCCTTGAAAAAGAGATTATTAATCTCAATGGGACTCTCCTGGTTAAATAAAGGTTAAATAAAAAAATGCCCCTCTCATCCATCATGCTTCTAACACCCCCTTGCAATCTCAGAACACCCCCATTGACAAACCCTATGCTAGAGGAATGTAAAACTTTCTTTGGAGTAAGTATGAATGTGTACATACTTTATAATGGTCAAAGAAATTATATTGTAGCTTTGTTCATCCATTCCCAATGAATAGTAATAAAAAAATGTGACGTACATAATTTTAAGTACAAGAGTAGAATATTGTAGTACAAGAGTAGAAAATTGTAGCGTCCCCAATTTTAACCCCTTCGGGCAGATTTGGTTCTCACCTATTTAGGGGGTGATCTATTTAAGGCTTTATAACTCCAGGTGTGAGGATTTTTATGATAAAACATTTTTTTGTTGTTTTTCTTGAGTTTGCAATAAAACACAGAGCTACATATGTGAAACAGATAAATCTATACTTTTCCTGGATCATAAACTCTGTGTCCACAAGTGTGCAAAATCTGAGGATGATATGCAGAACTACTAAAGATCTATGATGCAAAATATAGGCAGTGTACCCTGATCTCCATTAGTGTTTCCAAATCTATCCAAATGGCTAAATTGTGCACTGCTCTAAATCATAAAATAATTATATATTTAACTCCAAATCAACTGTCTTGGATCATAAAACTCACTTTTGCATAATTTTCAAGCCTGGGGGGGTGGGGGAGGATATCTATGGGTCCAAAACCCTATCCAATACATGTTATACATTTTTAAAAATTAGTTCTGTCCATTATAAAGCATATAAATGTGCCCCTTCTGATGGTGTAAGATGAAAACATTGAACAATTCCAAAAAAGTTGGGACACTGTGTAAAGTGCACATAAAAGCAGTGATTTGAAAATGATCTTTTACATATATTTAATTGAAAACAGTACAAAGAAAAGATATTTAATGTTTTACCTGATCAACTTTATTGATTTTTGTAAATATAAGCCAATTCGGAAATTGATGTTCCAAAAAATTTGGGGGCAAAAAAAATAAATAAAAAGAGAGTGGGAAGTTCAAAAAACACCTGTTTCATTCCACAGGTAAACAGGTGATGCTATCATGACTGGGTATAAAAGGATATCAAAAAACTCTTGATATCTTATTTTCAGGTACTCTGACAAGTGATACCATAAGCCCTCTGCATTTGAATGGATCTCTATGGAAATTGGGAGATGGGGCTAGATTAAGCTGTGAATTACATAGGAATAGAATGAATTACATAGGCTAAATGGCTGTAAGTCATGAAGGGTATCAAACGAGCCTCAAACCATCACTCTGCTACCAGATATGCAGTAGATGTGGATGGATGACATGAAGGGTTTTTTCTCCTGACAACCCTTAAAGTGATCCATCCTTATCTACTTAGATATTACTAAATTACTACATTTAAGTTCCATGTTATTGGCTAACTTTTGCAATAAAAATTGGTCAAGATTTCCAAAACTCCTGATCTTAACTTCCCATGGTAAATTTCCAGAAAGTTGCAACCCTAGTGACAAGTGGGATATTTGTTCCCATACTGCGTAACGTTACCTGCAGTGGTGGCAGCTGACTTTCACTGTTTCACTTGTTTAAGTACAAGTGAAACAGTTAATATCGTAAACATTTCTTGGCCTTTGCAATAAAAAGACGTTCTTTAATGTGGAAAAAACATTCTTATACAACAATAAGATCCGAACGAGTAACACGATTGGCTGAGACGCATTTCACCAGTGCTGGTATTTAGCATAACCGCACTGCCATTGCATAGACGCGTTCTATAGAACGTTGCCTAGGAAGCATAAACAACAATAGCAACAGCAACAGTGTGCTAGCAATTTGGCGAATCCAAAATAAAGAATTGGTGAATCAAATGTTATCGTTTCAATATTTTTTCATTACTTACTAAACGTTTATGTTAACATTATGTTAACAAAAACAACATGCATATGTTATGCTTTTCACATATAATTAAGCAATAGATCACTCAAGGTTTGTGTGTTATTGGATGTAATCACTGCGGAGAGTACGTCGCAACTCAACCTGCACTCTCGTTGCTGCGACATCACCACAGTGATTATATTTCCAATAACGCACTCCCTCTTGTGATCGATTGCTTAATCATATGTGAAAAGCATCACGTATGCACATTGTTTTTTTCGAAAATGAATTGAACCAATGGTACCCGGTGGGGATTGAACCGGGTCGTCCATATCAAAGACAACGACTTAAAGGTCTACTCCGGTGGCTCAAAATATGATAAATCGTGCTAAACAAACACTGATGCATGAATGTTTCCTTATGTTGATTTTTCGGTTTTCGCAAATTCTCTAAGAATCCGCTGAAATAAGCATTTATTTCATTGCCTATTTTTCATGGAAGCTATGAAATCCTCGTTTGACTGTGACCAAGACACGCCCACTCAAATTTGATTGACAAGCAAAGTGACCTTTACAAATCTGTTAGGGCTCTGATTCGGACATAGCCAAGCTATCTAATTAATACTAGCTAGCTAACTGGTGACAGCATGACTATTCAGTAAGCTCACATTCACACATTTGGTTTCTTTAGAAAGAGGCTAAAACCGTGAATATTTTAATAGTAGTTTCATGGTGCTTTCAACAACATAAGATAAATTTAATACAAAATTGTCAGCTTTTAGACAAGCCAGTCTTTGTCATAAATGAGCCCCCCTCCCCCCTCCTCCACAACCTAACCCAATCAGGGCAGGGATGTCCTCCCTGTGGAGTAAGATATATACGGGGGTCGAAGGAAAGAAGCCTTGTTCAGTTTGGAGTTGTTGAATTAAGTTTTTCCTCTTATTTATGTGGCGTTTCTTGTGCATTTCCTTTTGTTCCTGTTCAGCTGGAGGGTAAATAATATTGCCAATTTCTGTCTTATCGGTATACTCAAGAAACGCTTTCTCTTTACTGGTATACTCAAATGAATGTCTGGTTTAATGTCTTCCTTTTTGTAAATTATAAGTAGTGAGCCTACATTCAATAATGAATGTATGATTTTAACTCATTATTCTAATTGACTGTTTTTCATCATAAGACCTGATTTAGACTTTGTTTTGGCTTGTTGGTTGATTCCACCAGGTTATTGTTCGACCGACCTATCAATGAATTTGGCGATTTAATTGAGGATTGTCATTTTTTATTATAATTATTAAATTAAATCACGTAAAATATACTTTGAATGTAGGTTAAGTGAGGGGTTCTAGCACGCAATATCGCTCATGTTCAGTATTCAGAGTGCTGAGCATTTTAGGAACTATTGTTGGAACCACTGGATTCAGAGAAGACACATTTTACCTAATCCTCGCTTACCCGACAGTGCCAATCTGTTCGGTTCAGACTCGCTGCAGCCACCTGTTGACATCATTGAAATGGCTGGTGGAGTGGGAGGTAGGTAGAAAATTCAACCAATTGAAATGAAAAGATTTCATACGTATGTCTTCTACTCATAAATTCCAGTTTCTGACTTCAGTGCGAGACTTGAGGAGGCATTTTACTTCAAACAACATTATGAAGGATGCACATAACCAATATATCCATGACCCCAGTGTATTATTCCGACCTCCAATTGCCATTTGTTATGTTCCTGTTTTTCTGACCCCCCCAATTTGTGTTTGGCTTTGGCCTGCTGTGTTTATTTGCGTCTCCCATACAGGTGGAGATGCTGACATTGCGGTCCTGTACGGAGATCCTGGGAGCTGGAGAGAGAATGCAAGCTGTTGCCTGGCAACTATCTTCAGGAGATACATGGATACGTGGACATCACAATGTATGAGAAAATGCTGTAACAGGGGACGCAGAGGACCGTCACAGAGCAGCGGGGTTAAAAGATGCAGGAGGATAAATACCCCGTCTCCAGCTGCATCAGGGAGTTCAAGCAACCTGATACTAGCAAACACCAAAACCTTCATGACGCTGCCTGAATACTAATCTGAGCTTGATTGTTATACAATTAACCTTGGTTGAAAAACAGACTACAGTAGATAGCCCGTGACTGGACTGATTGCTACTGAATAACACCTAAGCAACGTTCTCTCTCGGAGGAGAAGACCCCTTTGCCATCTCGACGTGGGTCTGATTTTGCAGCCTTGCAGCTTGTGCATCTAAATATTGTCGAACTGTCATATATGTTTAGAGAATAGCTAGTTACTACCAGAGATTGTATAGTTATATATAGATATGGCAACTGCATGAATATCATGTTTCACCTCTAGGGGTGACTATGAGCACTAAAACTGGGCTAAACAGAGGAGAATGAATGGGGGGTCAATGGAGGTTTTTTCCAGAAACCCAAATCTATAAGAGATAATCATTTTTTATTGTAAGTTGGAGAAAATTTGCAGACAGCAGATAAGAAAATATGCTTTTCTATGCTTAGATTAGTGAAATCTTGAACCGTTTCGGAACATTTGGCAAACTTGGTCATGAATATTCATGACCGCTTTGGATTTGAGACTCAAAAGCAAGATGGATGGCGCCACAGCCTGCCGGAGTCGTTCGGTAATAACAGCACAAGAATAACAATTATGTGGACGAACAAAGTACTTGCTAGTATCGGCGGTACATCACCTTGTATCTTATAGACAATCTGGTTTTAACAAGAATCTTCTACAGAATATCTGTTTTTACTTAGTTAGCAAGCGAGGGCTGGCTGCAGTGCACGTCAATCACTTTTCACATCGACGACAGCATAAGATCACTTTATTAGAATGTTCAGCGTATTTATATGTCCATGTGTTGTTATACAACATTAATATAACATAGCTAGGTAGATGTATAGTAAACCATCTCTGTCATAATGCTTGTTTGCTACCTAACCAGCTACTAGCTAGTTGGCTACCGCCAAACAGGACAGGGTTGTTGCCTGAGGAGCCGGTAATGAATATTAATTCGCAAAATATCCGCAACATTGCGTAGCATCAATGCTAGTGGAGATGTTTTGAAAGTGAGATCATAATGCAACCATCAATTGCATGTTGGTATTAATTATAAGCATTAGGCCGTGTAACAATGACAGTAATACTCCCAAGTTACGCTAAATATTTGAAAGAGACTATAATGATAATTTTATAGCATTTCGCTCCATTCACCTTCATGTATTTTTCCAGATTCTACTGTTTAGCAGTGCCTCAGCACTGCCCCCTAATGCTCAAAGAATGGCATTTTTTTGTCAAATTTTGTATTTTCTATTTTCCACAAGGACCTATAAGCTTGGCCCAATATATTCTTAATAATTGAAACTTTTTAGAAAAATACTATTTTTCTTATATAATTTCATGACCCTACACAACTGCTTTGTCTGTTGTCATGACAATGTGGCTCATTTGTTGCTATGGTGAATTGCACTTTATGCAATAGGCCTATCTCACATTTCCGGTAAGGCAAACCGGAAAGAGTGAATACTTTTTTCCGGTAGCATAGTTCACTCTGGTTCTGCCCACTGAACTGTGGTTCTGCCAAAGCCCATACAGAGAGAAAACGTACTATAAGATCTCTGGTTCTGCTTTTATCTTCATTGAAAAGTGCTGCGTTCAGAACAAAGCTTGCAGTGTTTCTCGCTGCTCTATCTCCAAGAGAAAATAATCCAGACATAAACTAGGAAATTAGCTGTTTTGCAGGAGACATGTCCAGGGGTATACCCGCTAGCTTGCTAGCCAGCTAGCTAACAAACAAGCGAAAGGTTTTTATCAGAGCTGCTCTAAAACTAGCTAAGGTTTGATTAGTGGATTGCAATAAAGACGCTTTCATTAGCGTAAAAACTAGCTTCCTAGCTTTGGTCGTTAACGTTAGTTAAAACTGTTAGCTTATTTCAGTGCTCCAGTGTCTAGGGCATCCCCGCTAGCTTGCTTTTTTATCTTTTTTTTTATCAGAACTGCTCTTAAACTTTTCTAACGCTTGAGTGCTGGACTGAAATAAAGACACTTTTGTTCGCTAACTTACTCGCTACTAGTAAAAACTAGCTTAGCTTCTGTTGCTAATGTTAGTTAAAACTAGCCATGTCTGGGCATTATCCCCACTACCAAGCAAGCAATAAGCATTTAATCAGAGCAGCTCTTAAACTAGCTAGCTAACAAGCTAGCGGTATCTGACATTTGAGTGCTCAATTTTTCTGTTTTAATTAGCTAGTGTGGTTCAGTAAACACTCATCCCGTCATTAGTCAGATTATGATATACCTTTAAATTAACAAGGCAGAAAGTAATATATACTAATTATAAAACCATTTATAAATATAGGCTATATGCCCAAGTATCATAGAAGCAAAGTTATTGTTACTTTTGTTACTCCAAATAATTACATATTGTGAAACAAATGCTTAAAACTAGCACTAGTAATAGGATTCACTCGCTAGCGAACATGCTAACGCTATAGGCTTACTGTAGGATGCTAGCTCACATTAGTTAATCAAACTATTGATAAAGTAAAAACACATTTTTATGACATTTCAGCATCTTAGCTAGGTTATTGACATATTAGTCACATGTTTATGAGTGCTTATGTAACATTTCTCACATGAAAATAAAAGATTAAAACCAGTGAGCTGGGCTGGGGTATCACAGGCTTCTTGCTAACTGAACCCAGCTCCAGCCACTGCAACGACCACTTACGCCTTCATTATGCTTGTCATTAAGCTAACGTTGCTTGGTAAAATATTTGTTAACCGTCAATTTTCTGTAGCATTTTGTATCTCCTGTCGCAAAATTTTATGTTTTGTTGCACAGAATTAGAAGCACTGTGAAATGTCAAGATTAATTAGCCAGGTAGCCATGTTAGCTAGCTAGGCTATGTATGACAGTCTTCCCTCTGCCTGTCTGCCTACCTCCATAATTAATTTATTTCTCAAAAAAGAACACGTAACACCGTGTCAAGCCTCACGTCACCCTGAAACTCGTCAGCAATGCAGCGTCCGACATTGTGACTTTTGGGAGGGATATTAAGAGCTGGGAAAAACACACATCTCGTCCAGAGTCCCTAGCACCGGAAGTATGAAATAGGCCTATTGTTGCTTGGTCTCTGGAATTGCTGCTTAAAGCTATATTTTTTATTTTATTTTCTTTCATCATTGGTGATGTATATGTTGTTTTGAGACATTTTCCTCCTTAATATTTTCTGAAGTTTATATTAATCATGGTCTTATACAATGGTTATTTTAGTGTGCCTTAGATAATCTTCACAGTGTGTACCTTGGTTCTCTGTCCAGAAGAGATCAACACAAATGTCATATGGGGATGCTGCACTAATTGCTGCTTATTGCCTGCCACCTGTATGACGTCATGTATACCTACATACCTTTGTTTCACAATGAGGCTGTATGCTGATGAAGGCTGTGTAGCTAAAACATGTCCTAGTGACTGCTGCAATTAAAATGATCTATTTATATTTTGAGTGCTGGCCGTTTCCTTCTTTAATTGCATGATCTTCATTTCACATAAGTAATTACGTCTTCATTATGCACGAGCATTTAACATGTGCAAGTCTTCATGTTGATTGAGTGCATCCTCATTCCGCATGTACAAACTGCAATTCCAAAAAAGTTGGGACTGTATAAAATGTAAATAAAAACAGAAAGCAATGATTTGCTAATTTTTATGACCTGCATTCAACTGAAAACAGTGCTAAGACAAGATATTTAATGTTTTAACTCATCAACTTCAGTTTTTTGTAAATATACGCTTATTCTAAATTTGATGCCTGCAACACGTCCCAAAAAAGTTGGGACAGGGGCATGTTTACCACTGTGCATCACCTTGTTACGTCGTCTAGATCAGGGGTGCACAAACTTTTTCAGCGACAACCCAAGGATATCAATCCATACTTTTCGCTGTAGATGGTGAAATCCCTAAATTCCTTGCAATTGTGCATTGAGAAACGTTGTTCTTAAACTGTTGCGACTATTCGCTCACGCAGTTTTTTGCAAAGTGGCGAACCTCGACCCACCCTTGCTCATAAACGGCCGAGCCTTCGTGGACGCTCAGTCATGAAAGCATCACCTGTTACCTATTCACCTATGTACCTGTGGAATGTTCCCAGTATTTTTTTTTGCCCCTGTCCCCACTTGTTTGGAACATGTTGCAGGCATCAAATTCGGAATTAGAGTATATTTACAAAAATCAATAAAGTTGATAAGGTAAAACATTAAATATCTTTTCTTTGTACTGTTTTCAATTAAATATATGTAAAAGAGAATTTACAAATCACTGCTTTCTGCTTTTATTTGCACATTTCATACTGTCCCAACTTTTTGGGAATTGAGGTTTGTAGCTACTTCCGCGAGGCATACCCTCATTCGGCAAGCATGCATTCACTCCAAATGAACATCTTAATAAAGGCATTAATCACGCCCCATAATAGCTTTGATTACACCAGTGAATGCACATGTCTCTGATGGCCATACCAGCAGGGAAGCCCATCACATTGAATATGCGGTCCAGCTGGTCATGGTGGTATGGATTGCTGGTCTTTATGTCCTCCTGTCGACAGTGGAATATGGGCTCAGATGTCAGCAGCTCTGCAAAAATACAGCCAATCGCCCATATATCTGTGGAGAAAGAGTTTGAGTTTTAACAAAACTTTTTATTCTTGAACAAAACCATATACAGCACATCTGATAGACCCGAACAATACAAATTGTGTGTTAAAAAAAAAAAAAAAAGAGTGAAATTCACTGATAACCCGACATGGATGGAAATACACTCAAAACAGTCTGCACTCTGCTGCCAGAAATACAGTAGATATGGAAGGATCACTTTAAAGGTTGTTTCTCCTGACAGATTTTCCTATTGAACTCTATGGAAAAATAAGTCAGGAGAAGAAACCCTTCAAGTTATCCATCCATATCTACTGTATTTCTGGCAGCAGAGTGATGGTTAAAGACTTGTTTAATACATCAGACCCTTGATGACTTAGAGCCACTTAGCCAACCATGTGTTCTATACTGTTCCAGTGGAATTTACAGCCATATCTTGTCTCACCCCCCAATTCCCATAGAGATCCATTCAAATGCAGAGCTGTTATAGTATCGCTTGTAAGAGTAACAGCAAAAAAGATATCAAGAGCCTTTTGATGTTGTTGGGTCGCAGACATCATAAAGTCATGGCATGCAAAGGATATGCAACCAAATGTAAAAAATATGGCTTTTCTACCAAGTATTATATACATTTAATTTAGCGTGTTCAATACTTTTTTCCTGTGTCATATCACTTTATTGCACATAACCTTTTTTAAGAATTGGAACGTTACAATTTCTTTAGCTGTGTAGTTTTATTGAGTTAATACCAATGTCTGGTCAAAATCTCATGTGAATAGCTACATTGGAAATATGTTTGATAATAAAATTGTTGATGTGTCCAATACTTATTTCCCCCATTGTATATTAACATTAAAAAATATACGTTTGAAGTGTTTTTATTGGGCAATAAGCTTGGGAGAGCAGGTATGCGACGTTGTTATCCAACGGGGGGGGGGAGAAGTATTGAGGGTATGGAGGCAGGAAGAATGGGAAGAAGACACAGAAGGACAAAAACGACAAAATAACCGAAGTTTGGGGTTTTATTGTGTGGATATGTGAAGTTGTACGTTAATGCTGTGTGGTTACATGAGGTCAGAACATACATAAGTTAATGTTTTTAAGGGCTGAGAGTCCGTGGTCATTGCAGTTACTTCGGTAGGAAACCCTGAAAAGTGCCAAACTCTCTGTGTTGTATAGGTATGGGGCATGCCCCACCAAGCCGTAACTTGGCGGAAGGCATACCTGCCATTCCAATAATATAATTCAACGTTAGCCTACTCACCAACGGACGTCTCTCATACTATAGCAGGACAATGCGCCTGTTGTTGTGGTTCAAATCAAAGATGTCCAGCTCATCGGGCCCTTACTCCTCTGGAGTTAATCGACAACAAAGCTATAGGTTGCTATTCCGTGTCCCCACTGTTGCTCCTCATGTAATTTTTTACACGCCATAAACAAGAAAAGCTGCGTTCACAGAATCGCATTTTAACTCTGCACTTCTTAGCTGGGTATTTTTGCAGAATAGGGCACCGTTGTCCTTCGTCAGTCTGGCTAATATCAGCAGGCCCAGTGCTGCATTACATTACATTACAGTTATTTGGCAGACGCCTTTATCCAAAGCGACGTACAATTAGTGCATATTGAAGGTCTTAGACACAATCTACAAAGCAAATCCAACGAAGCACAACTTTCTCACAACATAGGAGCTATCGCTAGTAGTCAACAGAATACAGAACAGTCGGCTATACATTCTAAGCTATGAAATAGCAAAACCAAATAGAAAATGCTGCAGGGGGGTAGGCCTGCTGCAGCTAGCGGTGGTGGCTAAGTGCTGATCAGATGGCGGGGATAGCGGCTCTTCTTCCTCCCGATCTTTTCTCACAAATGCAGATGTGCTCAATATCCTAGCTGTCGTTGTTCTACTCATAGACTTTGCCGGGGACAGCAGGGTTAACTTTTTTCTCTGACCCTGGTGTTTCTGAGGTCCCTGGTCATTTGGGGAAGAGATATTTCTACATTTTCAGCTTGAGTTAACGTTAGATAGATGCGGTCAAGTTCAAGACCTGACTCATTCTCGCGAGTCCCGATATGAAAGAGTAGAATGAATTATCGGGCGACTTCGTTTGAGAAAATGTTGTCTATACTTATTCATCGTATAGTCAAAACTATATAATTGTATTTATTTATTTATTAATTTTCATAATGAAATTAAGCACCGGCCTGAGCAGGAGTGACAGTCGCGTACCGCCGCACCCGTACTAAGCCCAATCACATTCGATCAAAAAACAGAAAAACAATACCAATAAAAGTGTGAGGGTCTCTGCTCTCTGCGCCCCGTGGAAAATCTGAAGCAACCAACACGAGACTCGGCTCTCACAGATAACTCGTTATCTAGTGCTCAGAAGTCGGAACCGACTTGCTTGCCAAAAGTTGAAGGACTTACATACACTCATTTTGCCGGCGCCCTTCACCCAGGAAATATATGTATTCACACAGAAATGAACCAAATACAATTTGGAACCAATTTTTAATGAAGGCGCTGACAGACTATCAGGCGCATTATACGAGTAAACAATTTTTATTTCATAATTATTTCACATTATCTAATTAATTTATGCTTAACATGTTTAAGTAGCTTTCTTCTCTAGATATTTGGAGGGGGATGGCGCCCTGCATTAACGAACCACCACTGATTAAAGGGTGTTTTGCGGAGGGCCGGCAACCCTTTGACTATGACTATATTGACAATATTGTACAGCGTCAAGTTACCTTATTACTTTTATAAAACGGTTGCCAGCTATATTCTAAATAATATATAAGAACAAGGCACACTTTCAATAAAACTATTTTGAATTAGCGGAGATGCGGCAGCTCCGGGTTTGCACCGTAAATCACCACATGGAGAGAAAGAGAGCGCACCCACACTGACATGGAAATAAATTTTAAAACCTTCGACCTTTCTCCTCACGGGTTCCGGGCAAAAACAATTAACTAAAACAACAAAGACAAAATAACAAACTAAGCTAGCGTTATGAATTTAATTTCAGCAGCAGAAAAAATTGTCCCCAGTGTAGCTGTTGCCATGCAACACAAAAACAAACAAAGCTAGGAATGGAATGCTAGCTAGCAAACGGACTAATAGCTAGCATTATGTGCTAATAACATAATAATAATATAATGCACTGCACTAATAATAATATAATGCAATAGTTAGCTAAAACCGTTATCTATATATAGCCTATACAGATGTGACGTAACGTTAACTTGCTTTCACACAACCAGTCGGTAGTCTATGTTTCTCACGATAACTTACAGCTAGCTAATTACTAAGCTCAGCTAGCTAAATTCCTACAAAATTCGTATTTCCAAACTGAATAAATACTGCATCTCTAACCACAAAAAATGGCTTGCTAGATTAAAGTTGCTGTAACGTGCCGAATACAAACTTTCTTTATCTGCAGATTTTAACTGGTTTCATGAATCAGCTGTAATGTTGAGCCTAAACTGTTGCTATCGTTCCTGTTACTAGCATAAGAGACAAATCTAGGGCTCTCCAGTGAGAATGTCACTCCACCGTTAATTTCCTTTCCAGTGGATTTGGTTTCCAGTAGCTTTCGATTTTATGTCCACTCACGGACATGATTTCTCTAGCCTCGGCTCCACGATTTAAGTGCACATGGGGTTTGGTCACCAGGGCTCACGGCACCTACGTAGGAGCCGTGAGAGCTGGTTCCTGCACAGGACTCGGCTCTCACAGAGAACTCGTTATCTAGTGCTCAGAAGTCGGAACCGACTTGTTAACGGTACCCGGTTTTCAGCAAGGGCCGCAATGCTGCGTTATCATGGGCCTTTGCCCACCAAAGTTATTTTCTGTTCGGAATATTAGTTTAATAATTATTTTCAAGCGAAAATAATTCAGAAGGATGCTTTAAATACGTGTTACAAATCCAATTACATTGCAAACTGTGGCCTGCATGCAAAAAAGCATTAAATAATAAATTTTTTTACCAACCAAAATCAATGAAAATACCTTGAATCTTGGAGAGCCGGTTCTAACTCGGAATCGTGGTTTTTAATTGGAACCGAAACCGGCTCCGAGAATTCTGGATCCGCCCAAGCCTAGCACACATGCACGGGTACACACACACACTCTATGATTTAACATTTCTCTGACATTTCCCTTGTCACTCCACTCACCAATGGCTTTTGTGTAGTGTCTGGCACCCAGCAACAGCTCCGGGGCTCTGTACCAGAAGGTCACCACCACAGGGTCCAGATCTGCTAAAGGCTTCAGTGGTGAGTTAAAGAGCCGAGCAAAGCCCATGTCCGCTGCAGAGGAAACAGGAAGTCAGCCCAGAGAGACAGGAAGTCGGGACACAGAGAAGAGAATTTGGGACAGAGAGATGGGAAGTCAGGAAAGCATGTTTACAGAACAGGAATAGAGTGGGAAGTACCTATCTTGACGCGCCCCCTCTCTGGCCCTTCCCCCATAACTAGAATGTTGGCAGGCTTCTATGAAGAAAAATAAGATGTACAGCAGTTACAGTCACCTCACAGAAGATCACACACAAACAGTATCTGAAGAGCACATATCTGTGCACGCACACAAATACACATGCACACCCCCGCAACCACGGTGTAGGGGTGCCCCCGGGCACAGAGGCCCCCCCGCAAATATTAGGCTATTTGTTTTGTTTTTTATTGCGTAGTGTTGATAGACTGGGGGCCCCTATAAGATAAAAGGTGAATAGACCATAACTACTAATTCATAAGGGTTGATGGTATTACATTCTTATGATTAGGTTTGACTCAGCTCTCAAGCTCATATGACATCAAAACAGACACCAGGTTTAACAAAAATAGATTTATTAAACAAGAAAAAACAGGAATATTACATTCTACGAAACAGACATATCGCATTGGAGCATTTGTGCGAGGATGCACGTGTGTGTGTGTGTGTGTGTGTGTGTGTCTATGTGCGTGCATCGGTGTGCGCCGCGTGTGCGTTCAGGGAACAAAAAAAATCATGTGGCGTAAGCTTGTTCTGTGAGCAGCTTGGTGGTTATTGATCTCGAATACAATGTTACTATAAATAATTTCACGTACTTCTCAGAAAATGCCGTTAAACATCTACAGTGAGATGAAATGAGACCACATCACACAAATGTTAATAAATGTTAGAATAGGGGAGCAAACCAGTAAGGCCTGCTTGGGTTGGTTAGTTCTACCACATTAGCTATTAAACGTTAGGCCAGCCGGCTAGCTTGCTAGCCAGCATAACAAGTTAATACAGCTATTATTATTATCGCACAAATCAAGTGAATACAATCAAATTACAGATAAACAATTCAGACTACCTTTCTGAGGTCTACCTTTCTGCAGCTGTGTTGCTGCAGGAAAGGGAGCAAGACAAAATGGAGGAGGTTGAGACTGGAATGTCAGAGTTTTATACAGATTTATGATTTTATGACCCCTACTCATATTTCCTAGCTACATGATTGCCTATGGACGTCACGCTGGGGTCATGTTGCAAATGTCTTGGGTTTCATGCAGAATGCCTGGAAATGTAGTCCGTTGCCCCTACATCACCCCCCTTTTGGTCTTGGGATGCGGCTTAAGCTAGTGTTCCTTCAGAGCACAAAAGTCAGTTGACGGCTCACAGGTCACAGGTCCAAGTTAATTTAAAAAGGTTAGAACAAGATGGCAGTCCAGGGGAGCTGACAAGTGTCACAATGCTGAAACACACTCAAGAAATTTACAGGACTGTCAAACCGCCAAGCAGTTTATAATTGACTGACAAACATCCAGGCATTCATCATCAGTTATCTAATTGGCCATAAATACATGACATAGCACAAAGGAAAACATTGAGTTCTAATAGTGAACAGCATGATTACAAAACAAACCTTGGTGAAATGGTTAGTGGTTTTGTTAGCTCAAAGCGAGATTCTCTGGTGCCCTCTCTGGAGGGAGCAGAGAAGGTTCAATCTTGAATTGGCCGAGCTGGAATTCTGTCTCCCCCTTTCCCTGTCTAGGGAGGTGGTGGACAAACTATGGCAAGAGAAATCTGCAGCATTGCAATCTGAATAGTCTCGGTCAGAGCAAGCTATCGAACAGGGTTGACAAACCTGAATCAAGACTGGGCACCGCTTTCCCCACCTTGTGTTGTAAGGGGGAAGTGACAGTTCCAGTGAAAGCAGAATGAATTAGAGATTTCTCTTGTCTGTGTAATTTGAGGTAAAAGTAGGTGGCAAGGTGCTTTGGCCACTAGTGTCTTTCTGCTGGGAGGAAGTAAGAAAACCTGGAGATGGGAAAGTCTGAGAAAGCAGGTTCGGAGATGAGAGTGGATGCAGTAGCATGATATTTCCACTCTTAAGACTGAATAATTCCTCTCGGTAGGAACTCAGATCTGATTCGGCCGAATGCAGATCATGCAAGTACCGTATTGCTTTCTTACCGATAAACAATTCAGACTAAAATCCTAAGCTATGCCTGGGATGTTTGATCAGTCGTACTGAAGTCTGCGGTGAGTTGATTATCGCCGATTTGTCCGGGAAGTGAGTTTGGCTGGAATTTCTGCTGGTCGGCCCGGCGACGTCGTCTGTGTCACCTGGTAGGGGTCTTTGAGGTGTTAGCTCAGTTGCGTTCTCTACTGTGGTCGGATGCCGAGAGGCAAGCTAACCTGTTGCTGTTGGTAACGCAAATTGTGTGTGATCCGCTTCTCTCTCTCCCTCCCACAGAAGTGATGGAACTCCAGAGTTGGCAAAAAAGGGAGAAGAAAATGGAGAATCACCATTGTGTAGCTAGCAAGAAGAAAATTGGAGCTCTACCTTTCTGCGCCTGTGTTGCTGCAGGAAAGGGAGCAAGACAAAATGGAGGAGGTTAAGACTGCAACGTCAGAGTTTTATAGTTTTATGATTTTATGACCCCTACTCGTATTTCAGAGCTACATGATTGGCTATGGACGTCACGCTGCTGTCATGTCTTAGTTTTCATGCGGAATACCTGGAAATGCAGTCCAGTGTCCCTACAATATTATCAAAACATGCATGTTTTAGCCTCTTTCTAAAAAGACCAAACATGAATATGTTAGGGCTGCACAATATTGGAAAAAAACTACATTGCGATATCTTTTTTCTTTTTTCGATATATATTGCAATATGAAAAAATACAGGAATATGATATTTCATCAGGTCCAGATACATGCTGCTTTTAACTTGAATAGCTCTATTTGGAAATAATGAATCACTCTAGCAATGATTAGGGTGATTTTGGAGGAAGAAATTAAGTAGTTGTTTAATACTCTGATTGACTCACCACGACACCATCATATTCAGATAATATGCCTACTCGTCTATCAATCGAGTCTAAAGTCCATGAGCCAACATGATATTAATAATGCATGTTGCTTACCCTAAAATAAGGGGGCTCATTTGTGAATGGGTGGAAGAAAGTTGGTGTCTAGAAGGAATCCAGGAGATTACAGGCTCACAGGATTACAGGCTGTATATCACTGTTCTAAGTTGACATTTTATTCCACAATTACAAACATCTTTTAAATAACCAAAATTTGAAAAAATAAATAAGAGCTATACTCAAGTCCTCTGAGTGGTTTACAAAATAAAATAAATTTTTAAATAAAAATAACAACGGAACAATTTCTTTCACAATCTACTTTACATTTTTTTAAATCAAATTTTCCTAGCAACAGCTGGCTAAAGAAATAAAGATGAAATTAAACTATTCAATCCTTTAAAACTAGTTTCTTTCTCAACAAAGTACCTAACAGATAAAGAATCATGTTTAAAATCACCTTTCTCAATAAAGTTGCAAATAACAAGTATACATTCTACAAATTACAACTGATGT
The DNA here is from genome assembly GCA_022702515.1 of Ilyophis sp. 1 JC-2022. Lineage (NCBI taxonomy): Eukaryota > Metazoa > Chordata > Actinopteri > Anguilliformes > Synaphobranchidae > Ilyophis > Ilyophis sp. 1 JC-2022. The sequence continues at coordinate 73,500,633 of CM040403.1, read as the reverse complement.
TGCATTTCTTTTTGCAAAAATTCTTCCTTTTCGGTACTAGTATCCTGTTCCTCACTCATTTTCAGGTTGTAGGCTACAAAATTTCACAGACGACTGAGGCAACACAACTTTTGTTATTCGATAAACAAATCAAGAAAGATTGGTTCGTTGTGCTCGGAAAGCATGCGTGACCCTAGCATAAGCGCCTTTGTATCCAAGAAACCTTAAATCAGACTAAATTATGTTATATCAGATGGACTTTCTTAGTCATGGAAAATGCAAACCTTGCAATTTTTCGTTTTGTATCAAGCAGCAAAAACATTTTAGCATGACATGATGATTTTATTTGCCTTAACAAGCAGCAAAAAACGTTGTAGCAGGACGTGATTGATTTAATTCAACGCAAAAAAAAACAAAACATTACGTCCTTCACAATGTCACTATTGCTCATGTGCATGGGCATAGCCGTGGTTTGGCAAGTGGGGGGGACACAAGTGCAAAGGGGGTTTTTGAATTTTTTTTCAAAACAGCACTTAAATGCTCATTTCTAGTGCCCTTTAAGAACAATATTTATAAATATTCAGTTAAAATTACGAACAAGCTAATAATACTGCAAAACAAACCAATCTTTAAAAAAATATATCTAACGTTATGTACGTGCGCTTGCAAAATTTCCCTTCTTCCTTTTCTTTTATGTAGCTGGATACATGTATTCGATATTATTCTGTTTCTAAACAGAGAAAAAAACATCATATAGCTATTTACATGTATATCACGGTTCAGATGTAGCCTACTCATTTTACTGCCTCTCTCTACTGTCACCATTACTGCTACCTGCTATGGCTCAGAGGGCTCAACCTGCCTCACTCCTCTCTCCCCCATCATCATGAGTGTAATGTTAATAACATGAGGTCAAATATAAGCCTTATTCATTTTACTTAATCAGGAGGGAAATAGCTCATCATATCACAATAATCTAAATAATAAAAATGTCTATTTAAACCGTGTCAAATGCAAGTTTGAGTGGACTGGCTAAAGTAAAAATTAGCTAGCCTATGTACTAGCTAGCCCAACCTTGGTCCCTGTGTATGCTTGTTTTCGTTCCACAGTTGCAATTCCAGAATCTGGGCTACCTTTTAACTGCAGCTTCTCAGTGGATTTCAATGCACTGGAGGGCAAGTAGTTTGGCTTCAAAAACCAATATAAATCTCCTTTTCGAAAACGGGAAACTAGGTTTATGGTATCTTCGTGAATTTTCGGTTTGTTCTTGTTTATACAGAACATGTTTTAAACAACAGTAGCCTAATGTCATATCTCGCAGATGTAACCAAGAAAACAGACTTACGGAAATGCTGAATTAATTAAATAAAACCTGATATAAAGCATGGTTTGGGTAGAGTTTTCATTTAATTCAATTTTTCAATAGAACATATATCCTAGCCTACAGGCATGTCTGAGTAGCCTATAGTGTGCGTTTTACGCAGTTTCTGAAGGCAAAACTACTTGCCCCAATTGGAACACGTTTAAACCCACTGAGAAGTTGCAGTTAAAATGTAAAGCTATAAGTGAGGTTGTGCTATGCAGGGAAACAATCGTTTAATAAGATCCGGGTTGAAAAGTGAGAAGTGAACCTATTTACCTCAGAGTAGGCTACGCAGCTCACCACTGTCACCAAAACACTCAGATGACGGATCCCACCGGAGGTTTAGCCAGACCGCTTTTTCTCTGGGCAGAACAATCTCCTCTACAATCTATAGCTATGGGCAGAGGACAACGTAGCATTCCAAGCGTTGTGATTGGTTGATCTGCCCTGGACCCTCAGTTACTAGTTAGGTGTGCTTGAAAAACCACACCTATTGTTATTCCTCAGACTTAAGGCCATTACACACCAAGAACGACGCAAATAAACGACACGAAATTGCAAACAATACGGAGGCGAATTTGACGCATATAATATATGCACATCAAATGTGATGCGATTTTGGAAATAATTAAATCGATTCTTTTTGTTAAAAATCGCTCTACGAAAAAATTGAGTCAACATGACGTGACGATGACCTGGTCCTGCTGTTGCTCCGTAAAAACCTGCCTGGCCAGTGGCCACTCCTCACCTCCCTCTTTTATTCTTCTAGCCTATGTGTCTCTCAAATACCACAACTTCTTTACCTCCTCAACTATAATATACAAGCATAGTAACTACTTTACCTAAACACACAACTGCATGGATCGCCTGGTTGACGGGCATTACAGTTGTAACAACAAACGTCCACAAAAGAACAAACTAATTGTGCAGAGAATGATAACTTGACAACTTAGGGGCTGAAATTATAAATGAAAACAAATTCATTAAGAACACCCCAAATTTGCAACACAGGAAAAGTGTAATCGCTTACAAAAACATTAGTGTAGCCTATATACTTTATAGGCTACACTAATGTTTTTGTAAGCGATTACACTTTTCCTGTGTCGCGAATTTGGGGTGTTCTTAATTAATTTATTTTAATTTATAATTTCAGTGAAATAAGAATAGCCTACTATAATTAGGACATTGACAACCCAAAGTGCCCTTTTTCAGTTTTTTTATTTAATTAATAGATTTTTTTTAAATAAATAAATAAATAAATTCCTGTTTGCACACAGCCTGCCCTGCTGAACATATATATTGATTGAATCAAAATATCAGGTCGAAAGATTGGTGCTCCCGGGCGATGCCCTCTACCATCCCTCCCTCCTGGTTACCTGCCGCAGCGGCATGCACTGTGTGGGCACAAAGCCTTTCTATGGTGAAAAAACGCACGCACGCAAAATGGCACGCATATGCGTGCAAAGGCACTCGACAGTCGTGAGTCAGACACTATGATGAGTTACTTTGAGGCAGACATCAGATATGTGGCCAAACAAAGTATAAATATACTGTTCATTTTCGTTTTATATTGATATAGATGTGCTTTAGGAATTGATTGACACCATTTGGCAAATAGGGTCTATCCATGCTTGAACTATTTAGCAGCTCAGAATGTGGCAACTAGCTATCGTTAGTGTCAATACTTTTTGCTAGTAATGTGGGAATCAGTAGAATATGGTCGAGTTATTGTGTCCCATCCACTGAACTTAAAAGAATGGTCCCATCGCACCACAGCAGTTTTAATGGTGTCATTGTCACACGTAGCCTACTGGGAATATCCCTAGCCTAGGCATAGGCTATATCCACATAATATCTCATCTTAATTGATAAACTTCATTTGTCGCCAACAGGGGAAGCTTGTTTAGCCACAACACGATACAATTAAACTAACGTTACAATAGCCTAGACTGAAGTATTTCACCTTACATCTGATAAATTAGCTAGCACTTACCGTTCATCCTAGTCCTCACCGAAAACTGGAAAAAAAACTTGATCAGAATAAAATAAATGCCAAACAAAATTTCATGTTTGATGTGCATGATTTTATGAACAATACAGAAGTTTGTTTTTATTTTTCAACATGCGATTTATTGGTGCGAATAAATCGTGGCCAGTAGGGTGCATCATACGCCCCATGATTTTGAAAGGTATATGCTGCCAACTTGTACCGAGTATTACTTTGTTCCATTGTCAAAATAAACTACTCCTACAAAATTTGGGGGAAATCGGACATTGTCTAGGGGGTCCACCAGCCGTTTGAAATATTCTGTAATTAGATCCACCGGATGCCATGAGGCAGCTATTACTTTACACATACTTTGTGACAAAATAATGGCTCCATATGCATTATCTGCTGAATAAGTATATTAGATCCTCTTACAGCCCATGCCCACCAAAATTAACATATGGCAACTATATTATGGACTTCATTGATGTTATAAATAATAGCTGCCTTATGTAATTTATTTCTTAATGTTGCTAGTAATGTATTTTACTGTACTGAACAACCTAGAATTCTGGTAAAAATCAGAAAATGAGACGAGAATTGACAATTTGATTGGTTAATAATTGGTTAATTTATTTTCTCATCTGAAATAAACAAATAAAAAATAAACTTACTTAAATCACTGCTTATGATGACAATGTCAATCCAAAGTCCAGCTGGAACAATTAATGTTCTTTAAACATCCTATGCCGCCCGCAGTTAAGATAAATTGTTTTATGTCACCGAACAGCATTCTAATTATCGCTATTAGATTTACGCTTACGCAGGTTTGGCATGTCCTTTCTGTCCTGCTCAACAACTTGTAGCACATTTTGATAATGAGTTTCGGATCTGGCTGCTGCCAAAAAGTCGGAGCTCAGTTTCACTCCGCGTTCAGCGCAATCATTGATGACATTCATAGCTTCAAGATGTTCAATGAACTTTGGTAAGCAGCAGACTTTAACCAGTCCTCAACATTCTCGGTTAGGAACTCGTGGTTGATCTGAAGAATTTGAAGCGTGAACCAAGAGTCCTTTCCAACCAAATCCGCGAGAGTAGTAGACTGAGTAATATCTGTGGGGAATTGAGGTTTTCCGAATCCAGTTCCATACCGGTCAGATGGTGTCAACATTTCCTCATCTGGTTTAACTGCAAGAAGACTACGGGCTAGTGCTTGCCTCTCCTCTGTCTGTGCTTTGTTGCTGAAGAGTGCAAGGGGCACCATTTCTGGTGTTTCGTTGTTATTGTTCCCTGTGGAAGTTGTAGAATTGTAGCCTCAAATAGACATATCTTGATGGAGTAAAGCAGTTTTGCCATCCATCTGGCCTTGTGTAGTGCTCCAGGTCGCTTGAATGTGACAGATTGTTCACCACCCAGGAAAAGTATACACAACTCAACAAACTCTCGGTAATCATCCCTTCTAAGATCTAACTTAGATGTCAGGATTTGCAGAGTATCAGCTTTCCATTCTTCTATCATGGCCTGTGTAGTCTCACTGAATTGAGTAAGGTCCAACTGTGCAAGTGGTTGATCACTACTGCTATCGAGAAAAGAGTGAATCTTCCGGTGACCTGGAGACTTCAATTTGCAAGTCATTAAACACATGGGTAAGAATAACCTCACCAACATGATGCCTACACCCTGACCACAGGAGTGCACGTTGAAGACTATTTTGGATTGTCACACACGCTGCCGATACATGTCCTTTGTTACTTGTATCAAATACCATATTAACAATAGTCTGCACAATGCCATTCATGAAGTAGGGTAACTGTCAGTTCAGTAATTATGTCACCGATTTGCGATCGGTACCTGGTTTGTATGATGGAACTCCCAACACCTTAACATCACCAACAGTGCCCACTGCGATTGTGAGACGCTCTTCATGCTCATTTTGATTTGTCAGTGATGACATAATTTTAGAATCCCAATGCAGAGATGCAAGCTTTGGTGGGAGCCATTGTTAGGGCAGCTATTATTCTTTACACCATTTAATCTTTCAAGAAAGATTCCTGATGCTTTATTTTATAAATTATTGGTTTATTAGAGGGTCCAGAATCATTTAATAGCATCAACATTTGGAATATATCACAGGGGAGGCATTTTTCCAACATGAGGCAAGTGTATGAAAATAGCTATAGCGTATTGACATCCTAATACAGGGGTATTGCGCTACAAGTTTGGGCTCACGGTGGACCCCCTAAACGAATTCAGAATTAATTAAAATTTGGCAGGGGGTCATATTATGACTAGTGGCATGTTTTAAGACTAGGTACAAAAATTATGCTTGTCATGAGGGCGTATGATGCACCCTAGTGGCCAGTGTGTAAAGGCCTATACCGTTATTATTATTCCGCCCATTTTTGAGAACCTATCTCCTCCTACACGGTTCACACCATCGACACCATTCATACCTCCTATTATACCTTTATACCCCCTCCAGGTTGCTATTACTTTTTACCTTTATACCATATACACTTTTTGAGATATTTGACATTTTATCACCAAAAAATTAATGGGTCAATGGGCGCGTGCAGTAGGCTAGCTCACGGTGAGAATGCTCAGTGTGAGCACTGAGCGGATTTTTGAATCAATTAACGTTCTGCTCTACGTGATCGCTGAGCAACTGTCAACAACCTTGGAAAAATGCAGACGAGAAATTCCGTAGCTCACGACATAGCTTACTTCTGTCTGCAACCGAAATGATCCGACTCACTTTAGTTTTCAAAAATAATAATCATTAAGACGCAGGCTATTAGCCCTATCTAACGTGCTAGCCTAGTCGTCAATGTCCCAATTATAGTAGCCTAATCACATTTCTCTGAAATTGTAAACAACTTTAAACCCTCAAAATTCCAATTGCTACAGTGTCGCCGCTTGTTCATACATCAACCTCTCAAGTTGCACTGCATGATAAAATAGCCCGAACCTGTTTACAACCATCTTGCCACAGTCAGACAATAACATGCATAAAATGTACCATTTCTACACACTACAAAAACGTTTGTACCGATATAGGCTATTATTAAAAAGTTGAAACTGTTACAAATAAACATTCGGTGTATTTTCCTTAGGGTAGGCGTATGTACCTACTTTCAGTAACGTGAACATTAAAACATTTATTTTTATTTTTTTACAAATTAAGCAACCAAATATCCTACCTCGTAATGATTCTACAACTGGTTTCTGTTGAATGTTTAAGAGATTCCTATTCCATTTTGCCACTGCCCAGAAACGTTGATGTTTCCACAACACTATCGCACTCGCGGCTGTAATAGCCTACGTTGCTGTTATGTAAAAACACACGTAACGTATATCTGCAGATCTATAGACTAGAAAAATAAGAAGAGTAATGGCATCACTGAAATAGCTTGAGTTAGGAACAGTGCCAACAATGGCTGAATGGGCAAACTACTGGGTCGGCGGTTCTTTTATTCACTGATTTTTATTTGTTAAATTATATATATACTTTTTTCAGTTTATGATTGAGGCAAGGCCCGTTTCAAGTGAAACGAATGAAACATAGCAAATGCCGCCTTTGCGATGCCAAATCCAAATGTTGTCACGTAACGTTATGTTGTCTAAGTTACAAAATAGGCTACAATTGAATTGTTAACAAAAAATATTTTTAGCGCTGTTGAAATTTTTGCCTATGTTTTAGCTAAATGCTCATCTAGCCAACTAATCACTACATTCAATTCAACAAATTCTGATTTACGTCTTAATAACGTTAGCACAGACACCGTCCTAACAAAACACGACAAAAGCATAACCAAGCAAGGCTACTGTGGTTAAGCTACCAGGAAAAACAAACCTTTCACTCTGCATGAAAATGCCAAGGTGACATGTGCCAGTAGACAACGTTAGCAAAATCCACTAGATTATGAAATAGCTACAGCAAATAAACTATCAGCTACACATGATTAGGTTATAATCTCAAGTTTATGTGAGTCAACAACGTTAAACTAAGTTACTATTTGCCAAACAATAGCCTATGTTTAATTATTGCTTTACGATAGCTGCATGCTAGGTAGGCTGAATAGAACACTGAATTCAGCACAGGACTACACAAAATGGTGAGATCTGTAATCGGAATCAGAGTTTGTTTAATAAATAAATAAAATATCAGTAGATGAGCATTTGGTTAAAACCTAGGCAAAAATTGTACGAACCCATATTTTTCTACAAACACAATTACGACTGTGTCCGAATAGACCGAATCAGCACACTACTATTTGAGTTTGCCAGTTGAGTATACTTTTTTTGAAAAGCTGTTAAATTAGGCTAGCCTTACCTGTACGGCCAAATTGAGCGTTATATCAATATCCCCAGATGATATAGCCAAACACTGTAAAAGAAACTGATATAGCCTACTTATGTCCAGGTTTATATGGAGGGATATTTTGCATACTGCATGTTACTGCAGTATAGACTACAGTAAGCAGTATGCTAGTACACAGGACGCAGTAAAATAACAACACTCTTGACACAACAATACTATCCCAGATGATTTGACATTAGCTTTTTGTGCTTTTATCACAATTCATTACTTTTTTGTATCACTTCCAGGTTCTTTCGACTACTTACCACAAATTGGCTACATCACCATATTTTAACACTTTCAGCTTCACTAGATCTCTTTATACCGCATTAACAGTTCATACCATTTCCACCGCACACTATACCACATTACCATCTTTCTATGCCATTTCCAGCCATTGATATTTGTGAAGCAACCACACCTATAATTTCTTTAGGAACTGTTAATCTAGTTGACTGCGCTCTCGCAGCACGCCTTTAAAAGTAAAAGTAGCCGACATGGTGAAGGTTTTTTTTCTTCTTCTGTACAATTTAAAGTTCAACAGGACTAACATTAAGTGAAACAACATGTATCGTCACAAAATTGGCCTTGGATTGTGGTATAATGTGCGGGGGACAAAATGGCCAGGTACTGGAAGTGCGATACCCCTCGTCCGCTACGCCCTTGCTCATGCGCACATTGCAATGTCGATGCTGAAATGATATACCGTGCAGCTCTAGAATATGTTATGAGGTAATTCAGCTCAGCTATTGAATACCTTCATAAAAATGGAAAGTTACTTGTGCTTTTAACAACAGAAAGTAATGGTTGCAATGCAATTAAGTCCAGCCAGGAGTGCAATCTTCAAAATAGGCAAACAAAAGTTGTACCTCACAGACCTCCACTTGAAGCTGGAGCTGACTATAATCTACATGGGCATTTAGACTTTAAATTGAATGTCACAGATCTTTATTCAAACTTAAAATAAAAAGTAAACCATGAAACTCATGGTATTCTAAGCCATGCTGGGCAGTGACACCCTAGATTCTATGCATAGACAGGACCTTGGGAAATACCTTTTGATGTGGCGGAAAAAATCGGCACGTTTTTATTTTCCAGTTAACCAGAGCAGGCTTCTTAAAGGGATTGTAAAGTGGCTGAAAAGTAGTTAAAATAACTATACATTATCACAGAGGGATGTATCCATGACATGTCCACCAAATATCTATTCAAAGTAATGTCAATAAATATAATAAACATCTCAAGTCAGACATAAAATCTGTATTGAAAAAACCTCAAGATTGTGTGGGCGTGGTCGGGACCCTGCCGTCACCCCGCCTCCCCCTTACAGGCACAAGGTCGCACTGGCATTCCATTCTGTAGCCATGGTTAATCGAATTTGGTAGCTACTGTGAAATGCTCAGAAAGCGTATTAGATAACAAAAAAATAGCTAGCTAGTATAATAGCGACTGAGCATAACAGATTTACCGGACCTGAGGCCACATGTAGCCAAGTTTGCGAATCCGCACTAAATATGTAACATGTCGGGCTTATATACTACCCGAAGGAGGATGTAAGCTTTCTAATGATACCAAAATTACCTCTCTAATCCAAATATCAAGCGAGTTATGTCCCATTATATTTGGAATGCAATCAAATCATCAAGTTCAGCCACGAATGTTGCGTTAACCTTACTGGAGAGAAACTTCGCTGGGTTTTATAACCGAAAAAACTAAACTCCATTGTTAGCTTGTCATATTATGTTTAAATGCTTCAAAACTATAGTTGCACATTGGATTTGACATCAATCACTCAATGAAAGCAAAAACATTTTTTGAGTAAAATTAGATGAAACCGAAACTTTCATTAGCTTGTCGCCGCAAAAGCAGCATATTGTGTGACTGGTTACAAGCTGGCTATAACGTTCAAAAGTCCGGTGCTATAAAACACCTCACATATGTTACTGTTACTAAGTTTTTTCCGTTATTTACCAAGCACCATGTAGGCTACTGCCAGTTTCTCAAGATAAATCAGTGTCCAGATTAAATCGTTATTTTTTTTTCACATGGACGTGCTTAGTCCCCAGTCATATAGCCTATTCGCAGCAATTGTCAGAAAACGCCCACAGCTAACCTAGATAGCGTACATATCCCCATTCATATCCATGAAGGAATGTCGGAAACAATGGCAGATAGAGTGAAGACAAAACACAATTTCACAAATTGTGAAACGGAAACTTTAAAAAGAAAAGAAATGTAATGAAATAGCAGGTTGAAGAAGGAGAGAGACTGGGAGAGGGATTAAGAACTGAAAAATATCAAAATAACTACAGCTAAAGATTACAAAACTATCGATAACGCATACAAAGGTTCTCTATAGCAAACGATTGTTTTGCTCAGACGAAAAGAGGCTGTTTTAGCATGACAAATTAGTTTTATTTGCCTCTAACTATGGGAAGAGATATGCAATGACATGAAAACATTTATTGGCCATTACGTCTGGTGGTTCATGACGTCATGAACCACCTGTCTGTGGCCAATAGGATGAGCACAGTAATAATTTGAGCTCCACCCATATAATCCCCACATCGGAATAGATGTAAATGGATAGATGGATATAGATAGATATTGCAATGAAATGGAAATTTCATACTGATGCTGATGCTTAATACATGCCATAACAACCACATGCAATGTACGGTAGTCAGAAGCAAAGTACGGGTTTACCTTTGCAGTCCCTTTAATAACAATGCAATATTGTATGGACTATGAATGAGTTCATCATACCAATTATGTTGTCTCTCTCTCAAAGGCTGTAATCTAAGAACATATCCGACTGAAACTAATCAAGAACTACCATATTTGCCTTGATGGTACTGCTTTGCAGCCCATTTGTGCAGGCGAAAAGCCACACAAAAACCCGCTTTCTACAAAAAAAGACCAAGAGTGACAGACCTTTTTTTTTTTTCATTGTTACGCGATGCACCGATCACTGTCAATGGTGCTAAAATAAAGGCGTAACATGCATGCAGTGGCCATCATGAGATGTGCGGGGGCCTGCCACACACACACACACACACACACACACACACACACACACACACACACACACACACACACACAGGTTCCTCGTAGTGGCGGGCAAAATTTGGAAAATCACTAAACGGTTAAACAGTGCAAAAAATACATTTACAGATATTAAAAAGAAGGTTGGGGAGGGTGGGGTCTAAATTTTCCACATTTCAAATTAAAGCAACATGCTACAAAAACACAGAGCCACAGAGCGGACTTCAAAAGCAAATTACTGTGGCCTATATAAAAGAGTGTATATGGAGGAAGTGCACCATATGATGGGTAGTGCAGAGCGGACAACAACAGATGCATTGAGAGGATACAACAGTATTAAGGTGATGGGTTTACTGAATCTTTAAAAAAATATAAATAAAAAAATAAAAAATAGATGTGTGTTCTAGAAAATAAAAAAACAAAGGCAAAGTCAAGAAAGCTTTCCTTTGAAAAGAACATGAACACCACTGGTCACATTTTCTTGTGACCAGTCGCAAAATTTATTACTTTTCAAAGTGAAAGCTCTCATTGATGATTGCATGCTGGCTCGAGCTGACAGTGCGGCTGCTACACGGTTCCTCACTCACAGTCACTGTCAAGTGTTTATATCGTCCATGACTTTGCATCTTTCCAGTGCTGTTGGAGCATGTCAGAACAGTGTCTATCAGTGTCTAACAGGTGGAGCCTATCCCAGCATGCATTGGGCTAGAGACTGGAAAACACCCTGGAATACACCAATCCATCACAGGGCACACAGTCATTCTTATGGGCAATTTAGAGTCTCCAATTCATCTAACCTGCATGTCTTTGGACTGTGGGGAACAAACCGGAGTACCCGAAGGAAACCCACATGACATGGGAAACTCCACACAGAAAAGCCCTCGGCCAGGATTTGAACTCAGTACCTTCTTGCTGTGAAGTGACAGTGCTAGCCACTGGCGCCCATGAAAATGACATTTTTCACAAAATGCATTTTTCTATATGGATGGTAACGGTAATTAGGTGTTATAATGATGAAATAAAGGCTCCTGTGCACATGAGTCAAAGCTTATAAAAGCAAGAAGGTGCTCTCAGCATGGGACAGTGGATATCGAAAAATATACCCGGGCTTATCAAAGAGACAGTCAAGACTAAACACTAGAGCACTCGTAATAGAATGAAGCATGTTTATTAAATACGACTGACGTTTCGACTAAGCATCTTCTTCAGACTCAACAGATGATATAATGATCTTTCATACGTGAACCTCATAGGAACATTGTTACTGTAACAGTAGCTACTCCCTAGTGCAGTTGCAGCTATCTTGTGGTGTTGGTTGCAGCAATATTGTGATTTTTTCCTTGTTCAGAATTTAGCTAACGTTATTCTGAACATTCATGTAAAAACAGAATTGTGTGTGGAATAAGTAACATTAGCAGAATACATCTCGTCTATCATAGCTAGCTAATACCCTTGTAAAGTAATTCCTTTTTCATGAAGATATTTGTATAGAAATATTTATTTTCTCAAATACAATGTAATATTACATTGTAAAAGGTACCCGACTGGCCATCTAACTACCTAACGTAGCTAGCTGGATAGGTCCAACAGAAAACACGGCAACACCGCGTCGCTTTTCAAACCCTTGGTAAACTTCATCTGTTGTAATCGAGAAGAAGCTAATCCTAGGTAGGGGACATGCCATCGGCTTTTCGTTTGGCTTCGCTATAGGTGAATTGCGCTTCTTCACCTCTGCCATTACAGTATCCAGCTGGCTACAAACGCTCAGCTGAAACCTGATCCCACCCCACAGGCTTTTTAGCCACACCTACCCCTCCCCAAAGAAAAGAGTGACACGCCCAGAAATGTCCCAAATATATCTTAGAATGCAGGCAGAGGAGCAAAGTTTTGGCAATTTAGGTTTTTTTAAGTTAATTGCCAGTGCAGCATATATATGACTGAACATGGTTATTTTATAATATTTTCTCGGTAAAAATCCTGAATTGTGCACCATTAACATTTAGCTATTAAACATTTTAGTTACACCCCTAGTTCCTGTCAGTGAGGGGTGTGTGTGTGTGGCATCCCTCACTCCTACTGTGAGGTTGTGCACATTATGAGGTAGCATGTCTTACTAGGTCTCGGTGAAGGACCCAGTTGGCATGCAGGTAATGGATGCCATCCAGGATCTGGTAGAGCAGAGACTTCACCATCCCCCTTGGGAGCTGCAGGGGCTTCTTATTGGCCTTGGAGGCTCTGTGGAATTTTATAATATGCTGCAGAGACAAGCATCACACAGTCAGGATTCACTGTGTGTGTGTGCGCGTTTGTGTGTTTGTGTGTGCGTGCGTGCGTGCGTGTGCATGCGTGTGGGTGCGTGCGTGCGTGCGTGCGTGCGTGCGTGCGTGCGTGCGTGCGTGCGTGCGTTGTGTACCAGGGGGCCAGGGATAGACATTCCCCCTGAAGATAGCAAACTCTAGTGGTTACCAGTATTGCAGTGTAGTAAGCCTATGGTGCCAAAAGGCATATTTCCCCATTGAAGTCCATTCAAGACTATGGCCAAGTTACATTTTACCCTGGTCAAGTTATATTTTGGACAGTGCTTTAAATTCTAAAATTTGTTCACATCAAAGTAATTACTCTCCAGGGACAATTTTTTTCGGCGCCCCACAGAAGAAGATACGATTTTTCATTCCTATTTGGATCCGCATGTCTCAATGTCTACGTCACAGTGTACGCACATGCCTACTTACACGGACACACCAGCACACGAACGAGCATGACTGCGACACTGACTACACGGAAGGGGGTTCAGCCAAGCAGAGAAGTAGAGTTGCTTGCACAGAACCGGTGTATCAGAATGCAGTTAGCATTCCACCCAGAAGACCTAGGATTGCATGAATCCATCTTCAGCGTCATTATCGTTTTGACTATATTGTTATTATTACTGCTAGCGTTCTTAATAATAATACTATCTGCAATAACGTTGTGTTCCTTTTGATTTGTTCACAATGATGAATCTTGATGAGTAAATTAATAATACATAAGTAACAAGATATGTTGCTAAATTAAGATGCACTGATGCGATGACACTGATATGATTCCACCATATCCTTACATTGACTGCACTGTTATTTTTATATTGCTACTAATACTGGTATTAAAACTTTTATTAGTTGTAGTATTTCTGTCTTTGCATGATGATGATGAAGACATATGAATAATATAAACTAATTTACTTTGGAAGTCACTTGTCCATCTCCTTAAAAACAGTAGCAGCTACGGGAACTCAGGATGGCTGATAACGTGCATGACACTTCTTGACTGTAACATTAGAATGTGACTTATAGCAAAGATACTGAGCTTGCTAGAAAAACTTTGAATTTCAATCAATCAGTTAAAGTCGAGTGCCGCCGAATTTTTGTATTGTTCGGCAAGCTAGTTAGCTAGCTACGACTAGTAGCTAGTGCAGTTCTAGTTGCAGCTAGCCAGTTAGGTAGACCGCTTGATAACTTATGTTCGGCAAGCTAGTCGGCTATTTAATTAGCAAGCGAACCACAACTTCTGACTCTAATTCAAAGTCTTGCTAGCTAGCTTACCAGATAGCTTTTCCATAAGTAGCTATCTAATGTAATGTTACAGTGCAAGTGTGGCTGAATACTAATAATAATAATAAATAATAATAATATTGAATGCCCAATTTATTATTTTAACTTGCATAAATATTAGAAACAACATTAGAATTCTCCTTGTCACAATGAGGCATTTGTTTTTCTACATAAAATCCTGTAGCTAACTAGCTAGGTGCTAAATGCAATTGTCAGACATCTTTGAAGCTGCGGCTCTCAATTCTGAGAGCGCTCCTGCAGTGCTCAGTGGTTCACGTCATTGCTCTGCATTTACCGTGATCCTTCACGTTTAGGTAGCCATTGCGTATGCTCTGATTGCCTAAAACCCCATAATCAAATATAGCATCCTCCACAAACTGGCTACATGCACCAATGAGCAGCTCCAATAGGGAATCCATTGAACTCATAGGCGGAAGCTGACTCCAGTTCTTATATATCTGATAATGTGTTCATGTAGTGTACAGGGTGTGAGTGTGTGTATGCGTGTACACGTGTGTGTAAAGTGTACTGTGTAGTGTAAAAGGTGTGTGAGTGTGCACATGCATGTGTGAATAGTATACATTGTGTCTCACCCATAGATCATGTTCAGCGTAATCAAACAGCAGCCACACCTTGCGGTCAGCATGTGACAGAAAAACCTTCTGCAGTGAGATCACATTTGGATGTTTCAGTTCCCGTAGCAGCTGAAACACAAACATAACTTTAATATCCATGCCATAGATACAGTATCCAAACCATAGTGATGTAAAAATAAAATACCCCCTCTTAATTCAATGGTTTTACATATTAGGAACGCAAATAGTTCTCATCTAGTCCGCACCAAACCCTAAAAGTTGATAAATCCAACCTCATGTGACAAATGGCACATAACAGATTTTATTTGTGAATATTTATTCAACCAAAAATAAGCCAACATACATACACACCAGAGACAAGGTACTCACACTATAGATACAATATCCATGTGAGCTTGAGATACGTGTCTTGCACTCGACCATTTCATAGAAGAGGCAATTACTATCCGGTCAAAATTTAGATCAAATCTCTTCACCTATATTTCTAAATAAATTTAGTTAAATATTGGAACTAGTTAGTCCACCAGACATAAGAAATATCTTTGACTCACTGAAAATATTGGAGTTCCAAACAAAACTTTCACCTGTTCAAACCTTCTGTCACTGATATGGTTTATATCAAATCAAGTGATACCTCATTTTGTTGCTCAGATTCTGCACTTTAAAATGAGATGAAAAACAGAAAAAATCTAATTTTGAAACATGTATCCAAAGTAGGGATCTGGTCACATATATGCATCCACACATGGCTAAAATAAATATAATATACAGTACATCCACAGCACAACAGCAACCAGGTGGCCAATTCACACATGTATGACATTCATACAATACACAGTATCTAATTCACATGTGCACAGCATCCATACAACAACATGCATACACATAAATCTATATACAGTGCAGTGCAAAAGTTTGTTGTTTTGTCTCTGTACTCCAGCATGTTGGATTTGAAATGGAACAGTGACTGAGGTTAAAGTGCAGTCTTTCAGCTTTAATTAAACTGTGTTTACATCCATATCGGTAAACCGTGTAGCAATTGTAGACCTTTTTATACATATACATTTTATACATTATACATGACATAATTTCTCCAATTAAAATTCAAACAGTAATAGGTCTACCGTGGCTTCTGGTACGAGCATAAGTACCATGAATCAGCTATACTCTATTGATTGTATCATAATTATCTTTTTCATTGTAGCCTAAAGAGAGGTAATAAGTAGGGGTACTATAATGGGAATGATAATTAGAATAGCCTAATGATTATAATAATCCAGATAAAGCTGGTTGAAATGGGTTATTCCTACTTTAGCTTCCTACGTTTTTTAACGTCAGACAATGACTTTTTATAGACTAGCGACATATATTGTAGCGACGGCTAGCTTTCAATGAGAATAAATCATGTCCAGACGGAAATGCTCGAGTTGTCATTTTAATTCCTGTCAGAACAGTCTAACCAAAACCCATAGAGAGAGAAAGCCTTGCCAACTCCAATGACTGCAATAGAACGGTAAAAAGTGCAATGGCATTCTTTGACCGTGCTGAGGCACTGCTAAGCAGAGTAGAATCTGGAAAAATGTTCACATAACATAACATATTTTCACATAACTGGAGTATTTCTGGCAATGTCACACGGCCTAATGCTTATAATGAATACATAATTATAAGTCGACATGGAATCGATGGTTGTGTTATGATCTCACGTTCAAAACATTTCCACTAGCATTGATGCGACGCACTGTTGATGAGTTCGCCGGTAAATGAATATTCATTACCGGCAGCGGCTCATTCAACGGTAGCAAACTAGCCAGTAGCTCTCGCTTGCTCAGTAAAACCATACATTCTCTGGAAGCTTCTAGAAGATTCTTATTCAAGCCAGATTGTCTATAAGATACAAGGTGATGTACCACCGGTACTAGCTAGTTATTACCGAATGATTTTGGCCGGCCACAGACAAAGCGGTCATGAATATTCATGACCAAATTTGCATAACTAGAGGAATAAAGTGATTTTTTCCCCCTAAACGGTTCAATATTTCATTAATCTAAGCACGTAAAAAAGCATATTTTCTTATCTACTGTCTGCGAACTTTCGCCAATTTACAATAAAAAAAATTATCTTATAGATTTGGGTTTCTGGGAAAAACTTCCATTGACCCCCATTCATTCTCCTCTGTTTAGCCCAGTTTTAGTCCTCATAGTTGCACCTAGAGCTGAAACATGATATTCATGCAGTTGGCATATCTCTTTACAATACAATCTCTGGTCTAACGGAGGTATGAAGATGCACGCTATCTCTTAAGGCAAACAACAAAACAAAATATGTGGATTATCTCCCTAATGAAGTATAACAACGGAGATTCTACTTGCGTGAGAAATCCCCCCTCGTTCGATAGCTCAAGGGTCTGAGCTATCGAACGAGCCCCAAACCATCACTCTGTTGCCAGATATGGAGTACATGTGGATGGATCACTGCAAGGGTTATTTCTCCTGACTCATTTTCCTATAGAACTCTATGGGGAAAAAAGTCAGGAGAAACAACCCTTAAAGGGATCCTTCCACATCTATTCCATATCTGGCCGCAGAGTGATGGTTTGGGGCTCGTTTGATACCTTAGACTCTTGATGACGTACAGCCATTTCGCCAATCATGTGTTCCATACTGTACCAGCGTAATTTACAGCTGAATCTAGTCTCACCCCCCAATTACCATAGAGATCAGTTCAAATGCAGAGAGGTTATAGTATTGCTTGTAACAGTACCTGGAAATAAGATATCGAGAGTCTTATGATGTTGATTGGTCACAAACTTCAGGAAGTAACAGCATGCAAAGGATATGCGACCAAATATTAAATAAGATACTTTAAAAATATGTTAAAACAAAGGGTATGAATACTTATGTAAATGAGAAATTTCAGTTTTTGATTTTTAATACATTTGCAAAGATTTCTAAAAACATGTTTTCACTTTGTCATTATGGGCTATTTTGTGTAGAATTTTGAGACAAAAATGAAATCAATCTATTGTAGAATATGCCTGTAATCTAATAAAACGTGGAGAAGGTGAAAGGGGTATTCATACTTTCTGGCTTATCTGTATCTATACACAGTATATGTGTGTGTCAATAAAGGCTATATGTGTCAAACTTGTTGAGACTATGTTTTTGAATGGCCACATTTTTATCAAAAACTCAATTAAAATTAAAACTAATACTAAAACTAAAACTAAATAGAAATGAGTGTTAAAAAATTAAAATAAAATAAAAATGGCCAGAAACTCATAAAACTAAACTGATACTAAACTGAAATGGAAAGGAAAACTGTAAATAGAATAGAAATAAAAACTGATTAAAAAAATGAAAACTATTTGTACAAAAAATGAAAACTATTTGTACAGCGTGTGATTGGTTGTTTGCTGGCCGTATCATTAGCCAAAACAAGGCTATGCGTGCCGCCGCCTACCACTCCAAAACATTTCCCATCCTCTCATTCTCCACCATTGCTTCTGCCTCTGCTACTTGGGGATCGGAAATGGCAGGAGCTAGCGTGTTTGTTTGTGTGTGTACGAGTGAGAAGTAAGTACACCCCTACCTTTACGATCAAATATATTGATTAAAATTTATGTCTGGTGCACAAAACAGGTGTAAATGATTCTCCAATTATTTGATAATAATTTGGAAGTTCTATGCTTACATAAAAACAGACAATTGGTCTGGTTTGGACCTAACCATCGAGGTATGTGCTAACATATCATGCCGAGGTCAAAAGAGCTAGCCGGAGCCCTAAGAAACAAGACTAGGTCAACCTAGTGCATGCCGGGCGCTAGAGGTCTTGCCCTGGAGATGCCTAGCGCATGTTATTTATGTAAGTATGTTAAAAAATAATTACATTAACACACTGTTTCCAAAAGATATGTTGGCAAAATAAACCAAACAGTAGGCTACTTGAATGCTGTTCTTATGCGGTTACAGAGTGGATAAATGATCATGCCCGGTCATTCCCTGACATCCTCCAATCCCCCGGTAAGGAACAATGTTCATGTCAACTAGCCTACATTATGATCCAGTGGCGTACCTGTAAAACTGACCTTCTGTAGCCTATAACCTTACCTTTATACAGATATTAGTGTCAACTTGCTCTGTTTCCATTTATAGTTCTTAATTATCAAGCAAATTAACTTAATAACAAATATGAATTAATGTTTTGCATGAATGCAAGCATTTTCTTTGTGTCATAAAATGTGTAGCACTGACTTAATTAGCCTATACATATGTAGCCTATTGATAGCTGGTGCGCTGGAAAAAGCAGGGTATAGGCTACAGCATTAGCCTAGCTAATCAAACAATTAATTCGCTGAATAATTAAATAATGTAGCCTAATAATGTAGCCTAATGATTAAGAAATGACAACGACAAAGTACGATTGTTTAACAAGGATCAGGCAATAATCTGAATGCGTTAAAGAAGGTAGCCTAATTAGGCCAAATTTTAAGATGGCACTCAAATTAGTCAAAGTCAGTTAAACTTGGAGAGCATATTTAAAGAGGACAGCCTGTGTCTCAAACCATTGAGCGCAACACAGCCTAATTAAGGCTTGGAAAACAAATTTACAATCTATGAAACATTGAACATTTAAAAATGCATCTTTTAAAGTCAAAATCTTTGCATGATAACGTCATCATAAATGTGGATACAGAACAACGCAACAGTGATGCACAAAACAATAATGCAATCTCAAAATAAATTGGTAGCCTAATAATTACTTATTGGTTTTGGTCATTAAAGGGCAACATGCAGGTTAAATTTCTTAATGGATTTACAACTTTGGAGAGGATGATTTGAAAATTTGTTATTTATTTTTTACAGGCCACAAGGGCAGAAACACAGAGAAAAGTTGGCATTATAAGCCATGGCCCCTAAAAACATCCATTTTTCTCTCACCCAGTGACATCACAAGGGGTGGACCTTGCCACAGTGCAGTGACTAAGTTAATGCAGTTAATTTTTTAACTTAATTATATTTTATATTTTCATCAATTTATTAAATTTTATTTTCTATTAGGGGTGGGACGATTCAATCCCATAACGATTCGATTATGATTCTTTAGGCAAAGGTTCGATGCATCATAACATCTTACATTTGACCACGATTCGATTCGATACAATTTGGTTCGATTAATTTTGATACTTTAAAAAAATTTAATAGGTATGCTAATGTGATTTGATACCGATACAGTCAGCAGTAATTAAATATTCAATTAGAACCTTACGCCAAGTTCACAGAATTATGTTTATTGTTAAGGCATGCCATACATTTTGCAGCTGTCTGCAGCAAATAATGCAGCAATAAACATGACTAACAGTGTATTTTCTAAAGTTGCCCTATTGAGGTTATTGTTTTTCAAACAGTGTCAGACATGGTACCCTAATACCTTTCCTTTATTCACTAAAATGTTTTCTGTATGGTGGATCTAGGTTCCACGACATTCATTAAGTGACTAAATCCCTCTTCTTCTACCGCACTGTATGGTCTAAGGCATGGGTCGGCAACAGGCGGCCCGCGGGCCATTTTTGGCCCGCCAGCAATAATATTTGGCCCGCCAGATAATTTTGAGATTTAAAAAATATATATATATATTCTTTAAAAAAATAAAATAAAAAACACGTTTTTTTTTTACAATATCGAACCGACAGTCCCACGTATCGGCTATAATGTCTGAATAGAGAATCTACCCACACCTGTGGCCACCACCTACAAAACCCATTTACTTTTTGGGGGTTGTCTTGCTGTTGCCTCTTGCTGTGTAATGCTGTGTTGATTAAGTGTATTTGGTTTCATTAACATATTTATAGCTACAAACATTTGGAGGAAAAAAGTTTGGTGTCTTCTAAACCGAAATTGCATCAGCTACTGTATAGTAGCCTACAATAAGCAATGGAAAACTCAGAATGCGTAGGCCTATTTGTACAACGTTTTTAAAAATATATTATTGTTTCTCGCTATATCTGAACATGATTTTCTTGTTTATGCATTTATGCACGTCTGGCTGTGGCAAGACGAGGGTCGTAAGCGCTTTGGGCTATTACCAGCACCCTCTTATTTTATTGCACTGTAGTATCAATCCTGGGGTTTTCTTAAAGCTGTAGCCTAGTTTATAATTTAAGACAAACATGAATAGGCTACTGTAATTGGGACCGCTACATCTACCACTATAGAATGGGGCGCCAACGTGGATCAGGTTAAGGCTTTTACCTTTTCAGAAATTAGGGCTTAAAATGTAGCCTAATTCAAAATTAGAGCATGTTCCATCCAACTCACTGCGCACGCTATGTTTTTCTACCGAGTCGCACTCTGCCACAGAATAGCTGAGCCGCGGTTGCGGTTGTCATTTTAGCGGTTGCGATTTCCCTTTGGCGGTCCATGAAATAATTTAGATGGCTGCCAAATAATTTACTATGTAAAAAAAAAACCCTGAATTAACGGAAAGGTAGCTATTTTTGAGCATGGGTGTGATTTGTGCAGGTGAGGAGACGGGACTTCACTGCGGGACTTTTACGGAGGAGGATTATGTTCAGGATGGGATTTCTAAAACAGGACCATATGACACTGATGCTGTCCTATCCGTTCACTCGGCTCCTTCAGATTCAGCTAGAGAGAAACGTGAAATCGTATGGTAAGTGATTGTTGTATGTGGCAAATTTCTTTGGTCGTTCATCTGTCATGACAGTGTGTCTCCAAACAAGCCTCTCAAAAATAAATCGCGTTAGTGATGACGATGTAGCCTACTGACTTTATTTTGTGGCTATGCCATGGAGGTGTGCCACAGATGAGTCAAGTTAGGGGAATCACTGCAACGTTAGCCACAAGTCAAAATATTGTAAACTAGTTTGCTAGCTAGCAAGCTATAGTGAGACTTTATAATTACGAACGTTTTTAGAATTTTTGACTGTTATTTCCATGTAATGTCATAGGAGTATTGATTTGGCATTTCAATACAGATATATCGCTTCCTATCAGTGGGCAAAATGCTCCTTTTAGCCACAGGGTGGCAGTCTAAAACCACAAATGATAAATGAGGTTCAAAGGAATTGTCAGCCCATGGTTTCACATGCATCCTCTGCGCTGTAGACAGCTAACAAAAATGGTAATATTGATTTTTGCCAAATAACGTTACAGCTTTGCATCAAATCAGCGCCACTGCCCGTCTATAGGACTCCATTATACAGTTTGTAGTAGGAGAGCAGCCACTCTTACTTATTGCCATGTAAGATTTGTAAGCCTTCAGGAACTCTAGTGGAGAGACTGATTGTGGATCAGGTCACCAAAAGATAATTTTGGTAGGTTTTCAGCGGAACTAAGTGGGACCAGCAGCTTGTTAGACAGCAAACACAAATCACAGTCTAGAGCTAGCTAACTTACTTTGTCAAAGTAACGTTTTTTCATCAGCAATGAGGTGCGAGATTTCTTTGTGGGTAACGTTAGCCATCTCTCTCCCCCATCCGCTGACTGAGTGTGAGGGACCGCTGCAGCGCAAAATAGGTCCTAAAGATGGCGCTGTGTTTACAGTCATTGTGATAAAAACCTATGATGAATACATTTACACTATCATTGTGATAGAGACCTATGATGAATACGGTCAAAGCTGTCTTCATTCAATTGAGTGCCTAACGTTAGTTATATGATGATGGGATGGGAGACAGCATAAATACTTTCGGCTTTACGATCATATACAACAGTCCATATCAACATTTGGACGAACTTTGAAGTCTTGAGATATATTGTTTGTTGCTCATGTCACAGCTAACTTAAGCAATGGATGTGGACGGGCCTATAGATAATCCTTCAAAAAACACCATAAACTCTCGTTTTCAAAGAGTGGAAACTCACCGAGTGGTCACTAGTGTCTTGTAACTTACGTTTACATTTAAAACATGTTTTAAATAACCGTTTAAAGATTTATATTACTATTTTCAGTCGTCATACAGCCATACATTTGTAAACTTCTATTCAATCGATTTAATAAAATGATAAATAAAACCAGATACGAAGCATACTTTGCAACGATTTTTTGTGTCAGAACATAAACGGACACCAGTGACCACACCAGAGTTTATGGTGTTTTTTGAAGGATTTTCTATAAGCCCGTCCACAACCATTGTGTAAGTTAGCTGTCACATGAGCAATAAACAATATATCTCAAGACTGCAAAGCTCGTCAAAATGTTGATATGGACCATTGTACATGATAGTAAATAACCTTTTAACAGGGCTTAACATGCTAAATACCAAACTTCTCCTTTAAGTATAACTGTTTCTTGTTTTGGAGGACTTTTTGCAGTGAAGTTGCAAAAGAAAAATATTGTGATCCATCAAATTCACTAGAAAATCTTGATGCATCAAGAATAGTCTCATAATCGAACCACAGTCCCATCGTGAGATTCTGGTGATTCCCACCCCAACAACATATACAGATTGTGGAATGCCCTGGAAGAAAGATTGCAATCCTTGTTGCAATCAGATGTTTGATGCCCCGTCAACAGTGTTTAAGCCCAGCCCAGTAGCGTTGTCAGTGACAGCAGATGCTCTGTCAAAGAGTCAAACCTCACAATGTAGACTACAACATTTTGTTCTAAAACAAACTTTAAAGAAGTAAAAATGGACACACAGTAACCTTGTTTGATGATTTTAGTAATGTAATTTCAGCATGCTGTTTCTAACAACGTTCTATTTAAAAGCATGCACTTTCTTTCTGTGAAAGTGCTGTGATGGGCAGAAAAGCACCATCCTATAAATGCATTTTACTCACATGATTAAAGGCATACTGAACTTTGTTTGAACATAATGTTGTATAGCTACCTGGCAATAGTAGTCATAATATACAAGCTCACCTTCATGAGTTGCTACAGTGGTCAGAAACTGACCGACGAAAAATTATGTTTTTTCTCTCAATTCGCTTTCCTTGCATGGCAAAAAAGGTCTCAAAAGCACACTTTTAGCACATAAACGAATGCAAACAACGCGGATTATGCCGATATAAAATCACAACATCCAGAACCGAATGTTTGAAAAGATAAAAAGCTCCATTCACAATATTTTACACTTTATATTTCACAAAAGTTTGGAAGAAGATCCGGTCATTAACTTATTAACTTCCTTGTTTCATTCGAGCGCCGTAACAGTCCCACTCACATCCTGAAGCGTGGGTCAGTAAACAAACCGAAGAGCAACAGTTGCTAGTTCTCAGAAAATTGTTCTTCAAAATCAAATCAATCAAAAATTGGTTCAAAGGTTTCAAACGTTTGGTCATGGTTGTCGTGGTTTTATATATCGGCATAATCCGTGTTGTTTGCATTCGTTCATGTGCTAAAAGTGTGATTTTTCGCCATGCAATGGATGTGAATAGAGAGGAAAAAAACGCAATTCTTTGTGGCCAGTTTCTGACCGCTGGAGCAACTCATGAAGGTGAGCTTGAATATTATGACTAATATCAGTGTTCAAACAAAGTTCAATATGCCTTTAATTAATATAGTAATCTATCAATTAATTTAATACATTTTTCTGTGACTTTCGTCAATATTTTAAGTGACAAACACGCAGCTTTTATCATATTTTAGTAATCACTTGTATAGCAAGTTTGCACACCATTGTTGTTTACACCAATTGTAATGGAAAATTATGTTTAGCATATGCCTTTTACAGATTTGCACTGAAGATTACTTGACTGAGGCATGTTTTAAGATTTTAATAATCAGTATGGCAAATTTTTTGGAAGCTCAGAGCCGTTTATTCGAGGCTGCTGTTCTATTGACCGTTGACATCTGTAGTTTATTTGGTTTTATATGCTCATTAACCTCTTCATGCAGATGCCAAATTTAGTCAATTCTCACCTATTTAAGGAGAGTTCTATTTTAGGCTTTATAACTCCAGGGGCCACATGTATAAAACTCTGAGTAAAAGAATGCGTAAAAAAATGCTCAGGGAGAAAGTCGGAAATAAAATTTCAATAAAGTGCCACAATTGCAAAAAAATCTTTAAAAGAAAAAAAAAAGGTAGTTTTTCTTGAGTTTGCAAGCTACACATGTGAAGCAGGTAAAACTATACATTTCCAAGATCATAGACTCCTTGTTCACAAGTGTGAAAAATCTGAGGATGATATGCAGAACTACTAAAGATCTATGACGCAAAATATAAGCAGTGTCCCCTGTTGTCCCTGTGTCTCCAAATCTATCCAAAATGGCTCAATTGTGCACCGCTGTAAATCATAAAATATTCATATATTTAACTACGAATCAAATGTTTTGGCTCATAAAACTTACTTTTGAATAATTTTCAAGTGGAAATTACTATCTATTATAAAGCATATACTATATTTGCCCCTTATGGTGGTTTAACCCCTTCATGCAGATGCCAAATTTAGCAAATTCTCACCTATTTAGGGGGTGTTCTATTTAAGGCTTTATAACTCTTTAAAAACTTGAAAATGGCTGAAATTAAATGAGACATTTACAAACCCCAATTCCCAAAAAGTTGGGACAGTGTATAACATGTAAATAAAAACAATAATAATAATAATCGTAATAATAATACAAATGTAATATCTAATGCTGTGGCAACCTAATAATTAGATGTTATCTAATTATTTATGTTATCTAATATATTAGCATGTCAGTCTCTAGCTACAACCATACCTCAAGAGCAGGGGTGCATAACCTTTTTAACCATTTTCAGCGAAAACTAATCCCAAGATTTTAACAAGCTGTTAATTTTTTCTTAATTAGGTGCTTGTCATGTTTAGAGGAATTATTTACCATCTTAAGCCACATTATATCATAAATAGCTATAGATGCCATGTAGAATAAACACCCCAGGGTATTAACATTTGTTCAGGACCAATCAGAGGGACAGATTGAGTTCTCTTTGGCGCCACGGAGCAGACGCAGTTTGTACAAACCGGAGGCGAAAAAGTCTTCCGGAGACTCAATTCGGTTTTTACGAGGCTGTGGGAAGGCAATGGGTGACTTGTCCATATTTTTATACAGTCTATGATCTAGTCCCACCCCTTAACCTGAAAATAAGATATCAAGAGTCTTTTGATGTTGTTGGGTCACAGACATCAGGAAGTCATGGTATGCAAAGGATATGCAACCAAATATTATATATGATTGTTATTTAAATTTATGTTAATTACTTTTGGTGCCCTGAAATGGGGGGACTACGTGTAAAAAAAGGCTACAACTGCTAAAATAGAATAAAATAGAAATAGTAGTTTGTAACATTATCAATGTCTTGACTGTATTTTTTGATCAATTTAATGCTACTTTGGTGAATAAAAGTATCAATTTCTTTCAAAAACATAAAAATGTTTCAGTGATTCCAAACTTTTGAACAGTAGTTGTATATATTTATTTACAGTTTAATCAGAGGTTGTTAAAAGAATTCAGCACATCTTTTCAGGCACTTTTATCATCCCGTTTTTGAGTTATTGCATAGTGAACTGAAAGCTCTCTGGGCAGTTTTGGTGTTATTCGTTGACGTAGGCCTAAGAATAACAGGGAAATAACAGTAAAAAATGGGGAAAAATTCCCAAATCACCTGCAGCAAAATGCAATCGGTCTGAACCGGTCTGAAATGCTTTTTGTGATTAATTGCCTGCTAATTTCAGTGATTCAGTGATCTCAGAATGAATCGGCTGCAATAGACGTTAATGCTAAAAAAATTATTTAAAAAGCTAGGAAACAGCAGATTATTTTAAGATAAGAGAACTGTGATTTAATACTCTGGAGTACAGTCTAGGCTACCGATTTAAGCGGTAATCATTTTAAGGACTTTTCTGTTGAGTTGTAGTTGGCTATATTCACATTGTGTCGATTTGTATGAATAAGTTACTCTTGCATCTATTCTATAAGTTGCCATTGCAAATAGAGAACGGTAACATAGGCTATTTTACTGCATTAATAGCCTAATAAATGACAGCTGTCGATCAGATTAGCTTTAACACTTAGCAATGCATTTGTCATGCTGCAAAGACAGCTCTGGCATATGTAACTTTTATGCAAAATCACTAATATGATTAGGCTAATATTTAAAAACTTTTAATAAAAATTTTACAAAATGATATCTGTCACTGTCTAATTATTCAATTTCTGTCTACTGTGTTAACCAATTTGTAATTTTATCATATGATCAATTATTTGTAGGCCTACTATTCTGGTGCATCTGGGTGTATGTGAATCTCTCATAGTAGATGTGGTCATTGGCAGTAATCTTCAGTTTTGTTTATTCAAAGTTCAAGTGGATGTGTAAAGCAGTTATAATGATTACGTAGAAAAATTTACACCTCCCGGTGTAAAAACCATGGCAATTTATGAAGTGAGATATTTATTTTGGTGAAAAACCGCAAAAGTCAGGAAATTCAAATGAGCACCACCAAAACAAACATGTCTCTCAGTACAATCAGGTATTTCCAGTACTCAGTTTTTTTTTACTGCTCCACAGTTCTGCAGCTATGTTGGTCTACTGTATTCCAAAGAACAAGTAGGCCTACTCATCACTAGGCAGATTGCTTCAAACCGTTCAAAGAGCCTAATTCATAATCTTCACAGTGGTAACCTGTGGTGACCTACCTACTGCTGCAAGATTGAAGTCGACCTGGAGTGTTATCAGCTATCAGTTATCCAGCCAACTCATGAATCCTGCTTCGTAGTATACCCCCCAGGTATCAAAGTTTTTGTTCTTTCCTAAAATAAACAAATTGAAAAATCTCCCAAATTATTTGTTTTATCGTTAGTTATGTAGCTAGCATTAGTAATGGCACCAGGTGAGAGATCATGAGCGCATTTTGACCGGACTACTTGGCCACGCAGAATGCGGAAGGATATAATCAAGTGTGAAACAGTCTCATTGACCAATCAGATTTGATTATTTAACAAAGCCGTTTTAATAACAAAAATATAAATACAGGCACACTGCTCTGAGCCAAGGTGAATATTATAAAGTTGGAATGGCATGTCTAGCTTAGGAGGAGTAGCGGCAGAAGAACAAGAATAAGATGTATGCAAGAGAACAGGAGCTAAACAACCACACTAATGAGGGATCTAATACAGTAAATAATCAAGCTAACAGTTAGCCATCTAGCTAGCCGTATGTCCAAGCAACGTATCATACATTGATGTAAACATAAGAATACCATGAGCAAACCTGGGGGGTATTTCACAAAGCAGGATTACGGAGTTAGCTGGATAACTTATTTTTATGATTGCATCAAAAACTATCTAGCTAGGTAGTGAGTCTGTCAAGTTCAATTGGACAGCTATCTGAAACCAATGTATGTTTTTCCCTTCAGGATCGGCAAAAATCAGCTCCCTGGATTCACTTCGACTGTATCTCCCCAGCTGCAGTGGACATTATAGAGCTGAACATTGAACACTGCACACCTGACCAGAGCAGGACCCTGCTATTGCACACTATTACACTATTGCACACCTGTTTTTGAACTTTAAATACACCATTATTTCTTGTTATGTAATTGTTTGTAATATAGCATAATGTAAAAATTGTACTTTTATTCTTCATGACATGCATAGATATTTCTGACGTAATGTGGCTTAAGAGGGTAAATGATCCTTCTAACCATGAAAAGTACCTAATTCAGAAAGAATTCTGGGATTGCAGTTGTGGTTGGAACAATTGTGGTTGCAATTGCGGTTAGCAGCTGTATCTGCCTTAGCTACAGCTGACAGCCAGTTACAGGTACTCTCGTGGGGGGAGTGGTTGGTGGTGGGGTTAACCAGCTACTGTTCACACCCATTAAGTTTGCCAGCCTGAGGTGTGAATCTTTGCAAATCTTTGAGGGCTGTTTTCTCAGGAAAGTATTTTAACCCCTTCGCGCAGATGGCAAATGTGGTCAATTCTCATCTATTTAGGGGGTGCTCTGTTTAAAACTTTATAACTCCAGGTGTGAGCATCACATAAACTTGGTAAATGGCTTAAATGAAACAAGACAGGTGTACCATTTAAGTGGGAATTACTATAGATCAGTAGCACAATCACCCCTCCATTTGGTGTTACAAAGGTGATTAAAAAAAAATTCACAGCAATTTTGTTTTCTTTGTCTCATTTAATGTATTTTGATGTTAGATCATGATATCAATAGAAAATAATGAAATATAGTAATTTTAGATGCTGTAAGCAATCGCGATTGAGATTGTGCAATCGCTCTGAAGATTCTCGGCTTTTTTTGTTTTTTTGTTGTTGAATTATCGAAATGACAGCTCTGAGTAAGCGCACATGGACGTGACTAGTGTTTCAGTTTTGGTAAAAGTACCATATCGTGCGTTTTACTGCATTTAATCGGCTACAAATACACACAAGAATAGACCAACACAAGCCCAACAGAATGTTGTAATTTCAATAACAAAACATTCATGTTCAATGGTGAGTCCGTACATAATTTTGTTGTGTTAAGAGGGGGAAAAAAAGTGTTTCAGTTATCTTTAAAACGCTCTCGCTTCGTGAATATTCAATTTTATGATGTTAGATTAACGTGAAAGGTAAATCATAACAAGCCCATCGTATTGGTCAGTGTGTTGGAATCAAGGAAAACAAAATAGCGCTACTATTGATAGAAAAGGCACAAGCGGTGACTAGAAACATACCATGCTTTTACATCAAGTAGGAAGAAACTCTTTGTATTCTTTCTTCGCATAGAATAAAGGAACGATTCTGAAACGCTGTAAATATGTTGATCTATATTTTGCTAAAGTACTCCAGAAGTGCCGTATTATTATGTTGAATATCAAAGTTGCAATATGACAACATGCTGTAATGCTTGTTTATGTAACGTTACATGCATAATTAGACACTTTTTTGTTTCAGTAGAAAGAGTATCTATTTATAGGTTATATGAACAAATTTCAAAGCATTCTATTGCGTAGCGTACGAGATATTAAATTAAGAATAAACTACTCTAGCAAATGGAGGGGTGATCTATATTTTCATTAGTATAGGGGGGTAGATATCTATGGGTCCAAAACCCCTATGCAAAAAATGTCATAAAATTAATAAAATGTGTTTTGTCAGAATATTAGATTATTCAATTATTCGTTCATGACGGCAAGAATAAAATTTTGGAGGGGGGGCAACTTTTGTGTTGGTAGTTTTCACTCAAAAAATAAGTCATATAGGGCCGCCGCGGTGGTACAGCGGTAAAGAGCGCTGACTTTCAGTCAGCGCAGTTGTACTCCGAGGATCGGGGTTCGCGCCCCGGTCCTGCCATAGCCGAGCGTGGCCGGTGCCCTGTGGAAGCGACAATTGGCGGTCGCTTCCGGGTGGGGGGAGGGGCTCGGAGAGAACCGCTGCGCACAGTAGAACCCAGGGCGTGTCACGGTCAGGAGCTGCGCCCTGTAGAGGACGTAGCGCCCTCCCTAAATATACCGATTGACGGGGTTGTGCAGCGGTGGTTCTCTAGCGGTTGCTACACGGGGGGGAATTGAATTAGAATAGGGGTTCAATTGGCTACTAAATTGGGAGAAAAAGGGAAAAATCAGAAACAATTTTTTTTTTTTAATTAAAAAAAATCATATTTTATTTCTTGTGAAATGTATTTTTGTGAAACAATTCATATTTCTTATGTCATATTTCATAAATAAATATAAAAATAAAAGTTTGCACACTAGACTGTGTAGACCACAGGTGCTGGAGATACGCGAAAGCTAAGTGTGAAAAACTCAGTTGGTGCGTCCCAATGTTCTTCACTCCCCACCTCCCTTCCTCCACTCCCCACCTCCCTTCCTCCACTCCCCACCTCCCTTCCTCCACTCCCCACCTCCCTTCCTCCACTCCCCCACTACCACTCCTCTCCTACCCGGAAGTATGCAAAACTGTCTGAACGTTTCGAGTACAAGTATTTGCTGACACAGTATACAATGTACCTGACATTGCGGTTTGCGTCGAGACATTCATTAACATGTAACCATTAATACGTAATTAAGATGTAATCAGCAACATCAAATTAAAACAAAGATCCGTTTCCGGAGCAGGGAGGAGAGGAGGTGGTAGTGGAGGAAAGGATGGTGCGTTTTTTGAGTATTGGGATGCACCCACAGGGTTGCGGAGTTTATTGTTTCATAAATAAATACAAATCACTGAACAGAACCATTATGCACTTGAGTTCGTGGTTCCGTCAAACTATTAGTGAGAAACACCTACTTCTTGCTGGGGACGCATTAGCCTTTCCTAGTTAGCCACTAAGCCAGCAAAAATGTCTCGAATGTATCGAAAAAAGCTAGAAAAAGCTCAGCCTGGAACTAGGGATGTGCGCGTTTAGTCGACTAGTCGATTAAACGTTGCTACCCTCGCTAGTCGGCAGCAGAAATACTAGTCGGTTAAACTTATTATTTTATTAATGTACAAATTTTAATTACATATTGACATAATTTGCACTGAAATGTCATGTTTTCCTGGTCAAATGTTGCTTTATTAAAAAAACGAGCATCCGTTACTAATGTTAACAACGCCGGATTAAAAAATAATAAAAAAAGGAAAAAAACAAAACGCATTAGCCTGTTCGCCATGCAAGTTAAACCAGCGAGGTGGAAAGAGTAAGTAGGCCTATCGCGTTGTTGAATAGCCCAATAAGACTAATCTAATGTCACGTCGATCAGTCTGCCTAATTGTTATTATTTTGTTCCTATTATTGGTAGCTTTTCTGATGACCGATTATTATTTTTTACTGTATTTGCGATGCGATCGCGTTCACCCAACGAAAATGCCGTTGTAATAATCAGGCACGTTTCCAAAAAATTTTGTTACGTTGAATATTGTTTTCAATAAATGTTATTTGTTAACTTTTATTTAGTGAGTTGTCATGTTTTGTAGGATAATGTGCAATGTTCATAATGCAAGGCGCAAAGTGCCACACATTTCAGCGGCATTTAAAATACGATTTGGTTATTGAAGAATGTGATTAACGGTTTCAAATGGCTCTTATAATATACGCATATTTTTTCGGACAATGTTTAACCTTATAGATTAAATTGTGCTCAATTTTGACTGTTTTCTGAGTGTTTTCTTACTTTTAGACTAGTCGACTAGTCTAAGTTTAAACTTCCGTTTAAACGTCAGGGAAATTAGTCGTTAGGAACATCCCTACCTGGGACCAATTTAAAACAATTGGGGACAATCAAGTGCAGTGCAATATTTGTGATATCAAATTGTCCAACCATGGACCGACCTCGACAATGATGATCTCAAAAACATCCACAACACAACCATCGTTGAAGCCCGGTGCAGGCTACTTTTCTTCCTTGCAAACTCGCAAATATGACAAACCTCGAGCTGAAAAAATATCCGCAAAAATCGCTGGCATGCCAAAGACACTAGATAACAGCAGTGTAATCCTTGCAAAAGGTAGGTGCATAAAGTACTGAAAACAGGGAAAACAGCTGTTATTTCGTTGTTTGCGGCTGTCCTATTTCATGTGTTTTGGCGTGTTTTGATTATAGCCTAGATGTGTGTTTATAGCACATTATAGCCGACTTGTATTTTGAAATTGTTCTTTTTTAATATTTTATATAAATATGTAATTTTCTTGATCTACATATTTTATATTATAGAATTGTTATGTGTAAATTGTTGCCTGAATTGCCACAATTTCATTGTTAATAGGTCTACAATTTAATAAATAGCCTATTTAATATAGCCTAATGCTTCTTGCATGCATTTTATTTACAGTCTTTTCTTAAAGCTGTAGTTTTTAATTTCAGACAAACATGAATACTGTAACTGTCTACCACTAGGGGTCCAACATGGACCGTGTTAAAGAAATCTGGAAATCCAAGTTGGCTTTAGCGAATTTACCAAGATGAAAAGGGTGACAGCGGGAGGAGGGAGGAGGGTTAAGCCGACACAACCCACAAGATGAAACCATAATGTGTTAAGCATTCACTATTTAAGATCAGAAAAATGAAGGCAAATTCATAGGCCTACAATAGTGGCTGCAACAACAATATTGTTGCTTATTTGATATCACAGTGTTACATACACCAAAATATGTAGCAAAATCATTCACTCTTGTACCTCAATAAAACATCACTTTTTCCTGTACTGTACAATATGTATTTTCTGTAGTTTTTTTAAATGTTCCTATTCATAATGACTCCAAGGAAAGGTTGTACATGAATCTACCACATATCAGCGCACAATAAATTGGAATGAGCATTTGCCATGTCATAAGCGACAAATATATATGCCCCCAATTCCCATAGAGATCCATTCAAATGCAGAGACATTATATTATCGCTTGTAAGTGTACCAGAAAATAAGATCGAGTTTTTTGATGTTGTTGGGTCACAGACATCAGGAAGTCATGGCATGCAAAGGATATGTGACCAAATATAAAAAATGATGACTTTATTCTATATATAAAAGCAGAGGGGCCAATAATTGTGGCACACGTGGTTTTGTTAAAAATAATTATTTCTTGATGAGGGATTTTTTTCTTCTCATAATAAATTTACTGCAATTAAAGGTTGGATTTTTCAATTTTTTTCAGTGTGAGATTAAGCTAATTCACCGAACACTGAATTTTTTTTATGACCCTTTTTACTCATCTTTACCAGGGGTGCTAATAATAGTGGAGGGCACTGTTTGTTTATTTTCAGCAGGCTATAGGTATTACAATAAATGATCTCCCATTTTTACATAATTTCTGGTGACTGCAAATCAACAGTTTTGACTCATGAGTCACTTTTGCATCATTTTCAAGTGGGAATTACCATCTTTTCTTTAGTATAGGAGGATACATTTCCATGGGTCGAAAAACCTATCCTATTCATAAAATGAATAAAATACTTTTCGTCTATTATACACAAATACCTTTGCCGCTTATGATGGTTTACGATGAAAAATATATATCACACTGGAACACACACTTAAATATGTAGCCTAATCATACACTCTTGTACTTCAATAAAACATAACTTTTTGTTGCACTCAACAGGATGTAATCTTTTGCTGCATGCCCTGGGATGACATTTCTCTGTAGTGTGTTTCACAAATGCTGCCATTTATTAATAACAGAAAACTATGTTTTAAGTGTGAAGTTTGGCTTGGTCAAAAGCTGCAAAATACAGGAAATTCAAATGAGCACCACCAAGTCAAACTTCAGCTCTCTACACGACCAGGGATTTCCAGTATTCCTTTTTTATATCTGACTGCCATACAGTTCTGTAGCTATGTTGGTCAACTGTATTTCAAACAACATGTACTCATCACTGAGCAGATTGATTCAAACCTTCTCTTAAAAAGCCTAATTCATGCTCTTAGAATATGTGCTGCTACCCATGATAATGACCTGTACGAAAAGGCTTTGTATTTCCCTACTGCAGTTTTGTGTAGGCTATTTCTCTATTCCTCTTAGCCTCATACCAATATTGATAGTGGCCAAGCTAATATGTGTTTGGTATGATATACCAGACGGTCAATCATAGCCTACTTTTGAATATATTTATTTTTATGACAGCTCTCTGATAATGGC
Source organism: Ilyophis sp. 1 JC-2022 (assembly GCA_022702515.1). Taxonomy (NCBI): domain Eukaryota; kingdom Metazoa; phylum Chordata; class Actinopteri; order Anguilliformes; family Synaphobranchidae; genus Ilyophis; species Ilyophis sp. 1 JC-2022. The sequence continues at coordinate 73,466,184 of CM040403.1, read as the reverse complement.
AAATTAGCTATGCAAAGAAAAATATGACCAATATTATGTTCAAATAACATGCGCTCATTCTAATATACATGTATGCTAAAGATGCTGTATTTTTCCTAATAATTTATTGGCGGCGCTAGACATACACACTATCTTTTTTTCTGAACAAAGTTGCGCAGAAAGAAATTAAGTGAAAACTCTGAATACACGCATCTTCAACAACTTGCAGAAAAGCCTCATTTTCATCAAATCTCCACCCCACGTGTGTAATGCTGCCACGTATCTACTGGAGAGACGCTTAAAATAACAGATAAGTGAAATGTCTGAATCACAAATAGCTTAAGCTACGCGGAATTCCGGGAGTTAATCCCATTTGCGCGTGCTTATCTCAACTCTGAATCTGGCCATAAGTCTCTTGGTTCCGTTATTAATTCACATGGCTTCGCTTACCATAGTTATGCTGATGACACTCAACTCTTCCTCTCTTTCCCTCCCTCTACCACACAGGTTAAAGAGAGGATATCTGCTTGCCTGGCTGACATATCTGAGTGGATGGCTAGCCATCACCGAAAGCTCAACCTTGACAAGTCAGAGCAGCTCTTCATGCCATACAAGATCTCCCCACTACAAGACTTCTCCATCACTGTCAACGGTACCATGGTGGCTGCCTCCTGTTCTGCAAGAAACCTGGGGTGGTCCTGAATGAGCAGCTGGACTTCAAAGAGCACATCAGGGCAACGGAACAGTCCTGTAGGTTCCTCCTATACAACATCAGGTGGATTTGACCGTACCTGACCACCTACTCCACCCAGCTTCTCGTCCAGACCGTGGTCACCTCACATCTGGACTACTGCAACTCCCTTCTGGCAAGCCTGCCAGCCTGCGCCATTCTGCCCCTACAACTGGTGCAGAACGCAGCTGCTCGGCTTGTGTTCAACCTCCCGAAGTTCTCCCACATCACCCCCTTGCTGAGGTCACTCTACTGGCTGCCGGTCGCAGCCAGGATCAGGTTCAAAGTTCTGACCCTGGCCTACACTGCAGCCAAAAGAACAGGCCCCTCCTACCTGCAGGACTTAATCCAGCACTGTGCTCCAGTTCAACGACTTGCACTTCCTTCCCTCAGTGTCAACGGCACTCGATCGCCCCGACTGCTGAGTTTTTCCACCCTAGCTCCCCAATGGTGGAACAAACTCCCCATTCTACTTTCTGCTCAAACACTGCCTGTTTTCTGAAGATGCAGACTACCTTGAATAACCTACCAATATAGGACCAATTTCACAGTACTTGTTTTCTGTTTTTTTGCTTGTTTCCTGTTTAACTCGTTATATTTTATAGTTCAGAATGTATAGCTGACTGAGTACTATATTCAATGTTCATTACTACGTTATGAGAAAAATGTGCTTTGTCGGATCTGCTTTGTAATCGATTCAATAACCTTCAGTATGCATTTATTGTACGTCGCTTTGTATAAAAGCATCTGCCAATGTAATGTAATGTGTAGGCTACTTTAGTGAAACAGTGAAAGTCAGCAGACATGGTCCAGGAGCTTGGCTACTCGCTACCAACGCAGGCAACATTCGGCAGTAAGCAAACAAATATCCTATTTATCGGCCAAAGAAAATAGTTAACACAAATTCTCATCTGGTTAAGAGCGTTGTTGCATTTATGTAAAAAATAATAATAATAACTGTGCCTTTCCCTACACGTTCTCAACAAATGTACTTTCAAAGACAGTCACTATCTAGTCTCTAGACAATGGAAACCATGTTAATGGTAGCCTAATACATGCGTTCCAACGGGCATCTGCTTGCTTCTGTTCATATCTCCCATAGGCTAGGCTACTATGCTTAAACCCAACCTAATGAGTCTGAAAATGTATTTCTAGAACATGTAAAAAATTGGGGCCGATATTAGTCATTTTTCTAATTATCGGCATCGTAATTATGTCTGATATGATTACCGATAAAATAAATAATTTAAAAAATGCGCTCTTCTGGCTCTGATGCAGTTGTTTGTCTCTGAAAGGTTACTACTTAGGCTGGCTCTTCCCGCAGCATTATCGGATTGGTTATACGTCATGAGTAAATAGCCAATCAACACTCTAATCTATATATCTGTGAGAGACAGGGTTGCCAGACTGGGTTGTTTTTTGTTTTTTTTAAATGTATGCGAGTCAATGATACATGGGGTATTTTAAAAAGAGGTATGGGGGAAATTATGAGAAAATTGTATGGAGCTCAATTGAAGATGGGGGATTTTCAGAATTTTTGGGGGGAAATTAAATCAGACATCTGGCAACACTGGTGGGAGAGAGGAACGCAGAGAGAGATGCTGAATGCTGAGGTGAGAATGCTGGAGTTGCAATAAACATCACGATACACAATGCTGAAGTTGCAATAAACATCACAATCATTATAATCAATTTATATGATAACAATACCCAATAAGCAAAGTGATTTAATTCAACTGAGGCGAAAAAAGACTTTAAAATCAGTCAAGTATCTCTTCCGCACCGAGTCCCCGCAGAAGGCACTGTTGCAGTAAAAGATAGCTAATGCTAGCTAACGTTCACTGAGTTTCTTTTGACAGTTTTGTGCAGTGATATTTTTGCGTAGTTCTAATGCAACTAGATAGCTAACGTTGTCTTCATAGTTTGTATGGTAACAGTTAGGCTACTATTTAACAGATTATTTGTCTGTATGAGTTGGTGTTTTTAAGTTAGCTGATGGTAAATTCGGTTTAGCAAACGACGTCAACTTCACTGACGTTAAAGCCATTGCTTTCACCTCCGTGAATTAAATTCTGATGCCCAACATCTTTTGCCCTTTACTAAACTGGCTAGCTAGCAAGCTACATGAACGTGACTGTTATTCAACACCAATAGCCAACGTTGAGTCTCATAGCTGATTAGCTAATGTTACTTGAATGCGATACGTATGGATGATATCAGTAGTTGGCCTATATTGAAAATAATATTAGGATACGTTATTTGGATATTTCCACCCAGTTAGCAAGCTCTCTTGTGTTTGTTACATGAATGGTAAGCAAGCCAATGCCTTGCTTTCACTCCGGCACATTAGCTAGAAGCTTGGTAAACTAGGCTACATTCTGTGTCGGTAAATTATTATCAGCGCTTGACATTAACGGGACATAGTTCACTCATTTTTAAGAATTGTCTATATGAAGATTGCGACAAGTAAGTAAATTATTAGGCTACCAATTTATTTTGAGATAGCATTATTGTTCTGTGCATCATAAACTTGTTGCATTTTTCTATATCTGTATTTATGATGACGTTATAATGCGAAGATTTTGACTTTTAAATGATCCATGTTCAAATGTTCAATGTTTTGTTGATTGTAAATTCGTTTTTCAAGCCGTGTTGCGCTTAACGGTTCGAATGACTAATAATCGGTATCTGTCCTGGAAAAACCATATCGGCCCTATTTTGAATAACGGTGGGGGCGGCCGTGGCTCAGGAGGTAGAGCGGGGCGTCCGCTGATCGCAGGGTTGGCGGTTCGATCCCCGGCTCCTCCTGTCCACATGTCGAAGTGTCCTTGGGCGAGACACTGAACCCCAAATTGCTCCCAATGAGCAGGCTAGCACCTTGCATGGCAGCTGCCGCCATTGGTGTGTGAATGTGTGTGTGAATGGGTGAGTGAGAGGCCATTGTAAAGCGCTTTGGATAAAGGCGCTATATAAGTGCAGTCCATTTACAATAACTGAATAGTTGAATAATAGGCTACATTCTTGCTGTGTTTGTAACATTACTGATCCTATGTTGCAGCCACACAGAAAGTGACATGAAATAAATTTCTCTGCCAATTACATCGCATCCATTCGCTTCCAATGAGAGCAAGGCGTGTTGTGAGGCAAGCAGGCGAAATTATCCGGCTTCACTTGTAAATCGTCCCCTACCTATTACAAATTTTATTTCCCTAACATTATATAGGCTAGACCTTCCGTTTTTCAATCGTTATGGGATGCATTTTGGGCTACGTTCTTTCAATTGTGATAGTGATAGCTAGCCTACCTACCAGAAAACATGCCATGAAATTAACGCTTATTTTCAGGGTAATATTTCATGTCTATCTGTTTGTTGAACCAACTGATACCATTGGTGATTTTTATATAAATGCGATAAGTAGGCTAGGCTAACGTTAGTCTATGCATTCTACACTCTGTTCTAGGGAAAAGCGTGCATCCCAAAGCGATGGCAGCACATTCATGACGGCTTAGGCTATGCTATTTATTAATTTTCTCAAAGTGACAATGACATTGTTTCTGCTGTTACATTACTTTAGGCTACTGTAGCTAGGCTACCACATCATCAGTCAGGAGTCAGTTAGGCAACTCATAACAAACACAGTGCAAAAACTGATATCTGAACGAAAAAGCATTTTCAATGTAAAACAAAAATGCCAAGTTACTCACGCATAACCTACAAGGTACTGTCTGTAAGTTGTTAATTCCACCTAGCAAAAAGTAGGCCTGCCTTTAAGAGTATTGCTATCAAAATGTGGCCATGTTACAACTCACAATATTGGCTATCGTAGCTCACACTAATTAAACAAACTCTATTCCAAAGCAATGCGACCCAATCTTTCCTAAATTATTTAATGTAACTTGGCCCTGCGTTTTTTACTTGTAGACATTTCAGATAGTGTGCCCGTGTTATAAAGGCATGTGTATTTATTAGGAATGTTAACAATTAATCGACTATCGATTAATTGCTAATAAGAATTTAATCGATAAGATTTCAAATGAAACAATTAACTGAACAATCTGCGGTCTTGTTTCAACGGGAGTTTTTGTGTGAAATGTAATCATGGCTTAAGGTCTCCACGCGAGGGCGCCAAATTCAGCCTAGTGTAACGCTGCGTTCTCACAGCGAGCAACTGGTCGCTGAGTCGGTCAATTCTACGAGGCTGGGGGCGGGGCAAGAGCTTCCCGTTGTGTCATCCAAGTCAGTTCGTGCAGCTACAATTTTTTGATAAAGAGAAACAACGGAAATAGCCTACATATAACAAAGACATATTTGCGATGCATCCTATTCTTTATAGTTATGTCATGACACTGATAATGATGTGTTCTCGCTAGCTAGCGATAGGCTAGCCTATATCTATCTTCGTCGCGAGCTACCGATCTTTATCTACGCTAGATACATAGATAGATTTATGAATAAAACTCAACATGTATTTTTTGGCTCAATGTGATATTGGTAGAACAGCTACACATACCCTTTAAGGTTATGTTATACACTGAACAGGACGTGGTAGGCTTGGACCATTATTATTAGCTGCTACTCCATTGCTGCAATTTGAGTGAAATCGGGCGGAACAATTATTCACGAAATGGTTTCGTGTCGGTTGGGGAAATATGAAGTGTGGAACTCTAATAAACGGGCTGTGCACACGACTCGCTCCCGACCACGTAGCTTAAATGTTCTTGAATAAAAATACGTAGGTCTATCTAGTATGCATATGAGGAGCCTATTCAAAACATAATAGCCTATGATTTAAGTTGACTGTTCTAGGCTAAGTCTACTAGTTTAACTGTCGCCTTCCATTTCAAGAGAGATTATGTTAATGATGCTAGCGGCTAGCGGAGCAACGGTTTCGCTTGCAACAGATGAGACGGAGCGCAATTTCTTTTCTATTGAAGTAGCCTATACACGCCTTCATATTCTATTTTTGTTATGCTACAATAATGCCTGTTTCTCAAATGTTACAATAAATCTTTGATTGAGGAATATAACATGCATTTTGTGTTCTGTATATCATAAGCTATATTTAGCTTTTATGTTATCAATTAATCGACTATTGTTTGTTAAGGTTAATAACTATCGATTAAGGAAATTCCTTTAAATTTGCATCCCTAGTATTTATCAAACGGATTGTCCAAGACAATAAATGACCACTGAATCTAGAAATTGACGTAATTGCGTAAAACCAATGGTAGGATTGTATATTTATTTCATATTTAGTAGCAGATACTGATGGTAGAATGACATGGTATAATTACACAAGAATTTCACTTGCTTATTTTGCTCTTGAGTGAGAAGCATTTTTCACCACTGTACTGGTATACCTTCGGGCAATTGTATTCATCTTGTTGCTATGACGGAAGAAGTAAAAGGTTGCGAAAGAATATTTTTATGAATTCCCAGATGCTATTGTCCAATGTGTCACACATGCTTGGGTCAGTCTAGTTGCAGATGAGACTTGCTGGGGGTTGCTCATTAAATGGTTGAGCTACGCAACAATTAAAACCGTATTTGGCATAGTTGTCATGTATTGGGCACTAATAAAGCTAGAACACTGATTTTTTGGTTTTCACTCAGTTTGGTTGCAGGAGCAATGGATGTCTGAGTTACCGGCATCCTGGCCATTAGGGGTCTGCGTGAAGGGGTTAATATAAAGGGATGAAAACTTAAAGCCCCAGGGAACAAATATTTGTGATTGCCTTCTAATTAGGTTAATTTGGGTCTTGTGGACATACAATATGCATATAATTATATTGGAAATAATTACTTTCTGAATTCCAGAGATACTGGATACTTTTACCCTCGTTTTTGGATTGAAGTTGGGTGGTACTATAAGTGAGAATGGTGACGTCACTAATCCCAAACCAAACACAAGACTGATGTTGCTTGTACCTCCCACCAGCATTTGTCAAAACTAATGCATTAATGCCTTATTCAAACAAGGCCAGTGTGTTAGCTAGCCCTGTGGATTTAGCTACTACTTTCAGTAACGTTACGCGTATCACTAAAGTTAGCTAATAATGTCACATATGCCTTCTCATCGCTGCGCTGGCCGGTGCTGTACAGCGCAGCTGATTTTTTTTAACGCACAGAACTGAGGCAGAGCTTTAGTTGACAGGGTAACCAGCCAAATAATTCCATGGCATTCAACATGCGAGCTACCCAACGTCAACTAGCTAGGTAACTAGCAGCATACCTACGTCTTTATTGGAAGAAACAAATGTAATAACAAAGTTAAGAAGTGTGGTTTATTATTACATGAAAACTTAGTATGTTGAAACCCACCATTCAGTCACCGCCTGTGAAGCCAAACGCGGGTTATCTGGTTGTGGAATTTCTACACTCTCAAATTCAGTGTTGGTAGGTTTGTACATATGATTGTATAACACACTCAAGTTTGATATCATACATACGTTTTCACGATTATAAGCTTTGTTCCCTGAGGCTTTAAGTCATTTTCATTTTTTTCTTTTTTAATATCATTTTGAACACACAAGATACTTTATTTCATTTTCACATGATATAGAACTTCTTGTACAGGAATAAGAAAAATGCCATTGAACTATAATTAAATTTGACAGCAAAAAGAGAAATTTTGGCGTGAAACCTTTCTGAAAGCACAGTACATATGCAAAAATGTGACCATATAAACAAACACATTCACGCAAGAAACAGACACTCACTGCGATTTCTCTGCAGGCTGACATCGAGATGCCCGTCCCTTCAATCTGTTTCAGAGCATAGTCCTTATCATCCTTCCTGTGTAACAAAGAGTGAAAGCCATCACATGCATATACACTTACATACATGGCATATATATATATATATATATATTAGGGGTGGGACAATGCACCGATGCATCGATCCGAATGTGTAAATACAACTGCATCGATCTGTAAGATTCGAATCGATAAGCATCGATTAATATCGCATTTTAAATGAATGTGCACATGTATTAATTTATTCAAAAATTATTTAAAATATATATTTCTGAGACACGACTACTTTTAAAACTGTTTTGACCAGCTTCAATCCATGTTTCTGCTCCAACCCCCACGTAAGCGTGAGTTGAAAATAGGGACAGGCGGGAATCAAGCGACAATGAGACGGACAGATCTGAGCGAAATGGCTAGCTGCGTGCTCGCTGAGTGCGACAAAAGAGACAGAAACTTACAGGATTTGCGATGTTCCGAACAGAAAATCAGTGGTATGGAAGCATTTCGGGTTTAGAAAGAAGGAGGGTGTACTTGACAAAACCGCTGCAATATGCAAGATCTGCCAAGTAGAAATCAGATATACAGGCAACACCACAAACATGATAAACCATTTGAGCCGACGATACACAATTGACGTGAAGGACAGCAAGGGCGTTAGCAAGCTGGTTAAGCAAGCTAAACTCGGGAGTCATTGACACTTCCCCTGAGTTCCCTGGAGAAATGGCCAAACAGTTCTTTTTTTTGTATAATTGTTTTTATTAGTTTTTATACACATACCATGTCCAGACAGTTAATTGTAAAGTGCTTTCTGATATTTAAATTTAAACTATTTTCTATTCAAAATCAAGTAGACGTTAGAGACAAAAACTAAAATAGTAAGACTATTTCCAATGTCTTACGTTCAATTAATTATTACTACGTTAACTGTCCGATTCACAAAATTAATGTCGTGGAACCATACCATGCAGAAAATATTGGAGTGAAAAATGTATACCTGCTCTGTATGAAGAGGTGAAGAAAACTGTTCGACTGTCCTTGCAAAACGCTACGAGAGTAGCTTTAACTACGGATGGATGGGCATCTTGCTCCACCGAAGTTCTAGATCGTCCTAAGATTTAGGAAAGTACTATGCATGACACGAACCTATAGGCTATTTAATTTTTCTTGGCCCACTTTAGTAATTGTTATACATTTTGCCATTTTCATTTTGTAAATAAAGGAAATGTATTAGGGTACCATGTCTGACACTGTTTGAAAAACAATAACCTAAATAGGGCAACTTTAGAAAATACACTGTTAGTCATGTTTATTGCTGCATTATTTTCTGCAGACAGCTGCAAAATGAATGGCATGCCTTAACAATAAACATAATGCTGTGAACTTGGTTGAAGGTTCTAATTGAATATTTAATTACTGCTGAATGTATCGGTATCAAATCACATTAGCATACCTATTACTTTTTTTTTTAAGTATCTAAATTAATCGAACCGAATCTTATCGAATCGTGGTCAAACGTAAGATATTATGATGCATCGAACCTTTGCCTAAAGAATCGTAATCGAATCGAATCGTTATGGGATTGAATCGTCCCACCCCTAATATATATATATATATATATATATATATATACATACTGCTCAAAGAAATTAAGGGGACACTTAATCAACACAGTATAACACCAAGTCAATTAAACTTCTGGAATATCGATCTGTCCAGTTAGGAAGTGTAAACCATTGTGAATCAATTTCACCTGCTTTGGTGCAAATGAATGAGACAACAGATGGACAGGAGAGGCAACAGCAAGACAACCCCCAAAAAGTAAATGATTTTGCAGGTGGTGGCCACAGACCATTTCTCTCTCCTTATCCTTCCTGACTGATTTTTCTCTAGTTTTGCATTTTGCTAGTGCCCTTGTCACTACTGGTAGCATGAGGCGGTACCTGCAGCCCATTCAGGTTGCACAGGTAGTCCAGCTCCTCCAGGATGGCACATCCATACGTGCCGTCGCAAGAAGGTTAGCTGCGTCTCCCAGCACAGTCTCAACAACCCAGCGGCAGGACTGGTATCTGCTCCTTTGTGCGAGGAGGAACAGGAGGAACTGCCAGAGCCCTACAAAATGACCTCCAGCGGGCTACTCGTGTGCATGTTTCTGACCAAACTGTCAGAAACAGACTCCATGAGGGTGGCATGAGGGCCCAACGTCCTGTAGTGGGACCTGTGCTCACAGCCCAGCACCGTGCAGCATGACTGGCATTTGCTAGAGAACACCAGAATTGGCAGGTTCGCCATTGGCGCCCCGTTCTCTTCACAGATGAGAGCAGGTTCACACTGAGCACATGTGACAGACGTAAAAGAGTCTGGAGACGCCATGGTGAATGTTATGCTGCCTGCAACATCATCCAGCATGACCGGTTTAGTTTAATTGACTTGGTGTTATACTGTGATGATTAAGTGTTCCCTTCATTTTTTTGAGCAGTGCATAAATGCAAGAGTGCCAATAATTGTGGCCAACGTGGTTTTGTTAAAAATAATTATTTGTTGATGAGGGATTTTTTTTTCTCATAATAAATGAACGTCACTTAAAGGATTTTTCAGTGTGAGATAAAGCTAATTCACCAAACGGTTCATTTTTTATAACCCTTTTTACTCATCTTTACCAGGGGTACCAACAAATTTGAGCACGCCTGTATTGCCTTCTCAAAATGTTGGCATCGCTGTGTATGCGAGGGGAAAGCGAAACGAGGTGCCGTCTCCAAATTACGCGTCCAACAAGCGAAGAGCCGTCTGTATGGGAATGCCATTTAACATATCGTGCGACATAATTCAAATGCAATGGCATTCAGTGTTTCCCCACACATAGAGTTTACTTGGGCGGGCTGCCCAGGTATATTTGGCGACCCATTTTAGCATTTTTATTATTAATTTTTTTTATCCGTCCGAGAGAACAACGCCATCCGCGATCGATTAACTAGTGGACAATCTCCCCTCCCTCTAGAGTCCCTATATAGAGAGAGTAGCGACATAGAGGGTCCGGAAAAATCTAGTCACGTGATTGCGTGGAGCCATTTTGAGTCCATCGCAGACAGGATCAGGATTGGACGCATATCGGTCAAGCGTTTTAACTTTCCCGCTGTACGCAGCGTACTCATTCATGTTTTACATCGATTTTACGACAAAATGACAGGTTGTAGCGCCTGTGGGTGCACAAATAGAACGGAGAAGGGATTCAAGATGTATAGATTTCTATCAGATGCTAAAAGACGGAAAATCTGGGAGAACAGAGTCAGTCGTGTTGGATGGAAAGCAACTTCTTCGTCAGTTCTCTGCCAGGTTTTTCTATCTTTCTAATCAAAATTGCAATAAACTATACTCAGAAAGTTTCTTAGGAGAAACATATTATGCAGATTACTCCGTTCATTGGGGTGGAGGTGTAAACATAAAATATAAAAATAGAAACATTTAAATATAGTAATGGAAGAGGGGTAATGGAGTATTTCTCTTTTGTAAAAATTAAATGAGGTTTATTTAATATAAATATTGAATTTTTTATTTTTATTTTTTTAAGTACGTGTACATGCTTGTTTAATTTCAAAATGTAATTCTTTGTGTGCACCTGCCAATGTGGAGAGCCTCTCGACAGAATTGATCAATTATTTTAGGCAATCCCCAGGCATTGGCTGGTGTGTCTTTTTCTTTTTCATTGTTCTGTAATGTGGTTCTATTTTGTCATACCTTGACATTGTTCTGTATATATTTCTGATTTCATGCCTGGAAATTAAATAAATAAATAAATAAATAACATTGTATTGTACATGTACATGTATAAGCAGGGAGGTGAGAGTTCGAGTCTCGCTCTCGCCTCCCTGAAATTAAAATGAGGCTGAAATAAGCAGCACGTGTACCTGTCTAGTTCATTCCTTCTTTGTCATGGTTCTAAATGTCTGTGACTGTTAAATCACAACCAGCTCTGTGATTTTCTTTTTTATCATATGGCTCTTAGTTGTCATAAATCTTCTATTTTGTCATCTTCACATAATTTGTTCATTATCAACATGGAAAAGACCATTCCCATCTCTCATACATAGAGAACATAATGGAATACATGGTTCAATGCACTAGCGCCATACGGCGGCTCCGCACTGAATGGACTCAAAATGGCGTCAAATCGTTAGTTGTCGCTACTCTCTCTATATAGGGACTCTACCTCCCTCTACCCCTCCCGTACCCGTTCGTTCTGCAATCGCGAGAAGGGTCTACTATGGAACGCCAAATGGGTCATATGTCACCTGCCCACACACGCGTTTCCTTAACGTCGTACGCAGGGTGGGAAATTAACTTTCTGACCTACCAGCCACAGTTTTTATTTACTTATATATATTTTTTACATGATGCTTGAATAACGTTTCAGATACCTTACAGAAAATGCGTACTCATGTTTAGTAGCTGTAATAAAATAGTATAGGCTATTTATTAGGGTACATCATGTATTATGGGTCAAACAGTCAAACATTGTGTAAATTTATTACATACATTTCATATTATAGATTTTCTAAATATGGTTTTTAATATTTTTTATATGATTTACAAGCCTATCTAATACTATAGGCTACATTAGCTAACATTTGCTGTTTTTCTGAACGGACACAAATAACGTTAGAGCGAGCTGTCCGGAGCTGTCACTTTTACCTCAGAGTGTAGGTTATTAGTCTGTTTGTCCTGTTTTACTGCGCAATGCTGGTGGTCTTTCTAGAATTGCTTTAGCTACGGTAAATCGAATGCAAATTTATGCCCGCAAACCGCCTCGGTATTAAAAAAAATATTTAAAAAAACATTTAATAACATTGAGATTTAAAAAAGGTATCAATCGCGACGGTATTATGATTATATAGAGCTAGTCAGTGATGCAGTCACTTCACCAACCAACAAAAACAACACAACGAGACCAAGGTTTTGCCAAATCAACGCTAGGCTAGGCTTTGTGAATAGATTTTAAGATGAAACTTTTAAATAGGAACTTTTTGTGCCACATAGAACTCGTAATGCTCAAATCTCCCCGCATTTGGCCCGGGTCATACGGCGTTCCATAAGGACCAAATCGGCTAGTTTAGCGTCCGCATTAAGACGTCAAATTTGTTAGTCTATTTTGAACGTCTACGTCCAAAAACGACAGAAAATACCCTGTTAACACGTCCATTTTGAACGTGTTAAGGCGTTTAAAATTGGGTGCTACCACTTCATCAGTTTCTGAGGGGAAACCCTACATACAATCATTGCAAGAGAGAAAACAATTCCCCACTCAACCTACCTTGTATGAATTGAGGTTAATAAATAATATTGATTTAATTGATTTACGGTGACATTATTAACATCTGCATTTTTTGTAGGCTACTGGTTACTTATTGAGAAAAACTGTAGCTTGTATACAATATCATACTTGACATATTCATCTAATGTGGTGTTTTCGCCTAAGCGCCCACTAGATGGCAGTATTAGAGCATAAATGGAAACCTGTTGAATTTTGAGTAGCTAAATTGGGGTGAAAATAAATAATTTGGTGTTCTGCAAGCCATTGATTTCGATGTAAACTGGTTAAGATCCTTTCCGATTAATGGTGAAATGTTTAGTGCAGCCAAGGGGTATTTTTAATGTAATGGTGGTGTGAATTATATTTTACATTGACTATTATGTAAAAAAAATTATTTGAATTTAACTTTTGTCCTTTCATGAACAGACTGTAGATTAGGAATGACAGTTTTCCTGTTTAAAACACCACATTTGTGTTTAGAAAAAAATTCTTATATAATTCAGACTGGATGAAAACACACATATGGTCTGTTTTTCACCTTCTGAATAGGAATAAGAACCTGTAGAGGATGTAGAGTATAGTGGCTATCTGAGCATGTGAGCGGAGCGGAGTTGGAGTGGAGCAGGGAGCAGAGTGCCACTAATTTAACCTGAGCGAGGAGCGCACTTGAACCATTGACATATATAAGAACAGATACTTGAACTTGAACAGATATGACTCAAACCCACTCAAGCTCACTCAAATTCGCTCCGTGCCGCTCACGATGTTGCATTAGCAGCACCCTTGCCCAGATAGCTAGATACATCTGGAATTTTCCTTGGTATTTGGTATTAAATGTTCAAATCCCCACTTTAACCACCTGTTGTGATTTTATTAATTAAAGCAGGCTATTATTGGATAAAGTTTCACTGTCGCCATTATTCCTTCCTTTCCCATGTCCTAAATGCATAAGGGTGATAACCTAGTTAGCCTGCTATTTTTCTGTTTTCCTTCAGTAATTGTCCCTATAGTTAGGCTATAACACAGTTTTTTTATTTAGACAACATGTGCATTACACACACATTTGAGTATTTTTGTTGTATTCCTTGTTATTTAAATCTAAAATAGAAACTTTCCATAATTTGTGGATAATAATCCCTTTGGACTTCCTACTTTTACTGGAGTCATTTTTAGCTGTGGTAATTAGGTCGTCCAATATTTCTGCAATAGACTATACCCACGCATGCAGATACTTTGGCATATGGTCGCAGCTTATCACTTGCTAACATGCTTGTTTTTTTTTGTTTTTTTTAATGTTCATAATGACTCCAAGGAAAAACTTCACATTAATCTACCACATATCAGCACACAGTAAACTGGAATGTGCATTTTCCATGCCCTAAGTGACATGGATATATACAACATAGCCTATATTATGTACAATAACATGAAAATAAAATAGTATTCCACCATCTGCAAAATGCTGCCAAATGTTCTTCAATGAAAATCGGTAGCCTACATCACACATAAAATTAGCGATTGCACTACAGTATGTGGCATGACTCAAAATGTCAAAAAACTAACGTACATATGTAGCCAGCGAGACCAACTGCATTTTAGAAGCAGTACTACTTACAAATCGGGAAGGGAAAACTCCAATCGGGCAATGCGTTATCTGTAGAGCTCGTGTAATACTAAACAGGTAAAACGAAAACTGCCGTTACACTGGGTTGTAATAAATTTTTCAAAGTACCCAATAAGACAGTCATTGAATATACCGTTGCTAAGGTTAAAATGTACTCTATTGGTTAAAAGAGCTGACAATTAAACCAGAATGAAATGTAATGAATGAGACAGGCTTGCAGGGTATGGGGGTATTACGAGTTGAAATTTCAGATAGTGTAATTTATTAACGTTACAATCTAGTGATCTGATCGTCACCTTCGTCCCTCTACTGAACTTTTCTCAATAGCTGGGTTTAATTTATTCTGCACCTTTTAGTAGGAATAATCTGCAGAAAAATCTTCAACTTGACAAACTAAATTCAATTAATATGCTAAATAAATATGTTATTCATGACTCATGTGACTGAAGTATACTCCTTCTTTTAGCCCCTGCTCTGCTCATAAATTTAGGTTATTTTACTGTATCGTTACCTATATGACACTTGTAACTTCATTGTCAAATGCCTTGTTGAGAAACTTGTGTTTTACATCAGGTCCCTCTTGTAAAAGACATTTTGATCTCAATGGGTTATTCCTGGTTAAATTATTATTATACAAATATTTTTTTATTTTTTTATTTTTTATTATTTATTTATTTTTAAAAATCAGTGGAGCCATCCACAGCGACAGGCAGAACATACTGTCAAATTAGATGAGCAAAGCATCATCAGCCCTTGACCAGTGCCTTCAAAATAAAAAGTAAAGATATTCACACCTCCACTACACAAATCTTTGCTGACTTGGGAGTCCTTATTATGTAATTTCATTTTAATTGAAATTTTCTGTTTCTCAGTCATGTGATGATAAACCAATGGGAAAACTGAAGCAAGATTTGAGGTGAAAAAAACTTGAAAAAACTTAAGCATTCACGTGTTAGACTAACCTTATCCACCACTATACACTATAACATAGGCTATAAAAACCTTGTTGAAATTCTGGACGACCTTGTTTGTAGGCTTTCCAAAAAGGGCCCCTGTCTCCTGAATGGGTGGTCATTCTGGTTAATCAAACCAACACTCTCTATAGGTTAACATGTATTAAGAAATTGTTCAAATCTAAAAGGGTGAGGTCAGAAAGTGATTGATTTCTGACAGAATGCCCCATACAATTTTCTTTTTGAAAAAGAACCAACTTCCAAACACAAACTCAGCAATAACCAAGTATCTAACATATGAAGAATACAAAACATCTAACCAATCTAAACAATTAAGAAATTAGATTTGAAAAAAAATACAATGCACAGGTAACTATAATATGAGCCACACTTTATCTTCATTGTATTAGCTAGATAACATTAATAATCCAACTTCTACCTCAGCTAATGGTATTAAGTAAGTTAAGGTAAATTAACAAACGTTTGCTTGCCTGTTCAAGGTAAGCAAAAAACGCTTTAGCAGTTATGTACACATTCTATCTAGGACCAGTTATATGCACTCCTTACTGCCCAAACATACCATGCCATGCACATATTATCTACACCTAGTGTTGCATATCCTCCATATTCTATATATCAAATTATTTTTTTGAAATAAAATTTAAAATTTATCAAGACCCAAATACTTAACACCTCAATCTACATCCACTCCTATTTCTGCCTTGTTTAGTCCACCATCTGTGTGTGTGTGTGTGTGTGTGTGTGTGTGTCCTGTGGCAGTTATACTGAGCAAGAAGTGGGTACACCTATTCACAGCAAGTCCTGTCACATGCAGGTACACTCTCATCATGTAGAGTGGCCCAGTACGGCACAATGCAATCCAGAACTCAGTCAATAACAACCACCATCACCACCACATATAGCCTACATCTTCCTGAAATGGCTCAACAGAACAGCCTGAAAGTTCTTCATGCCAGTGATTCCCAAACTTAGTCCTGGAGACCCACTGTGTATGTGGTAGCTGTTACACCCAATCTCTTGATCAATTAAGATTGTTGGAAATGTATCGCCTACTATAATTTCCCCTTAAAACTTAATTTAACATAATGCAGGCTTTTGCTCGCCATTTGCTTTGTTTTTGAACCTTTTCATTTTCCACAAATGGTTTAGTTTAAGTGACCAGGGTCTGTATTCACAAAACATATTAAGGCTAAAAGTAGCTCCCAACTTGCTGATTTAGGAGAAACTCTTAAAAATAATGGGCGTGTCAGTCCTAATTTTAGGACTCCTAAATTTTTGGTCTGAGTATTTCACAAAGCGTTTTAGCGCTAAAACCAGCTTCTAAATCTGTGAAAAGTTAGGGGTAGTCAAGGACTCCTAAATCACTAAGACCAAATCACAAACAATCCGAAAATGGCTGCTACCGGCAATCCGCCTCGTAATCGCATCAACGTTTTAGATGCATTTAATGATACTGAGCTTTTAAAAAGGTATCGCCTTAATCGCAAGGGTATTATGATAATAGTAGAGCTAGTCAGGGATGCAGTCACTTCACCAACAGAGACAACCCAATAACACCGGAGATCAAGGTTCTGACAACTCTACGCTACTTGGCCACAGGGAAAATGCAGCGCAGACAAACTAGGTAGATCTCAGTCATCTGTCAGTAGAATATTACATCAAACAATAAATGCCCTCTCCATGACCCCACATCGTCCCGACAATTCATACGGTTTCCTCTTGATGTTCGCCAACTACAAAGAAACAAAGCCCACTTCATGGCCATAGCTGGTGCTATAGATGGTGCTATATATGGGACACATGTCCAAATTATTGCACCATCACAAGATGAACACACATTTGTCAACAGAAAAAAAAAATCATAGCATCAACACACAGGTGGTTTTTGATGCCAACTACAATATTCTTGACACTTTTGCCAAGTGGCCAGGAGCAACACATGACTCCTGGATCCTACAGGAGAGTGGCCTGAGACTGCTGTTTGAGAGGCATCATGTCCCAGCTGGATGTCACTTGGTGGGGGACAGTGGCTGTCCCTGCAGGACGTGGCTCCTCACGCCTTACATACACCCACAACTGGGACCTCAGTTCAATTACAACAAGTGAGCTCACAAAATGTTTGCTTTCCTTTTCAAATTATATTGGTCACACAAACACCTTAATTGTGAATAAACATATAGGATAAAAAATTGTTATTTGAATATGGCAACAGGATACCTCTTTCTACAGTATTTCTATGATGAAATCACTGACAGAGACCCATCCCCTATCAACCAATCACTGCGGGCATAGTAAGTAAGCTTGTTCATGAAACATGACATCATCCATAGCAACGAGGTCAACCCCACCCTTTCTCTTAGCTAAAGATTTCTCCCCATTTCTTAGTAAAAGTTGGTCTCAGCAAGCTTTGTGAATAGGTTTTAAGAGGAAACTCTTAGCTAGAAACTTTTACTGCTATTTGGGAGACCTCTTAGCGGTACGATAAAATGTTTTGTGAATACGGGCCCAAGTGTCCACTCATTCAGCAAAAAGGGCCCAACTGATGTCTCCTCCAAATCTATAATTGATTTAATTAATGTAAAGTCTTTTAAAAGGAACCATCCCTCCTATAGCGCACTGCAGAGAATGAAAGCATAAGTTGAGTAGACCGATTCAATGTCCTGGGATGTGACTATGAAACATGTATTCATAGTGTGCAAAACTAGTTCTGACTAGTTCTGGCCTTAGTGTGACCAGTTGATATTAAGTGTCGAATGTATAACAATTAACAGCTTGTTGCAATTCAGAGCAATAATGGTTGGAATGAAAACCAGCATAACAACCCAGTCCCCAGGTCCGAATTTGGGAACCACTGATTGCTTGACAACAGGCAGGCGTCTGAGTTTTACGCCATTATTTTGTGATTATTTGGTCACACCGTTTTGATTAAACCCCTTTCCTGCTACAGCTCGGTCTTGGCAGCAACAGCATCGCAGTTTGCCCCGAGAAACCACCACAGCGTCCCGAGACCGCGGCTTTATGTGAATAAATGTGAAGCGAGCTCAAGCCTGGCCCAAGGTAGGCTACTTTCCTTCCCTCAGTGACTAATGGAAGGCAACTGCTGCCTCCAAGGCTGCAAACAGTAGCGAGGCATTTCGCTTGTACATGGAGGGTCTTTGTTTTGTTCAGTTAAATAGCAGTACTTGTGCGCAGATGGTGTGTGTTTCACAATGGTATGTATTTTTCCACATAACTTTAAAGTGTTTCGAGGTGGCGGCTGCCTTGGAGTCACTGAGGGAAGGAAAGTACCTTGGGCTCAAAGCCTGCTTCTACACGGAACTCAGCTGCCATCACGCAGCAGCTAGACTGATCTCAACGACACAGGCAGCTTTGTCATGCTTTTCAACAGCAGAGCCACATTACTGGGACACGGCGTTTAATGGCGTGTATAACTCCCATCGAATCATGACCTGTTGTCGTGATACTGTGCTCTGTCTGTGAACGTTAGTTACCTCCGAAAATACAAGGTTGAAAGAATGCGGTCATATGGGACGTGGAGATGTAACTTGGCTTCTTTAGTTTTATCTCAGAGATCATATGAGGTTTCGAAGGCCGTAGCTAGCTCGCTTTGAACTCACCCGTCTTTTCTCTTGGCTTTGTACACATGACCGTAGGTCCCTCTCCCAACTTTGCAGCCCTCATATTCAAACAAGTCTTCCACCCGTTCCCTCTCTCCAGTCAGCTTCACTTTGAAATCATAGTCCATTTTCACTGTTGTTTATATATATATATTATTTTTTTTAAAGCTCCGCTTAGGAGGACACTAGACAGCCCAGCGTCAGTGCTCTGTGATGCCGGCCTTCGCGTCGCTTCCACTTCAGCCAAGATTCCACATTTAACTCCGTAGTCAGTTGGTGTCGGACAGATGCACAGTTTTTTGTAGTCAGCAAGAGACCGGGAGAGAACTAGGTGTCTTCCCTCTTTCACCCGTGTACCCCCACTACTGCGCCTCACTCCTTCTCTCTACCGGTGTCTCACTCGAGAGAGATGAGCATCTGCGCACGGCAGTGTCGTAAACCGTCGCGAAACTAGTCGACAGTAATCAGTGGACAAGGACCGTGTCCGAATACGACCCCTATAGCCTGGGTTCTTCTTCTTCTTCGTCGTCGTCTTCTTCTTCTTCTTCTTCTTATTTATTTTATGGCGGTTTGAATCCAACTTTAGGAGCTTTACCGCCACCTACCGGACTGGAGTATGGACCAGGGACCCAACCCACTCCCAAAACAAACTCTAACAGCTGACTACCCACTAATCCTAAACCAAACAAAACAAACATCCTCCAAAACAAATTAAACCACCCAACTACCACCAAGAATACAAACAAAAGGAAAATAAACTCTTACAGTAAATAAATTAAATTAAATTAAAAAACAAACAAAATCCTCTAAACCCTTTTATACAACCCCGTTTCCCTCAAAAATCTAAATAGGTGCCTATATCCCCCATCCCCAGATTGTCTATCTACAAACCCCATCTCGAACTCCACCCCATTCTCCCTCATTCGTGCTACCATCCTCCCCCTCTCCCTCCCATACCTCCCGCACTCCATCAGCACATGCTCCACCGTCTCCTCCTCCTTACAATACCCGCACCGCCCATCTGGATGTTTTTTTATTATCCTTAAAACCCCATTCAAACATGCATGCCCCACCCGAAGCCTTGTTATTATCGTTTCCTCCCTTCTACACCTCCCCCCATGCCTGATCCTACCCACTGTCTTCTGAACCCTATACAAATGCCTGCCTCTGCCCTCCCGGTCCCATCCCTCCTGCCACTTTCGTTTAACCCTCTCCTTAATTATTGTATTTGCCTCCGCCCTACCCATCTTCACACCCACCTCAACATCGGCCTTCCCAACCGCCCTCCTAGCCAAAGCATCAGCCATCTCGTTGCCCTCTATCCACATGTGTGTCGGCACCCACACAAACCTAATCACCAACCCCATCCTTTTCAACCTATACAAAGCCTGTAACACCTCCCAAATCAGATCCGGCCTACATTTAGAGCTGAATCCCTTCAAACTTTCCAACACTGCACTGGAGTCCGAACACACAACTACCCTCTCTGGTCTCACCTCCTCCACCCACTGCAGTGCTAAAATAATTGCAACCATTTCTCCCGTGTATACCGACAGCTGATCATCCACTCTCCTCCCCACCGCCACCCCAAACTCCGGCACCGCAAAGGCACACCCCACCCTCTCCGTCACCGGATCCTTCGACCCATCAGTATATACTTGTATATGTCCATAAAAACACTTCTTTATATACTCACCTACCTGTTCCTGTCGAGACGCCCACCCCCTTCAACAGCTCCAGATCCACATCCGGCTGCGGCAACAACCACGGCGGTACCGCCGGAAACACCACCGTTTGACTGTACTCCCTTCCCCCTAATCCCATCTCCCTAGCCTGACTATCCCCCACCCAAGCAAAACTATTGATCCTCCTCCTACCCTGCTCCCAGCATTCCCCCAAAATACCCTTCGTCGGGTGATTCTCCCCATGCCCCCTCAAAGCCACCCAATAGCTCATCGCCAGCTGAGCCCTCCTCAACCGCAAAGGCATTTCACCCACCTCTACCTGTAGAGCCGCCACAGGAGTGGTGCTAAACGCCCCACAGCAAATCCTCAATGCCCTTGCCTGCACCACATCCAGCCTCCCAAACACAGTGGCAGACGCAGATCCATATGCTATGCTCCCGTAATCCATCACCGATTTTATTAACCCCACATACACCGCCCTTAACGCCGACCTATCCGCTCCCCATTCCATCCCCGCTAAACACCTCATTACATTTATTACTTTTTTACATTTATTAACCACTGCCTCCACATGCACCGCCCAAGTGAGTCTAGAATCAAACCATACCCCCAGAAACCTAAAGGACCCCACTCTTCCCAATTCACTCCCATACAATTTCAACCCGACCCCCCGACCCACCTTCCTCCTCGTAAAAAAAAGTGACTGAGTCTTCTCCACCGAAAACCTGAATTCCCATTTTAATGACCATTCCTCTACCCCGTCTATTGCTTCCTGAACCCTCTTAACTGTATGTCTCATATTTCTCCCCCTCTTCCACAGAGCCCCGTCATCTGCAAATAGAGACCTCCCAATATCTGGTCGGATTCCGGAGAATACATCATCTATCATGACCGAAAACAGTAGAGGACTTATCACACTCCCCTGAGGTGTACCATTTCTATAGCCTGGGTGCTTCTTTTTCTTCTTTTTGTTGTTTTACGGCAGTTGGCATCAATCTTCATGGTGCATTACCGCCACCTTTTGCTCCAGAGTGTGGATCAGAGACTAATTTCCCTTATTTCTTTAAAAAAAAAAATCGATATATTTTTTCTAACTTAACCTCTTTAAACCCTTTATTTATTCATATATCCTCTTAAATAAATCAGTTTCCCTTAAGAATTTGAACAATGCCCTGGAATATTCCACTTTGTCCTTACCCAATAATTATTTTAATGTAATTTCTTGCCTTCCGATGTCCCGCAATGTAGCCCTCATCACTTCTCTTTGAGTCTCATATCCCTTACATTCCATTAGTATGTGTTCTACAGACTCTTCTGTTTGGCATATATCGCATAGCCCTGTTGGATGTTTTGCTACAAGTTTTAGTGTTTTATTTAATCCACTATGCCCCAGCCTTAATCTGGTCGTTACTACTTCTTCTCTTCTGTACCCCTTAAAGTTACTTTTTTCCTTGGCATTTCTTTGAATATTAAATAAATGTCTCCCCTTCTGCCTTCCCTCCCATTTCTCTTGCCATATTTGATTAGCTTTTTCCCATATTATCCTTTTGGTTTCGGATTTACTAATCTTAACTTCTATATCTATTTCTTCTTTTTTTAATGCTTGCTTTGCCAAAGCATCTGCTCTTTCATTCTCATTTAGTCCAACATGAGCTGGAACCCACATGCATTTTACTTTACTACCTTGCCTAGAGATTCTAGTTAGCGTGTTAATGTCTTCATATAATATATCTTGCCAACTGCTAGATTTAAAAGATCTTAAACTTGAAAGCACTGAATGTGAGTCTGAACAAATCAAAGCTTTGCTTGCTTTAGTTTCTTCCACTCATTGCATTGCCTTCAAAATAGCCAGCACTTCTACAGTGTAAACACTTAGTTTGTCAGATGTCTGTTAACTGATCATTATTCTTTTTTCTGGAACTGCACTCCAAATCCAGTTTTCCCATTATCAGGGTTCTTAGCTCCATCCGTAAATAACTGTTGGCATTCACTATACTGTACTTCTACATAATTATAGTAAGTATGTACCAGATCTAATTTTAAATCTAATATATGTTCATCTATATTAGGCTGTTTAAACATCCACAGTGCTACCATAGGGATTACTACAGTTGGGCTTGGTTCCATTTCAAATACTCCCATTTCTTGTGCAATCTCATTGCCGATCCTTCCAAAATGATCCCTCTTACATTTTTCAATATCCCAGTTTTTTCTTAATACTTCTTTGGTGGGGTGAGATTCATTGTGGCCTTTCAAATTAACCCAGTAGTTTGCCATCAGTTGCTTCCTTCTTATACTCAATGGCATTTCTCCCATTTCTACCTGGAGGGCGGCTACTGGAGATGTTTTAATTACACCACAACAAATTCTCATTGCCCGAGCTTGAATGATATCCAGCTTTCGTAAGAGTGACTTAGCTGCAGGTCCATACGCCATACTACCATAATCGAATACTGATCTTATTAATGCCACATGCATTGTCTTCATGGTTGACCTACTTGCTCCCCACTCCCTACCTGTAAGACACTTCATCACATTTATGACATTTTTACATTTGTCCTCCATTTTGTTTATATGTTCAGACCATGTTAATTGGTAATCAAAATTAATTCCTAAAAACTTAAACACCCCCCACTCTCTCTAACTCTCTCCCATACAACCTTAATTTTATATTTCCTTCTTTTCTTTTTCTTGTGAAGAAAACAGTTTGGGTTTTCTCAATTGATAACCTAAATCCCCATTCATATGCCCACTGCTCCACCTCATCAATTGCTTCTTGTACCTTCCTGGTAGTGTATTCTATATTTCTCCCTTTTCCACAATGCTCCATCATCTGCCAACAGCGAGCTCCCTATACCTACTGATATTTTACTAAAAATATAATTGATCATTATTGAAAATAAAAATGGGCTTATCACACTACCTTGGGGTGTTCTATTTTGTACTTCAAACTGGTTTGATATTTTCGTTGCAAATTTTGACTTGTATCGTTCTTCCAACCAGAAAGTCTTTGATCCAATTAAACACTTTTCCACCAACCCCCATTATATGCAGTTTTATCATTAGTTCTTCCTTCCACATCATATCATAGGCCTTTTCTATATCAAAGAATACTGCTATTACAGTTTCTTGGTTTTCATGTGCTTTCCTTACCTCAGTCTCTAATCTCATTATTGCATCCATTGTATTTCTTCCTTTCTTGAAGCCACTCTGGGAGTTTGCTATCATATCTCTACTCTCAAGATAATGCGTTAATCTTTCTGTAATAATTTTTTCCATGATCTTGCATACATTTGACGTGAATGCTATTGGCCTATAGCTAGTGGGTTTCATTTTGTCGCGATTCTAGTTGTCATGTCACGTTTTATTTTATTTTTTTGTCCGAGTTAGATTTCTTGTTAATGTCACGTATTGTGTTTAGTCTTGTCACGCCACGTTTTATGTTTTATTCTTGTTATGTTTCATTTTTATGTCATGTCACGTTTCATGTTTGATTATTGTTACGATTTATTTTCTAGTCTTGTTATGTCACGTTTTATATTTGATTCATGTTACGTTTCCCGTTCATTGTTTAGCATACACATTTCCGTGTTTTTCCGCAGCCTTGCGTTCATGCTGTTTCTCCATCTATCTTGCTGTCGATCACGCTTCCCTAATTGTTTCATTCTCCCGTGTCTAGTTTACTAATTGTGGTATTGTCTTACATGCCTTATCATTCCAGTAGGTGGCAGTAGACTGTACATGTTTATGTGCGCATGCCCTGAAGAAGGAGTTGAGAGTAAAGTTGAAACTACACTGCGTTGTCCGTCTGCTCTTTCATGCTAACGTTACTATACAACATATTGGCGACAAGGACGGGATAATAATGGCCCTACTCGGTATTTCGCCACCTCCGGCATTTTTACACAGCCCGGGTGTGCCTACAGTCCACTTTGATACGTGGATTCGTATGTTTGATAACTACGTGATGGCTCTTGCTCACAAGATGGAAGACAAGAGGAAGCGCGCCCTGCTAATTCACACAATCGGTGCGGAGGCACAACGCATTTTTTACACACTGCCAGTGGATAGTGATTCCTATGCAGATGCTTTGAAAGCATTGAAAACTTATTTTGTCCCGAAGTTAAATGTCGTGGCAGAGAGAAATAAGTTTCGACAGAGATCCCAGCGGACTGGTGAGTTTACTGCTGAGTTTGCTGCTGCCCTGCGTGAACTTGTTGCTACATGCGAGTTTGGCGCTTTTGCTGACGATATGATGAGAGACCAGATTGTTGAAAAGACGAACAATTCTAGGATTAGAGAACGTCTGCTGCTTGAGAGCAATCTGACTCTGGAGAAAGCCATTACAATTTCAAGCCAGATAGAACAGGCAGTAGCTGGGGCTAAAGCGATAACCACTACACACCATGGAGCGTCAGCAGAAGTTGGCATGGTTCGTGGCGGGTCTACGTCCCGAGGCGGAAAACACAGACGTCAACAAAAGCATTCATCCTCCGCTTCCCGCCCTCCTTCCAACGCGGCTGCTGCTGGTAAGAGCTGCTACCGGTGTGGTTCCACAAACCACCTAGCAAATGACCCCAAGTGCCCAGCTAAATCAGCCATTTGTAGACAATGCAATAAGAATGGACATTATGCCAAAGTCTGTAAAAGCAAGTCTGTGCACCAAAATGTGGGGGAAGTGTCCACTACTTCTACTGAGAGTGTTGACACTGTTACAGTGCTACACATTGATGAGAATGACGTGACACGGTGCAATAGGCTGATGTGCTGTGTCTCCCTGGAGGCGTCCAGCGGCCCTACAATTACTGCTGATTTGATAGTAGATACTGGATCCGGGGTTTCCATCCTCCCTGAGCACATATACAGAAATCACTTCAGTCATGTGACCCTCTCAAAGCCCGAAAAAAGGCTCACCACTTACACACAGAAACCCATACAGGTGCTTGGTTGCATGGAGCTGAATGTGACCTACGAGACAAACAGTGCGTCTACACACATTCATGTGGTGCCAGCAGGAACGGCCATATTGGGCATGGACCTTTTCAATGCGCTACGGCTACAGATTTCAGATGGTAAAGTGACTGTTAGTAAAACACCACCTGTTACATACCCTACTGTTCCCGTACACTACACTGCTGTTAACATGGAGCCAACTGTCAATGCAGAGAGTACTGGGACAGTTAAAGGCTTCGTCCACAAAGTCAAGGTGAGACCTGACGTGCAGCCTGTGCAGATGAAGTTACGCCGTCTGCCTTTCTCCGTGCGTGACCAAGTTTCAGAAGAGCTGCAGAGATTAGAGAAGGATGGCGTGATTGAGCGCATCGACTCCTCACCGTGGGTTTCGCCTATTGTGGTGGTGAAACGGAAGTCAGGCCGGCTCAGGATATGTGCAGATCTCCGTGAGCCTAACAAGGCGGTGGTCATCGATAGCCACCCCTTGCCACACATTGAGGAGGTGTTCCATGAGCTGCGAGGAGCACAGATTTATTCGTCCATCGATTTACAAAATGCATATTACCAGGTCCCACTCCACCCTGAGAGCAGAGACCTTACCAGCTTTATTACATTACATTACATTACATTATAGGCATTTAGCAGACGCTCTTATCCAGAGCGACTTACATACTTCTTATTACATTTATCCATTCATACAGCTGGATATATACTGAAGCAATTCAGGTTAAGTACCTTGCTCAAGGGTACAACGGCAGTGTCCTACCTGGGAATCGAACCTGCAACCTTTCAGTTACAAGTCCAGTTCCTTAACCATTATACTACACTGCCGCCCTATCACACATGATGGACTTTTCCGTTTCACAAAGGTTCCATTCGGTCTCGCCTCAGCTCCAAGTGCGTTTCAGCGCATGATGTCACAGATCCTGTCAGGCCTGGATGGCGTACAGTGTTACTTAGATGACATCGTGGTGTTTGCCGACACCCCGGAGCTACACGAGACAAGGCTGAAGGCCGTGCTGCACCGCCTGAACTGCAGTGGCCTGAAGCTAAATATGGAGAAGTGCCGTTTCAGACAAACCGAACTGTTCTACTTGGGGCACGTCGTGTCTGCCTCAGGTATCCGCCCCAACCCAGATCATGTCATTGCTATCGAGAAGGCCCCTGCCCCTGAGGATGCTACCGCCCTCCAATCCTTCCTGGGCCTTACGGGGTGGTATTCTAAGTTCATTCCCGGCTACGCGTCTGTGGTGGAGCCCCTCCGTGCTCTCCTGAGAGGGGACGCTCAGTTTCAGTGGACTGATGCTGCACAACAAGCTTTCACCAGACTCAAAGAACTGATTGCTACAAGCCCAGCGCTCGCGCTGTTCGACCCCACTCTCCCAACACTAGTCACTACAGATGCCTGTGACTACGGCATAGGCGCCGTGCTCACCCAAATGCACGGGGACACTGAATTGACTGTTGCCTTTGCGTCCAGAGCCCTTACTTCCAGTGAACGAAATTACTCGATCATCGAAAAAGAAGCTCTCGCCTGTGTGTGGGCGGCTGAGCGGTGGCGCACATACCTGTGGGGTAGACACTTTACCCTGCGCACAGATCACAGCCCGCTTACAACTCTCCTATCTACGAAAGGTTTCGGGAGAGCAGGAATGAGGATAGCGAGGTGGTCTGCCCGCCTCATGTGGTTCAACTACAGTGTGGAATACAAACCAGGCCGTGACAATGTTGTGGCGGACTGTCTGTCACGCTTGCCCCTGCCTGTCTTTGACCAACTGGAGTTGGAGGAGGACACTATAGCGCTAGTGACTGTTGATGATACCTCTCTTACAGCTGACCAGTTACGCACTGCCTACACAGACTGCCCTGTTTTGCAGCAGGTCACCAAGCACGTTCGCCAGCGGTGGCCACGCACTCCTAAGGGCCTGGACCCGGTCCTGTTACCCTATTATCGTGTACGCACTGAGTTGGCTGAGCTGGATGGCTACCTGATACGTGGCACTCACCGTGTTGTGATTCCCCCGGCTCTTCAGTCACAACTCATACACCTGGCTCACAATACTCACCAAGGCATCGTCAGGACCAAACAGAGGCTGAGAGACCTCTACTGGTGGCCTGGAATGGACTCTGATGTTGAAACCGCCATCAAGTCGTGTGCTACCTGCTCTCAGCATGACAAAACAGCCAAAACACGAGCTGCTCCCCTGCAACCTGTTGCCCTTCCCAATGCCGCCTGGGAAAAACTCGCTATGGATATAGTGGGTCCATTTCACTCTGCTTCCCCTGACTGCCGATTTGCTATCACATTAGTGGACTATTACAGCAAGTGGCCAGAAGTGGCCTTCACATCAGATGTGACATCTGCTACTGTTATAGCCTTCCTGTCCACCGTTTTCAGCCGTGAGGGCAACCCCCTCGAACTAGTCACTGACAACGGCTCCTCCTTTGTATCTGCTGAGTTTGAGGATTACTTGGCAGCCCAGGGTATTATACATTGCCGCAGCTCCATCTACTACCCTCAGAGTAATGGAGAGGTTGAGAGGTGGAACAGAGTGGTCAAAGACTGTCTCCAAACAGCTGACATCGAGGGTAAACCCTGGAAGCCCTTTGTCACTGATTTCCTTCTGACGTACCGTGCCACTCCCCATGCAGTAACCCAAATATCTCCTGCTGAGCTTCTGCATGGTCGTCCTTTCCGCACCAACCTGAACATCAAAGGTCTCCCGCCCCCTCCTGCCTCTACTCGGCGTGACACCTTGAGACACACCGTGGCGCTGAAGCAAGCCAAAGTGAAGAAATACACCGATGAGCGTCGAGGTGCACGGTCTCCTACATTCCAGTGTGGATCGTATGTGCGGGTTAGGAAGCCTGGGATCACAAAGAAAGGGCACTTCAAGTTCACACAGCCCTTCCAGGTGGTGGCTCAGAGAGGCCCTGCAACCTACGAACTGTCTGACGGTAGGGTGTGGAATGCCATGCACCTGTCACCTGCGTCTGTCCCAGCCCCTGCTGCACACTCACAGCCCGTGGTCCAGCCAGAGGATGTTTACATGCCCCCTCCTGCTGCCCCGCCTCCTCGGGCATCTCCCGTTCCCCAGCGAGGCCGCAGGCAGATTCACCCTCCTGCTTGGCTGGAGGACTATGTGCCCTAAGCTTTTCAGAGGGGCAGATTGTGTGTGTGATGGACTGTTATGGACTGTTACACTTCACCTGTTTTCACCATAAAAATGGACTGTCGCACTTCCATGTTTGCTTTCTATCAGCAACAAAAGAAAAACAAATATACTGTTTTGTATAAGGTGAATTTGAAAAGGACACCTGTCTTGTTTGCTTGTTGGTAAATAATAGCCTACCGTTCATGTGTTATTACGAAGTAATCTATGGCAAATGCACTGACTTTCTGATAAGATGTTTTAGTTACACAGTGGTAACTGCACTTTAAGTTTAAATTGATATGCACCATTTCTGGCATATTTAAAATGCTATATAGGCTCATTTCAGTTACTAATGTTTGACAAGTCAGAGTTGTTGACTTTAAGTGTTCATTCAAAACATGGTTTATTGCAGGAATGTTATTCTTAAAAAAGAGGGATATGTGGTATTGTCTTACATGCCTTATCATTCCAGTAGGTGGCAGTAGACTGTACATGTTTATGTGCGCATGCCCTGAAGAAGGAGTTGAGAGTAAAGTTGAAACTACACTGCGTTGTCCGTCTGCTCTTTCATGCTAACGTTACTATACAACACTAATCTACTAACGTTAGATCAGGATTGGGTAATACGAACTCTCTAACCATGTGTTCATGTTTACCTGACATTTCTCGTGCATGTCATTTACTCATTTACTAACTCGAGGTCAGGATAGGTTTATTACTAACAAATACTTATTATCTTGTTACCTTGTCAGCCTTCCACACCTGATTTCCATTTGCATGCTGCTCTCAAGCAAAGTGTCTGCACCTGTCTACACCTGCATTTAAGCTCAGTGTTCATGTCTTGTCTTTGTGAAATTGTTGCCTCCTGTTTGTCAGTGCACTTTTGAGCGGTTTTCCAAGCCTGCCTTTTCTTTTACAATCCAAGCCTGTTATTGACCATTGTTTTTGACCTCTGTTTTGTTTACCACTGCCTGCCTGTACCACGAGTTTTTGCCTGCTGTCTTTTGTGCCTTTGCCCCACGGAGCGGGCTTCGGTCGTGACTCTTGCATTGCTTTCGACCCAGAGCCTGCCTACCGTCTGCCTGTACTTCTGCCCCGCTGACAGCTACTCTGGTTACTGGACTATTTGCATGGTGTACTGATTCTGAGACTGCCTTCTCCCTCTGTACTGTATATTGGTTTTGGCTGGATTTTTTTGTGTATGAACTTTGCTTGCTTTTTGACTACGCTCATTGGACATTCCTTTAATAAAGCCCTGACGGGACTTTATCATTCAACCACTGTTTCTGAGTCGTGCATTTCTGGTCCAACCTTCACGCACCCGTCTCAAGTTTGGTCCTTTCCTGGTTTTCTTATTGGAATTACCACTGGTTCTTTCCAGGCTTTTGGTATTTTCCCCTCCTCCAAAACGTGGTTATAGTTTTCTACCATCTTTTTTAATGATGGGGCTACTCTATTTTTAATGCCCCGCTCTCCTCTCATGCTATAACAAATCTGATCTTTGCCTGGAGATGTTACTTTTGTTCTTCCTATCGCTCAAACTATTTCTTCTATTGTGAATCGGGCACTCATTACATCCTCTGTCATCCCTCCTAGCGAACACATGTGGCTATTCCCTCATTGTTCTTTCTCTTTTCCCTTCCTCTGATAAATTATCTATACTATGCACTTTGACAAATGTCTTTGCCATCAGCTCTGCCTTCTCCTTATTTGTCATAGCAATTTCTTCTGATTTTAAAACCGGATAATCCCATTCTGTTTCCACTCATCCTTTTTATCATACCCCATATCTTCTCTACAGGGGTTGTTCTCCCTATATTATTACAAAATGTTTTCCTACTTGCTCTCTTTGCTTGTCGGACCGTTCTTCTCACAATTGCCTGTGCCTTCTTATACTCAATCAAGTTCTGCATATTGTGTGTGTTCTTTTTAGCTGTTTAAATGCTTTATTTCTGTTCCTTACAGCTACACGGCACTTCTGTCCACCATGGTACCATTTTCCTTTATCCTTCCTTTGCTTCTAGGAATAGATTTTTCTGCCGCCTTAATTTCTGAACTTATCAAACTATTTACATGATCTGTGTTTCCATCTGTATCAATAATACTCATGTTATCATCACTCAACTGTTTGAATTTTTTTCCAATCTGCCCTTTCAAATACCCATTTACCGATTCCATCCCTGGTTCTAGTTTTCTCTCTCACCTATTGAGCATACCACTGTATAATGGTCACTGCCTATTGTTGTGACCTTACATACTTCCCAATTACTACCTCCAGCCAGATCAGTTGATATTAGTGTTATATCTAATACTGATTCACTTCCTGTATTAACATTAATTATTGTCCCGGTTTTGTTGCATTAGCGCTACCTTGTGTTTTTCTCGAAGCACTTAACTAAATCCTATCCCACAAACCAGTTTCCTTTATGAAGTTAAATATTATGTTTCGCCCTGTGATGTTTTCTGCCTTTACTATCTTTTTAAAACTCACCTCTTCAATTCCCACTTCTCTCAGCTCCTCCTTCATATTCTCCCTTTCCCTTTGATACTTTTTACACCTAATAATCGCATGTTCCATGGTCTCTTCTTCCTCACAATAATCACACTGACCTGTAGGATGTTTCCCAATTAATTTCAATGTTTTATTTAATGTTCTAGCCTTAATCTTGTAATAATTACCTCCTCTCTCCTGTTTCTAATACTGTATCTTCAGTTTACTTCGACTTTTCTTTGTATTTGGTATAGATGCCTACCTTTCTCTTCTCTATCCCAGCTCTCCTGCCATTTTTGTATCACTTTCTTTCTTATTATCCCTTTAGCTTCTGCTTTGCTTATTTGTATTTCTACCTGTATCTCCTCATTTGCTAAAGCCTCCTTGGCCAATACATCCACAGCTCAATTTCCCTCGACCCAAACATGAGCTGGAACCCACATAATTGTTACTTCAATAACTTTTTGAACTATATTATTGTGCACTTAAAGAACTTTAAACAATAAATCTTCCCGACCCTTTGACTTGAAAGACACTATACTTTTAAGAACTGAACTTGAGTCAGAGCAAACTACTACCTTATCTGGTTTGACCTCTTCCCACTGTAATGCCATCAATATTGCATACATTTCCACTGTGTATATTCCCAGGTTATCTGGTGTGCGTTTACTTACTTTAATATTATTCTTAGGTACTACAAAGGCCGATCCTGCCTTACCAGTTTCTGGATCCACTGACCTATCTGTATATATCTAAGAATCCAGGATATTTATGTCCTACATAACTTACAAATTCTTTAACCAAATCAATTTCACCTTCTTTCCTCCTTTTAAGCTATAAAGGATAATAGTCAACCATTGGTGTTGCAAGCAACCACAGAGCCACTGCTGTTGGACTAAATTCTTCTCTATTAACTCCCATCATCTCTACTAGTGAATTACCCACCCAAAACTAGTATTCTTAAACTTTTCATGTTCCCAGCAAGGTTGCAGAACTCCCTTCGTAGAGTGGGAATTGTCTTGTCCCCTCAAATAAGTCCAATAATTTGCAATGAGTTGTTTCCTTCTCAACTCTAATGGCATTTCCCCTGTCTCGACCTGCAGTGCACATATGGGAGAAGTCTTGACAGCCCCACAGCATACCCTGAGAGCTTGTGCCTGCACTACATCTAGCTTTTCCAATAATGTTTTAGCTGCTGAACCATACACAATACATCCATAATCAAATACCAAACAAATCAGCCCAACATATAGTCCTTAAAGAGGTTCTGTCAGCTCCCCACTTCAACCCTGTTAGACATCTCATAACATTTATTTTCCTACACTTCTCAATTATCTTATTGATACGTTCTGACCATCTTTTCCTCAATCTTTTTCCGGTTGAAGAATACTGTATTCGTTTTATCAATAGAAAATTTAAAACCCCATTTATACCCCCATTGCTTTACCTTGTTAATTCCCTCCTGCACCTTTCTTACAATATGTTGCACATTCCTTCCTCTCTTCCATAGAATTCCATTATCTGCATACAGGGATTTCCCCATATCTGATCCTATTTGTGAAAACACATCATTAATCATAATAGTAAATAACAAAGGGCTAATCACACTTCCTTGAGGCGTACCATTATCTACTACATACTTGTTAGACATCTCTGATTCTCACTTGAATAGCTCTCCCAAAAAGAAAGTCCTTTATCCAATTAAAACCCCTCCCTCTTATCCCATCCACATGTAACTTGATCAAAAGACCCTCTTTCCACATGTCATATGCTTTCTCTATGTCAGAAAACACTGCCACAACAGATTCCTTATTTGCTAATGCTTTCCTCACATTAGCCTCTAAACATAAAACAGGATCCATGGTGCCTCGCCCTTTCCTAAAACCACTTTTATATCTTACGAGTATTCCCTTACTCTCAAGGTAGTAAGTTAGTCTTTCTGTTATCATCCGTTGCATTATTTTACACATATGTGAGGTAAGAGCAATAGGACGGTAATTTGTTGGCTTCGTTGGATCTTTACCTGGCTTTCTAATTGGAATCACTACAGCCTCCCTCCACCTTGCTGGCAGCTTCCCCTCCTCCCACACTGTTATACAGATGCAGAATCTTGCCTAACCCAATATCTCCAAGATGTTTCAACATGATATAACAAATCTGGTCTTTCCCTGGAGAGGTATTACCAGACTTATCTATTGCTCTCTTCATCTCCTGCAAAGTAAATAGAGCATTTATTATATCCTCATTATCCTCCTTCCTTCCTAATACTCCAAGATGTTCCCTCATTGTTTGTTCTCTACCCCTCTTCCCTTCTTCTGAAAGGTTGTCTGAGCTATGAACATTAAAAAATGCCTCTACCATCATCTCTGCCTTATCTCTGTCAGACACTACTGTCTCATCATTAACTTTCATTACCGGGTAATCCCACTCCCTCCTATTCTCTCCCATCTTCTTAACCATCCCCCACACCTCTCCTACTGGCGTTGTTCTCCCTATTTTATCACAAAACGATTGCCAACATGCCTTTTTTGCCCTCCTTTACTGTCCTTCTAACAAGGGCCTGCGCATTTTTATACAGTATTAAATGCTGAAAATGATGTGTCTTTTTAAGTATTCTGAATGCCTTATTTCCTTCTTTCACTGCCTTACTGTAGTCTTCTGTCCAGACTGCTTTCCTCCTCATTCTTCCTTTACTTCTAGGAATTGACTCTGCTTTTTGTTGCTGCTGCATATATCATTCGTTCGTGATGTCATTCGTTAAACACAAGTTAAAGAAACGAAAGTGTATTTTTTTTGCCTCTACCAGAACGTTAAAAACAGAGCATGCTTTGGCACATGCTACAGGCAGACCTTGTCTGTTTTCCTCGTTATTTATATAACTTGGCTATCAGTAATCAGGAAATCCACACAGGAGTCGGAATAAGATTTTTGGGGAACTTTATTTACCACGCACACAGACAACCGTGTGACAGCTAAAACATTTTATATAGGTTACTCTACCCTGCCCTTCTCCTCCCCCTTTCTCTTCCTCCACCACAGTGGCTGCCCCTGGCCAGACCCGGTAGCTAGCCTACGTGTCGTCTTTCTCCATCTGTTAGCCCATAGCCCACAATTACTAGGGAAAATATCCACAAAACTTTATGACATATAGCGGTTAGCTAGCTTTCATCCTTTGTTTTCACCAAGGCAAACAACACAGCGTAGCCTACATGAACTCGCCTAAAGTAAAAAAATAAATAGGCCTACATATCGTGTAGCTATGTTTGTGTGTAATCGCCACTGGTTGTATTAAGCCAATACTAATAACCTGTGGGAGCTCATCAGATAGCAAGTTGTGCGTATTGCAACTATTTAGCTATAAACCCACCATCTTCATAGCCTATTTGCTCGGCTATGGTTTTCCACAAATTGTCCTTCAAATCGTTGTCTTTGTAACTATTATGTCTCTTATCAAAGAGGACGCTATACTGTGACACATATAAAATCAGTTGGTCTGCCATATTGGATGTTGTAGTTTGTTGTGGCAGTGCGGTGATGTCAGTCATGGAAACTTGTTATGATTGGATAGATAGTTTCGCAAACGAAAACTCGCAAAAAACGAACTTGCTGCAAATAAATTAAATGCCGCTTTTTCGCAAAGGACATTTCGCATTTGATGTGCAAGATTTTATGAACAATACAGGAGTTTGTTTTTATTTTTCAACGTGCGTTTTATTCGTGCGAGTAAATCGCGGCCAGTGTGTCACGGCCTTAAGTGTTCAAACACAGGTATAAGGGTTATTTATTAAATCCTACAATGTAATGGCAGTATTTTTCTCTTTCCCTGATCTGTTCTCCTTTCTAATTTCACAATGAATATTTAGTATTGCTATATTTAAAAATATTTTTTTAATATAATACAATCCTTTATTGTTCTTCAATTAATGTGATTTTGTTTCATAAAGTGAGCTTCTAGTATAAGCCCTGTAGGGTTTACAGCCTCTCTACACGTTGTGAACTTGCATTTGTTATTTTCGTGCAAATAATAAATAAATGTGTTTTGAGTGTGGGATTGAGTAACATAAGGTCACTACTCTAGTTATTATATACTGTACCGTACATGTACTTTCTTGAAGTAATGTATGAATACGAAAAGTACAATATTGGTAATGCTACACAAACAAATGTGTAGCAAAAGGTTGCCAATTCTCATTCTTGACTGCTTCTGTAATCCATCTGCCTTGAGATAAATTAGAAAAAATTAACCTCTAACAGTAGGCCTACATAAAATCTGTTGACTGAACCAAAAAAGTGTAGGAAGAAATTATAACAAAAAAAGGCCTGTCCAAATATAGGTAACTTAATGTTTTATTAAATACCTTATTCAACTATATTTGTAATTATACCATATTCTATAAAAAAGTAGATTCAACTGTTTTTGCAACAGCTTAAGTGTAAAATCCTAATTGGACTGTTGTCCAAAAAAAGTGTCCTCTCCAGAACATTTGGTGTGAGCATATAGAACATTAAGGTAGGACCACCAAATGATAACTCATTCATTTATTTCAAAGTATTTGGATGTCTTTTGATAGGAAAAAACTGTTACCTAATCAATATTTCTCTTCACGATCCTTGTTATCAGTAAGACACCTTATCAAGATCTGAAGGTATGACCTACTGTCCGTCATTGTGTTGAGAAGTGGAGTTTTCCCTATATCCAGATGGGACAGTGTATAGCCAGGCCTCTGCATGTCACATGCCAGCAGAGGGGAACACATACAAACAACCCAATGCCATAATAACATGAAGGGTATTAACAATTAAACAATATTAAGCAACACAACCTGGGTACAACGCTGTACATCCATCGCGCAAATTGTTGTAAGATTAAATATCTAACACTGTTATTATGGCTATGGGTTGATTAGATGTGGGTGGTCTGGTCTCCAGAACAATACAGATAAATTATACCAGCCATTAAGCAAAGAGAACATTTTCAGAATATTTATTTCACACAATATGGTGACATTCACAAAAGGTAAATAAACTGTAGGACTATTCCCCTCACCACCATTCAAGCCACAATGACACCGGGTTCTTTCTGTCATTTTGTATGTTTATTGTCAAATCATAATATATGAACAATGATTGGTGACAGGTAAAAGGAACAACATGACATGGTGATATTGGAATACATCTTATGCAAATACAATTCTATTTATCCATACATTACCATAACTGGCAAGGAAAATGTCATCTTTCTCGACATTGTTCCCTC
Source organism: Ilyophis sp. 1 JC-2022 (assembly GCA_022702515.1). Classification (NCBI taxonomy): domain Eukaryota; kingdom Metazoa; phylum Chordata; class Actinopteri; order Anguilliformes; family Synaphobranchidae; genus Ilyophis; species Ilyophis sp. 1 JC-2022. The sequence goes on along the minus strand of CM040403.1, from coordinate 73,429,661 downwards.
AAAACACATAACGACTCCCAGTATCCTAATGTCCCTATATGTACTATATTAGTTATTCATTTATACAAACTCAATTTATCTTGTTAAAGACATTGAATGGCATTCAATTCAATACGTTCATTGTCAGGGTCCAAAGGGACCACGTGCTGTCATGTAATTTGAATAAATCATGAACACTGACATTATGAGTTGCTCATGTATGTAATGTTTTATCGTGAAAAAAAATCTCAACAGACTGGCCAAGTAAAGGATATATACAGTGAACAGTGATTATTTTTTCCCTATGTTTTGGTTCTGTGCTCCAGTACTTTGGATGTGAAATGATACAATGACTGTGAGGCTAAAGCACAGACTGTAAACTTTAATTTGAGGGCATTTTCATCGATATTGTAAATGAAGAAGGCTGGAGTACAGGCCTGGCATAGCATCACCAGTGAAGATACCCAGCATCTGATGATTTCTACAGCTCGCAGACTTCAGGCAGTCCTTGCATGTCCAAGTATTATTATTTCATAATTTCAAAACATAATTCATGATTAGGATTAATACACTTTCCCTTTATGTCAAAAGGAATATCGTCAATGCATTAACTGTACAACTCTAAAAAAAAGTCCCATAAAAGAGACATTTCTCATTTATATTTGTATAGATATTCTGCAATAAAATATGCTTTAGAACCACCACTCAAAGGTCTATGAAAACATGCATGTAAGTTATGATACTTAACATAGCTACATAGATTCTCACATTACAATGTATGACTACAGATGGCTACGATGTCTTCTGGGTTTAGATTAACTAAAATGACATGTCTACCATGTTTGCAAGTCTAAACAGAGATGACAGGTGTAGTTTAGGCCATCTCATGAATTGACAGACAAGAAACAGCTGAATATGAGCAACAGAACATAAGCAGCCTAATGTTTACAGGTATGTTACCATAACAGACGACAGCTTCGCTAAATAATTTAGTTATTCGACAATGAAACGGCACCTAGCGCTTTAATTCCAATGAAAATGATACGTATTTATTCAAGAACTTTAATTGGAGTTTCACTGTGGCACAATTCAGGGTGATAGCCAAAGTCGCGTAGCAAAAGATAAATATTGACTACCCGAACAATACAAGTCATGAAATAATGTAAGTCAGTAAGTTCGTTCTCCTCCATTTCTTCAAGATTTTGAAATAAAAAGGACATCTCTGTCGCCTCCAAGTCCTCCGAAACCACAAACAAACAAATCTCCACAAATCTCCACACCACACTTATGTCTATCGTGACCCTCCACTCTCTGCAACTTGTTCAGTTCCAATCTATTACATGGATTATAGAAGTTGATCATCACCATCGCCCCTCCTGCCAAACACATCTCTACTACCACATATTCCTCCTCCTCCCCCTTCCCTAACACTCTATATGGGATCCCTTGTTTGATAAAAGTAACACACCCTCCTCCTCATCTCTTTGAACAGCTACATAACCATATATGATGAAATCCAGATGAGGCTTAAGCCATGTTTTCTGTATACAAATGATATCTGGCTTATCTGACATATATAAATGAACTGCTTAAATTCCTGTCCATTTGCCAACAAGCTTTGAGCATTCCACTGTAGAATGGCTTTAAGATCTTCCCACACCTCTTCCCATGTCACTCCTGCCATGTCCAAATACTTTACTGCTGCTTTTACAATAACCTTTACCCTATCCTCTGGCGATAAGTTTTTGATGCCCTTTATAATATTGAACACCCCTGCTACGAAGGTCACTACCTTCCGTTTTTCCAGCTGTTGTATCATTTCACATCCAAAGTGCTAACGTACAGAGCCAAAACACAGGAACAAAAATATTCACTGTTCACAGTGTATAGCCTGTCCTTTACTTGACCAGTCTGTTGAGATTTCTTTTCATACTAAAACATTACATAGCATACATGATTCAGCTACTCATAATGTCAGTGTTCATGATTATTCAAATTACATGACAGCAGGTGGTCCCTTTGGACACTGACAATGAACGTATTGAATTGAATGCCATCCAATGTTTTTAGATAAATTGAGTTTGTATGAATGAATAACTAACATAGTACATATAGGGACATTGGGATACTGGGAGTAGTTATGTGTTTTGAGGGAACAATGTCAAGAAAGATGACATTTTCCTTGCCAGTTATGGTAATGTATGGATACATAGAATTGTAATTGCATAAGATGTATTCCAATATCAACATGTCATTTTCATATATTTCTGATTTGACAATAAACATACAAAATGACAGAAAGAACCCGGTGTCATTGTGGCTTGAAAGGTGGTGGAGGGCAGGCACGTGCAGAGGATGTTAGAGGAACAGGGGCCCAAATTCATAAAATTGCACACCAGCGATTTTAGCAAATAATTAAATAAATATATGCTTGGAATGAAGGGATATTAAAATGTATGTATTCAGGGTTTTTCATGGCAGAGAATATGGTTTTTGGCGGTACGTAGGCTATGTGAGCGCACGCAGCAAATTTCTGTTCCATAAATTTTACCGTAACTACAGTTTTTGGAGTACATATGTAGGCTATGGTTGTAAAGTACTAGTAGGGTTGTGTTTAGGAGTTAGGTTTTAGAAATCAAAGGTAATTGATAATTTGAATATTATACCAATTATAATATTTTGATAGCGCACAAATAGAAAAATAAATAAAGAACACTCTAAAACACAAATAAAATATAAGTGTAGCTTCAAGTAAAAAAAAAAAAACCTTACAAAAGCACCGTGTGTGTTTTTACATAGTCTACGTTGATGTAGTTATTTCAGCCCGATATGCGAAAGGTCACTGTGGAAATGTCGACTGTACGGGACTTTGGCGAAACGTAACAAGATAAATGTTTCAGGGTTAATCATAACACAATGGTAGCTGCATATAGGCTACAAATAAGATATTTGGTTTCATTAACATATTTATAGCTACGAGAGATTTTGTAGAAAAAAATCTGTCTTCTAAACCGAAAGTGCATCAGGTAGCCAGTAGCCTACAGTAAGCGATGGAAAACACAGAATGCTTAGGCCTATTTGTACGTTTCAAAAAAAATATTATTGTTTCTAGCTATATCTGAACATGATTTTCTTGTAAACGATGCATTTTACAGTCTGTGCAGTGGCAAGATGAGAATAGCACCCAATATATACAATATATTGCACTGCAGTATCAATCTTGCAGGTTTTCTTAAAGCTGTAGCCTAGTTTATAATTTAAGACAAACATAAATACTGTTATTGGGACTGATACATCTACCACTATAGTTTGGGGCGCCAACGTGGATCGGGTTAAAGCTTTTACCTTTTCTGAAGGTAGGGCTTCAAAGGTAGCCTAATTCAAAATTGGAGCGTATTCCATCCAACTCGCTGCGTACGCTATGTCTTTCTACCGAGTCGCCCCAAAGATTTAGGTTGCACTCTGCCACAGAATAGCTGAGCCGCATTTCTATAGTCTATGGTTCTGCTTCTTCTACTCCATCTCCAAGTACTGAAATCTTGAATGCGACTAGTACAATATACATCGCCATCCACTAGCCGAAAGACCATATTGCACACAAAAACTTTAATTAATTTGTATATAAATGTATTTGCCATTTTCTCAATTAGTGTCATTTTGGCGGTCGCGATTTCCCTTTGGCGGTCCGTGAAATAATTTATTTAAAACAAACCCATGACTGAGGTTGGTTCAAACACTGCTACATGACAGTTAATTAATGATATATGCAAAGAAATTAAGTGTATTTCAATAAATTATTCTCACATGTTACGTATTACATTAGCTAACTAGTTATCGAGACAATAAGACAACATTAAAACTACTGTGGTGCGATGGGACCGTTCTTTTAAGTTCAGTGGATGGGATACAAGAACTTGACCATATTCCACTGATTCCCACATTACTAGCAAAAGGTATCAACGCTAACGATAGCTAGTTGGCACATTTTGAGCTGCTAAATAGTTCAAGCATAGATCGACCCTACTTGCCAAATAGTGTCAAGCAATTTCTAAAGCGCATTAATATCAATATAAAACGAAAATGAACAGTATATTTATACTTTGTTTGGCCACATCTCACGACTGTCGAGTGCCTATGCATGCGCACTTCTCTATAGCAGGCCAAACGGCAGGTGCTCAAGCCCCCTTTGAGGTCTATGTGTGCACGTGCCTGGTGGAGGGGAATAGTCCTTTTGTGAATGTCACCATATTGTGTGAAATAAATATTCTTAAAATGTTCTCTTTGCTTAATTGCTGGTATAATTTATCTGTTTTGTTCTGGAGACCAGACCACCCACATCTGATAACCCATAGCCATAATAACAGTGTTAGATCTTTAATCTCAATCATTAATCTTACAACAATTTGCACAATGGATGTACAGCATTGTACCCAGGTTGTGTTGCTTGATGTTGTTTAATTGTTAATGCCCTTCATGTTATTATGGCATTGTGTTGTTTGTATGTGGTCCCCTCTGCTGGAATGTGACATGCAGAGGCCTGGCTATACACTGTCCCATCTGGATATAGGGAAAACTCCACTTCTCAACACAATGACGGACAGCAGGTCATACCTTCAGATCTTGATAAGATGTCTTACTGATAACAAGGATGCTGAAGAGAAATATTGATTAGGTTTTTTTCCCATCAAAAGACATCCAAATACTTTGAAATAAATGAATGAGTTATCATTTGGTGGTCCTACTTTAATGTTCTATATGCTCACACCAAATGTTCTGGAGAGGACACTTTTTTTGGACAACAGTCCAATTAGGATTTTACACTTAAACTGTTGCAAAAACAAACCACTCCTTATAAGAAAGTTGAATCTACTTTTCTATAGAATATGGTATAATTACAAATATAGTTGAATAAGGTATTGAATAAAACATTGTTACCTATATTTGGACAGGCCTTTTTTTGTTATAATTTCTTCATACACTTTTTTGGTTCAGTCAACCGATTTTATGTAAGCATACTGTTAGAGGTTAATTTTTTCCTAATTTATCTCAAGGCAGATGGACTACAGAAGCAGTCAAGAATGAGAATTGACAACTTTTTGCTACACATTTGTTTGTGTTGCATTACCAATATTGTACTTTTCGTATTCATAGGCTTAACGTTACTTCAAGAAAGTAAATGTACGGTACAGTATATAATAACCAGAGTAGCGACCTTATGTTACTCAATCCCACACTCTCAAAACACATTTATTTATTATTTGCACGAAAATAGCAAATGCAAGTACACAACGTAATTTGCAGAAATATGCTAGAGAGGTTGGAAACCCTACAGGGCTTATACTAGAAGCTCACTTTACGAAACAAAATCACATTAATTGAAGAACAATAAAGGATTGTATTATATTTTTTAAAAATTGAATATAGCAATACTAAGAAAAACTGAATATATATTCATTGTGAAATTAAAAAGGAGAACAGATAAGGGAAAATACTGCTATTACATTGTAGGATTTAATAAATAACCCTTATACCTGTGTTTGAACACTTAGGGAGGGGTACATTTAATTTAGATTTTTTTTTTGAGAGTAGAATCAATACGCTGAGATAGGTGGCGATATTGTGAAATTATCATGACTTGTTTTTCTTTATAATTATGCCAATCAACCACAATTGCCTGTTAGTCATATTTTCATGAAATGCTAATGAACCATAAATTAGATGTCACTGTTATATCAGTAATAAGTGAGTACACTTCAACAAATGTATAAGAAGAAATCAGAAAACATTTTGGTACCCAACAACTGGAGTTGATCTCCTCTATGTGGTACAGTGGAATGTGATTTGTGAAAAACTTAACTGAAAAGGAATAAGTAACAATTGGGCCATATTTGTGACTCATGTTACGTGCAAGTGTTGGATTCAAGACCAGTTTCAACGATCTTCTATTTTATTCAGCTGTTCACTTCACGAGCAGAGGTGTTCACTCCTCACAGCTGTGCAGAGGTGCACATCTCCGGTTGTCATGGACCAAAATGCTTTCAGTTTTTGTCCTACATTAGCTCTAAAGTGTTCTCACTTATTACTGACACAAAAGCAGCATTTAATTGACAAATTAGTATTATTTGATAATGATATGATGTATGACTAATTATGATTCATTATCAAGCTAATAAAAAAAACAAGACAGAAACTAAAATGTATACATGGCATGCCAGTCATGAAATAGTGTAGAAAACATAGGTAAGAGACATGGGAGCAAACATAGCAGCTGTTTTACATTTTCTGGTTTATGGTGTTTCCGATATCTTGTCCACTCCCTGTACATTTACTACCTGTTATGTAGGCTACCTTAAATAGAAAGGGTTATAGGCTACATTTAACATTTATGTTAATTATGAGAAATTAATACTTACGGTTCTAGTCAAATGTCATTACTTTGCCCCTGCCTTGTTGGTTGAATAATTTCTGTTATGTGGTAGAGTGAAGCAGCGAGCAGCCGAGGAGTCTTCACGCGCTGTGGCCTGCGAAACACCGGTAGCCTAGGCTGCTTTGAGGCGATTGGACTGGGCACAGATGCTGGGTTAAATTTAAAAGTTGTTATATAAAATAACCCAACAAAGTGACCCAGCACCTGTGACCCAATGTTTTTTTTAGAGTGAAGAGAAGGAATCTGTAGTAGCCTAATCTTTTAATTAGATCTCTAACCTACACATCTCTAGCCAACAAGTCTAGCTTCGGGACAACCACGTCAGCTATAGCACTAGACTATGAGAAAACTAAAAGGGTATATTAAGCCACTTCCTTCATGCATTATTTTAAAGGAGAATAGGTATCAAGCTTATTCACTCCTCATATTGCTTGCAAACTTGTTAGTTGTTCAATTCTGCCATAGCTAAATTCAGGAAAGCTACATCTATCTATAAAGGAAGAAATCATGTCTGTCTGTATTTCGCTTTGCTCGACAACCGTGCACTGTATGAAGTTAAAATTCGCCAGATGTATTGTTTGGGACCCAAGGAAGTGCAGTCCCGACTGTTAAATTGATTGGATGAGCGGTTCTCCAGAAAATAAGCTATTTGTATACGGTCTATGATAAGAAGTCTAAAAACTGTAGAATGATCTGAAGCAACTAGAGGGTACTGTGACATAATCAGTTGCAGAGGCTGCTAGAGTCCATTGGAACATTATCAGCTGCAGAGGGTTTGTTGCTAAGACAACAATCGCTATATATATAAACTTTTCAAGCTTGCAAAAACTGGAAAATTGGCCTGTTCCGAATGGGCACGGGCACTGCACTAGTCTAAATGATGTAGCCTACACCTAAATAAAGTGCATGGTAATTGATTTCTGTACGTTATTAGGCTTTATAGGCTAATTTGAACATAGTGTATGATTTGCACAAATGCCTTGAAAAATCAACATGAAGTCCTGCATATTCAGACTTGTAAGTCTGTAAGTAAATGGCTGTAAGTCATCAAGGGTCGGAGGTATCAAACATCACTCTCAAACCATCACATGCTGCCAGATATGCAGTAGATATGGATAGATCACTTTAAGGGTTGTTTCTCCTGACAAATTTCCCTATTGAACTCTATGGAAAAATAAATCAAGAGAAGAATGCCCAAAAATGGGGGGGACTATGTACAAAAGGTTTTACAATTTCTAAATGGTTCATTTGATATGGATGAATATACCCTCAAATTAAAGCTGACAGTCTGCACTTCAACCTCATTGTCATTGTATCCTTTCAAACTCAAAGTGCTAGAGTACAGAACCAAAATAACAACGAGATAACTGATAATTTTGCAGTGGTCTCAATTTTTTCCAGAGCCTGTAGTGAGAAAAAATGTGTCACTGCCCAATGTGAGCACCATAATTAATTGGACAGTGACACATTTTTTGTTATTTTGGTTCTGTACTCTAGCACTTTGAGTTTCAAAGTATACAATGACAATGAGGTTGAAGTGCAGACTGTCATTCCAATTAATTATGGTGCTCGCTGTATATACATAATTGAAATTTTAAAAATGTTTTGGCCCCTGCACTTTAAAAATTATTCCGGCGCGCCTGCTCCAAGTCACGCGAGCTTCCACGATCCTCCACCACCAGTCCCACACAGTAAGCTCTCATTTCCATTTCATGCCGCGCCGTTCAGGTGGCTCGCCGCTGGTTGTGGCTACACACCAGTAGAATTGCATTTGTTTGTGGTCGCTCTAATCCTCTTCTCCCTTTCCCCATTTTGGATGCTTGAGGAAGATGTATGTCACTGATGGCACTGATGTATGTCTCCCGAAAGTAGCAGGCAGAGGATAATGGTGAGTTTGTCCTTGTATGGACGTTTAGGATGTTTATCGGTGTGGTAGTGCCAGTGTGGGTTGGTAACTGCGTGCATCGCGTGTACAAAAACATTTGTTTGAGTTTCAGATTGGATCACCAGGTAGCCTACGATCCGTGCGACTTAAAGTAGAAACTACCCTGTCTAAAATCAAGGACTGTGTCCACAATGTTTATAATAAAACCATAAAACAAAAGCGCTGTTAACGCGCCAGACGCACTGAACTTGTGTATTGCGTTGAGCTTGCCCGCTGCCTGCAGCCGCCGTGCTGCTGCTGCCGCCATTACGTTGTCGTAAAATGTCTTCTTACCGTGAAAATCGCCGACCTGTTTACAATTTGGGACAGATGTTAAGGTAAATCTATCACCACGGCGGCACTTTCACAAGTCAGCAATTATACCGGGAAATGCCCTTTTTGAAAACAAAAAACGAATGAAAATAAAAAGGATAGTGTTACTGCATACCTGTTTTTGCCAAAGCTGCATCATAGCTATGATAACGCGGAGCTGTCAAAACTATAACAGCGCGGAAACCCTTTAAAAAAAAACTAAATAAAAACCGTAGCTAGGCTACACGCAGCTTAGCCTATGGTTTTGATAACTGTCTGGACTAAACAGGCCACTTTTTATTTCATAAAAATCAAAAGTAAGCTAAATATATCTAATGAGCACAAGTAGCTTACACTAGACTAAGCCTACTAGTTCACTATTTTCAATACGGTCTTTTTTCTGTAAGTAGAAACTTCAACGTTTTTTTTATTATTGTTTATTTATATATGTATTTTAGTACACGTCGAGTTGCATTAAATAATTAGGAAAGTTTGGATAGCATTGCTTTGGAATAGAGCAAGTGTATTTAGTGTGAGCTACGATAGGCAATATTGTTAGTTGTAACCACATTTTGATAGCAATACTTTTAAAGATAGGCCTAGATTTAGCAAATTAAAATGAAGGATTTATATTTATAGACTACTTTTTTTCTTTCTTTTTTTAACGTCTGAGACGTTTTTGATGAGATATCACTTATTTTTGGTAGGTACAGTTGTGTTCACAAAAAATATCAATACAACATCAGTAACCTGATGAACCACTGTTCTTAATAGTAGTGATATTTCTGCATGGCAAATAATTTACTTGTAGATGTAGTAGTGTAATAGAAAAACAACAGACCCAACTGTCATGACATGCACGCTGCTTGTTCTGAGTAATTGACTCATTCGTTGAAAGGGGCGTATTCAAAATTATAGCAGTGTGGAGTTTAATTCGAGAATTCATTCATTCTGTGAAAAAACAGGTGTCATTAATTGTCCTTTATTAAGGAAGAAGGCAAGCAAATGTTTCACACATTGTTATAAAATATATTTCTTTCTGAATTGCTAAGTAAAATGGGCCGTTCCAAACATTGTTCAGAGGAACAACGTAATTTGATTAAAAAGTTGATTGGAGAGGGGAAAACGTATAAAGAAGTGCAGCAAATTATAGGATGCTCAGCTAAAAATATCTCGAATGCTTTAAAACGGCAACAAAAACCTGAAACACGCAGAAGAAAATGAGCAACTACTGTTAAAACAGATCGAAGAATAGTCAGAATGGCAAAGATTCAGCCAATCACCTCCAGAAAGATCAAAGATGATCTAAAATTACCTGTAAGTGCTGTTACAGTCAGAAGACGTTTGATCGAAGCTAAGCTATCAGCAAGAAGCCCCCGTAAAGTGCCATTGTTGAAAAAAACGATGCAGAATCGGTTAAAATTAGCCAAGGAACACATCGATTGGCAAAGAGAAATGGCCTAACATTCTGTGGAGTGATGAGAGTAAAATTGTTCTTCTCGGGTCTAGTGGTCGTCGACAGTACGTCAGACGACCCCCGAGTACTGAATTCAAGCCACAGTACACTGTGAAGACAGTGAAGCATGGTGGTGAAAAAATCATGGTATGGGGATGTTTTTCATTCTACGCTGTGGAATGTAGTCCGTTCATCCTGGGCTGAAATACCTGTTTCTAGGTGCCAGAAGTTGGTTGACTCGATGCAACGCAGATGCTCAGCAGTTATCAAAAACAATGGTTATACAACTAAATTTTAGTTCAGTAATTTAAAATGAAGTTAAATCTTGAGAAATGTATTCAGTTTATACAGTAAGTGTTTGAGTTTGAAGAGAAAAATGTCGACACTGCTGTTTTTTTGAACAGATTAATATTCCTTTTCTTTGATTCCTGTAAAGGAATAACGCAGACTTGATACAATTTGTTAATGCTTTGATTTGGAATTGAATGTGTAATGTTTCCACTACATTTGAAATATGGAACTAAAAGCTATTAAAAAATATTTGCACTTTATTCACTTTTTTAACGCACTGCTATTTATTTGAACACAACTGTAACTAATGATGAATAATGCAAGAGAGACATGCATACAGAATACATGCATTCCAAATTAATGCATGCAGACATTCACGTAACCATAACGCCCTCTACTGACAAGAATGAAAACCTTACCGATAGCCCACAATTACATTAAAAGAGTTTGTAGATGAGCTGTATTTAATGTGTAATGAAATACAATGAACAGCACCACCTGAGCTATGGATCATGAAGAAGCATGTGAATTAATTAACCAAGTCTAAATAGAGACATGCATGCACAATAGGCTAGATGCAAACACATTCAAGCTGAAAGAAAGACATACAGCCTAAATAGTTAGTACAGCCTAAATAGTTTGCATAAGTAAAATATGGAAATACGTGAACAGTTTTTCTTTTTTCCATGACATTTGTGAAAGACAAACCAGAGCATTGCAGCGAGGGATGCTATAGCAGGCAACAACAGTAGACAATGTTCTTGTTCGATCTGTGTGAGGTATGTTTCGGCCCTAACGTTGGCTAACAAGCCTAATTGGACAACGCATATTTCCCAGGAATCTTAGCCAGAAAGAAAACAATAGATACTACTAAGAAAGTAGCCTACCAGAGATTCTTATTATTATTATTTTTAAAAGCGTTTGCAGTAAGCTACATTGTCTGCAGAGTAGCGTAGACTAGAGGCATGTTCGGAGGCTATTGTAATTTTTTTAAGTGTCTAACCATGACACTGATATGTTTGGGGAATTGGAGGTTTATAAATCTTCAGGTAGTGAAGAGAAGAAATTAATGAAGACCTAATCAAGAAATGTTGGCCGAGGCGAGCGTTGAAGGTTCAGTTTTCACAGTGTGTCAGACATGACCGCAAGAGCACAGCAGGCTCCACACAGACAATTTTTTTTGTCTGCATTTGTGTGAGATTAACACAGTTATTTATAGATTTTTTTTTTACATTATTGCAACAACGCAATGTTAACCAGATGATATTCTGCATTAAAACTTTTTTCTTTGCTTGACAAATGGCCTTGGAATACCTGTACCTATAACGTAGCTATCCTGCATTCCGCCGTGGTGTCCAGTGACTGAATTGTTTCACGTGATATAGGCTATAGGCCATTTGTCAGTGTCCATCTGACTTTCAGCATTTCGCTGTAGTACAAGTAGGGTTGGCTCGATAGATGATATCATCATCCATCGACGATGGTTGAGACATTGTGATGTTTGTTTAAATAACAATGCACTGTGCACTGCAGTGCACTTTTTAAACTTGTAGGCTATCAAAATTAACAGTTGGTATTATATTTGTGTGTAAAATTATGTAATTAATTAGTCCTTGTCACAGTTGTTTTCCATTTTGTGTCCTTTGTAAAAAAAGAAAAAAAGGATTTGTGAAGAATTCACATTGGCAAACTGGAGTGAGATAAACTGCATGCGCCCAAAAACCGACGTCTATTAGCTAAAAAAGTTATTGCTTAATTAAACACTCATGTAAGTGATAAAAACACATTTTGAGTCGCTAGGCTATGTGTCATAAAACTACAGATTAGAATTTACCTACAGCTAAGCGAACACTTGAAGGGTTTCTTCTCCTGATTTTTTCCCCATAGAGTTCTATAGGAAAATGAGTCAGGAGAAATAACCCTTGCAGTGATCCATCCACATCTACTCCATATCTGGCAACAGAGTGATGGTTTGGGGCTCGTTCGATAGCTCAGACCCTTGATAACTTACAGCCATTTAGCCAGCCATGTGTTATATACTGTACCAGTGTAATTTACAGCTGAATCTAGTCTCACCCCCTAATTCCCATATAGATCCATTCAAATGCAGAGAGGTTATAGTATCGCTTGTAAAAGTACCTGAAAATAAGATATAGAGAGTCTTTTGATGTTGATTGGTCACAGACTTCAGGAAGTAACAGCATGCAAAGCGACCAAGTATGAAAAATGATAATTACAGCAAAGAGTATGAATACTTATGCGCATGAAAGATTTCAGTTTTAGAATTTTAATACATTTGCAAAAATATCTAAAAACATGTTTTCACTTTGTCATTATGGGTTATTGAGTGTGTATTGATGGGCAAAAATGGCAAAGTTATTGATTTAAAATTAAATCTACAACACAATAAAGTGTGCAAAAAGGGAAGGGGTATGAATACTTTCGAGCACCACTGTATATTTAGACTCGAGTGTCTATATATTTAGACTCAAGTGTCTATATATTCAGACTTGAGTGTCTATATATTCAGACGAGTGTCTATATATTCAGACAAGTGTCTATATATTCAGACGAGTGTCTATATACTCAGGTTTTGTATTAATAATTCCTGTTTGGCACCCCATAATACACACACACACACACACACACACACACACACACATAACTACGTCATTATGGGCTATTTTGTGTAGAATTTTGAGACAAAAAATGAACTCAATCTATTGTAGAATATGCCTGTAACGTAATAAAACTGTGACGTGCTGGCAGGGACGGACCCAAATGCACGACGAGACAGTCTTAGAAAAGAAGGTTTCTTTATTAGGATTCCGGGTCGGATCCACACCGGGAAATCAAGTATAAAAATAAACAATAAGTTGTGGAACCCGCAGAGAGCTGGCACTGGAGATCCAGCGAAGTGGCCAGGAGTGGTCGTAGCCTGGGTAGGGTAGCTGAGTCAGGCGGAGGTAGAGCCAGGATCCACACTGGGAAGCAGGTGTAGCGATTCTGGACCGGGGTGGTCAGCTTGGGTCAGCAAGCTAGTATCAGGGAAGACAAGTAACACGACAAGGACCGTAGACTAGGACAAACCGTAATACTTTGACAAGGAAACACAGGAACAGCACGGTAATATAACTAGTGTCATTAGAGCTGATAAGCTGCAGCTTGCGGGAAATGCATGCGAGATCAGCGAATTGATTGAACAATTAGGAAATGCATGAGGAATGCGGTGAAGGCAATTAAGTGTGAGTTGTGTCATTAAGATGTGGTGCAAGTAATAATGTGCAATGTAGACCCAATCAGGTAATGAACGCAGACATGATACAATTAGGTTCGGGGAAAACAGAGGAAAACATCAAGGAAGGAACGGGGAGCGGAGCGGATCGTAACAAAAACGTGGAGAAGGTGAAAGGGGTGTGCAGACTTTCCGGCTTGATTGTACTTCCATTATCTTTTTGTTAATGGTAAGATGAATAAATTAGAAGAACTTTGAACCAATTATAAAAGAGACACTGATATAACAAGGAAAACATAAATAACTTTACGAAGAACAACAAAATAATAATAACAACAAAAGAATAAATAAAAAATAAATGATAATAAATAAGAAAATTATATATAAGGGATAGCAAATTATGTACAGTAGACTTGGAAGAACAGGAACAACACATCAAAATACAAAATCCAGAATTACGACAAAATAATAATTACAAAACTATAAATAAAAAAAGAAACAATTGTAATAATAAAAGTTATTAAACAAGAAGATGATTAATAAATAAGTAGTAGGAAATTATGAGCTATAATACAGTCAATTTGGAAGAACAGGAACAACTCGAAAATAAAATGACACACAATTAAAAACTGCTAAGAATAACAATAATAATCAATCGGTAACGACTGAATGATTCCTATATGAATCCTTTCTAGTTACCCGAGCATGCTGAGCACATGAATGGCTTTTCCATCGCTGGTCTCCCCACACATTCATGATGGAACCACTTTCTACAGGCATCACAAGAAATCTGTATTGTAAAAACAATACTGTTATATTTTCTGTTAATAAAAATCTTTTTTTTTTAATTAGTAAAATTTAAATGCACAGACCTTCATGAATAATATTTTTTAAATGGTACGTTTGGGAGCTGTTGGGGGCAAAATCCAGGTTAAAAACCCAGAACAGCTCTTTTTACTTCAGTCCCGTGTTCCATATTTGGGAGGGTTCAATCTGTGCAGTTATACAGCTAACTCTGTAATCCTGCTTTGTGAAATATCCCCCTGGTTGGTGGCTCCTCCTTTTAAACCTCTGATTCAGTGCATGGACATGCCACATGGTCTGGTTTTGAATCCAGTGTCAGTGCTTGCTAGACAGCAATGCATAATTGGCTCTTGTGTTGGTGGGATTGAGCAGAGACTGTGGGTGCGTCCCAATACTCAAAAAATGCACCCTACTTTCCTCCACTACTACCTCCTCTCCTCCGTGCCCCGGAAACCGATCTTTGTGTTTTAATCTAATGTCACTGATTACATATTAATGACATATTAATGGTTACGTATTAGTTAATATCTCGACGCTAACCACAATGTCAGGTATATTGTGCACTGTACATGCAAGTACTTGAAACGTACAGACAGTTTATCATATTTCCGGGTAGGAGACGAGTGGAGGAGAGGAGTGGCGGAAAGGAGGTGGGGAGTGAATATTGGGAGGCAGCCTGTGTTTTGTGCACCAGCGACCCCCTATTGGTCATGTACATGTCTGTAATAGGCTTGTGAATGCAAACATATTAAATGTTTCCTCTGATGCTATGACTGCATAAGCATAGCCAGTGGACTGCAGGTGAAAAGAAGTGGTTGCATACAGCAGCATGTGTTTCAGAGAAGAGCACATGCTGGTCTCACATTCTCCTGATTTAACAGGGTATGAGACTTAGGAAGTTTTAGAAAAAGAAAAAATGCGGTTTAAAATGGTTCTACTAAGGTTAGGTTTATGACTGCATACTGCATTGCATAGCTGTTTTCTTGTTGCTAAGAGATAGGTGAATGCTTGATCAATCTTTCATAGGATTTCACTTGAATGTTATATACATCATGTAGGGACAACAGACTACATTTCCATTCATTCCACAGGAAACCCAAAAGACATTTACAACACAGCCACAGCGTAACGTCCGTTGTTAGTGATCCAATCATGTCACTTGGAAATACGAGACACTAAGGGTCATAAAACTAAAACAGATAAGACTGAAGACATTCCAGTCTGTCTGCCCCGTTTTTCTTTTTCCCTACTTTTCTCTGTTTGCATTGTGCAGCAGCACAGCTGCACAAGAGGCAGCACTCCATTTTTGTCTTCCCCTTTTGCTAGCTACACAGCTACAAATGAGGATCTCCATTCTTTCTCCATTGCACCAGCAACACCGCTGCAGCGGCATTCAGAAAGGCCGCGGAGAGAGACGCAAGGAATGAGTTAGCTTGCCTATGGCAACTAACCGTAGAATTGAATTAACGCAACTCCGACCGAGGTGTGTTCCAGCCACGGACAAAGACGCAGCGATAACCAGACTACGTTGGACCACGCCAAAGTAGACGACCTGGCCATCCACCTCATGGACAAGCCAGCTGGAATCAACTCACCGCGGACTTCAGTAGGACTGATCAAGTTTAGAATTTTAGTCTGAATTGTTTATTGTTTATTTGATTTTATCTTGACTTTGTGCGGTAATAATAGCTATAAACTTGTTGCACTGGTTAGCAAGCTAGCCGGCTGGTCCATCGTTTCATAGCTAATGTGGTAGCACTAACTAACCCGAGCAGGCCTCACTGGTTTGCCCCTCTATCCTAACACTGACTAACATTCGCGTTGTATGGTCTCAATTCAGCTTACTGTAGATGGTATACAGTATTTCCTGACCGAAGTGCGTAAACATATTTATAGTAACGTTAGATTTGAGATCAATAACCACCATCGTGCTGCGACACAGCCTGTTTACTCCACACTCCTTTTTTCTTTGAGCACACGTGGCACGCAAACACACACACACACACATGTGCATACCCACACAAATGCTCCAATACGCACACAACACGATATGTCCATTTCGTACAATGTAATATTCCTGTTTTCCTTGTTTAATAAATCTATTTTTGTTAAACCTGGTGTCTGTTTTGATGTCATGTGAACACGAGAGCTGAGTCAAACCTAATCATTAGAACATAATACCTTCAACCCTTGTGAATTATTAGTTATTAGTGCTTTGATGGTAAATTGAAGTGGTAGTAAATATAATCCATAATAATCAAATGAAACTGATTTAATTTTAACCTAACTTAAGAATAATGAGGGTAAACCTCATTATTCCATAGTTATTGCCTATATTTCTGGCATCCCATGTAAGAGTTTATATATAGAGGTGTACCCTTACATTTATAGAGCTCCGTCCGAGGATATTCCCCACATAATTGGTACCCAAGTGAAGACTGGTAAGACGGACATGTTTTATTTGTCTATGAACACTACTGCTAAATGTATATGTAAACACCTTGCATGAGTAATATGCCATTTGTAAGAATATAGAGGCATATTCCTTACAATTATGTTATTCATAATACCCAATTCAGCGCTGCCTCTGATTCCTCATCCACATTTGTCTCCGCAAATAAGACAGAGGTTGGTTAGATCATCTGTGGAAGAAACAATCACTTCAGAAAAGGGAAACACATTTCTCAAGATAAGCTGTTCCAACTTCTAGCCCATCCATTTTCAAATCTTTTAGTAATCATATTTAATTCTGTCATCAGCTTTAACTGATAGTCATGGTTTTATAGGCAAGTCCTTTACATTTTGTCAGTAATGCTACCTGTTAGTCGTGCTATTACACAATATACCTGACTCTCTGAGCAGAGTGGTGGCAATCTCCCATCGTAAATCAGTCATGTTTCCAAAGTCTGAAGGAAATGTGACTGCTTCCTCCCTATGGCTGGGCGATAAAACGATGTCGATAATTTTTGCCACGATAACGATGATAAACTTTTTTATTTTTGATAAAACTATTATTTGCGTCCGTTTATTCTACCCAAATTGGGTGCTACCACTTGATCCGTTTCTGAGAGGAAACCCTACATGCTGTCATTGCAAGAGAGAAAACAACTCTTAACTGAGGTTAAGAAATAATATTGATTGAATTGGGCTTAAGAATAATATTGATTTACGGTGACATTATAAACATCTGCATTTTTTGTAGGCTACTGGTTACTTATTGAGAAATTGTAGCTTGTATATGATATCATACTTCATATTCATCTAATGTGGTGTGTTCGCCTAAGTTCCCACTAGATGGCTGTATTAGAGCACAAATGGTAACCTGTTGAATTTTGAGTAGATTGGGGGGAAATAAAGAATTTGGTGTTTTTCTGATTCTGATTCTGATTAATGCAGCCAATGGGTATTTTTAATGTAATGGTGGTGTGAATTATATTTTACATTGACTATTATGTAAAAAAATGTATTTGAATTTAACTTTTGTGCTTTCATGAACAGACTGTTGATTAGGAAGGACAGTTTTCCTATTTAAAACGCCACATTTGTACCACATTTGTGTTTAGAATTTTTTTTTAATATAATTGAGACTGGATGAATCTATATGAGTTTCACTTTCTGAAATTAGTGACAAAAAATATTGAACTTTTTCACGATATTCTAATTTTTTGAGCTGCACCTGTATAGCAGATACTTGAACAGACATCAATCAAACCCGCTCAAGCTCGCTCACGATGTTGCATTAGCAGCACCCTTGCCCAGATAGCTAGATATATCTGGCATATTCCTTGGCATTTGGTATTAAATGTTCAAATCCCCACTTTCACCACTGTTGTGATTTTATTAATTAAAGCAGGCTATTATTGGACAAAGTTGCACTGTCGCCATGATTCCTTCCTTTCTCATGTCCTAAATGCATAAGGGTGATAACCTAGTTAGCCTATTATTTTCCTTAATTAATTGTCCCTACAATTAGGCTATAACACAGTTTTTGTTATACACAACGTGCTGAATTACATACACTTGAGTATTTTTGTTGTAGTCCTTGTTATTTAAATCTAAAATAGAAACTTTCCATAATGTGTGGATAATAATCCCTTTGTTGAATATTGGTAACAATCGCATTCGTTTAGGCTATCATCTTTTCCTGTTGTGGTGAATAAATAGCATGAGCTGTCCAGTTTATTGAAAGTCTTTTGGCTGATTAGCAGAAAAAAGGAGCGAATTTGGAGCGAGTTTTTTCCACCTGGGAGTTTTTTTCCAAACATACCACAAGCGAAGCGCATGCGGAAACGCGACCACTTTGGCGTCCATTATAACCTACCAGAAAGAACCAGCTGAGCACGCTGCGAAGCGCCATTTCCGCGTGCGCTTCGCTTGCGGGTCTACTTTTCTCGGCACGCCAAGCGGATAATTCTAGTTTTCCTTGTTTCTTTGTAGGCTATTTCAATTTACGGGATTTGAGTAGAACCGACACTGCGTGTTATGTAATGTTTGCATATTTATGTGGATGTATAGACTATAGCCTAGTATATGCACACATTTATCTATTTATTTAATTTATTTTTATTATTATTTTCTCTTTCCTGTAGCCTATAATTATCTACCTACCTGAAATAAAATAAAAATTTGAACACACACACACAAAAAGAAAATTACGATGCTGTGTGTTATTTTATCTAGCCATAGCCTACAACAAGCAACTCATATGCCTTCCCCTGTGTCGTGGAATAAATAACCTTAATAAAAAAGCTAAATTGAGAATATTCACATTTTTAGGCCAGTTGTTAGGCCAAACAAATACACTATCCAAAGAGGAGTTTGCTTATAACCATGTCATTAAATCATAATTTATATATAATTGATCATCACCAACCTATAATCTCGATAGGCTACTGTAGCCTGTAAATCTCTTTACTGCATAGTTGTTGTTCGGCTATTGAGACTCGCTTCGCTGATATTATTTTATAATAATTTATATATTTATTATTATTATATATTTTAAGTCGAGATGGGATATGAACATCGGTTATTAAAAATACATTAAACATGTATGTATTATCACTTCTGTGTGCATGGATAAACATCGCAGGCTTGTCATGTATTTACAATGAAGTGTCAAACTTTCAGAAACATTTTTTAGCCTACAACTGCACATGACACGAGACTTGATGCGGACGTCAATGGACAATTGTTGATTGATCTATTAAGTGGAGAAATACATGGAGCTGAATGACGCACGGGATTATTTCTACAGGGACAATATAAGAAAAGAAAGAGCTTGGAATGCAATTGTCTGTTGGAGCAGATGGGGAAAGGTGTTTTTTTGTTGTGATAAATTGTACTTCACGAAAAACCTGTACAAAAATAATACATTTCCGAAATTGGTATGCGATACTTTACTGAATACGAGGACGTTTCTATGCGTGACTATGCATAAACGGATCCCGGTGTTATTTGAAAGAGTTCTCAGGGCTATGTGGTTAAAATAGGTGTTCATGGTGCAGGTATTATCAAAATCTAGTTTTGCATCACCATTAGGTGTGGCTATACATGTGTTAATTGCTGCCATATTGTTCTCAAAATGTATTTTTAAACACATGATTTAATTTCTCTAAAAGTTAGACCCTCTGTTACACCCGGACTATCACCAGTGGTTTAGAGAAAAATGCTTCTGAACTTTCGCAGACTTTTTTTGTGTACGCTACACGAATAATTTATGTTCGTTTTATGTCTGTGATTTAAAACCTTCCATGGCGTAATTTTTTGTACCTGAAAAATTACGATATTATATAAGTAATGTAGCCCATTTTGTTCCGAAAAAAATTATTGTATAAATTTGTATCTGAGAAGCGGAGACACGAGTGGCGCTTCCGGTATGTTCTCAATGCCGCAAGCATTCGCTTCTGGCGTGCGTGATTCCGCGAGAAGATGCCGGTGTGTTTCCGGCGTAACGCGGAGCGAAGGTATGAAAGGGGAGCGATGGAGCAGTACAGTCGTGTGGCTGTAAACGTGCACGCAGTTTTTTTTAGCTGTAAACGTGTTTGTATGCCTACCTTATAATGAAACTTATTTATGCATTCCGTTATTTCAACAATTCTGAAATAATAACATAAATCAGAAGAAACTGGTAGAAAACTGTCTTTGTGCTGCCCCTAATGGTTGAAATTTTCTTTCTGCTCCCCACACTGCCCCCGCCCCAATTGTGATGTCAGAGTACCTCTTTGGAGGTACCCACAGAACTAAACATTGAACAAAAAGTTTGGAAATTTGTGTTTGGTAGATTATTTCTCTGTTGTAACAATGCTTCTTGGCAATACATTTTATACCGTTGGAAAGCCTGTTTATTTCCCTTTTAAATGGTGCCCCATTTGTAAGGAACATGCATTTGTGGGATGAGCAGCACAGCTGAGTATGTGGGTTGCGCCCATGTAAAATTTGCCAAATCTTCTCTGCCAATGCCAAACAGCTTACACCTGCACTGGAACTGGCAATCCCATATCTCCACAGTCTGGGACCGAACTCCATCCTCCAAGATGACAACGCTCACCCCCACAGAGCGGGGTTTATCAGAGACTACCTCCAGAATTTGGGAGTTGAGAGAATGGAATGGCCTGCCAACAGTCCTGACCGCAACCCAATTGAACACTTGTGGGATCAGCTTGGGCGTGCTGTTCGTGCTAGAGTGACCAACACAACCACGTTGGCTGACTTGCGACAAATCCTGGTTGAGGAGTGGAATGCCATCCCACAGCAGTGTGTGACCACGCTGGTGACCAGCATGAGGAGGAGGTGCCAGGCTATTGTGGCTGTGTATGGTTCTTCCACAAGCTACTGAGGCTCCTGACTGTTTGTTAAATTAATAAATTGTAAAATTGCCAATATGTCTTCTTTCTTCCTTGTTACTGATAGACTTCAATCATCCAATCCACCAAACAACACCAAACAAGAGTCACTAGCAACAGCAGCAGAATAAGCTGTTTGGCATTGGCAGAGAAGATTTGGCAAATTTTACATGGGCGCAACCCACATACTCAGCTGTGCTGCTCATCCCACAAATGCATGTTCCTTACAAATGGGGCACCATTTAAAATGGAAATAAACAGGCTTTCCAACGGTATAAAATGTATTGCCAAGAAGCATTGTTACAGAGAAATAATCTACCAAACACAAATTTCTGAACTTTTTGTTCGATGTTTATATAAGAACTAGAAAGGCAGATGCCTTCTCAAAACGAGAAGGTGGAGGCTGCGGACCTGGAGCAGGCAGTTTCACGACCCTGCTGCCACGCATGCGTACAGTATGACGTATGAGCCAGCAGACAAGAAGGGGGAGGCAGTTTCACGACCCAGACCGAAATAATCATATTAAATAGACGGTCGAAGCTTAAACATTAATAACCGTCTATAGACGTTGACTAATTGAGTGGTTTTGTGAATTTAGCGTTACATTGAGATGGTTTCGTGAATTTAAATATAAACGTTACATATATTAGATAGTGTAATAATCTGCACTACTGATCAAAATATCTGCTTCATTTCACTGTTGGTTTTCAAACATAGCCTACATACAGACGTTGGTTTCATGAATTTAAATATAAATGTTACATTAAGATATCAGATAGACAATGTAATGATATGCACTAGGCTACTGATTAAAATGTCTGCTTTAATTATACATAGTTGGTTCTCATACATAGGCTACAGGAGACAATTGAATTTAAGTGCAATTTAATTTCGTGTTTTTGTGAATTTAAAAATAAATGTTACATTAATATATAATAACCATAGCTGGATCAGATGGAAAATGTAATGATATGCACGATCAAATCAAATATCTGCTGTAGCCTAGTTATATTCACTGTTGGTTTTAATATATACAGGAGACAGTGAAATTGAGTGATATATGTTGTTGTTGTAGTTGTGAATTTAGATATGAATAACCATATTTAGCACATCATACGTAAAGTGTAATCATATGCACAATCGATGAAATATCTGCTGTAGTACTCACTATTGGTTGCCATACAGCTACAGAACAGCATCCTACACAGCATTTTATGATGACAAACACAATTCACCTCTTTCTAAAATTCCAAGGGCCATTTAGCCATCTGAAAAGAAAAAGAAAACTTTTTTGTGAGCAAAAATGTATTTATTAAAATAACTTGACCTGCCATTATAAAATGGGAATGAAAAGCAAGCCACGAAAATAATAAAACAAAATAGGTGTTTTACTAAATATTATCCAATCACAATAGAAAGGGTAAAAAAAACAAAAAACAAAACAAACAATAAAACACACAGAAACCTTCCTAAAGTGAGTGCTCCTTCCTCAAAATCTGAAGCTATCTTTTTAAACAAAAAAGTTTTAAACAAATTAGTAACATTTCAGTCTCTGCGAATATAATCATTATATAATAAGACTAAAATAAAACATCCTACAATTTAAACAATGGACAAAAATCCCACTGAACGATTTAAATTGGAATTCTGTAAGAACATATTAAGAGTTCACAGAAATGCTCCAAATAATGCCTGTAGAGTAGAGTTGGGTATCTTCAGTCACAAAACAAACTTATTTATTATCAGACATAAACAGAACTAAAAACAATGGAT
This sequence comes from Ilyophis sp. 1 JC-2022, assembly GCA_022702515.1. Lineage (NCBI taxonomy): Eukaryota > Metazoa > Chordata > Actinopteri > Anguilliformes > Synaphobranchidae > Ilyophis > Ilyophis sp. 1 JC-2022. The sequence continues at coordinate 73,406,618 of CM040403.1, read as the reverse complement.
AACAAAACAAAAGGAATACATTGAAGAATGGCTGAACGAAATAAATTACATAAACAAATTGGAATGTTATCGATCATTGAATAGAAAATATACCATAGCACAATACCTTGTTAATATAAAAACTTTTTTAAATTTTTTTAAAGAGACACACCGTAACAATGTAGAGACTTGGAAGTCCACTTTCTCCTCTCCTGCCCCATATATGTAACTCTTAGAGAGGCATTCCAGAAATTATAATTATCTTCAAAATATGTGACAGCCTGCCATGAGAAAAATCTAATCTATTCAGTTCCAGATAACCGCTTGTTCTGTTTCAGTTTTTTTGCTTTTTGTTTCTTTTTGCCCCAAACAACTATTTATGTTTTGTATACTGTATTGCTTTTGCAACAGTTGATCACCATTAATGCCAATAAAGCCAATTGAATTTAATTGAGATTGACTGATCCTGACGACTATCAGAATCAGAATGATTTATTTGCCAAGTACGACATACAAGGAATTTGCCTTAGTGCAAGTTGTCAACATACAATCCAATACAATAACAAGAGCTTAAGTTCCCTAATGGGAAAATAAGTTATTCTATTCTATTAAGAAAATAAAAAAAGGTTAATTAAATAATAATAATAAAATACAATGTAATAAAAATATAATATAATACAATACAGTACAGTGCTGCTAATATACAAATACAGTACGAAGAACTAGGTTATGTACACAGTTAAGATGCAAGAGTGCAAATGGGCAGAGTAAAAGTCACAGTTAATGGCACGGTTAAAGTGAGAGTGTGCAAATGAGCAAAGGGGGTATAGAGCAGGGGTTTTCAAAGTGGGGGCCGCCAGGGGGCGCCAGGGGGGGCAATTGGAAGGGAGAGGAAAATGGAAAATGCAAAAAAAAAAAAAAAGATAAGTTTAAAATAAGATATAAATTGTTATAAATCCTTTCATATCGAAATTAGGTCTTTGCCATGCCCTTCTTTCAATCGCAGCCAATAACTAACCGTCTGGCTGTCAGTCAAAGCGTTACGTTGAGCTGCTAACGGCCCGATTATGGAATCAAAATAGGGTCAAAAGTATTGTGTTTTGTATTAAGAAGCTGTATGTTAGATTTTTTTATATTTGCCAGTGTAATTTAAAAGTTTTTTTTTAAAGGCATTTCGCAATAGGGGGGTTCCAGCCAGAGGCTACGACTATTTGGGGGTCCTTGGCATGGAAAAGTTTGGGAACCCCTGGTATAGAGGAAGGGTCTTTGTTTAGGAGGATTATGGCTTGTGGAAAAAAAGTTGTTCAGGTGGCGGTTAGTTTTAGTCTTTAGGGCTCTCACTGTCGGTCTCGGTCTCTCCCTCTCGCTGAGAGGGGGAGCGCTGGAAGAGAGAGTGGCCGGAGTGTGAGGGGTCAGCCATGATTTTCCCTGCTCTCTTCCTCATCCTGGAGGAGTACAGATCTGTGAGGGGGGGATGGCAGCCAATGATTTTCTCTGCATACCGTACTGTGCGCTGTGGTTTCCGCTTAGAATGGGATGATGCAGAGCCGAACCACACGGAGATGGAGGATGTGATGACTGATTCAATTATGGCTGTGTAGAATTGGAACAGCAGCGCTTGCGACAGCTTGAATTTCTTAAGTACATGCGCTGCTGGGCCTTCTTGGTTATTGTCGTGTTATTCCTGTCCCATTTGAGGTTCTGTTGGATGGTGGTACCTAGGAATTTGCACGACTCTGCTCTGCTCACCGTGGTGCTGTGTATTTCCAAGGGAGGGAGTGAGGTGGGCTTCCTTCTGAAATCAATGACCATCTCCAGTCTTTTGTGTGTTCAGCTCCAGGTTGTTGGCTCCACACCAAAACACCAAATGGCTTACTTCCTCCCAGTATCTGGACTGATCACTGTCTGAGATGAGACCGAACAGGGTAGTGTCGTCCGCAAACTTAAGAAGTTTAACGGATTCACTGTTGGAAGCACAGTCATTGGTGTAAAGTGAATAGTGTAAGGGAGACAGCACACAGCCCTGAGGGGCGCCAGTGCTGAGAAGGAGGGGGTCCTAAATGAGGTCACCCACCTTGACGCTGTTCCTGTTGGTTAAAAAGTCATGGATCCAGTGGCAGAGAGGGGATGGGACATTATGCAGTAAAAGTTTATCTAAAAGTAGGTCAGGGATGATCGTATTAAAAGCAGAATTAAAATCCACCAACAGGATGCGGGCGTAGGTGTGAGCATTGTCCAGGTGCTGCAGAGCCAAGGAAATGGCATCATCTACAGACTTGTTGGCTCTGTATGCAAACTGCTGGGGGTCCTGGAGGGCATCAGTCATGGCTTTGAGGTGATGTAGGAACTACGGTGAAGAACGGAAGGTTACATGGTAAGCAGGAGGTGCATTTCTTCAGTGCTGGTAAATCGCGACCTCTCTGGATTGTTATGGGAGTTGTGGCACCTGAAGAGAGAATATAATTTACGTCAGGACACAAACCCCCCCCCCCATATACTCATTCTCACCATTTGAACATATGACAAAACAAAGTTTATTTTTCAAATATGCTTCCTCCCAAATATAGGAAGAAAAAAACAAAACAGTTCTGATATACTGTCAGCACAGTGTACTGTCTGAAGCTACTGCATTGACAATAAATAAGAGGCTGACTTAGTGGACCCACAGAATGTAAATTTCAGTTTATATATTACGAAATAACAGCAAACAATATGAGTTGGATTCAAATCCGAGACCATAGGGTAATAGCGCATTCTTCAATACCACCAGTATTTCTTTCCAGAGTGAGTTGAGTGAGGTGTTTTTGAACCAGACTTACCAGGGGTAACCTCCACTGAGGTACCTGGTACCTGGACAAGGGAAGGGTCTGGAGCTGGAGGGCTGTATAGTTTAACTTGTATAAAGAATTCAAAATCAGTCTTCACTCGACCAAAAACAGTTGTGTATGTCCTAGAAGGTAAGAGAGATTTAGATATGTACATACATAGGCCTACATGTGGTTAGCCTGACAGAACATCAACCTGACTGTCAATAAGTAGTTTTATTAACTCAAAATTATATAGACCTATCTACCCCCCCCCCCCCCCTAATAAGCAAGTTTACGGATAATTTTAGCTAAGTAACATGAGTTCGTTTAGTTATTAAAATACGCTTTCATGCCCCCCGTTTCACTAAAGTTAGTAACGTTATGTTAACTTAGCCAATACATTGGAGAGTGGTGCAACAACTTAAAACGTTAACATCACGAGAAATATTGAAATCAATTGATATTGACCCTTAGCTAATTGTCTCTTTAAATAACCCAACGTTACACGATTGCTGAACAACAATAACTTTAGCAAATTATTTAACATACCTCTTATTCGTGTCGCTTCTATCGCTCTGCTGGCTCATACATCTTACGCATGCGTGGCAGCAGGGTCGTGAAACTGCCTGGGCCGTATATTTGCCTGTGCTCCGGGGCTGCATTCCAATCGCATTTTTTAGCCGTCCTATCTACTTGGTCCTCGTCTGACCCGGAAATCGATCGAGGTCCGCCATCTTTAAGGACATCCCAAACCGCTAAATGCTCCACCGAGGAGCGAGCAGTGGGGAAAGAGGAGGCTCCCGGAGAATCCTTCAGTGAGGAAACACGAGTGCAGCCTTTGCGGAAGTCTTTACTCAGAACGCGTGACGTGTTTGATCCACAATCACATCTGCCGCAGTTGAAAACATGGCGGGACCACTGGTACACAAATGTAAGTGCTTATCGTTCCTTTCTATGTAATTTATAAAGCGCTTTCATTTATAATGTCACTCGTTCTTTCGGACAAACGAAAGGCAAGTTTATTCATGAAAACAGAGACAACAAATATTGTAGTTCAGCGTGTAAGCGTAACATTTAGGACATGTTTCTGTCCCATATAGTTGTTTGTTAGCTAACGTTACTGCATAGGAAACGCAAGCTTCAATTAACCCATGTCCTTTCAAAACTGTATACAATTTTATATTGTACCCTATGCAATAGGCTATGTTACGTTTAGCCTATGTTCACACTGTTGAATGCATCCCGGCAAGTAGGCTAACTGAGAAATAGGCTCTACAGTCGCTGCTCGATTTCCAGTGTAACAACTGAAACATGAGCACGCAGCTGCTTTGCGTTTAAAATATATGTTTCCTCACTCTTGTATGACAGAAATAATGTTATTTCAGTCTATGTTATTGCATTTGCTGTCTTTGACTGATGAAATGCACATTAGGCTAGCTTATTAGGATAGGCTACTATTTTGCATCATGTAGCCTACTTACATATGTCATGTCTGAATTATGGGCTTGTGAAGCCCCTTGACACATGCCGTTGTGATTTAGGGCTATACACAGACATTACTAGCTGGTTTTTACTTGCAGGTCTGTTGTGTCATTTACAGGGACAGATGAGAGCACCCTCAGCCTCATTCGGCTGAGGTGTGAGAACGAGCAACTGTTTACGGGGAAGAGGCATGTAGCAAAGAAAGCTTGGGGGTGAGTCATTAGTGACATTCTATAATGTGTGATGTCACATAGAACTAAAATATGTTACACAGAAACATTGGCAATAAGCCATTTTTTATGTTCTTGCAGGACCATGTCACTGTCCATATTGGTGTTCCTACATGTCATAGATTAATGTTGACGGAATCACTCCTCAGCACCATGATTCATGTCTTGTGTTGAAGTAGTTAATTGTATGCAAATGACAACTTCTGATATCCCTAATGTAAGTGTGATGGCAAGAGGCATGCCTGCCCCTGTAAATGGATAACACATAAACATGTTATGGCATGGCAGTAATTGTTGTAGGGCACTTGGGTATGGTATGGTAACATGTGTTGTTTTCCTCAGTGAAATTCTTCAGCAGATGGGCCTACAGGGCCAGGTGAGCCCTGCCCAAATATCCAAAAAATGGGACAACCTCAAGGGAAAATATAAGGTGAAGGTTCAATTTCTGATGTTGTTCTTTAGCAAATGTTAGTTTATCTTACATAGTGAAACACAATTCTGCCTGAGCAATTGGCTCACGGCTCACCTTCACCCTTACATCTTTCCTTGTAGGCCCTCAGATGCCCTGCTACAGGGACGGGGACAGACAGGGGAGAGGCCACAGCAGCCACATGGCCGTGGTTTACTGCAATGCATGAGGCCATCGGGGGGAGGCCATCTATTGATCCTCTTGTCCTGATGGACTCATGTGTTGCTGAAAACCCGGCACATGTGGCTGATGAGGCCTCAATTGGCACTGGCTCATCTCTTCCTGGATTTGGGGTGGTCACTTGTAGCCAGGCGTGTGTGGAGGAAGAGGATGCACAGCCTGGCTCAAGTAGCCTCCCACTGGAGGATGATGATGGGCCATCCACCTCTGCCTGTCCCCCACCCCCCAAAAGGAGAAGGACCAGTGAGGGAGCCGTCCTGCAGTTCCTCAGGGAAGAGGCTGCCAGAGAGGAGGAGCGGTTCCGGGCAACCCAAGAAAGCTCCAACAAACTTTTGGAAATTTTCGATAAAATGTTGAATAAAATGTAAATAGTTCACATAAGTGTTTGTCAATTTGTTACTTGTGTTTTTACCTTTTAAGATATAGTTGTCATCTGAGTGACCCCTTCTGCAGCACAGAACAGTTTGGGAGAAAAGAAAGACACAAATACGAACAAAAACTACTACTTTGCTGATCGTGTACGCTTCAGGAGGGTAATAGTTGGGCTATTTCTGGCTTATCGGTCTCTTTACTGGTAACTTCAAATGAATGTCTTTTAGTAAATTCAAAGTAGTCAGCCTACATTCATTAATGAATGTATGATTTGCAGTCATTATATAAATTTACAGTTTATCTTTTACTGTAATTATGTACTCTTAATTACACTTCTTGATTTGTTGCTTCCACCAGGTTACTGTCCGACTGCCCTATGGATGAATTACGTGATTGAATTGAGGATTGTCATTTCTAATAATTATGAAATGATGTGAAATATATTTTTACTGCAGGATAAGTGAGGGGTTCTACCACGCAATATAGCCTGTGTTCAGTATTCAGAGCTCTGAACATTTTAACAAGGGCACTGACTGTTGGAAAAATGACATTTTACAGAATCCTCACTTCCCCAACAGGTGGTTGACATACATTGGTGTCAAAGTGGTATGCTTAGTGTGTTTTTAAATAAATAAAGGTTATAATGGAAATGTGGCACAGAAAAGATGTATGAAACGGATATGTTAGTGTCCAGAAGTGCTTTTATTCACATTAACATAACAAATAAAACATGTGGATGAGCACTATGGACAGAGAGAGGGGCTGCAAGGGATAATATACAAACATAAAAAACGAACACACTAACAAAAAGCTCTCCTGCATAAATAATAATTGACAAATTACATATAATCGTGTTCGTTGAGTGCTACTGGACGCACATTTGGAGCAGACAGTTGCCCCGCCAGTCGGTCTCGTCGGCCATGTCCGCTTTGTTCCCCCCTCAGTGGACGTGGTGGAGCCACACCGATGTCAGTAAAACCCTCAACGGCCTCAAGGATGTCCCCCTTCGTCAGGCAGATGTTGTGGAGCACAACACATGCGGTGATGACCGTGGGTACAAAGGTGTGGTCCACCTCCAGAGCCTTGAACAGCAGGCACCTCCAACGCGTCTTCAGCATGCCAAAGGCTCGCTCAATTATGGAACGAGCCTTGGCATGGTGCTGATTGAAGCGGCTCTGTACCCTCCCTTGCAGTGGCTCCCGATATGGGGTGATGATGGCCACAGGATGGTCGATGCAGGGGTAGCCACCATCCCCCACAATGAAGTACCCTGGAGGTAGGGGCGGACAATATGGACAAAATGATTAGTGCAATAATCACAGCAGTACATCACAATCGATGTGTTGGGTCATTTTCGAGTGTTTTCAAGTCACATTCATCTTCACACTGAATGTAATGGATATAGCCTGTGGTTCTGGGAGACCAAAATTCTATAAGTATCTTCGATTAAAATAAGTCCATAATTTCACATGTCATGCAGTCAGCTTTCATTAAGTAACTTCTCACAATTACTGGACAACTGGAAAGCACAATATGTCTATGAGAATGTGGGACAATATATAGCCCTACCTGGAGGAGGATACAGAGCCTCTTTGTAGATCCTGCTGTTTTTCAAGACTCTGGTGTCATGGACAGAGCCAGGATACCCCACAAAGGTGTTAAGAAACCTCCCCTTCCCATCACATACTGCCTGCATCTGTATGGATGGGAAGAGCTTCCTATTGAGGTAATCCTGACTGCTGGGTCCAGAGGGGGTCTTGATGCGGACATGGCAGCCGTCGATGGCACCCACACAATTGGAGAACACCGGGCTGTTGGCCAGCTGCGAAAATGCTTGGCCAACCTCCTGTAGTTCTCCAGCAGTGGGCAGCCGAATGACCTCCTGGCGAAGGGCAGCAATCTGCTTCACTCCAATGTGGACCAGTCGCCACACGGTGGTCTTGGGCATCTGGAAGGCCCGGCACACCACACTGTAGGACAAACCGTGTGCCAGCCAGTACACGGTTGCCAGGACCCTAATGTTGTGTGCCCAGCCATGTCTCCCCTCACGCGGCAGTAGCATTATTAATGCTTCCATAGAGCCGCGGCTCAGACGGTAGTCTGCTATGAGGTCCTGGTCCCCATCAAAATACAGCTGGAGCACTGGCACAGTGGCATTTAATTGGGCATAATGCCCAGCTGATGAATCGTCGACCTAAACAAAAATAAAATGAAATATCAATGAAGTTCACACAAGTTGATTGATTGATTAACACCAAAGCACAGTAGCCAAATGTACAGTTTGTAGTCCTACATGCAGGTAAATGTGTGGTATTATAGAACATGTAATTACTATACGTGCATGACATAACTTTGCTGTATCCCGTATTTATCCAGGTGAATTGTACTACACCCACTGTTAAATACTTATCAATGTCCATGTTTGCTCAGGAGCACTGTTTTATGACAACTGTTGAGAATACGTGATTCTTACCTCAGTTAGGAACAGGATGGCGCGACGCAGTCGCGATCTCCTCAACTGGCTACGCCACTGTTCTTGCTGAAGCCGGTGCCAAGCGTTCAGTCCTAACGCTAGGTTCATTGCGAACACGTTCATTTTTTATATGTAATATAATAGCCTGTAAGTGCGCGATCTAAGTTTTGAAATCAGTATCTGTCGCTTAAATACCATCGGATCATATATGCTTGATGAATTAATTAAACGGCATCAGCTGGGTTCTTGACTGGAAGCTCTTTAATAATTGGATACCGCAGCTGATTTGATGGGACTGCATGATATGAAGCCAAATGACTCAAGTGTCATTTGTAATGTGCTCCGATTTTAACGAACAAACATGCGTTCAAGTCCATTGATGAATTGCTGGGACTGGCCATTGAGCGCGTGGAATATAGGCGTAGCCTACTTACAATTTAAATTATTCTTCGTGTGATCTTTATTCACACAGTAATAAATAGCCGGTTGTTGTGGATGTGTTAATGGGACACTGTACGTCAAACACAAACACCTGTAATTGAGAGACAATATCCCTATTTCCCATGTCATTTTCACATCTGTCAAATTCCACGGGAGAAAATCATTGCAAATAATTGTGATAACTTCACAGTGCAATATAGCGTCAAATAAAACGATAGCTTATACCATTTTGCATGCAAAAACAAACTCAGAGATAAAAATACGATAGGCTACAGAACAATCCGTTAGCATTAATGGCCACTGACAGCTGATACGGCCTTTTTTTTTTTTTTTGACAGGTGATACAGCTGTGCACACGTCATTAGTAATTGACGTCGCTTCAGCTGACGCTTGACTGAGCAAGGACGTTCCATTTGCTTAATTCATGTTGCCTCGATTGCTGCGTCCTCGTATGTGATCCTTGGATCCTTTCCTTATGGCCTCCACTGGGTGGAGCTAATGAGCGAGGAAAGGACCGAGGAAAAGATGCAAGCAGTAAAAATATGGGATTGGAATGCAGCCCAGGTCTGCAGCCTCCCCTTATTCACCTTATTCCGCAAACGCGGAAGCAACAGAAATTCCCAACATTCGATTTTGTTTAGCATTTCCGGTTACCAATATTGCCCCATATTAACTGGCTTGAAAGCAGCTGCTACGACTTTGCTAGAAAGACAAAATTTATCAAAATGTCACAAAAATGGGAACACACCCCCTACACTATGACAGTCTGATGGGTGAATGTAGCTGGGGTGTAACGCTACTTAAAAAGTGATAACGTGAGGCTGAGATCTTAAACTAGCCTACTGACCCGACTGGCGCTATATGGCCAGCAAAAAAAGAGAAAAAAGGCTAAAACGCAAATCAAAACCAACATCACTGATGTCTCATCCGGCTCTGTCTTATTAGCCTATACATTTAAATTGTATTGACATCAAAACTTCGATGTGTCTGACAAGCAGCCGACATCAATTGTGAAATATTCACCTCCAGTCTTCTCTAGCTAACCTGGCAGCTACATATTTCGTCGTATTACCATAAAAAAAACGGTACTTGTGGGTTATCCGTCGCCACTTTTTAATTTACCTTTGTTTTTTAGTTAGGCGACAGATAACCCACAAGTACGAAAAAACATTTAAAATACCATCTAACTAAAAAACAAATGACCCACAAGTAAAACAAGTAACCCTAACCCTAACTGAAAAACAAAGGTAAATTAAAAAGTGGCGACAGATAACCCACAAGGTCAAAAAAACAAATGGAACATCTGGCTACTCGGTAGTAGCCAAAGTTATTGATAGCTAAATAGCTAACGTTACGTCCATTTAGTCATTGTCCAGAGTGCCATGCATAGGTTATAGGACAATATGCATTCACCTGATTAATACGATAAATAGTGCCAGTATGTGTACAAATCAGTCCCCCCCTGGCGTTCCAGTGCAATGATTCCGGGTATAGCGTAGCCTATAGCGTGCGTTTTGCAAATTACAATCAGCTCACTGACAAAAAGCAATGTTTGTGCCACCGTTTCTACGGATAGCAATTAATATCAGTGTTAAGTACGTTTTCAGCGATTTGCCCTTTCCCGATAAGGCTACGTAAAAAAATAAACATTACTGGGATTCGTTGCTATCTGTATCAACCTGCTGATAGACTATGATGAGGTTTGCTTTTGCCAGAAAAATGTTCCAATAAAATTATAATAATTGTTCTGGCTGACATTTAGACAGTTGACAAAAGTTGTGTAGGTAAAATGCTAACGTTAGGTCGGCAATTTTTGTCAATTCGACTGTCACATTATTGCATATAAGTTTCTCAACGAGAAAGCACACGTTGTATTAGGCAACGTTAACGCACAAATCATGAGGCTGGGTAGTTGGGGAATTGGATTCTGTGCGAGTTGTTTCAGAAATGGGGGAGAATATTTAGTTGTGCATTGACTAAAGAAAAAGAAAACCTAAAAATCATGAAATATTGGCACATTTTTTTCTAAATGCTTCTTTATTTGAAGCATATGGCTGTAGCTACAAACTTTACCAATAATACAAATAATAATAACAACAATCACTTTATATAGCACTTTTTGAAACACTGGGTTATAAAGTGCTGTACAAAATTTAGTGCTGATTTACAACATGGTGTAATCTACATGACGGGACGACAACTGCTACGCGTCCAACAAGGCTTGTGTACGGTGCAAATGTACGCACACATACGGACATTGTGTTATTGTTGTTAATAAGCTAATAAATCATAATAATTGTTCAAATCTCCGGTTTTATAAATTTTTTAAGAGGGCTTTATTTTCTGTTTCGGACAAGTAAGTTTAGCTACCAGACAAGTAAAAAATCTGAGCCGCTCAAAAAGTTAATGTCAAGTCCTGGATGGGTAACGTTAACGTTATATAATGTTAGATATTCATCACTGGTTTGGTGTGTTTGTCATTTAGCAAAGTATCCTCTTCATGGGGCTAATGCATCAGTTGTATAATTAACATTTTAAAAATTAAACCAGTTGTCAACCTGATGATCGACTATGCTGAGGTTTGCTTTTGCCAGGAAAACGTTCCAATAAAATGAATATACTCACGAGTTGTGGAAATAAAACATTTTACTATCTTGGCTATATCATAAACTAAGCTACACGTACAATCGGCTACCCAAGAACATTCAGCATTTTTTTTTTTGCATTCAGCTAGCTAACTATAACTGTTTGGGAACTGATAACGTTACGTTAATTTATAACAGGTTAACCTTGTTTCTATAAGCCAGTGTGTTCATGATATAACTATGCTAGTAGCTAATTTACCAATGCAAGAAGCAATGGCCAGCTAACGTTACTGTACAAGCTGTATAATCTCAGTTAGTGATGAAACCAGTCAGAATAATGTACATCTCTTCTAGACTAGCAGCGCTCACTGGCCTCTCCTGTCTCCTTAGCGGATGTTGACGGACATAATATTCTGCCTCAGTTGTTTTTTTTGGTAGAAATTGGCGCGTTATCGTCACACCGAACACACCTCCGTCTTTCGTAAGGCCATGGCTCAGAAAAATGGTGTGGGTGTGTAATTATTTTTTTTACAAAAAGTGCTGTGGAAAAAGCTATTTACTAGCAATGAGAATGAATGGGAGAGAACCTAAACCGGAAGTTCTTAACAAAATTCACGTGATCGCGTAGCGCCCATGTAACGTTCCAAAATAAAGTAAAAGCTCAAAACGGTACCGTTTCCACGGCCCAACGTTTTTTTTATCTGATTGGCCAACGTGACATATCACCTGGAGATGGTCATTTTGTCCTTTTTACAGAGAGTAATGGCTGCCGCTGTAAATCAGAACCACAACCAGAGCCACAGCGGTGTGGGTTTTGTAAGAACAGTCGATGATATGTGAAAACCAAAACAATAAATACATCGATAAATTATTGAATATGTCTGCTGTGATTACATTCACATACCTAAATGATGCTTATTGCACCTGCTTGTTTATTTTTCATTTGTGTAGTATCGGTGATCCCAAGCGCTTTTTCAAGCTTCCTGTGAAGCACTGGTCCTTGTGCGGCTAATAGCGTGAGATGTTTCCAGAATAATGTGAATCGTGATTGAAATGGCTACAGTGATAACCGTAGCCTATTTTATGAGTATACCCTCAATGTCGATGTTAGACTAATATAATGAACTATGGTGATCTTGAAATGTAACGTTGTGTTAGACAGATTAATACTGAATTCAGCTGCATTCCAATCAACATAGAAATGCTCAACGCAGCCGCCACAATAACTTTCCACGTTATATAGGCCTAAAGCTACAATGTCCTATATAGTCTAGCTACAATAAACGGGAGCACTCGCTCTTCTTTACATTACATTACAGTCATTTAGCAGACGCTTTTATCCAAAGCGACATACAGTAAGTGCATACAGAAAGGTCATCGAAGTAACTACAGAACAGATAGGAAAGCACATTCTTCCCATACAGTAGCAGCTATCCCTAGTAATGAACACTGAATGCAGTTCACAGTGAACTGGGTAAATCAGATCTACTACAATTCTATTCTAAACATTATAAACTTGGATACACAGTTCAACAAGAACACATACCATGAGGTCCTAGATAAGTATTAGTCCAGGTGGAGTCTGAAAAGGTGTGTTTTCAGGCCACGACGGAAAGCAGGCAGGGTTGGCATGGAACGTAGGGGAATGGGAAGTTCGTTCCACCACTGGGGAGCTAGGGCAACAGGCAGCCAGTGGAGTGACCTCAACAGGGGGGTGACGTGAAAATGTCGGGAGGTTGAACACAAGCCGGGCAGCTGCGTTCTGGATGAGTTGAAGAGGCAGGATGGCGAAGGCTGGTAAGCTTGCGAGCAGGGAGTTACAGTAGTCCAGGCGTGAGGTGACCATAGTCTGGACCAAAAGCTGGGTGGAGTAGGTGGTCAGGTACGGTCGAATCCTCCTGATGTTGTACAGGAGGAACCTGCAGGACCGTACCGTCGCCCTGACGTGGTCTTTGAAGTCCAGCTGGTCGTCTAAGACCACCCCCAGGTTCTTTGCAGAGCGGGAGGCAGCCACCATGGTCCCGTCGACGGTGATGAAGAGGTCAAGTAGCGGGGAGGTCTTGTATGGCATGAAGAGGAGCTCTGTCTTGTCGAGGTTGAGCTTCAGGTGATGGGTAGTCATCCACTCAGAGATGTCGGCCAGACAAGCAGATATCCTCTCCTTCACCTGTTGGGTAGAGGGAGGGAAAGAGAGGAAGAGTTGAGTATCATCAGCATAACTATGGTATGAGAAGCCATGTGAATTGATTGCTGAACCAAGGGACTTTGTGTAAATGGAGAACAGCAGAGGACCCAGTACAGATCCCTGCGGGACTCCTGTAGACAGGGGATGGGGTGCAGAGACAGAACCCTTCCAAGAGACTTGGTAGGATCTATCAGTGAGGTACGATACAAACCAGGAGAGGGCAGTCCCAGAAATGCCCATCTCAGAAAGTGTGGAGATCAGGAGTTTGTGGTTGACCGTGTCGAACGCTGCAGACAGGTCAAGTAGAATCAGGACAGAGGAGAGGGATGAGGCTCTGGCAGTAGAGAGTGCCTCAGTCACGGCCAGGAGAGAAGTTTCCGTGGAATGTCCGGTTCTGAAGCCAGACTAATGGGGGTCAAGCAGGTTGTTCTGGTGGAGAAAAACAGACAGTTGGTTATGGACAGCTTGTTCCAGAGTTTTGGACAGGAAGGGCAAGAGAGATACAGGACGGTAGTTCCTAACATCAGGGTCCAAGCTAGGTTTTTTAAGGAGTGGGGTTACACGGGCAGTCTTAAAAACAGCAGGAACATGGCCACAGGTTAGGGAGGTTTATCGCATAATGCAGTTACTGTGTCATGCGATTAGACAAATTATAGACCATTTCTGCACGCCATGTATTGAAGGTGAAACACATAAATGGCTAATGTTTGACTAACCTTTCCCATATTAAAACACTTCCCCCCCCCAGTCCAGCACCTATTACAGACCCACTGAACAATCGATGTTGTGTGAAAACCAAAGCAATAAATACATACATTAACGTTACGTATGATTACATTCACATAATTAAATAATGATTATTGCGTCCACTTGTTTATTTTGCTTAAACTGCCGTCTGTGGTATTGGCAATCTACACCGGTAGATCCTGAGTCCCAACCGCTCAGTCTCAAGCTTTCCGTGAACCAGCCTTGCGCGGCTAGCTAACGTGAGGTGTAGCCTAAATTATGAGAAATCGTGATGGAAATGGTCACTGTGAAAATCGTACGTTAGCCTATTTTAGAAGTATCGTCTCTCCGGAATGTCCACGTTGGACTGATATAATGAACAATGGTGAACTTGTGTCTACGTTGGATAGATGAATGTTGAAGGCTTCGTAGGCTAACGTTACCTGGTTGAAATCTCCTCACAGCCTTACCACTACTGCGAATTCAGATAAATGAGCAGCGAATAGTTGTTTAAATGTTTAATAGCAATCTCGTTAACTAGCGTTATTATCAAATTTGATTAATGTCGCCGTTATGTTGTTCGAAGCTGTACGTGAACAAAGCAGGCTTAGCCAACAAACTAGCCTATATGATATAGGCCGTCATATGCATCGTCGAGAGGGACGTTCATTTAGGTTTACAGACATGTCAATTTAATTCAATTTTCCCCTAATTTAGCCTGGCTACATTCTATGACTAACAATGGTCGTTTTTCATCCAGCGTCAGCGGGGCAATGTTAGTAAAGCTGGAGGATTGCGTCTGGTGAGTTGGCAGTAGGTGGGTCTGCGAGTGGAGTGAAGCTCCGGCCAACTCGTCCTCTGACCCGCTAGCCTCTTGATATCTGGGCGGTTTTTCACAGAAGCATTTGAAAACCATTTAATTATTATGCACAAGATAACTGGCATGGGTGGCATTCAATACGTGACAGCAAGTGGTCCCTTTAGACCCTGACAATGAACGTATTGAATGCCACCCAATGTCTTTAACGAGATAAATTGAGTTTGTATGAATGTCTAACTAATATAATACATATAGGGACATTGGGATACTGGAAGTCGTTATGTGTTTTCAAAGAACAATGTCAAGAAAGATGACATTTTCCTTGCCAATTATGGTAATGTATGGATAAATAGAATTGTATTTGCATAAGATGTAAATACATCAACACGTCATCTTCCTTTTACCTGTCACCAATAATTGTTCATATATTTCTGATTTGACAATAAACATACAAAATGACAGAAAGAACCAGGTGTCATTGTGGCTTGAATGGTGGTGGAGGGGAATAGTCCTACAGTTTATTTACCTTTTGTGAATATCACCATATTGTGTGAGATAAATATTCTGAAAATGTTCTCTTTGCTAAATGGCTGGTATAATTTATCTGTTTTGTTCTGGAGACCAGACCACCCACATCTAATCAACCCATAGCCATAATAACAGAGTTAGATCTTTAATCTCAATCATTAATCTTACAACAATTTGTAAAACAGATGTTACAGCATTGTACCCAGGTTGTGTTGCTTAATATTGTGTAATTGTTAATACCCTTCATGTTATTATGGCATTGGGTTGTTTGTATGTGGTCCCCTCTGCTGGCATGTGACATGCAGAGGCCTGGCTATACACTGTCCCATCTGGATATAGGGAAAACTGTGAAGATAAATATTGATTAGGTAAGTTTTTTTCCCATCAAAAGACATCCAAATAATTTGAAATTTGGTGGTCCTACCTTAATGTTCTATTATGCTCACACCAAATGTTCTGAAGAGGACACTTTATTTTCCAGTCCAATTAGGATTTTACACTTAAGCTGTTGCAAAAACAAACCACTCTTTATAACAAAGTTAAATCTTTACTTTTCTATAGAATATGGTATAATTACAAATATAGTTGAATAAGGTATTGAATAAAACATTACGTTACCTATATTTGGACAGGTCTTTTTTTGTTATTTCTTCATACACTTTTTTTGGTTCAGTCAACAGATTTTATATAGGCCTATTGTTAGAGGTACATTTTTTCCTAATTTATCTCAAGGCATTATCTTGCTGCACATTTGATTGTGTAGCATTACCAATATTGTACTTTTCGCATTCATATAGGCTTAACGTTACTTCAAGAAAGTACAAGTATGGTACGGTATACAATAACCAGAGTAGCGACCTTATGTTACTCAATCCCACACTCTCAAAACACATTTATTTATTATTTGCATGAATAAAGAACAAATGCAAGTACATTTTCACTTTACGAAACAAAATCACATTCATTGAAGAACAATAAAGATTGTATTATATTAAAGAATATTTTAAAATATAGTAATACTAAGAAAAAACCGAATAAATATTCATTGTGAAATTAGAAAAAAAAACATATGAGGGAAAGAGGAAAATACTGCTAATAATTAAACGTTACATTGTAGGATTTAATAAATAACTGTTATACCTGTGTGTGTACACTTAGGCAGGGGTACATTTAATTTAGATTATAATTTTTTTTTTTTGAGATGTCAACAGTATACAAAAACATTATTCATGGTCAACAGCATCCTCTGCTGGTTTTAAGTAAGCATTACATATGGTATTTATTTATGCTATGATTTAGGAAATGGCCTGGCGGTAGTTTGACCATAGTAGTTTAATAAGTGATAATACAATTATCTAATAGGTTAAAATAATACTATCTTATTTCCACAGTCTACTGTTTACGTGTGGGTGCGTTATAGAATACAAGTTAACATTTTGTCTATGATATGCAAGATTCTTTTTTAATAATATAACCTTAATACTGATGTTTGTAAAAAAAAGAAGAGAAATGTTTTCTTTGGATCTAATAAACTCTATAATCCTCGAACTGTACACACACACATTTCCAAGGCTAGAGAGTTTTCTGTTTTCCTGTGTGTGTGTGTGTGACTGGGTCTATTGTCTTATTTGGAGATGAGGATGCATATGCATATGCTTCAGCGGTCTGACGTGTGAATATATAAATGTAACTAAATTGCTTCTGGGAAAATTAGGGAAGCAAGCATTCGGTTAAAATGCATTTTGCAATATAGCTTTTTTTACATTAGGTCTAACACTAATACTACTGAAAAACAACCATCTATTGTTCATTTCAGCTACTTTTTATCTAGGCTGACTTCTGCTGAGAGCGAGTTTTTCCGGTGTGTGTGTGTGTGTCTCAGAAAAACAACTTTATATAACACAGGACAGGGCCTTGTTTTTTCACTCTGGTCATACATTATTTAGGCCTCATTATTTCCCCCTCATGCATTTACCTGTAGGAATACCAATACCTGCCGACCAGGATTATGTAAATACTGATTATGTCAATCACATTCTGGATGATAAATTTTCATACTTGAATTTTCTCCCACACTAGGCTACCGTTGACGTTAACATAGCTACCCGATTCAGAGGTAAATTAGCTAACCCCACACTGCTTGGTAGTTTGCTAAGGTTAAAGGTAACGTTATGTAACTTATACAAACGGTGAAGTATAGGCTAACGTGGGTGCCACACATCAGCACACTGTCATCAGTCTGCTAGCATGTTGCGAGCTCACTGCCTGGAATGTTATGCCTCAATCTGTGTGGGATATCCCGTAATGATATTATGGAGCTACAAGTAAGCTAGCTAACTTGCTAGCAAATTTGAACCTTAGCGGTCGTGTCTTGATGGGATAAAGGAGATTTCAAGAAGTGGTGTCTTATCCTATGACCACATTTGTTAGCCAACTAAGGGTAAATTGTTTGGAAACTATAACCCTAGGTAACATTGAATCTTAAAATTCCCTTTGATTTAACATTGCATTATATGCTTAACTACAACAAGCTGTAATGTTAAAGGGTAACTAACCCCACTGTTTCAGCCTGTCTCCGCCCATGAAACAATTTTGAAAAATACTTTGTGGGGTGAGCGAGGGAGAGGGGTGGGGCGGAGGAGCTGTGCCCATCGTCATTTGCATAAATTAACGTACATTGTACAAATGATTACGTATAACGCAGATCAATCTGTCAAACTAGATGTTGCACATCAAATATGAATCAAGATTCAGCAACTGCATGGCCTATTTCTCACCTCAAATATTTTCAGAAACATATTTTAGTGGACTATTTAGGTGGAATAAGAGTTTATGAACAGGACGCACCGTTGTTCCGGTTTAAAAACGTGGAGCCAAAACAAAAGTAACGTAGTGGGTCTAACCAATCAGGTGCCGGCTGTTTGCGTTGTGGGCGACAACAATTATCCATATGACGTAGAGGTACCTCCAAAGAGGTACTCTGACATCACGATTGGGGCGGGGGTAGTGTGGAGAGCAGAAAGGAAATTTCAACCGTACAGCACAAAGACGCTTTTCTACCAGTTTCTCCTGATTTATGTTTATTATGTTTATATGTTATTATTTCAGAATTGTTGAAATAACGGAATGCATGAATAAGTTTCATTATAAGGTAGGCATACAAACATGTTTACAGCTTTTAAAAAAAGGGATCTAGGGGTTAGTTACCCTTTAATGTTAGCCAACTTTAACGCTAGGCGCCTAACATTAGACAGCTAACTAGCAAACTAGCTAACGTTACCCAGGGTTTCCAGTTTCTCAACTTTTATTTTGACTTAACTTTCTGTCCAAATGATTTATCCTTCGTTTGGCTAACTTATGCGCTATAGCCAGTGCTTGACGTGAGCCAGAACGAACCGCTACACCATGCCATGACGTGCACGTTTTGCTCAGTCAGCTAACTTACTGGCAATTCTTTTTCGCATTCCGCTACTTCTCATAAACTGTACATTTATTTGTGAGATTCTCTTTCTTTCATTCCTACAACAGCCACTGTACGTAAGTCCATAGCGATTAATTTAAGTGAACACTTGCCTGAGTATAATTAAAAGCATTTAGCTTTCTAAGCCGCCCAGCTACATTTGAGAAACGCTATAGCTTTTTGCGTGAAGAAAATAAAACGTGAACGAAAGAGTAGCCTACATTTTCGTCGGACGCATTATTGCATTTCCCAACGGAGACGTCACATTTTTTAAAGACAGTCGCAAATTAGGTCATGGCTCTGAAATTCCGAATCCCCTCATCTAGCTGTCCTGTGTAGACTACTAGCATAGCCAACTCTTTAGTGACATGCAGTAGCTATGCGAAAAATATAGGCTACTCCATATTATCAGCGAAAATCCAGAAATATATAATTTAAATAGGCTACAGTACATTTAGAGAACATATAGCCTCACATCTAGAAGATAGCCTGCACATTTATAAGAAATGGACCCACTGATAAATATTAGGCTATGCTTTATCTTTATTAAGATAAAATAGCCTATAGATTTAAACCTTTAGTAGCTAACTGGTGATTTAGTAACTCGCACCAGGCCACCTATTTACGAAGTAACTTGCCTAAATTGCACGAAAACAAATTTGATGTATTTATTTTAAAATGTAGGCTAAATATTTCTAAAAGATCTGTGAATAACATAATAACAGTGGATGCTAGGCTATTGTAGGAATTCACTTACAAAGGACAATAATAGGTGATTAATTTCTGAGCAGTTTTTCAATTTCAAGTTGGATTCTGCCTTCAGTCCGGCGAGTCCCCTCTCTGCATGTGCACGCGTCTCGTTCTCATTCACGAACGAGAGGAATCAGTGAACGAGAATGAGAATCAGTGAACGGGAGTCTGAACTAGACCAGTGAACGAATCCGGGAGGAACAAATCCTTTTAGTGAACGGACTCAAAGGAACTGGGTCCCTAAAAGGAACCGTAATGCCCACCACTAGTAGATTCAGGTACTCAGCTGATTTAATTTTATTGCTGCATAACGTTGCTGAGCCTAGACCTGACCAACTGAAGCAACCCCAGATCATAACACTGCCTCCAGAGGCTTGTACAGTGGGCACTATGCATGACGGGTGCAACGGCCAGGCAGTGTATTTGCTCTCAGTCTTAACCAGTGATTATTGCCATTAATAAACCATCATGTTTTCACCTCATCTGCATCTTCCTTTTCAACCCTTTTGCAGCTTCACAAATACTTAACCAGAGCATATGGTCTGATGTTACATATGGTGCAGTGTTCCGGGCACTGTGTTATGTATGCTTGAGTCTGAGTCAGAACCCCTGTGTCTAACTTGGTGAAGTGTTTAGCAATATATACTGAGTTTACGAGTTAGTTCTGAATTTGTAGCTCCGAAAACTAGTCCCATGACCTCTGAGTTTCTAGCAGTAGGATTCAAGTTATTTAACCGCTGAGTCAGATGCAAAACCGGAAGCTGAAATGTGATGACCGCTGATACTGGATCTGGTGCTGGTCTGTAATCTGATCTGGGGAACAACACTTCTATATTTCAGAGATCGAGGCCAGTATCAGTGGTCGCAAGACCCTGCATATTGCGCCCGATGTAACCGGCCTGTGCAATCTGGCCTGTAACAAGTTTTAAACCTCTGAGTTTCACGCACATCTAAAAACAAGTCCCCCGACCTCTGACACCAAAGCCAGAGAGAGTCAGCGGGAGGGCCAAAGCTCCGAGACACAGGTATACTTCTTAGCACTAAGGCATATGCAACAGGTAAAGTTTAGAAATTATAAAACCTTTTGTACATACAGGTGCAGCTCAAAAAATTTGAATATCGTGAAAAAGTTCAATATTTTTTGTCACTCATTTCAGAAAGTGAAACTCATATATTATATAGATTCATTACACATTGAGTGAAATATTTCAAGCCTTTATTTCTTGTAATTTTGATGATTATGGCTTACAGCTAATGAAACCCAAAATTCAGTGTCTCAGAAAATTATAATATTTTGCATTAACATATTTTTAAAGTATCATATTTAATATTTGGTTGCATATCCTTTGCATGCTGTTACTTCCTGAAGTCTGTGACCAATCAACATCAAAAGACTCTCAATATCTTATTTTCAGGTACTGTTACAAGCGATACTATAACCTCTCTGCATTTGAACTGATCTCTATGGGAATTGGGGGGTGAGACTAGATTCAGCTGTAAATTACACTGGTACAGTAAGGAACACATGGCTGGCTAAATGGCTGTATGTTATCAAGGGTCTAAGGTATCAAACGAGCCCCAAACCATCACTCTAGTAGATGTGGATGGATCCCTTTAAGGGTTGTTTCTCCTGACTTTTCCCCCCATAGAGTTCTATAGGAAAATGAGTCAGGAGAAATAACCGTTGCAGTGATCCATCCACATCTACTCCATATCTGGGAACAGAGTGATGGTTTGGGGCTCGTTCGATAGCTCAGACCCTTGATGACTTGCAGCCATTTAGCCAGCCATGTGTTCCATACTGTACCAGTGTAATTTACAGCTGAATCTAGTACAGGGGATCTAGTACAGGGGAGTACAGGGGACCAGTCGGCATTACAACAAATTAAGGAAACAAGGGGGGAGATAAATGAGATCCTCAGAGGAGAAATAGAAAAAAAGGCAAGGTTTGTAAAGCAGTCTTATTATGAATCAGGTCCAAAAGCAGCTAGACTCCTGGCCAGACGCCTGCGCAAACAGCAAGACTCTAATACAATTCATAGAATAAGGGACCCTCAAACTAGTCAACTATTGTATGAGCCAGATGCGATAGAAAGAATATTTGAAGAGTACTATAAGACACTCTACTCTAATCCGCCATTAGCTGATGAAAACACAATAAGAAGCTTTCTTAATTTGCTTGATCTGCCATCTATAGGTGAGATACAGAATGACACCATTACGTCGCAATTTATAGTTGAAGAGCTGGAAGCTGCAATCAGTAGGCTAAAGACCAGTAAATCACCGGGCAGTGATGGGTTCCCATCAGAGTTCTATATAGCGTTCACGAAGGAGCTAACACCTCTGCTTCTGTCTTGTTTCAATTGGACTCTTAAAGAAGGCAGGGCTCCCCCATCTTGGAGGGAAGCAATTATTTCCATTTTGCCTAAGGAAGGCAAAGACAAAGACCACTGTAAAAATTTTAGGCCAATTTCTCTTTTAAATGTGGACTACAAACTGTTTACCTCAATTATCTGCAAAAGATTCGAGACTTTTATACCAGATCTTATTCATGAAGATCAAACTGGATTCATTAGAGGGCGCCAAACACAAGGCAATATCAGAAGGACTCTCCATATTGTAGACAATGCATATAAAAAGGGCACGAGTATGGTTCTGGTTAGTCTGGACGCAGAAAAAGCGTTTGACAGTGTCAGTTGGTCTTTTTTATATGAAGTACTAAGGAGATTTGGTTTAAATGAAAATGCAATTCGGTGTATTAAGACTATTTATCATGAACCTATGGCTAGGATTAAAGTAAATGGGAGTCTGTCAAATAGGATTCAGTTGGAGAGAGGCTCGAGACAGGGTTGCTGTCTCTCTCCTACTCTCTTTGCTTTGTATGTGGAACCCTTGGCGCAAGCAATAAGGCAGAGTGGGGATCTGCAGGGTGTCAATATAGGGGGGAAAGACCATATCATTGGGCTTTTTGCGGATGTTATAGTTTTTCTTGAACAACCAGATGTATGTTTCCCAAACCTGATGAGCCTACTCGAAACATATGGTTACTACTCAGGGTATAAAGTGAACGTAACAAAAACTCAAATTCTTTCATTTAATTGTTCCCCATCCCAACAAATTAGACATGCATATAACCTAAAATGGAATTCCAAAACAATGACCTACCTTGGTGTAACTATAACCAAAACATTTTCCAGCCTGTTTGAAGCCAATTACAACAAAATTGATGACAATATCCGAAAGGATGTAGAAAGGTGGTCCACCCTCCCTTTAGACTTCAGTGCCAGAATACAAACGGTTAAAAAGAATATCCTACCTAGGCTGCTGTATTTTTTTCAATCTCTTCCAATTGATGTTCCCCAAAACAAATTCATAACCTGGGACAGGATGATTTCTAGATTTGTTTGGAATAGTAAAAAACCAAGAATAAAATTTACGACACTTCAGCTGCCTAAAAGTAAGGGGGGAATGGCTTTACCAAATCTTAGGGAATACTTCTATGCAGCTCAGCTCAGACCTTTGGCCTACTGGTGTAGACCCGATTATGAATCTGGATGGAAGGATATGGAAAGGGAGGTGCAGGGTCACCACATTCAGACCTTGGTGGGAGATAGAAATTTGGTGAGGACTCTGAGAGGGGATATGGACCCGATAGTTGCGTTTACACTAGAAGTCTGGAATGTTGTAGTAAAAAAATACAAATTAAAGAGGGGGGCCCGCACGCTGAGGTGGTTTGCATACGATTCAAATTTTAAACCAGGGGCGTATGATCCAACTTTCAAAGAATGGGTGCAAAAGGGCATAACAGCAATGTGTACGGTTTCAGAAAGGGGTGAATTGATGGGTTTTCAGGATTTACAGGCAAAATATGGTATTACAGACAGGGATTATTTTAGATACATGTTTTTGTAAAAGAGATAAGGCTGAATGCAGATGAATCTTTAGATACTGTGACTGGGGTGATTGTGGATGCGTACCAGCAGAAGGGGTCTCGGATCATCAGGTTTTGGGGGGAAACGGGGGAATCGACTATCTACATAAAAGCAAAATGGGAAGCGGAGTTAGAAATTCAAATATCAGAGGAAGAATGGTTTCAAATGTGCGAGATGCAATTTACATCCACAAACTCATTAGTGTGGAGGGAATTCTGCTGGAAGAACCTGACTCGCTTTTTCATAACACCCAAAATAAAGAGCAAGCAACTTGGTGTACAGCAACAGTGTTGGAGGTTGTGCGGGAACATGGAGGCTGACCACTCGCACATTTTCTGGAACTGTACTGTACTGTACTGTAAGATAAGGCCATATTGGGAGAAGGTTAATGCAACTGTCAAAATGATTATGGGATATGGAATCCCAAATACCTGCCCGGTGATGTACCTTGGGAACATTAAGGATGTTGTGATGGGAGGCGATCAGTATTTGACTAAGGTTTTACTTGCAGCGAGTAAGAAAGCTATAACTAGGAATTGGCTTAATGTGAACGCTCCGAAACAGGAGCAGTGGCTGGAAATTGTTCAAGATCTTTTTGTCATGGAAAAGTTGACATATGTTTTGAGAATCCAAGAGAACGCATTCAATAGGAAATGGGAAAAGTGGAATATTTACATGGTTGACACCGATGAGTAAGTGAATGACTAATTCATTCCTATACAGTATGTGTGAATATTGAATGTCTCCAGACAACTAGTAATGTGTTTTATTTTATAACTGATTTGTGTTTATTATTTTTAGTTTAGGTTTATATGTTCTGTTATTATTGTTGTGAAAACTCAATAAAAACATAAGTGTTAAAAAAAAAGATGTTTCTCATTGCTGTGGGTACCCTATATCGTCTTCCTGAGGGGAGTTTTTCAATTTAAATACCAGATTTTCTCCTCACTTTCCATATATACACAGTGACATCATGGAAATCCATTAGTCAAAATGTGTATGAACTTCATTTTTTCACTACAGTTCCAAGATATATATATTGGTGTTTATTTTTGTATATTTTGTTTAAGATCTTACTATCGTTAGTCTACTTTACAAAGTCTTCTGAAAAAATGCACACCTATTAAAACTTTTGCGTTTCTTGAATATTATACACACAGTTTTGTATGTACATTAGTCATCTTGCAACTTTGTTATTCAAATCAAGATCCAAAGTTTAATATTGGAACAATTTGACATAGGACTTAGGAGTTCAATTTCGTTTGATTTTCGTTTGAACATTCCAAGTCGTTTTATCAACTTTTAGCACTTAGATCCTTTGAGCCTCCCTCTCTCTCAGGCGCAGCTCCAGGCTGGATTATTTTCCGCTGAGTTCCTTCCCCCCCGACTCCTCTGAGTGAAGGGCCCTCAGCCTCTCTGCTTCCCAGTGCTATCCTTTCAAAAACACTGATCACAGAAAGCGCTATTCGCTTACTAACTCACGGATGCGGCGGCCATCTCTTATGGTCTTAATGTCATCTGCGATCCGACCAGCCGGTGACCCAGTCGATAGCGATCCCTAGTCCTGCATCTAATCAGGACCCCGTAGTAACTGTTAACCACCCAGTTAGGAACCGACGGTCTGATCCCTATCCCACCTTGCTATGGGTATAGAAACTTTGACCGTTTTCACCAGTCTTGCCTGTTCACAGAGCTTGTCTCTTACGCCCCTCTGCTAGGTGTGGACTGTCATCCACATACCACGTACTGCCTGCATACTTACATGCGACAGCCACGCCGACTCAATGGTACCATGGCAGTGTGTCAGTTCATACATCATCAGACATGGGGGCCTTCAGTCTTCTTCTCCCCTGCACTATTTTGCGTCTTTAAGTTTCAATTGGTATGATTGTACAATGAGAGATCTTTTCTCTATTACTGTGATTATACTAGTGTGCTGAAAACATCCTTCTCTTCACTATCAATGTAACAATAATAACCAAAGTCATCATACTGATACTGATAACATTGATTTTTAAAATCAGATTCAGGTGCGCTTTTATTTTCAAATAAAAAAACCTGTTAGAATTATTAATTGCCTTTATATAAGAATTTCTTTCTAAACACAAATGTGGTACAACCAGTAGCCTACAAAAAAATGCAGATGTTAATAATGTCACCGAATGTCACGTCAATATTATTTCTTAAGTCCAATTCAATCAATATTATTTCTTACCCTCAATTCATACAAGGTAGGTTGAGTGGGGAATTGTTTTCTCTCTTGCAATTATTGTATGTAGGGTTTCCCCTCAGAAACTTATGAAGTGGTAGCACCCAATTCTAAACGCCCTAAGACATTCCAAATGGACATGTTAACAAGGTATTTTCTGTCGTCTTAAGACGTAGACGTTAAAACAACAACAAATTTGACGTCTTAATGCGGACGCCGAACTACACGTTTTGGCCCAAACGGCATTCCATATTCTTTCGCTTACTCCTTAGTGCTGATGTCGCAGCTTGAATGATTTGGTGAACATCATTGACCGTTATCTTTGGAAGACATCACGTGTAGAAAGTCATTTTGGGTGCATCCCAATATTCTTCACTCCCCACCTCCACTCCCCCTTGACCACTCCAACTACCAGGAAGTATGCAAAACTGCCTTTCGTTTCGAGTACAATTATTTGCATGTTCAGTAAACAATGTACCTGACATTGCGGTTTGCGTCGAGACATTAATTAATATGTAACCATTAATACGTAAGTAAGATGTAATCAGCAACATTAGTTACTACTAGTTGTCGCTGTCATTCATAACAGTACTAAGTGTGAATTTGACCGGATTAAGCACTAAAATGAGGATTAACAACCATATTTAGCTGTAGTGTGAACGTGGCCTTATTCTTTGCATCTCTGTGTAGACGGCTGCACCACCATTACATTTTCCCACTTAGAATCCCAAAAATATTTTGGATATTTAGAATATATAAGCAGTGCCTAATAAAGGCGATGGATAAATTATTTTATAAATTCAACATGTTTGTTTTAATGTTTTTTTGTGGTAAACACTAAATTAAAGTCAATGACCCACAAATTTTCTGAATTCCAGGGTCTCAATTGGTCATCAGCTACTGCTCATATATTGGTGTGTTTTCCTTAAAAAGCAATGGTGTTATGCTTGGGGAGGTGGCACAAAAAAGTATTTGGGCTGAATTCACGTCGTCCCCTCCTCTGCTTTACCAATTTTCATCCCACACTGGGATGCTATTATTCCCCACCTGATAGCCTACTTCTGAATGTATGTTGTAATATATCCCAAACAACTAATAACAGTTTATACATTATTTCTGAGTGTCATAATTAAAATCTAGGCTATAGTTTAAAAGTCCTGCATATTCAGGTAAGGAATATTCAGGGTGCACGTGTTGTATGCACATACGCGTTTGAGAAATGTATGAAAAAAACAAAAACATTATTGCACAAATATTGCAGCTATACCTGCACAGCACAACAGTAACATTCATTATACAGCAGAGTGTTTGTGGTAGCATTGTGGTAGATATTCTATCCCTATTGTGCATGCCAAATTTGGAGGGAAAAAACCCTTGGAAATAAAAAGCTGTTAAAATGGATGAAAAGGTACATATACAAAATAAATTTGCTTTCTTTTCTCCCCCCTATTCCTTTTCCTGATAGATGATCAGATCCTTTCCTGTCTGTCTTACACTTTAGAAGAACAGTGGATCCCACCACACATCCAGACAGAATCTGTTCTGCCCTCTTTGTAATTTTTAAGTCCTGTCTCTTCAGGTGAAAATCTGTGATGCACAGCATGGATTACACAGTTGTGGAGCAGAGATCATGTGAAGACATAGGAGAAAGGATAGAGAGGAAGACTGGGTATGGTATGAGCAGAGAGGAGAAACTCCTACTATCCAAAATAAAGGAGGAAGAGGAGGAGGATGAGGAAAGTCAGAAAATTGGGAGTGCAGAAATAAAGATTGAAGTTGCTGTGAAAGACGAAGAGGTGATACAACTCTGTGTGAAAAAAGAAAAAGAGAGTGATGAAGAGAGTGAGAGGGACGAAAGTGATGAAGCCACTCAAACAGAGAGAGGGATGAAGAACAACCTCTTCAGTACCCCTGCGGAATTCTCCATTGAACCCTTTGTCACAACACCCTGGAATCATAATGAAGGTAAATATACCTGTAATTTCTACAATATAATAGCCATCTATCTGTATAAAATGCAGATGCATCGATACTGGTATTGGGTATCAGGTCCGATAGTGCTCATGTACTGTACTCGTACTCATAAAATGCTCCAACATCTAGACACCGTCACGTAGCATCGAGTTGAAGCCAAAAAAGAAAACGGAGAGAGAAAAAATCAGTTTGGAAGTACTTTAACACACTGCCACGGAATTCTGGAACACTAAGCACTCAGACCATAGATATACTGTATGTCTCTATATTCATATGTGGTGTATTACTTGGTGGCGTTCACTAGCTCGAGTTGGTTCATTTTCCCTGTGGCTAACTTCATGCATGTTGCCAGCATTGCTGCCGTGCTGAAGTTCAGTTTTAAGTAGTACTGTGGCATTTGTTTCAGTTTGTAGCCTATGCAGCGCTTACTATATTTTGTAGTTTGTCATATTTGTTGCCGTGCTGTAGGGGTGCGCATTTGTCTAGTTCAGGGGTGGGCAACACCAGTCCTGGAGGGCCGTATCTGTTTCTCAATTTCAGACTAACTTCTGCCCTTAATTATTTAATTAGCCAAATCATTTACGTTAGATGATATTTTAGTTACATTCTGCGATATGAGCAGCAGCTGATGAATGTTCTTGTGCCTGTATGCATTTTAGTGTTTTATTGTGGTTTAATCTGCGAGTGAATATGTGTTGTGCCTGACTAATTATCTGATTGAAGCTAAGTGGTAAGTGGTGGCAGCAAAAACCTGCATACACACCAGCCCTCCAGGACTGGAGTGGCCCACCCCTGGTCTAGTTATATTTCTGTGTGATTTCCCGTTTTATCTTTGCTTTGTGCAAGCATATTCACGTCTTTTGTATGCCGCTTTGTTTATGCAATTGGTTAACAAACTACTCCTTTCCAGAGGGAACATTTCCGTAGTAACCTGCGTGTTAGTTGGTGTGATACCCGGAAGTAGTTAAGTGTAAACACGGAGACTCGTGAGTGAGAGGAGATCTAGAGGCAAAGGACAGTGGAGGCACATTTAACCGGGTTTGGGTGTGGAAACTTTGGTATTGTCTCAAGTAGAGACTTTGGAATTGATCTCATTTCAGGGAGGTTGGGTACAGTAGTTCCAATGCTTCCTTGTACAAAACTGCCAGTCGTGTCTGACTGTCTGTTGGTCTGTAAAAAAATGTTTGTCCTTTTTCATGTCTCTTTATTGGGATGTTTTAATAAACAAATTTTGTAACCGTTCCTTTTTGTGTTTGAAATCATTTGTGTTGCAGTCCTTCGAGCCAGGGTCGTAAAAAAATGGGGCCTCGTGTCTGGGATCAGTCTTAGATTCCCGATTCCCCTAGACCTTTGGTGCGGCTAACTCTTATTTAGCCTATTGTTTTGTGGTGTACTGGTTAAGGTGTGTAAATCTTAATTAGTGAGTGTTTTTTGTTTTGACCAACCCTGGTAGGTAGACGCCGAGTGGGCCAGATCAAACTTGCTTGGTTTTCCATCAGCCCAGTACTATTTTGCCTTTTTTATTTTGAGGTAATCCTGGGGGGGGGGGGGATTGATTCCTTGGCATTTCAAGGCTTTTGGTCTCAGTCTTATAGGCCAAAATTTCAGTTCAGCGTTTAAAGTGGCCTCGTGCCTGGCACTCCTCAATGAAGACAGCTAGGCAGTGGTAAGGTTTTGGGTAGGTAGCCAGGAACCAGGGTGGTCTTTGTGTAAGAGTTGACACTTGGGTTTTCTCACTTAGTAGGATAGTAGGCTACATTTAGTTCAATGTGGTATTTCATGCTTGTCAGTGTGGGAGTTGCATTGTAGTGCTACTGAATCTTGTTTGTTAGTATTTTGGTCTTTGCTTTATCAGCCTGTATCATTCAGTCGGTTTTTAATTCCAATTCAATTCAATTTTATTTGTATAGCGCTTTTTACAGAGAACTGTCACAAAGAAGCTGTACAGGGAAACAGAAGGAAAATATAACAAAAAAACAGGTCTTAGCCCCCAACCAGCAAAACGAGGTAAAAAAAACTCCCTGGTCAGGGAGAAAAAACACTCAATGGTGGCAAGAAAAAAACTCCCCAGTGGGAAGAAATCTCGGAAGGAACCTGGCTAGAGAGGGGGTGCCCATCCTTCGCTGGCTGGCTTAGTTTAATGTAACAGGTGTCTGGTTGACGTAGTATGTAGGCTATCTTAAGTGTGGACCAGTTAATCAGGAGATATAGATTCGACATAGGAGAGTAAGGTATGCTACATGACAAGTGAGACCAAGAAGACACAAAGTCATTGGATACGTTCAAAGGTAAGTAAAGTATATTGAACTGTAAGGCACTGTATCTCTTCTTTCAGATACAAAGAATCACTGAACACATAACACAACAACCAATGAACATTCAATGAATAACAACAATCAATGAACATTCAATGAATAACTCTTTCAATTTCTTCTCTTTCAGCTCCTGCTACGGTTTATCCTTATTATTGTCTCACTCTATGTTGTGTCCTATTTAAAGTTGTTTTGTATGTCAAATGACAATTAAACTTTGTTTATGCTCATGCTCTAGTTTTAACTAGTTTTAACTTGTCTATTATTATTTCACACTAAGTCAACCCAATAAACTCTGAATGACAACTCTGGATTACCTTGTGTGTCTTAACTCTTAAAACCAAATAAAGAAAATAAAAACAATATCAAGGTGCGACACTGCGATCTCCCACAGGACAGCAGTGTGTACATACACACATACCAATATACACCTTATATAACTTTACAGTCTGGAACTCTTTTATCACAATTCTCTCAGGCAGTTCAGTTCAACAGTTATGCTACTTGAGTAAAATCCACTCTGTCCATCCCCGATGAAAGCAGATAATTAGCTGTCCGTTCAAAGTGATTTGGGTCCTTTATGAAGGCAGATAATTAGCTGTCCGTTCAAAATAACGTGGATATACTCGACTAACCTTTTGTCTCCTTACTGTGAAGAAACAAACTTGAAAGCGGTAGTCCTACCGCTCTGGTTAAACACAACCTGCTGTCACGACGTGTCCGTCCAGGGGTATGGCTCGCTACTCGCCTCCCAAGAAACGAGAAATCTTCTTGAATTCACCTTACTGCAATCACGATGTGTGTGTCCAACCCCAACCAGGAAAAGGGGTACTAGAGAACCATCCAGGCAAAACAAAATCCAAAACCAACAAAAAGACCCGGCCTGACCAGACAATAGCCAGACAGGCTAATTAATATTCACTCTTAACTTCCTTAACATTTCTATTATAATTATTATCTCAATGCAATATTGAGTTCAGCCTGCAGAGGGCAGCCTAGCGCTATCCACGCTATGCTGAGAATCTGAAATGGCTCATTACATTTCTGCTGCGTTTAAACGTCAGCTTACCCTCCTAATTAAACTAGAACTGTGATACTCAAATGGCGTTCTTGACCATAAAACACAAAACCAAAACATGAAATCGTTTCATAATACACATCACTGATATTTTATCCTTCCATTTTCTAAACCAGAGTATTTCCCTTGCTAACCGCAAGGTAGCTAGCAAGACATTTTCCACGCTAACATTAGGTTATCACTCACCAAGGATTCTTATCGGTCAACGGGCAGCATTCACAACGGAGATTCTGAGATTCGGCAATGAGCGATGTTTCCAATGTCTGCAATTTATTTAGAACAGTTATTATCTAAAAGCAAAAGTAGTTTACTAAAATGCGATGCCAGCCTAGCTAGCTGGCTATAATGCAACTCGCTTCGCTACTTACTCCAACTCAGTCGACGACATTCCTTAACTAAAACGAAGTTCTAATCTGCAATATGACGTGTAGTCAAGTAGCAAGGTTCCTTCATCACATTAGTGATGCAAAATCGGTGTTCTAACAAACTTTGGAGTACTTTTGTCAGTTCTACCGATCATGCGGGTGTCAGCTATCTTTCAGCAAACGAACGTGGACTTCTCACTTTCACAGTCCGCCGCGTTCTGAATGTGACGCAGTAAAACTTTAGATATCCTTCTCATGTAAGGCGTGGCTATCTCACTAAATGGCCAACTAAAGTGTCAATCTCATATTCACCTCAATTCTCATTGCTCAAAGCAGAATCTCACTGTTTAAGGGATGTAAGTTTCAACCCACACACTTTCATTGTGTTATCACCCAGTTCAAGTATAACCATTATACACACTGTTAGTCCAACAATATCTCTAAAGGTTAATTATATAAATCTCTAACCCATTTTGCTTGGTCATATCTTAAGTATAGATATTAGTGACCTGGGTTACACTACCTGGGTTACACTCTCCCCTCTTAAAGCTGTGCACGTCCCTGTGCATCTACGTGGCTGACTGGTCACTGCGGGATGAGATGTGTCGGGTTCAGGTAAGGGATAGTCACTAGTGGAACTACTCTTATTCAGTGTAGTAGTAAAGGCTGTACTAAGGCCTTGTAGCAATGACTGAATGACTAGTGTGAGAGGGTTTCCTAACTGTGCATATTGAAGTCTTTCTGGAGGTTCACGCACTCTGAGGGAACGGCGGGGGATGTCAGTGGTTTCACTTAGTGGATCATGTTCTGCTTCACGATCTTCGGTGTCCTTGGCTGCAATCATCTCGCTCACTCCCGTTGGTTCATCTTCACGTTCTGACACATCTGAACAGACAGGTAATGTCTCATCCCTTATATTTGGAGCAGGTTCCACAAGTTCACCTTCAGGTAAGCATTCCGGTTCCGGTGTTGTCTCGATTGCGGTTTCTTTTTCAGATTCCACTACAGGTAAGGGTAGCTCTTTTCTTGCAGATTCTGTCCCTGACGGATTCTCTCTCTCCAGTTCTATTTCAGGTTCCTTTACAGGTTCAGGAGCAGGTAAGTTTTCTTCCTCTGGAGCATTGTGAGCTATAGGAGTAGCTGGAGCATCAACAGGTAAGTCGATCACTTTAAGGGTTTCAGTCACATTCAGCGGCACCCTGGGCATGGAATGCTCACGCATCGCAGTCCCTCTCGTTGTCTTCCAACCTGAAGGGTCTGTATACCAGTAGTGGGGAAAGTCGTCCTCATAGTCAGAGTCTGACTCAGCCTCTTCAGGAGTTTCACCACCAGGGTTTTGCCGTGTCCGGGGTCTGTTGACTACCTTGGGCTTGACTGGTTCTGGCTCCTTCGTCACGGGCAGAAAACCACATGGCAGCAAGAGGTCTCTATGCAAGGTACGTAGTGGGCCCTCTTTGGTTTCAGGCCGCACTGTATAAACGGGAAGGTCTCCAGCACGTTGGACTACTACATGAACATCTTGCTCCCACTTGTCCGCCAATTTGTGTTTCCCTCGTATCCGAACATTTCTTACAAGAACACGGTCACCTGTTTCAAGGGTGGAGTCAACAACATGTTTGTCAAATCTGGTCTTGTTCCGATCGGCTGTCTTCAGAGCATTCATGGTGGCGACCTTATAGCTTTCTTCTAGGCGTTTTTTAAGGTCGTGCATGTATTGAGAATGTGACTTGGACTCACTGTTGAGAGACAGACCAAACGCTAGATCAACTGGCAACCGAGGCTGTCTCCCGAACATCAGTTCGTATGGCGTAAAGCCCGTGGTGTCATTCTTTGTACAGTTGTACGCGTGCACAAGTGGCTTTACAAACTCTCGCCAACGAGCTTTGTTCTTGTCCTCTAGGGTACCGAGCATCTGAAGCAGCGTTCTGTTAAACCGTTCAACCGGGTTTCCTCTGGGGTGATACGGCGTTGTTCTGATCTTGTGAATCCCAGCGACTTTGCACAACTCCTTGATCGTGCGCGATTCAAAATCCGGCCCTTGATCGCTATGGAGTTTTTCGGGGAAGCCATAATGCACCAGGAAATTGTCCCATAGGCACCTGGCTACCGTCTGTGCCTTCTGATTCCGGGTGGGGATTGCAACGGCATATTTGGTGAAATAGTCTGTGATGACCAATATGTCCTTAGTATTGCTCCGGTCCGGTTCTAAGGAGAGGAAGTCCATGCAGACCAACTCTAACGGTCTGCTGGTTGTGATATTTACAAGGGGCGCTGCTTTCTCAGGAGGGGTCTTCCTGCGCACGCAGCGTTCACACGTCTTTATCTTCTCTTCTACATCCGTGGACATCTTTGGCCAGTAAACCCTGGATCTAGCGAGATCAAGTGTTCGCTCCCTTCCTAAGTGGCCCATATCATCATGTAAGCTTCTCAACACCGTAGTTCTCAAGTCTGCAGGTAGCGCCAACTGATAGGTCATGTTCCCCTGGTCTTGTCTGCTTCTGTACAATACTCCCCTTCTCAACTCCAACCGATCCCATTCTCGTAACCATAAGGCTACATCAGGAAGTTCCTTCCTTAAGGTAGGGGGTGGTTTTTCTCCAGACTCCAGGTGCTCAATGACTGCTTTAAGGTCTGGATCTGCCCTTTGCCGCTCCCTTAAGTCCTCTTCAGATAGATGAGGGATTACGGGGAGACCGTGCTCCTCTTCCTGTTGGAAACTGCTGGGTATAACGTCGGAATGGAGGGCTAGGGATTCCACCAAGGTGACTGATGGGTGTGAGAGTCCATTGCCGGTTTGATGAACATGATGCCTTTCACAGATGGCTTGCACTGCTCTCGGTAGAACGATATCAAGACCTTCCCCTTCTGACATATGGTGAAGTGTGAATTGCTTTATCCTCTCTCTTTCTTTCTGGGACATCGGGTCATCCATGAGCTCGCCATGGTGACGTCTGGAAAGTCCATCCGCATCCTGATTTTGTTTCCCTGCTCTGTACTGGAGCTTGAAAGAGTAGGTCGACAGATCTGACAGCCATCTGTAGCTCATGGCATCCAGTTTGGCAGAGGTCAGAATGTAGGTCAATGGGTTACTGTCTGTTACGACAGTGAAATCCGTCCCATAGAGGTAGTCACTGAATTTTGCGGTGACGGCCCACTTGAGAGCTAAAAATTCAAGCTTGTGAGCAGGGTACTTGGCTTCGCTCTTTTTCAAGCCTCTGCTCGCGAAAGCTATGGCTCTCATCTGTCCGTCCTGCTCCTGGTACAATGCTGCGCCCAGGCCGATGGTACTGGCATCTGTGTGCAGTACGTACGGGAGTTTGGGGTTTGCAAATCCCAAGACAGGAGCAGAGGTGAGCTTCTCAATGATGGTGTTGAACGCTTGCTGGCAGGAAGGTGTCCACCTGTCACAGAATGACTCTCTGGGATCGAAGTACTGGCTTCGCTTCTTTTTCTCTTTGTGGTTGCCCTTCTGCAGAGGAGGGTACCCTGCTGTAAGGTCGTTGAGAGGTTTAGTGATTTTGGAGTAATCCTGAACAAACCTCCTATAGTATCCTGAAAACCCGAGGAATGACCGTAACTCTTTGAGGTCGGTTGGTCTTGGCCAGGTCTTAAGGGCTTCGATCTTTTCAGGATCCGTCTTGACTCCATCCCGAGACACAATGTGGCCCAGGTATCTGACTGAGGTCTGGAAAAAACTACACTTCTCTGGAGATAGCTTCAGTCCATACTCCTTCAGTCGCTGTAGGACTTGCAGCAATCTGGACTCATGTTCTTCGAGTGTGTCTGAGAAGATGATGAGGTCGTCGATGAAGACTAACACCTCTTTCCGGTTGAGATCTCCCATGCATCGTTCCATTACTCTCTGGAACGTACTGGGGGCATTCGTGATTCCTTGTGGCATCCTGTTGAATTCCCAGAATCCAAGAGGGCACACGAAGGCGGTCTTCTGTTTGTCACTCTCTTCCATCTCGACTTGATAGTACCCCGATTTCAAGTCAAGCACAGAGAACCATTTTGAACCGGTCAAGACAGAGAAGACTTCTTCCAAGTTGGGTAACGCGTAGGCGTCCTTAATCGTCTGGGTGTTGAGTTTTCTGAAATCAATGCACAAGCGCACTGAATTATCCTTTTTTCTGACCACGACGATTGGAGACGCAAAGGGGGACTCCGACTCCCGGATGATACCAGACTCTAGTAGTTCGCTGAGGTGTTTCCTGACTGCATCCACATCTTGCGGATGGATGGGTCGCGCTCTATGCTTGAACGGGGTCTCATCACTGAGCTTGATGTGGTGTTTCACGGTTTCAGTGTGGCCGAAGTCAAGGTCATGCTGAGCGAACACCTCAGGCATAGAATTCAACTGTCTGGTTATCCGGTCTTTCCATTCTTGCGGCACAGGAGAGCTGCCGAAATCAAAGTTCATTTTGGGACTTACTGGGGGGGTTTTCTGATCTGGGTTCTGGTGCTTTTTTCCTATTACTTGCTGAACAGCATGTATTTCAGCTAACACGGTCTTTGGAGGTATTATTATGTCATTGCTGGTCTCGTTCCTCAGCAGGACTGGCACTTTACAGAGGGTTTTACCAGGTAATGTACACAGGCAGCTGGCCATCAGTAGTCCACCAGGCAGGGAACCTGACGATGGGGGCTCCATGGTGGCCCATCTTTCTGTGTGAGCTCCCCTCACATGGACCATTCCATCAAGGATGACAGTGTGGCCTGCTGGTACAACTTCAGGGGTGTTACCTTGTACCTTCACCCACCCCAAGGCACCATTACATGCTTGTTTTTGTCGTACTTCAAGGATCTTGAGAACTGCTCGGTAGCCATGGAGTGCTGACTGAGGACTGACAGTATTCCTCTGAGTGTAGCTGGAGTAAAGGACATCCAGGGAATTTGTGCCAATGAGTATCTGGGGAAAGTTACCCAGGTCTGGCACTACCAACGCCAGGGTAGACACTTCGATTTCTGTCCCCAGGAACTCTTCAGGAAACGTCAAGTTCAGCTCCACATATCCTAAATAGGGAACTGCCTGCCCATTGGCGCCTTCAACTTCCAGTAGATTGTCTAATGACTTCATGGAGTGACACGGCAAGTGGCTCTCGTGAAAAGACAAGGGAATTGTGGTCACTTGAGATCCCGTGTCCAAGAGACAGTTCACAATTCTTCCACTGATAACTACTTCAGCAGTACACTTTGTCCCCACTAACCCTGCAGGCAGGGTGTTGGAGGGTGCTCCGTGGTAAGCACGCTTGCTGGTCACTCGAGCAGTGTTTCTAGGGCACATGTTTCCACTTTCAGCCCCCGTTTGCCCTACAACGGAAGCTGTCTCTCGTTTAACGGCTGGGTAGCAGTTGCACCGTTTTGAGTGTCCCACTGCTGTCGCTTCTCTTTCAGTTGCTGTTTCTTCTCCTCGACTAGGCGAGGGTTCGGTTCACCTCCACAGTTTGCGGCTATGTGTCTATCTTCTCCACATCGGAAACAGTACCATGGGCGTGGCCTGCTAGCTGTCAGCCCACTGGAACTTGGCTGCTCGACAGGGTTGGCTCTGGGTGCGATCTCCTGCCACCGCGTGGGTCTATCAGTCTGGCGATTTGATGCTTGGAAAGTGGCCATTTGGGCTTGGAGGTCAGCAACCTGTTTCTTTAGTGCCGTGATTTCATCCACTTCAGATCGTTCCACCTTAACCGTCTTACGAGTTGAGGTCCATGGAGCGGCAACTTGAGCTTGAAGGTCTGCTACTTGTGCCTTCAGGGCACGAATTCCAGTAGCTGTGTCCTCGGAGTCATACGTGTCACAGGGATAAGCAGTTAGTTGGTTCGCCACAGTCCGCGGTCTGGGGGCAGCCAGTGCCGGCTTGGGCATCCCCAGGTGTTTTCTCATGCGATCCTCCTTCGTAGCTTGTCGATCTTCCTCCGCCCTGATTAGTAACACCAGCTCAGCGAAGGAAGGTGGTTGGGTCTTTCTTTGGTCAAGCTGAAGATCAGTGATTAAGACATTGTTCCAACAGCCTCGGCAGAACTGCCTCAGAAGACAGCGATTACGGTCACTCTCCATAATACCGCCTCTTCTGACTGCTGTGCTCAGGATAACTTGCAATCGGTGTAAATAGCTTGAGGGCTTCTCCCCATCGTCTTGCAAAGTGGCCATGAACTTCGCCAAAAGCTCATCACCATCTTCCACTGACCCGTAAACTGAATCCAATTGCTCAAGGTATACTGAAGGCAAGGCTTGAGGGCTAACGTGCTTGATAACGTCTGTGGCCGGAGGCAGCAGACTGTCTAGAATCTTTCTGGTTCGATGCAGATCAGAGATGGATGGGTCAGTGAGCAAGAATTCAACACTCGCGCGCCAGGTATCATAATCGGATTCGCCATTCGGTCGAGGGCTCTTCCCTGAGAAGACCCGAAGGCGGAATGAAGCTTGCAGGTGCGAGGTAGCATCGCTAGTCCTCATGACATGCTCAACCACGACGCGTTGCACACTAGGGGGGTTGAAATCATTTATGGTGAGAACTGGGTGGATCGCGACGGTCTCACGGGAATCACCATCAACACTGGGTAAGCCGCGAGGGGCGATCAGCTGCACATTTTCCTTGGCTGGGTCTTTGGGTTCTTGGTATTGGCTTCTTGACAAGGAAGAATCGCTGGGCGAAGGGGGATTTGATACAGCAGTAAGCTCCAGCTGACGAATCCTTGTCACAGTCCTATGCGTCGGGGGGGTGTTGCCCTCAAGAATCTGAGGGTTCGCGTGGGGACTCTGAAGCTCTGGCACCGCTTGTTCTTCAGCAGAGGGTTTTGGTCGTTCCACCATGCCCATCTTTGCCAGCTCCTCCTGGAGCATATCTTGAATTGGCTTTCCACTTTCATTAGCAATAGCTTGCAATCTCTCCAGATGCTCCCTGATGGTGCTACTAGTAGCCGGCGGGGCGTAAACACTATCTAAAGCCCTCACATTAAAAGTGACATCGGGATTAGTAGGGCTCTGGAGATCAAAGGGTAGTAGAGGCCTCAATGTCTGCATGGCGGAACTATCAGTAAACTCAACTATGGAATGGCGATGATACTTAGATTGTGGATTATCTATGTATAGCGTTTTTGAAATAGCACCATGACCTACTAAATGCTCTTGAAGTTCCAGGTCTACTTCAGTTAGAGTAATCCCATTAACAATAATGGAGTTAGAGACATTTACGTTTTCTTGGGTCACTATATCCATTTTGAAAGGCTTCGGTAAGAATTTTTCTTTACTCCTATTTTACCTTGGATTGTCACTTGTCACTCAACAGAACTCAAACTCTCCTGGCTGGCTCGCCAAATTGTAACAGGTGTCTGGTTGACGTAGTATGTAGGCAATCTTAAGTGTGGACCAGTTAATCAGGAGATATAGATTTGACATAGGAGAGTAAGGTATGTTACATGACAAGTGAGACCAAGAAGACACAAAGTCATTGGATACGTTCAAAGGTAAGTAAAGTATATTGAACTGTAAGGCACTGTATCTCTTCTTTCAGATACAAAGAATCACTGAACACATAACACAACAACCAATGAACATTCAATGAATAACAACAATCAATGAACATTCAATGAATAACTCTTTCAATTTCTTCTCTTTCAGCTCCTGCTACGGTTTATCCTTATTATTGTCTCACTCTATGTTGTGTCCTATTTAAAGTTGTTTTGTATGTCAAATGACAATTAAACTTTGTTTATGCTCAAGCTCTAGTTTTAACTAGTTTTAACTTGTCTATTATTATTTCACACTAAGTCAACCCAATAAACTCTGAATGACAACTCTGGATTACCTTGTGTGTCTTAACTCTTAAAACCAAATAAAGAAAATAAAAACAATATCAAGGTGCGACACTGCGATCTCCCACAGGACAGCAGTGTGTACATACACACATACCAATATACACCTTATATAACTTTACAGTCTGGAACTCTTTTATCACAATTCTCTCAGGCAGTTCAGTTCAACAGTTATGCTACTTGAGTAAAATCCACTCTGTCCATCCCCGATGAAAGCAGATAATTAGCTGTCCGTTCAAAGTGATTTGGGTCCTTTATGAAGGCAGATAATTAGCTGTCCGTTCAAAATAACGTGGATATACTCGACTAACCTTTTGTCTCCTTACTGTGAAGAAACAAACTTGAAAGCGGTAGTCCTACCGCTCTGGTTAAACACAACCTGCTGTCACGACGTGTCCGTCCAGGGGTATGGCTCGCCACTCGCCTCCCAAGAAACGAGAAATCTTCTTGAATTCACCTTACTGCAATCACGATGTGTGTGTCCAACCCCAACCAGGAAAAGGGGTACTAGAGAACCATCCAGGCAAAACAAAATCCAAAACCAACAAAAAGACCCGGCCTGGCCAGACAATAGCCAGACAGGCTAATTAATATTCACTCTTAACTTCCTTAACATTTCTATTATAATTATTATCTCAATGCAATATTGAGTTCAGCCTGCAGAGGGCAGCCTAGCGCTATCCACGCTATGCTGAGAATCTGAAATGGCTCATTACATTTCTGCTGCGTTTAAACGTCAGCTTACCCTCCTAATTAAACTAGAACTGTGGCGTTCTTGACCATAAAACACAAAACCAAAACATGAAATCGTTTCATAATACACATCACTGATATTTTATCCTTCCATTTTCTAAACCAGAGTATTTCCCTTGCTAACCGCAAGGTAGCTAGCAAGACATTTTCCACGCTAACATTAGGTTATCACTCACCAAGGATTCTTATCGGTCAACGGGCAGCATTCACAACGGAGATTCTGAGATTCGGCAATGAGCGATGTTTCCAATGTCTGCAATTTATTTAGAACAGTTATTATCTAAAAGCAAAAGTAGTTTACTAAAATGCGATGCCAGCCTAGCTAGCTGGCTATAATGCAACTCGCTTCGCTACTTACTCCAACTCAGTCGACGACATTCCTTAACTAAAACGAAGTTCTAATCTGCGATATGACGTGTAGTCAAGTAGCAAGGTTCCTTCATCACATTAGTGATGCAAAATCGGTGTTCTAACAAACTTTGGAGTACTTTTGTCAGTTCTACCGATCACGCGGGTGTCAGCTATCTTTCAGCAAACGAACGTGGACTTCTCACTTTCACAGTCCGCCGCGTTCTGAATGTGACGCAGTAAAACTTTAGATATCCTTCTCATGTAAGGCATGGCTATCTCACTAAATGGCCAACTAAAGTGTCAATCTCATATTCACCTCAATTCTCATTGCTCAAAGCAGAATCTCACTGTTTAAGGGATGTAAGTTTCAACCCACACACTTTCATTGTGTTATCACCCAGTTCAAGTATAACCATTATACACACTGTTAGTCCAACAATATCTCTAAAGGTTAATTATATAAATCTCTAACCCATTTTGCTTGGTCATATCTTAAGTATAGATTTTAGTGACCTGGGTTACACTACCTGGGTTACATTAAACTAAAGGTGATGAAGTGGATGGTAGTAGCGAGTAATAAGGGATCTAATAAAACTAGCTGGTCAGTAAGAATTCCAAAGAAAATGAAGTAAAATGTTCAATTCAAAATGTTCAATTCAAAGGGGCGGGTGGTGCATCTGGGACTCTGGTTGCGTCAAGTCGGGAGGATACACCAAAGGAGGGACAGGACTGGAGCAGTCTGCAAACTCTGGACGAGGGACATAACGAGCAGTCTGCAAACTCAGGGTGAGGAGGGCATGGGCTGGAGTAATCTGCAGCTGAGGGTGAGAGAGGGGGAAAAAAAGAGGGTTACCCCCCCGACATCCTTCACTATAGGATTGACTAAAAAGGTACGTTTTTAGCCTACACTTAAAGACAGAAAGTGTGTCTGAAGCCCGAACATACATGGGAAGATTATTCCATAAGAGAGGCGCTCTGTAAGAGAAGGCTGTACCACCCATTGTAATTTTAGATATAATAGGAATTTTCAAATAGCCAGCACTTTGAGAGTGAAGCAATCTCGGGGGACAGTAAGAAATTAGTAGGTCACTAAGATATTCTGGCGCCAAATCATTTAAAGCTTTAAACGCCAGAAGTTAAATCTTATAGTCAATTCTGAATTTGACAAGCAGCCAATGAAGAGTTTTGAGCACAGGGCTGATATACTCCCATTTCTTGGTTCTAATAAGAACTCTAGCAGCTGCATTCTGTACAAGTTGGAGAAGATTAAGGGCTGAGCCAGTGCAACCAGACAATAAGGCATTACAGTAATCTAGTCGAGAGGTTACAAAGGCATGAACCATTTTTTCAGCATCCTCCAGGGACAACATCTTCCTTAATTTAGATATATTTCTCAAGTGGAAGAAGGCCGTTCTTGGGATATTGTTAATATGGGGCTGAAAGGAGAGGTCTGAAGCAATTGTTACACCAAGGTTTTTAACAACCTTGTTGGTGGAGACGGAGAAGCAATCTATATTTATAGGAAAACTGTAAGAATTTATCTCGAAGGGATTTGGGACTGAATACTAATATCTCAGTCTTATCCGAGTTCAATAAGAGGAAATTTTGGGTCATCCAGGCCTTTACATCTTTAAGACAGGTCTCTAGTTTAGACAACTGGACAACTTCATCTGGCTTAACTGATATATAAAGTTGTGTGTCATCTGCGTAGCAGTGGTAGTTAACACCATGTCTACTTATAATGTTCCCTAGAGGGAGCATGTACAGGGGAAAGAGCAGAGGACCCAAAACCGATCCTTGCGGTACTCCAAAGTTCACCCTAGAAAATCCAGAGGACTGATTGTTTACCTTAACAAACTAGGATCTATTGTAGAGATAAAATTTAAACCACATACAGTGGGAGCAATAATTATTTGATCCCTTACTGATTTTGGAGGTTTGCCCACTTACAAAGAATGGAACTGTGTAGAATTTTAATCATAGGTACATTTTAACATTGAGAGACAGAATATCACAAAATAATCCACAATAACAACATCATATAAATTATAAATTTATTATCGTATTTTCGCATGAAATAAGTATTTGATCCATAGAACAATAGGACTTAATACTTTGTGGAGAAACCTTTGTTGGCAAGCACAGAGGTCAGACGTTTGTTGTAGTTTTTCACCAGGTTTGCACAGATCTTGGGAGGGATTTTAGTCCACTCCTCTTTGCAGATCCTCTCCAAATCCTTAAGGTTCCGAGGCTGTCGCTTGGCAACTCGAGGCTTCAGCACTCTCCACAGATTTTCGATGGGATTTAGGTCTGGAGACTGGCTAGGCCACTCCAGGACCTTAATATGCTTCTTTTTGAGCCACTGCTTTGTTGCCTTGGCTGTATGTTTTGGGTCATTGTCATGTTGGAAGACCCATCCACGACCCATTTTCAGTGCTCTCACTGAGGGAAGGAGGTTGTCACCCAAAATGTCCCGGTACATGGCCCCATTCATCCTCCCCTCGATACGGTGAAGTCGTCCTGTCCCCTTAGCTGAGAAACACCCCCAAAGCATAAGGTTTCCACCTCCATGCTTCACAGTGGGGATGGTGTTCTTTGGGTTGTACTCAGCATTTCTCTTCCTCCAAACACGGCGAGTCGAGTTGATGCCAAATAGCTCTATTTTGGTCTCATCTGACCACATCACCTTCTCCCAAGCCTCCTCTGGATCATCCAGGTGTTCTTTGGCAAACTTCAGACGGGCCTGTACATGTGCCTTCTTCAGCAGAGGAACCTTGCGCGCGCAGCAGGATTTTAATCCTTCACGGTGTAGTGTGTTACTGATGGTTCTCTTCGTGACTGTGGTCCCAACTGCCTTCAGGTCATTAATAAGCTCCTCCTGTGTAGTACTGGGCTGATCCCTGACCTTTCTCATGATCATTGATATCCCACGAGGCGAGATCTTACGTGGAGCCTCAGACCGAGGGAGATTGGCGGCGACTTTGTGTTTCTTCCATTTTCTAATAATTGCTCCAACAGTTGTTAACTTCTCACGAAGCTGCTTGCTTATTTTCTTGTAGCCCATCCCAGCCTTGTGCAGGTCTACAATTTTGTCCCTGATGTCCTTAGACAGCTCCTTTGTCTTGCCCATGGTGGAAACGTTGGAATCTGATTGATTGTGTGGACAGGTGTCTTTTATACAGCTACATAACGATGTAATGACTTGACACAGGTGTTTTGGGTAATGGGTTGAGATTAGGAGTGCTTCTTAATGGAAAACTAACTGGTCTGTGGGAGCCAGAATTATTGCTGATTGGTAGGGGATCAAATACTTATTTCATGCGAAAATACGATAATAAATGTATAAAAGTTATATGATGTTGTT
Source organism: Ilyophis sp. 1 JC-2022 (assembly GCA_022702515.1). Classification (NCBI taxonomy): domain Eukaryota; kingdom Metazoa; phylum Chordata; class Actinopteri; order Anguilliformes; family Synaphobranchidae; genus Ilyophis; species Ilyophis sp. 1 JC-2022. The sequence continues at coordinate 73,362,979 of CM040403.1, read as the reverse complement.
ATTGTGGATTATTTTGTGATATTCTGTCTCTCAATGTAAAAATGTACCTATGATTAAAATTCTACACAGTTCCATTCTTTGTAAGTGGGCAAACCTCCAAAATCAGTAAGGGATCAAATAATTATTGCTCTCACTGTAAGAGCATGCCCGGTGAGACCAACTAAATTTTCTAGCCTGCGGAGGACAATATGATGATCTATAGTATCAAAGGCAGCACTCAGGTCAAGTAAAACCAGAATAGAAATACAGCCACAATCCAGAGAGAGGAACAAGTCATTCATTACTAGGCAAGGACGGTCTCAGTGCTATGGTGTTTTCTGAACCCAGATTGAAACCGCTCATACACGCTATTAGTGTGTAAAAATTAAGAAAGTTGTTGCACTACACATTTCTCAAGAATCTTTGATAAAAATGGGAGATTTGAAATGGGTCTATAATTAGCCAGGACAGTGGGATCCAAATTTGGTTTCTTAAGTAGTGGCTTGATTTCTGACAATTTAAAGGATGTAGGAACATGGCCCGATAGCAGTGATGATGAGACGGGTGTGTGCGGGTTGGACCCGTAATGCACGACTCAGAACACAAACTTGATAATAAATACCCGCAAGGGCTTTATTATGGGGAAATCCAAAAACGTAGTCACACAAGCAAAGTCCAAAAACCAATAAATCCAGCCAGACCAAAGATACAGTACCGAGGGAGAAGGCAGTCTCGAAGTCGGTATCCATGCAAGAGTTTGTTAACCAGAGTAGCTGTCAGCGGAGCAGAAGTACAAAACAGGGAAAAAGCAAAGTTCGTAGTCGTGGGGCGTAGCAGGAGTCAGACCGAAGTCCTATCCGCGGGGCAGAGGTACAAACAGACAGCAGGCAAACCTTGTGGTCAAAAACAGGCAGTGGAAACAATATGCAGGCAGTAACGATGGTCAATAAACAGGCTAGATCAATATACGGTGGTCAAAACAATGGAAAAACGCTCAAGAGTGACAATAGTAAACTAAGGCAACAATTTCGCAACGAACAGACATGAACACTGAGCTTAAATGCAGGTGTAGACAGGTGCAAACATTTAGCTTGAGAGCAGCAGGAAATTCACAACAGCTTGAGAAAATGACACGTAACGAGGCAATTAGTAAATCGTTAGTAGTTAACCTATCCTGACCTAGCGTTAGTAAATTAGTAATCAACATGCACGAGAAACGTAAGGTAAACATGAACACATGGTTAGATAGTTAGTATTACCCAATCCTGATCTAATGTTAGTATATTAGTAAATAGACAAGGGAGAATGAAACAATTAGGGAAGCGTGAGTGACAGAAAGAGAAGAAACAGCATGAACGCAAGGCTGCGGAAAAACATGGAAATATGTATGCAAACAATGAACTGCATCGTAACTTAAACAGAAAATAAACTGTGACAAACACTAAACATGAAACATGACATAAACATGACATAAACGTAACAGTACCCCCCCCCCTAACGACCGACTCCTGACGGTCTACACAGTTTATCAGGGTGATCGCGATGAAAGTCACTTATCAGGGTAGGGTCCAGAATCAGACTTGGAGCGACCCAGGAACGTTCCTCCGGGCCATAATCTTCCCAGTCCACCAGATACTGAAACCCCCGGCCTCGCTTGCGAATGTCCAGTAGCTGCTTGACCGTGAAGGCCGGGTGGTTATCTATGATACGGGGAGGAGGGGGTGGGGGATCAGGGGGGCAAAGGGGGTCAGTGGAATAGGGCTTAATGCAAGAAACATGAAACGTGGGGTGAATCTTCATGGAAGGGGGCAATGACAGCTTGACTGAGGTGGGGTTGATGATGCTGTGAATCTTGTAGGGTCCAATGAAGCGGGGCTGGAGTTTGTGGGAAGTGGATTGGAGGGGAATGTCCTTAGAGGAGAGCCAAACTGAGTCGCCAGGCTTGTACTCAGGGGCTGGAGTGCGGTGGCGATCAGCGACTCGATGATTCCGTTCGGCCGTGCTCAATAGCGCGGCCCGGGCGTCCCTCCAAATTTTGAGGCAGCGGTGCATGTGGGTGGCAAGGGAGGGGACAGCAATCTCCACCTCTTGCTCGGGAAACAGAGGAGGTAGGTAGCCGAGAGAAACCTCAAATGGGGATTTTCCAGTAGCAGGGCATTGTGCGCATACTCGACCCAGGTGAGCATCTTGCTCCATGAAGTGGGATTCTTGGCCGACACACAGCGTAAAGCAGCTCTGAGGTCTTAGTTGGCCCTTTCAGTCTGACCGTTAGACTGGGGGTGGTAACCTGACGTGAGGCTGGAGGTGGCTCCGAGAGCCGAACAGAAGGCCTTCCAGACCTGGGAGATGAACTGGGGGCCACGGTCAGAGACAATGTCCGCGGGAATGCCATGGATCCGAAAGACTTCCTTGACCAGAACATCCGTGGTCTCTTGGGCAGTGGGCAATCCAGGCAGAGGAATGAAGTGCGCCGCCTGGCTGAACCTGTCCACCACCGTCAGGATGGTGGTGTTGCCCTCAGAAGGGGGAAGTCCGGTCATGAAATCCACCCCGATGTGACTCCAAGGGCGACTGGGCACTGGCAGAGGTTGGAGCAGACCAACTGGGGCCTGGTGAGAGGCCTTGCTCCTGGCACAGGTGGTACAGGCCTTGACGAAACGCCTGCTGTCGGGGATCATGGAGTTCCACCAGAACCTTCTCTTGAGGACAGCCAGGGTGCGGGTAAAGCCGGGATGGCATGACATGAGGGAGGAATGAGCCCATTGGAGAACATGTGTCCGGGCGGCGGAGGGAACGTAAAGGCGTGTACCGGGATTGGACCATGGATCGGGCTACTTGAGTAGCGCCTTTTTAATGATGGCCTCAATCCTCCAGGACACTGAAGCAATGGTGCAGGACCCAGGGAGGATGTTCTCTGGCGCCTCTTGCTCAGAACTGGCCATGAACTGTCGCGACAAGGCATCAGGCTTGACGTTCTTGGAACCAGGACGGTAGGTCAATGCAAAATTGAAACGGCCAAAGAACAGGGCCCATCTGGCTTGGCGGGAGTTCAACCTCTTGGCTGTCTGTAAGTACGCCAAATTTTTATAGTCGGTCCAGACCACAAATGGTTCTCGGCACCCTCCAGCCAATGCCTCCACTCCTCCAGTGCTAGCTTGACAGCAAGTAGCTCTCGGTTTCCCACGTCATAGTTCCTCTCCGCCGGAGACAGCTTACGGGAGAAGAATGCGCAGGGGTGTAGAAGATTGTCAGTGGGGGAAACCTGAGAGAGCACGGCCCCTACTCCAGTGTCGGATGCATCAGTCTCCACGACAAACTGACGAGTGGGGTCGGGGTGCACCAGAATTGGAGCGGAGGAGAACAGTCTCTTAACCCGGCTAAGACCGAGGTCCTGATAGTGGCATCAGACAGTGTAGCCACTAGGGTGGCAGCACATATGGGGTCCCTCAGTGGTAATGTACGCCCCAACCTAAGGAACCTAGGGGTTACCTTTGATCATTCAATGCACTTAGACAAACATGTCAAGGTTTTAACGCGCACCTGTTTCTTTCACCTGAGAAACATAGCCAAGCTCAGGACAATTGTTTCACATGGTGAGCTGGAAATGTCGGTCCATGCTTTTATTTCATCCCGGTTGGACTATTGTAATTCTCTGTTCACCTGCCTCAACAAAACTTCTGTGGACCAGCATGCAGCAGCCAGGCTGCTCACCAGGGCTAAGAAATCCGCCCACATCACCCCCATCCTGGCCTCCCTGCACTGGCTCCCTGTACACTTCAGGATCAATTTCAAGGTCCTGGTCTTCACGTTCAGAGCCCTCCATGGACTAGCCCCCCCTATATCTGTGACCTTATCCACCCCTACTCCTCCAGCCGGTCCCTGAGGTCCTCTGACCAGGGGCTCCTGGCGGTGCCTCGGACCAGGCTTAAGACTAAGGGCGACCGAGCCTTTGGGGCAACGGCCCCCAGGCTCTGGAATGCCCTACCCCAGGACCTGAGATCCTCAGCCTCTGAGAACTCTTTTAAAAAACTCCTGAAGACTCACCTGTTCAGGCAGGCGTTTGGTGATCTGGGCTCCTATTGACCCCCCCGTGTTGTTATGATTTATTCTGTGTGGTTTCTGGGGTTGTTATTTGATATATATGTTGTATTTTAACCTCACTGTACAGCACTCTGTGCACTCGTGCTGTGAAGAGCGCTCTATAAATAAAGTTTTACTTACTTACTTACTTACTTACTTACTTAATTTTCTTGAAGGCATTTTCAGCCTCAGGATTCCAGCGGAACGGCATGGCAGTAGATGTGAGCTTGGTGAGAGGGGCGACGACCTGGCTGTAGCTCCGGATGAACCTCCGGTAAAAATTTGCGAATCCCAAGAAGCGTTGTAGATGTTTCCGAGTAGCAGGCGTGGGCCAATCTGTGACTGCCTGGATCTTCTTGGGATCCGCCCTGATTTGTCCCCTCTCCAAGATGAAGCCCAGGAACTCGACCGTGTCGGTGTGGAACACACACTTCTCAGCCTTGACAAAGAGTCTGTTCTCCAAAAGTCGTTGGAGAACCTGCATGACGTGGCCTTCGTGTTCCTTGACGTTGGTGGAGTAGATCAAGATGTCGTCCAGATATACGAATACGTAGCGGCCCAATAGGTCCCGTAGGACGTCATTTACTAACGCCTGACACACGGCGGGGGCGTTAGGAAGGCCGAAAGGCATTACCAGGTACTCAAAGTGTGCTAACGAGGTGTTGAAGGCGGTCTTCCATTCGTCCCCCTCACGAATGCGCACCAGGTGGTATGCGTTGCGTAGGTCCAGCTTGGTGAAGACAGTAGTGTCGTGGAGTGGTTGGAAGGCTGAGTCAATGAGCGGTAGAGGGTATTTGTTCTTGATTGTAATGTTATTCAGTTCTCTGAAGTCGATACAAGGACGCAGCGAGCCGTCTTTTTTCTGGACGAAGAAAAATCCAGCGCCAACAGGTGACGAAGAGGGGTGAATCAGACCGTTGGCAAGGCAATCCCGTATGTATTTCTCCATAGCTTCTCTTTCCGGTTTGGAGACGTTGTAGAGTCGACTTGAGGGAAGAGTGGAACCGGGTTGAAGGTCGATCGCGCAATCATAGGGTCTGTGAGGAGGAAATGTCTGTGCTTGCGTCTTGGAAAAAACGATGCCCAGGTCGTGATAAAGGGCTGGCACGTTTTCAGAGATGGTTTGGTGTCTTGAGGGGGGGTAGGTGCGCCCCCGGCAGGTGCAGGTGCGGACCGAAGACAGGCTTGGTGACACTGGCGGCTCCAGTCTTTTATGTGGCGGGACTTCCAGTCAATGACGGGGTTGTGTTCTTGAAGCCAGGGTAGTCCCAGAATGAGTGGATCGTTGGGGGAGCGGATGATGTGGAACTGGATGAATTTGTGATGGCTGCCAGAAATGATCAGTTGAACGGGTTCCGTGACGTGAGTCATTCTGTAGAATGTCTTGCCGTCCAACGACCGAGCATTCTTGGGGTGGGGCAGTGGAAGGGTGGGAATGTCCAGATCTCTGACCATAACTTCATCAATGAGGTTCACGTCCGCTCCAGAGTCTATGAGCGCGCTCACTTGAACCTCCCTCTCAGGTAGCATGAGTGTGGCAGTGAGGGTAGGGCGAGTATCGCTCTTGGAGATCTTCTCCTGGTGGGTTGAAGACCTCACTCCCACGGATGACTCGGATTTCCTGGACCGGGTGGTGCATTGTGCTTGAGAATGCCCCAGCTTTCCGCAGTAGAAGCATGCACCGGTCTCCCTCCGACGTATCCGTTCCTCGGGCGAGATCTTAACTCCGGTACGGGAAAGATCCATTGGTTCAACTACCCAAGCCTGGTTCTCCTCCGTCAGTGGGGCAGGTACTTGTCTGGGGTACGGCTGACCGGGCGGAATCGGTCTCTCCCTCCGGCAAAGTCTGTAGCGGTTATCCAAGCGAATAGCGGCTCGGACGAGAGCGTCGAACTCCTTGATGGGTTCCTGATGGGCTAACTCGTCCTGGAGCGCCCCGTTCAGACTGGCCCGGAACAAGTCAGCCAGGGCCAAGTCACTCCAGTGGGTAGCCGCAGCAATAGTCCGAAAAGCAATAGAATGGTCCACGGCGCTTTTAAGGCCTTGGCGGAGGGCAATGAGTTGCTGTGAAGGCTCTTAGTCACTGGAGGCATGCTGGAACACTTTGCGGATCTCCTCCGAAAAGATCACGTAACTGAGAGGAAATTAACCTCCGGTCCACACCGCGGTAGCCCAGTCCAAAGCTCTCCCCTTGAGTAGCCCCATCACGTAGCCAATCCGTCGCTCGTCAGTCGGATAGGTCAATGGCTGTTGTCGGAAGACAAAGTCGCATTGTAGTAGAAACGCCTTGCATCTCTCTGGCTCACTATCAAACCTCTCCGGGGGAGGCTGTTGTGGCTCCCGGAATTGCCAGGCTCCCATGGGGTTGGGGGGTGGGATAGCAGGCAGTTTAGCAGGTTGCTCTGGAGTGCGTGGTTGAACTGCAATGGCCAGTCTCCTCATCTCAGCGCCCAACTCTTTAATCTCCTCCCGGAGCTCAGAAATCCCCTGGGCGTGCTGCTGCATGATGAGGCCTTGTTGTTGCAGGGCGTGGAACATGGCAGTTGTCAGCAGGGTCCATCTTGGCGAAATTGTTCTGAGACGGGTGTGTGCGGGTTGGACCCGTAATGCACGACTCAGAACACAAACTTGATAATAAATACCCGCAAGGGCTTTATTATGGGGAAATCCAAAAACGTAGTCACACAAGCAAAGTCCAAAAACCAATAAATCCAGCCAGACCAAAGATACAGTACCGAGGGAGAAGGCAGTCTCGAAGTCGGTATCCATGCAATAGTTTGTTAACCAGAGTAGCTGTCAGCGGAGCAGAAGTACAAAACAGGAAAAAAGCAAAGTTCGTAGTCGTGGGGCGTAGCAGGAGTCAGACCGAAGTCCTATCCGCGGGGCAGAGGTACAAACAGACAGCAGGCAAAACTCGTGGTCAAAAACAGGCAGTGGAAACAATAGGCAGGCAGTAACGATGGTCAATAAACAGACTAGATCAATAACGGTGGTCAAAACAATGGAAAAACGCTCAAGAGTGACAATAGTAAACTAAGACAACAATTTCGCAACGAACAGACATGAACACTGAGCTTAAATGCAGGTGTAGACAGGTGCAAACATTTAGCTTGAGAGCAGCAGGAAATTCACAACAGCTTGAGAAAATGACACGTAACGAGGCAATTAGTAAATCGTTAGTAGTTAACCTATCCTGACCTAGCGTTAGTAAATTAGTAATCAACATGCATGAGAAACGTAAGGTAAACATGAACACATGGTTAGATAGTTAGTATTACCCAATCCTGATCTAATGTTAGTATATTAGTAACTAGACAAGGGAGAATGAAACAATTAGGGAAGCGTGAGTGACAGCAAGAGAAGAAACAGCATGAACGCAAGGCTGCGGAAAAACATGGAAATATGTATGCAAACAATGAACTGCATCGTAACTTAAACAGAAAATAAACTGTGACAAACACTAAACATGACATAAACATGACATAAACGTAACAGATGAGTTCATTAGGTGAAGAATTGGTTTGATGAGCATAGGCAATAGCTCCTTCAATAGCTTTGTGGGTATGGGGTCTAGAAGACAGATGGAAGATTTCGAAGACGACAATAACTTTATTAGTTTGCTCTCAAGTATGGGAGTAAACGATTCAAGATGTTCAGTGTGTCTAGGAGTCAGTTCTACATCGTCAAAATCATGACCACTAACTTGATCATACTAACGTGTGATCTTTTTCCTAATTCCAATTATTTTATCACTAAAGAAATTCAAAAAATCATTACTGCTACATGAAACTGGAATTTGAGGGTTAGTTGCTGCATGATTATTAGTTAGTTTAGCAACTGTTCTGAATAAAAATCGGGGATATAAGTTTTGAAAAATAAGACGACCTAGCATGGGAGAGAGCATGCTTATAGGTACTAAAACTCTCTTTCCAGGCCAAGTGGAATACCTGCAGTTTAGTGGAATGCCATTTGCATTCAAGCTGACGAGACTTTTGTTTAAGTGTGGTCGTGTACCAGGGGGCAAGCCACTTCTCAATTACTCTTTTTCTTTTTAACGGAGCAACTACATCAAGGGTTTTGTGTAGAGCAGTATCTAATTCCTCTGCCAGATCATCAGTTGACAGGGAGCTGGCTGAAGTTTCTAAACCAAAGTAATCCAGTAGCACGTGAATAAAGTTTCTAGTAGTGGAGGTAGTGATAGTGCGACCTGTATACATTATACATTCAGATGCTACAGGGTGGGCTACTTTTACATGGGGTGAACACCATCTCTTTTTAAAAGATTAGGCCTTCCCCAAAACGTCTGCCAATGATCTACTTATATAGCCGACACCACTCAGATAGCCAGCGATTTAGTGACGTTAGTCTACTATATGTTTTACATTCCTCTTTGTGATTTTCTATGGGAAAATTTCGCTCTGTTTTCAATGTCTAATCTGCTAATATCAAGTTTTTTTTATTAGACAGATTAGTCATTGTTTATGGGTAGGGGTGTTACGCCCCTATGCCGCCTCATGAATGCGGTCCTTTAATTATTTTGTATGCTAATGAGCTTCCCTCTGTTCATGTTGTGATTGGAAATTGCAGACACCTGTTCTGGGTTTACCAAGAGCATATGTATTGGTGCCATTCTCTAGCTCGAGGTTGGTTTTGCTTTCCCTTTGGTATAACTTCATGCACGTTGCCAGCTTGCTGCTGTGCTGAAGCTCGTTTTAAAGTAGCATTGTGGTGTTTCAGGTAGTAAGCGGCTTGTTTGTTTATGGCTACTTTGCTGTGTTGTAGTCTGTGCCTGGTGTAAGCTAGCTAGGCTACTTGTGTTTTGTGTAGTAGTTACTTTTGTCTGTGCTCATATGATTACCGGAAGTGTAATGTGTAAACGCTGTGTAAACGCTGAGAAAATTGAAAGGATTTTGTTTTTTCTTGTCTTGTGGAGACTTTGGTATTGTCTCATGTGGAGACTTTGGTATTGTTCCCAATTCGGGAAGGTTGGTAACAGTGGTTCCAATGCTTCTCGGCACAAAACCGCCGGCCGTTGTGTCTTGAGTTTCTTTGGATTCCTGATTTTTTGTTTGTCTTGTTTCTTGTTTGCTCATACTTTAACCAGCATCCTTTTCCCCTTGTTTCATTTATATTTATTTTGATATTTTAATAAACTACTTTTGTCATAGTTTTCTGTTGTGTTTGAAATCCTTTGTGTTGCTGTCCTTCGAGCCGGGGTCGTAACACAAGGGGCCCTATTTTACACCCGGCGCTAACCCAAATGCAAGTGTCTTTGCTATCTTACACCTGGCGCTGGGTTCATTATAACCCCTAGCGCTCACGTCGTTTAAATACCAGGTGCAAGTGAACTGTGAAATATTAAGATTACAATGTTAAATATTATTATTGTGTATTTCAAAAAATGCATAATAATAAAAGGGTCCATAGGTCAAAGACCACATACCTGTCCCTCAGTGAAGGGGAATGCCTCATTAAATTGCTTTCAGCCCACTCCAACATCCAGGCGATGTGCGATGGCACGTGTACGGTTATGTATAGACTATTCGCAATTACCCTGGATCAAGGTATATTTGCCAATAGTTTCTGTAGCCTAATCTTCAGGGGGGACAATCTTCTCTTACGGGACAATGACTATTTATTGAAAACTTTGCTGATAACACTTATATCAAGCCTAATGCGCGCATTGTCATTCAATGGAAAACTTGCGCACTGCAAGACGGACATTTTAGTTCTGAAAATGTGCTTCATATGTCATTACAATACAGCAGTAAATAGAACGGTTTTGACTGAAAAAAGTTCAAAATCTTGTCCAGTGAATATTGCATTTATTGTTTTTCAAATAGCCTAGGCTACCGGCTACAGCGGATTCGCTGTGCATAAGGTTTTTTCGATAGCCTACGGTTAAAAAACGGAGTCACCATATTAACTGAACCTTATTCTTCGTCTTTCATAGCTATTTTTTTTATTACAGTGACCAGGTTTCCATACTCTCAGCTTATTAAAACCCCGCTGATTTGACCTGTTATACCATAACTAAACAAAACGATTTTAAAGAGAACAATTAATTCACAATTCATTTTAATGCCATTATCTGCACGTGCGCTTTAACTTCATGCAGGAGAAGGTCTGTTTCACCTGCTTTTAATTGCACTTTTCACGGTCTTCCCAGGAAAGTGGACTTGTTTTTAAAGCATATAATAACTTATTTTCCCGTTGTAATTTTCAGTTTTAGTTTTAGTTGTAGTTTCAAGCAGTAAAAAATACATAGACAGTGGGGCAGACCCATAAACACAAACAAACATGTTAAGTAAAGACATTCAATTGCATCAGATGTTTCACATTATAGTGAAGGTGTGTGTGATTACGCTGCTAGTAAAACACGTTGGTCACATTTCCATAAGCAGGACATTATAAAACAAGGGGAAATAGCCTATGTGTGGACCTCTGGGTTGCCAACCTGACCGCTTTATTGTATTTTTCTAAGGTGAGATTGAAGACATTGGTAGCTTATTCTCAGCTGTTGCAGGTGCTTTTAATGAAATTTAACCACATATATTTTGTAAAATAACAGCACCGTCTGGAATTACCAGGAACTCATAATGGTTAGTCCAAATAATATTGATCCATATAGCCTATTCCTTTCACCATTATATAAGCAATCCGCCAAGGTGGAATAAAGAGAATGGCATATGACATTTTGATTGGTTTATTTACATGTCATGCCCAAGACACACCTATAATTAATGAAGAGACTAGGTTCAACCCATTTGCACATGGTGCCATGCGTAACGCCCAAAAAACATGCTAGTAAACTTGCAAAAATGGACTTGGACACTCCCTAAATGCACTTTACACCATGCACTTAGAAAAGGGCTAAGATCGCCAAGATAGAGCCCAAGGTGTTTACATATAAATTTAGTAGCAGTGGAGATAAAAACATGTTCGTCTTAACAGTCCTCACACGGGGTCACTAATTATGTAGGGAATATATATATAAAATCTTACATGAGATGCCAGAAATATAGGCAATAACTATGGCATAAGAGGTTTACCTTAATCATTCTTAAATGAGGTTAAAAAATTGATCTGTCTCATTTGATTATTATGGATTACAATTACTCCTACTTCAATTTACCATCAAAGCACTAATAACTAATAATTCATAAGGGTTGAAGATATGTCGTTCTAATGATTCAGTTTGACTTGGCTCTCGCGCTCATATGACATCAAAACAGACGCCAGGTTTAACAAAAATAGATTTATTAAACAAGGAAAAACAATAATACTAACAAAACGGAAACTGAAGACTGGAATGTTTTAGGGCCGGATTCAGAGATGGCCAACTTAAGTCATGCGCTTAAGTGCCTCTCCTGTGCGGATTTAACGCGGGATGAGATACGCCTTATTCTAACCTGCACTACGCGGGTACGTTTCTCAAAATGTGGGTGGCACAGGGCATGATATTCTAATGACCGGTTTTTTGTACCTGCCCCCTGGGTTGCCAGCTTTCTACAAAAAAATTTGTGCGGGGGTATACATTTTCCACGTGTCAGTGACATTGCCTTTAATAACCTACCTTTGTGCATCGTAGTTGCTCTTGCGTGATGGGGAAGGCAGTGAGCGTATTAATCCGTCGTATTGATAAAATGATCATAGCTCCTATTGACTTGGATATACCCATCACACAATCAAAATAAATATTCGCTGGACAGTGGTTGCATGCAATATTATTTAAAAAACAAATAAATCGTTGGATTTACTGGAAAAAAAATAAACATTTAAAAATCTAATCTTTTTTTAACAATTTACCTAATAAAGTCATGTAGCCTATGGTGGTTGAACACAATAGTCTATATGCGACATCTTCAACTTAATCATTTTGGAGAAGCTGTGCTGACACAAATCGCCTCTCCGTCAAAGCGAATATGATCCAGACACTTTCTATCAATTAATTCATCTAATATTGGTGTGGTATGATATACCAGACAGTCAATCATAGCCTACCTTACATATATTTTTTTTTAAATAAATTAGCTCTTTGACAATTGTAAATAGGCTAGCAAAGGAAAATAATATTATTTTCAAAGAACATGCACTCATTCTAATATCCATTTTTGCGAAAGATGCTGTATTTTTCATAATCATCTATTGGTGGTGCTAGACATAAACAAATTTTTTTCCCGAACAAACTTGCGCGGAAATAAATTATTAAGTTTAAACTCTGAATATGTGTATCTTGCAGACACGCCTCCTTTTCATGAAATCACCCCGCGTGTAATGCCACATATGTACTGGAGAGACGCTTAAAACAGCAGATAAGTCAAATGTCTGAATCACAAATAGCTTAAGCTATGCGGAATTTCAGGAGTAAGTCCCATTTGCGCATGCTTATCTCAACTCTGAATCTGGCCCTTAGAGTTTTTATGAGTTTGAATTTTATGACCCTAGGCCTCTCATATTTCCGAGCTACTGGATTGGTTCCCTGGAACTATGGACATCATGCTGGGGCCGTGTTGCACTTGTGTTTCCTGTGGAATAAATGGAAATGTATTGTGTTGTCCCTACACAGCTAAGAGGTTAAGGATTTTTGGGAATTCCTGCCATTAGCATTGGCTGACTCAATTCAGCACAAGAGCAACATTAATACAGACAATCTTGGAAAATGTAATAAATTTTATTGAACACAAAGTACCAAACAGAGCAAAGCATGATTCACTACTATAATGTACAACAAACTGTGCGAGTGCATGTGCGTGTGTACGTGTGCATGTTAACGTTGGGTGCACGTGCGACAAAGCATGTGAGGGTTTTGTATGTTCTCCTGCATGTGGGGGGTTGCGCAGCTTTGATTGTGCCTGCCTGGGACACGTGTTCAGAGAGAACAAAGAAACTAAAATGGTGGTAGGTTTGAAACTAGCTGGAGCTAATTAACAATGGCGCATGAACCCTACCAAACAGATAAAGGATAAACCGTAAGGTTATCGGCCACGTGCGTCGAGATCAGCATGCAGTGTTATGACTGGTTAGTATTTAATTGAAAACAGTACAAAGAAAATATATTTAATCTTTTACCTTATCAACTTTATTGGTTTTTATAAATATACGCCAATTCCTAATTTGATGCCTGCAACACATTCCAAAAACGTTGGGACAGGGGCAAAATATAGACTGGGAAGTTAAAAAAAACAACTGTTTCGTCAGGTATAGCCTATGAGTAAGGCTCAGGGACCCAAGAAGGTACTATTGGCGACCACTATTCTCAACATGTACAAACGCCATGCAGAGATTATCTAATTTAAAACATAGTTCTACATAATCCACAATTATTTACTTGCACATACATATGATGCAATATATATATACAGCTTTGTTTCAGTCCAGAATATGTTCCAAGAACACAGGGTGTTTGTTCACAGACCTTTTATGGCCTGTGATAAGGCCTGGGTTCCCAGCGTCATTAGGAGTCAAAGGGTCGCAAAGTTGTCCAATGTCCTGCAGAGTGGCTTTTCCAACCTCTAATGTCCAGTTGTATGGTCAATTCCAGCTGTCGTTTACGACCTTATGCTTTTTATGACTCAAAGTTGCAGAGCAGTGGAGTTGGAAGTATGGGCAGAAATATGTGCCGCTAGAAACTGAATTTGAATCATTTATATTTGAATTTGAATTGCCCAACTTTCTTGAATTGCCCAATAATTGCATAAAAAAACTAAATTTGAATCACATAATTTGAATTTGTATTGTTTAACTTGAATAATTGCATTGAAAAACTGAATCCGAATAGCACAATTTGAAATTGAATTTATTAGTTTGGAACTTAATTCCAATAAACCTGAAACTGAATGTAATATTATAAAATTTAATTAATTTGCTCTGAAACTGTATTTGATCCTCGCTGAAAATTCAACTCTCTATATACTTTCACATTCAGTTCTCACAATTCAAATTCAGTTCTCCTAATTCAAATTCAGTTTTTGCAGTTTACTGTGACTCATCCGGGTCGCTGAAGAAGAGCAATCAAGTGCAGATTCACAGAACTCCTTTTCTATGGCGTGGGATACGTGCCAAAAATAACACTACTGAGAGGCCGGCGGAGACTACTGATTGGCCGGCACCGGCAAATGATATAGCGACTGATAAGCCAGTGTTGGTGCCTAGCGCAGCTACCTACTGGAATTGCGACTGACTTGGCTGGTCACTAGCATTCCTAGGCGAGTCACTCACATGCCTAGCGCAGCTACCCACTGGATTTGCGACTGACTTGGCTGGTCACTAGCATTCATAGGCTGGTAACTCACATGCCTAGCGCAACTAGGCTACCAATTGGATTGATATGTCTGAAATAACTCTTTTGCACGTTGCATCATTTACGTTTCACATAGATTACTAGTCTTATTGAAGTGTCAATATCACTGTGGAAATGTTGACTTTACTGGATATTGACGAGCTGTAGCTAATAAACCATTCAGGGTTAATCAGATTATTTTAATAATATAGGCTAGCTATTATTGTTCTTATATCGGAACATGTTTTTTAGCGTGCAGAAACAGTGCATTTTATTGTCTGTGACTGGCAAGATGAATTGTGGCAGTAGAATTTCGGGGGACTTTTTCAGCCTAATTGGGACTTTGACGACAACTACGGCTAGGGGGGCACCGTGGATAAGAGATTCATAACCGGCTGGTCAAATAAAAAATATAGGTGTAATTTTATCCCATTAAAAAAAACCCTAGCTTCTAATTACAGTCCAATCATTTAATTGCCACGTTAAAAATCTGTTTAAAGACTTTTAACGTGGTTTGAGCAAAACCGATCGAGCATTAAACTTTATTCCAGACTATAGCCTAGCTATCTTTCTAGGTAGCCCAGTGGTTAAGTTATTACGTACAAATCCAGCGATCTCGGTCTGAATCCCACATGGGGCAGAACTGTTTCACTTTTGGACAGGTACAATGCTATTCAACATTGCTGAGAATGTACTCGCAGCATATACACATTGGATAAGGTTTAAGATTTAGGTTTGATTCATCCAATTACTGTATTCTTCTAGGTTACTGTTTACTATATTTGGGCTAAATACTTGGGTTATGCCCCATATCACATGTCATTCTAAGAATGTAATTTATATTCTCTTGTGTCTATGTTCAATTGGATACATAGAAGAAAGGATCTCAATTCACCTGTATCCAAATACTTTATTGAATCAAACCATAACATTCAAGCTCTTAAATGCATAGGCATTGAAACAGTCCATCTCAGAAGAAGAGGGGGAGATATTAATAATAAGATCCTTAAACGGGAATAATTCTGGATACATATACTATGGGGACTATGGCACCAGTTGGGATGAATTTAGCCTTATACCCTTCCTATCCTAAAACATATGTGTTCATCTGGTTAAAATGGCGATGAAATAGGGTTCTGAAAAATCAGAATAATTTCCTTACAATTGTATAGGCTTTACTAACTTTAGCTAAATGAAATGAGGAATGTACATAATTATTAATTTAATTAAAAAATATATATTTTTTGTTTTCTTCTACTTGGTTTTTCTAATAAAGAATACTTTAAAAATGTATACTGTAGCCTAGAAGTAATTGGATGAATCAAACCTATATCTTAAACCTTATCCAATGACACAATGTCTAATAGCTACTGGTACATTCCCAGCAATGTTGAATAGTAGCTATAGGCATTGTACCTGTCCAAAAGTGAAACAGTTCTGCCCCATGTGGGATTCAGACTGAGATTACTGGATTTGTATGTAGGAACTTTACCACTGGGTTACCTAGAAAGATAGCTAGGCTATAGTCTGGAATAAAGTTTAAAGCTTGATCGGTTTTGCTCATCATTCAAGTCTTTAAACTGATTTTTAACGTGGCAATAAAATGAGTGGACTGTAATTGGAAGCTAGGGTTTTTAGTTTTAATGGGATAAAATTACACATATATTTTTAATTTGACCAGCCAGTTATGAATCTCTTATCCACGGTGCCCCCCTAGTGGTCGTCGTCGAAGTCCCAATTAGGCTACAGTCATGTTTCTCTGAAATAATAAATTACAGCTTTAAGAAACCCCCCGCAATTAATCTTGCCACAGTCACAGACAATAAAATTAACTGTTTCTACACGTTAAAATGTTCCGATATAGGAACAATAATGCTATATTATTAAAAATAATCTTATAAACCCTAATAGCCTACTGCAGACTCAAAATGCAAGTGATGCAACATGCAAAAGAGAAGTTATTTCAGACATAGCAAAAAATTATAATAATAATCATTTTAAATATCGCCAATCCAAAGGGTAGCCTAGTTGCGCTAGGCATGTGAGTTACCAACCTAAGAATGCTAGTGACCAGCCAAGTCAGTCGCAAATCCAGTGGGTAGCTGCGTTAGGCACGTGAGTTACGAGGTTACCAGCCTAGGCGAATCAATAGCCGGCTTCTCATTTACCAACACCGGCTTATCAGTCGCTATATCGTTTGCCGGCGCCGGCCAATCAGCAGTCTCCGCCGGCATCTCAGCAATCTTATTTTTGGCACATATCCCGCGCCATAGAAAAGGAGTTCTGTGAATCTGCACTCTATTGCTCTTCCTCATTGACCCAGATGTGTGTCACAGTAAACTGCAAAAACTGAATTTGAATTGTGAGAACTGAATGTGGAAGTATATAGAGAGCTGACAGTTACAGCTTTGTAACTTTCAGCGAAAGTTTTTTTTTTCTTCCACGATCAACTAAAATGTTGCAGTGTTGGAAGAAGTCAACTGTTTGTAAGCGGGGATTGGTGGACTGCAATGTCAATCATAAATTTGCTCATGGTCAATTAACCTAATTTGTGAGAACTGTGGAAGCAGGCCAGTGGGCATCAGGGCATTTCTCTCTAGTTGGCACCCACATTCAATAAAATAAACACAAGATTTTTTAATTGGCCAGCTTCAATTCAAACATGTTTTTTGTGTTTAAAGCAAACTTTGAGGTCAGATGACATTTACACTTTGTTTAAATATATTGACTTTTGGCTCCTTGTGATTTTGTCAATGGAATCTCTAACAATGTGACATATACAGTATATTGTGTGTATTTAGTGTATTTTCTGTCTCTTCAGGGCAAACTGATGAGTTGTCGTCTCAGGTCTTTGCCTGCTCGCAGTGCCCATTTGTGCACATGGAAGAAGCGACCCTGCAGCTGCACATTGAGAAGGTTCACCCAGAGGAGTACAGCAGGATTCTGAGCTCTGGAGGAAACGAAGCAGAGAGCACACTGCCTCCCAGCAGCACATATCAGCACCACACACCCCCTAAAACAACCCCCATCCCAAAACCGTCCCCCACGGGCACTACTGGGGCTCACACATGCTCCCACTGTGGGAAGAGTTTTGGGTGTGCATCAAAACTGATAACACACCAACGAATTCACACAGGTGAGCGCCCCTTCCAGTGCTTTCAGTGTGGAAAGCGTTTTGGTCAGACAAGTCATTTAAGAAACCATCAGCAAACTCATTTAGAGGAACGCCCATACCACTGTGCACAGTGTGGAAAGAGTTTTGTTTCTACATCAAAACTGACAAGACATGAGCGATTCCATACAGGGAAACGTCCACACAAATGCTGTGAATGTGGGAAGAGCTTCATGTACCAGTCAGAGCTGACAAAACACCAGCGAATACATACAGGGGAGTGTCCATACCCCTGCTCCCAGTGTGGGAAGAGTTTCACTTCTACGTCAGATCTGAAAAAACATGAGCGAATTCATACAGGTGAGCGCCCATACCCCTGCTCCCAGTGTGGGAAGAGTTTCAGATGTGCATCAGATCTGAAAAAGCATGAGAGGATTCATACAGGGGAGCGGCCATACACTTGCTCCTACTGTGGGAAGAGCTTCACATCAGGATCAGTTTTGAAAACGCATAAACGAATTCATACGGGTGAGCGGCCATACCCCTGCTCCCAGTGTGGAAATAGTTTCATCTCCGCATCAGTTTTAAAAAAACATCAGCGAGCTCATGCGGGGGAACGTCCATACCACTGCTCCCATTGTGGGAAGACATTCATAACTGTATCACAGCTGACTACACACCAGAGAGCTCATGCAGGGGAACGCCCATTCCCTTGCTCTCAGTGTGAGAAGAGTTACATGTTTGCATCACTTTTAGCAATACATGAACGTATTCACACAGGGGAGCGCCCATTCTCATGCTCCCGGTGTGGGAAGAGTTTCAGATGTGCATCAAATCTGACAAAACACCAACGAACACATACAGGGGAGCGCCCGTTCAACTGCCCAGTGTGTGGAAAAAGCTTCATATATCAATCAGACCTGACAAAACACCTGCCAACACACACAGGGAAGCGCCCATACCACTGCTCCCAGTGTGGCAGGAGTTTTATATATCAGTCAGCTCTGACAATACACCAGCAAAAACATACAAGCGAGTCCCCACACTAGTGCTCCCAGTGTGGTTAGAGTTGAAAAAATGCAACATTTCGCAATCCCTTATAAAAGAACAGGCATTCCATGGCTCCCAGGGTTGGTGTGTGTGTGTGTGTTTATATACAGACATACACAAACATTAAATGTTATATTACATGTGTACGTATAAATGTTAAATGTATTCACCTCCTTGAATCTTTTTATATTTTGTCCTGTTGCACATCATTTTAATGCATTTAAATATTTTCCACTTTTCACCAACACAAATTAAAATTAATTTAAATTCACATTTATGAAACAAATTCTGAAAAACTTAAGATGTATTCAAAAACGGCAACCTTGGTCTCATCAGACCACAAAATCATCTTCCAGAAGGTCACATAGGCTGTGTCCGAATCAGCACCCTTCCATACTATTAAGCAGGCTTGTTGAGTAGACAGGACGAGAAAGTCGTTAAGTCGACAAATATTTCTGTAAATGTAGCATACTTAAAACCCCTGTATGATATCCTTACTTCCAGGGTTTCACTGAGTATATTTGGGAGCACACTTCAAGAAGTACACAAACATTTTGGTCATATAAATGACATGCAGCTTCGTTTTAAAAAAATGAGGCGCAGGCTGATGTTTTTCTACAAAAACAACGCATAAGGGTGGGAGTCTTAAAACACTTCCACAGTACGGTTGGAAAATAGTATGGAGGATATTTTGTTTGCTTACTGCATGTCACATACTAAACCAGGCACATTAAACAGCACACATTTGCCAGTACACTGTACACAGGACGCAGTAGATAGGGCTATGATTCGGACACAGCCATGGTCTCTGGCACACGCTTTCTCAAAGAGGTCAACTACAAAGTGCTAAAAAGACTGTTTTTCCAATTTCAGCTAATTGGCTCTACAACACTGTCAGTGTTGTAGCTGGCCTTTTGGTCACTTATCTGATGGTTGCTCAGTTTGGTATGACAGCCTGATCTTGGTTGTGCCATATTTCTCTGTTTTGTTAAAATGGACTTATAGCACAAGAGCATTAGTGGCAAAAAAAATGTCTTGGACATGTTAAGTATTACTGTGTTATCATACATAATGTAGACTATGGCGTATTGGGATCTCGTTGGGCTATATGTGAAAAATGCTCATTGAAATATACTGTGTGCTGATGAGCTAGATGAAAGTAAAATTTTCCTTGGAGCGATCATACATGGCAACATTTGTGAAACACACTACAGAGATTCATCCCAGGACATGCAGCAAAAGATTACATACAGAAAAAAGTGTTTTATTTAAGTACAAGAGGGAATGATTAGGCTACATGTTTAGGGGAGTATTCCAATGTGATATACATGTTCTCACCGTAAACTATGATAATGAGCAAAGGTTTTTGTACCCATATACAGTATATCTATCCCCCTATACTGATGAAAAGGTAGTAATTCCCACTTGAAAATGATGTGAAAGTGTTTCTAAAAATAGGTTTTTGTAGTTAGTTAAATATGATTATTTTATGATTTACAGCACTGCACAATTTAGAATACATTTGCAGACACACAGGGTACACTGTTTACATTTTGCGTCATAGATTTTTTGTGGTTCTGTATATCACCTTCAGATTTGGCACTTGTGGATACAGAGTGCATGATCCAGGAAATGTAGTTTTACCTGTTTTACATTTGTAGCTCTGTATTTCATTGAAAAATAAAGAAGAAAAACTTTCTTTGCCAAGATTTCTTTTTTTTGCATCTGTGGCACTTTATTTTGACCTAATTTAGTACTGTAAATGGTACAACTGTGTTGCCTCAAATAAACAGTACCTAGGTAGAGAATTGGGTGAGAATTGACCAAATTTGGCATCTGCGCGAAGGGGTTAATTAAGCTAATTAGATGGATTATGTAATTGCACAAATTAGTGGTTGAGCCCTTAAGAGTGATATAACAATGAATTAAAACTGAAGCATGGGTGTGCAAATTTGGGGCTGTATTTTCCAGCCGGTGGCGAGCTATCACTGGCGAAGTTGCAAATTTCGTCATGGATGTGCACGCATCTGAGCCCGTTTGGTAATTTGGTGACTCGCTGAGTTTTTTTCTGGCTCTCTGTCACTCTCCCCAGTAGCTTATAACTTCCACAGACTCATGACAGATCATCTCTGTCAATGTAATCGATATTCGTTTCCTCATTCAGCCTCCTACAACTCCTCTTGTGTTGTAGCTAGCTAACTCAATGTACTGTATAGCTAGCATAAATCATCCAGTAATAACTGTAATAACGATTAGATGTACTAGGCAACACAAGTGCGCATGGCAGCCGTCATTTTGCAACAACTTTACTGATCAAACACTGCAACAAAAACATTATCAAGCATACAGATAAGATAAATGATGGTCAATTTGACCGTCCATGGCCATTTAAGTAAGTGGTTATAACTTTGTTTCCTTATGCAATATTTATATTAAAATTATATGAGAATGTTCAATACATACCTTTAGGAAAATTCATGAAGGGAGAGCTATATGGATTTTATGACGGCAGATTTATTATTTTTTTAATGACATTGGTCATTGACTGCTGTGGCGTTGCTAGTGTTATATTTTAACGGCAAATATATGCCGTTTCCATATATTTTATATTGCAAACGGCAGGTTTTTAAAGTCAATGTTTACTAGATCATCTACCGACATACAAACCATTAGTAGATCAACCGTGTAGGATACAATAACCCATTAAACATATGTACCGTAATCCATTTAAAAATATGACTAACACTTAATTTATTTGTAATTCATGGTAAAGGGAAAATTACTGAATCTAGGCCTATGTGTTTGCGTATGTACATCCATCTTTCTCTCTAGAATTTATGATGGTTCATAAATTCAGATGCATTATTATCAGTTACTTATAACAAAAACAGTACAAAAACAAAATATCTTAACAAAAACGTTTTCAACTTACAAAAATTCCAAATTAAGTTACTCTCACATACAAATCAATAAAACTAGCAAATTCTAGGCCTGCCATGAAATGTATTGATATCAAAATGAGGCCAATATTGGCTATCACAGCTCACACAAATTAAACAAGCTATTCCAAAGCAATGCTACCCATTGTTTTCTAAATTAATCCAATTTAATGTAACTTGGTCCTGTGTTTTTTCCATCTTGCCATCTGAAGAGAATGTGATCATTCAAACTTTGTGTCACATCAAAGTGTCAAATATCAAAAATTTCCTCATGAAAGAAGACATACAGTAAAGTGAAAAAGTAAGTACACCCCCATATAAGTTGTCTCTTTTTAGACATATGTGGACATGTATATTTGATCCTTATTCCAATGCTTTTTACCGTTAAAGGTTGTCTAATTTAACAAGCGACACAAATAAATTATGCTTTTAAATGATTTATTTAGCATAAATCAACAGAAGTGCAATTATCCTATGAGGAAAAAGTATGTACACCCCTGACGTCAATAACTGGTGTTGCCCCCTTTGGCAGAAATAACCTCTTCTAGGCGTTACTTGTAATTGACTATAAGTCTTTTACATTGACTGGGAGTAATTTTCAGGCATTCTTCTTTGCAGTACTACTTTAATTGTGTGATGTTAGAGGGCTTCCTTGAATGCACAGTCTGCTTCAAGTGACGCAAAAGCATTCCATAACCCTCCATTTTGTATTTCTGAGTCATTCTGTAGTAGATTTGCTTGTATGTTTAGGGTCATTATCCTGTTGAAAGATCCAGGACCTTTTCAGCTTCAGCAACTGAACTGATGGCCTCACATTCTCCTCAAGAATGGTCTGATATAGAGTGGGGTCTGGCTGCAAAGCAGCCCCAAACCATAACACCCCCTCCACCATGTTTCACCATTGGAATGAGGTGCTTCTGCTCAAAGGCAGTGTTGCATCTTTGCTAAACATGTCGTATGTGATTTTTTCAAATGACTAAACAGACTTGGGCTTTTCAGCACTTTGTCGAGAGTAGTTTGGCTGTGATCAGTTTGGCATTGTGAAATTGCTGGAGTACCAATCCCTTGGCTTAGTACATTTTAGACAAAGGGTTTTTGGACATGATTGCAGAGTTTTATGCAAAACCGTCGTCAATTGGGTGTATTGTTTTGACTGATAGCACAATAGGCCTATCTGAAGTGGGAATGACTAGCATGCGGCCAACGATCCAAGAGGCAGAGTAACAACACAGGAGTCTGCCATGGTCTACTAATGTTACTTCTGACTGCAAAAAGGAACACCTATCTCAGGTATGTAACATACTGATTAACAGAATATAAAGTATTGTAATACCTTCAGTAAGTGGCGGTAATACTCCATAAATGAAAGTGATCCGCCATTAAAACCAAAAAAGAAGAAGAAGAAGAAGGTATGTAACATGGGATATATTAACCTACTGGTCTGAGTGAGTGCGGATTGTTTCGGTGATGTTAGCTCAGACGGGCGCTTCCTAGCTAACGGTAGCTAGCTAGTTGAGTCTAACGCACATATAACGTTATCCGGCTAATTGTATTTTGACTGCTGCTTAAAGGGGTGGGAAACACTAAAACATATTTTTTGACATGTTCACTAATATCTAGCCATTGTCTCAGATGGAAGAGAACAATAGTATGCATTGCATCTACAATTTTGGGCAAAATGTTTAATTTCGGTATTTTAGCCGTTACATCGCCTATTCTTCTTCTTCCGGGGTTGAAAATGAAAAATGGGCTACGTCATTGAAAATGACGTTGAACTGTACTTTTTGTACACTTGTACGTAATCAGTTTCGGACTTTGTTACCGCCCCCAATATAAATACATTCCTGAGAAGGCGTGGCCAGTGGCCAATCCATTTGACAAGCAATATCGTTGTAGCCTACAGTTAGTCTCTTTCAATGTATTAGCTTTTTTCCAATTATGCTAGTTATTAACAATTGTAAATTCGTTTTTTCAATTCCAATAGTTTCAATTTACAAGCAATGACTGATGGGTCGCAAGTGAGCTTTCTCTGGGTGCAAGAGCATCAGCGGATTAACGTTAACAGTTACATCCTTTCCCGAGCGATCCACCTCGGTCAAGCTATCCGCTCTTTAAAAATGTTCGGTCAAACTATCCGTTCGTCAAATTTGTGTGCGCAGCTACATTATGTATGGTGGTAGAACGGGAACCACGATGTCTTTAGGTAACGCCCTTGTGCGAAAAAGACGGAAAGAGCGACTTCTCGCCAAGACGCCTGATAAAAATGTGTAATGCTGTCTTTTTAACAACCATTTCGAAAATGTAATAATATAGTAGGAAAGTAATTTAATATATGTTGGCTACTGTACTGCTGAAACGTACGTGTGATTGAAATAATGACCAATAATTATAAATAATAGAAATAAAAATAAACTCCTAGGCTAAACCAGACACAAACTGCACACTCAACATGAAAATGTTCCACAACAGCAATTTGGAGATCTGGAGAAATGACCAATTAATGTCGTTATAATTGTCTAAAGGAAAAAACGTAGATCATGCGATTTACCAATAATAGGTCTCTGCATTTGTGCTGACAAAGAACCAGACGATGCATACTAAATAAGAAAATGTTTTACTGTACTATTTTGGAGATATGACTACCAAAGTTGATTATAACGGTAGATAGGAATATATGACAGTACTATCTTTGGGAGCCCATAATTTTGAGATATGCCCAATTATGTTCATTATTGTTGTATATGGGTGTATATGGCAGCACGATCATTGACAGACCATTACACAGGATTTCCCCATAATTACTCATGAAGCTCAAATGACTGACATTTATGAAGGCCCATTCTATATGCCTGCCAAGTATGAAGCAGGTTTACTGTGGAGATTTTGAGATATGCCCAATTATGTTCATTATTGGTGTACAGTATATGAGTGTATATGGTAACACTATCATTGACACACCAATACACTGGATTTTCCGAGAATTACTCATGAAGCTCAACTGACTGATAATTAACACGGTCCATTCTATATGCCTGCCAAGTATGAAAAAATTCTACTCTGGAAATTTTGAGATATGACCATTTATGTTTTTTATTGCTGTTTATGGGTATATTGCAACACTACCATTGACAAACCATTAGACAATATTTTCCAATAATTACTCATGAAGCTCAAGTAATTGAGAATGTCCAACGTCCATTCTATATGCCTGCCAAGTATGAAGAAATTCTACTGTGGAAATATTGAGATATGACCATTTCTCTGTTTTATTGCTATATATAGGTATATATGTCACCACTATAATTGACAGACCATTACACAGAATCTTCCCATAATTACTCTTGAACATCAACTGGCTGGCAATGAACAAGGTCCTTTCTATATGCCTGCTAAGTATGAAAGAATTCTAAATATTTAAATATGCCCACTTATGTTAATTATTGTTGTATATGGGTGTATATGGCAACACGATCATTGACAGACCATTACACAGGATTTCCCCATAATTACTCATGAAGCTCAAATTACTGACATTTATGAAGGCCCATTCTATATGCCTGCCAAATATAAAGAAATTCAACTGTGGAAATTGTGAGATATTACCATTTATGTTCTTTATTGCTGTTTATGGGGATATGGCAACACTACTATTGACAGACCATTACACAGAATTTTCCCATAATTACTTTTGAACATCAACTGGCTGGCAATGAACAAGGTCCATTCTATATGCCTGCCAAGAATGAAGAAATTTTACTGTGGAAATTTTGAGATATGCCCACTTATGTTCATTATTGTTGTATATGGGTGTATATGGCAACATGATAATTGACAGACCATTACACAAAATCTTGTCACAATTACTCTTGAACATCAACTGGCTGGCAATGAACAAGGTCTATTCTATATGCCTGCGAAGTATGAAGAAATTCTACTGTGGAAATTGTGAGATATGACCATTTATGTTTTTTATTGCTATTTATGGGTATATGGCAACACTACCATTGACAGACCATTACACAAAATTTTCCCATAATTACTTTTGAACATCAAGTGGGTGGGCATGAACAAAGTCTATTCTATATGCCTGCCTAGTATGAAGAAATTCTACAGTGGATATTTTGAGATATGCCCACTTACGTTCTTTATTGCTGTATATGGGTATATATGGCAAGACTGCCATTGACAGACCATTATACAAAATTTTCCCTTAATTACTCTTGAACATCATGTGGCTGGCAATGAACAAGGTCCATTCTATATGCTTGCCAAGTATGAAAAAATTCTACTGAGGAAATTTTGAGATATGACCATTTCTCTTCATTATTGCTGGATATGGGTATATGGCAACACGACCATTGACAGACCATTAGACAATATTTTCCATAATTACTCATGAAGCTCAACTGACTGACAATGTCCAACATCCATTCTATATGCCTGCCAAGTATGAAAAAATTCTACTGTGGAAATTGTGAGACCATTTATGTTCTTCATTGCTGTATATGGGTAATATATATGGCACCACTATCATTGACAAACCATTACACAAAATCTTGCCATAATTACTCTTGAACATCAACTAGCTGGCAATGACCTACGTCCATTCTATGTGCCTGCCAAGTATGAAGAAATTTTCCGATGGAAATTTTGAGATATGACCATTTCTCTTCTTTATTGCTATATATAGGTATAAATGGGACTACTATAATTGACAGACCATGACACAGAATCTTCCCATAATTACTCTTTAACATCAACTGGCTGGCAACGAACAAGGTCCATTCTATATGCCTGCCAAGTACGAAAAAAATCTACTGTGGAAGTTGTGAGATATGACCCTTTCTGTTTTTCATTGGTGTATATGGGTGTATATATGAGACCACTATAATTGATAGACCATTACACAGAATCTTCCCATAATTACTCTTGAACATCAACTGGTTGGCAATGACCAAGGTCCATTCTATATGCCTGCCAAGTATGAAGAAATTGTACTGTGGAAATTTTGAGATATGCACACTTATGTTCATTATTGTTGTATATGGGTGTATATGGCAACACGGTCATTGACAGACCATTACACAAAATCTTGCCATAATTACTCTTGAACATAAACTGGCTGGCAATGAACAAGGTTTATTCTATATGTCTGCGAAGTATGAATAAATTCTACTGTGGAAATTGTGAGATATGACCATTTATGTTTTTTATTGCTATTTATGGGTATATGGCAACACTACCATTGACAGATCATTACACAAAATTTTCCCATAATTACTCTTGAACATCAACTGGCTGGCAATGAACAAGGTCCATTCTATATGCCTGCCAAGTATGAAGAAATTTTACATTGGAAATTTTGAGATATGTCAATTTCCGTTTATTTCTGCTATAATATGGATGTACATGGCAACGAGAGAGCATTGCACAGCCTAATTAGTTCAAAATGTGAACGCATTCTTGATTTCCAATGCCCATCCAAAATACCTACCATGTATGAAGTAGTTTTACTGTGGAAATCCTGAGATTGTAAGGGATCTCTGTCAGAGACAGAGATGGGAATGTTGGAGATCCAAATGCAATAGCTGGGCAATCTTAAAGTGTTCCTAAGAACACCACTAGAAACGGACAATGATCCGTAGTGGAGAAACAAATAAAAATAAAAGAACACAAACCTCGCAATAAAAACGAGGAGCTCGATAATCGAGCAAAACAAAGAAATAAGCAATAACGCTTATCTAAGTGAAACAACAAAAACAGAGAACTGAAAAGACCCCAAAAACTTTGGGTGAGACACTCGTAGGTTAGAGTAGAGAAACAAAAGAAAACGAAAACCTCTGCTCTGAAATAAGAGCGTATAAACAATAATTGCTTTCTTTCTAAGGTTGTACTGCTAACAAGTCACGCGTTGCTAATCAAAGCGGTCGATAGCAATACAACTTCCTATACCCTTTTTTACCGGCTCGAATGTCATGTGAAATAACATGGAAGCAACGAGAGAGGCCGGAAGCGAGGTATAAATAGTGAGCGGAATTAAATGCCAGGTGAACTCACTAATGACGAGGCGAAAGCAAAACCAGTGGCGGAACACAGGAAAATCCGGTAGATTACCGGTAATCGATAAAAACGAATAAAGCGACACGGCGATAAGGGAAGAAAGGTAAGATCCATGACAGAGATATGGCCATTTAAGATAATGTTAAGTGTATATAGGGGTATGTGGCAATACTAACTTTGAGAAACCATTATAAAGGATTTTCCAATAATTATTTACAAATTTCTACTCACTGGTGATGTGTAAGGCACAGTCTATATGTATGCCAAGTATGAAGCAGTTGTACTGTGTAAATACTGAGATGTGACCAATTATGGCCATGATGGGTGTATATGGCAAAACTGTCATTGAGAAACCTTTACACAGGATTGTCCCAAAAGTATTTCCAAATGTTAACAGAATGCTGATTATCAAGGCCATAATGGTGATGAACAAGTACAACCCTATATGCCTGCCTATAAGTCATAAGCAGTTTTACTGTAGAAATTTTGAGATTTGAAGATGTATTTTTATTATAGCTACATATGGTGAATTTGGCAACACTAACTTTAAGAATCCATTAAACAGGATTCTCAAAAAATAACTTGACAATTTGAAGTAATTTAACATCATTATGTCTGCATATATGTTTACATGACAGCACTTTCCATTGACTGCTTCCCCGTATTTTTTATTTATTTTTTAAATATTTGGTAACACTTTATTTGACAGTGGTCGTCATGACATGGAAAAGACACTGTCATTACCATGACATAATACCTTTCATGAAGTGTCATGATCATTCATAACTATGACATAGTGTTGTAATGACACAATCTGCAATTTGTGTTATAACACAACTGACATAACAACCTGCACTTTGACAGGGTTGTCATAACACTGATTCACCATGACATTTGAAAATGACTGTCCATTATTTGTCGAAAGCAATGTGACTATGTGTCAGTTTGCCAAATAGTGATACTTCATGCAAAAACACATGAATTTAAATTATTTTAGTTGGGATTAGTTAATCTCGATAGATATGTAATGTAATTGCAGATTGTGTTATAACAACACTATGTCATAGTTATGAATGAACATGACACTTTATGACAGGTATTATGTCATGGTAATGACAGTGTCTTTTCCATGTCATGACGACCACTGTCAAATAAAGTGTCCAAATATTTAAAAAATAAATAAAAGATACAGGGAAGCATTCGATGGAAAGTGCTGTCATGTACACATATATGCACACATAATGACGTTAAATTACTTGAAATTGCCACGTTATTTATTGGAAATCCTGTTGCCAAATTCACCATATGCAGCTATAATGAAAATAAATCTTCATATGTCAAAATTTCTACAGTAAAACTGCTTAAGACTTGGCAGGCATATATGGTTGGTCTTGTTCGTCACCAATCATATGAGAATTTGAACTAATTATGGGAAGATTCTGTGTAATGGTCTGTCAATGATAGTGGTGCCATATACACCCATACAGCAATAAAGAACAGAAATGGTCATATCTCAAAATTTCCACTGTAGAATGTTTTCATACTTGGCAGGCTTCAAGAATGGACCTTGTTAATTGTCAAACAGTTGAGCTTCTTGAGTAATTATTGGAAGATTCTTTGTAATGGTCTGTCAATGATAGTGGTGCCATATACCCATATACAGCAATAAAGAACATAAATGGTAATATCTCAAAGTTTCCACTGTAGAATTTGTTTTTACTTGACAGGCATATAGAATAGACGTTGTTCATTATCAGTCATTTGAGTTTCATGAGTAATTATGGGAAAATCCTGTGTAATAGTTTGTCAATTGAAGTGTTGCCATATACCCATATACAGCAATAAAGAACAGAAATGGTCATATCTCAAAATTTCCACAGTAGAATGTCTTCATACTTGGTTTGCATCTAGAATGGACCTTGATAAATATCAGTCAGTTGACCTTTGTAAGTAATTATGGGGAAATTTTGTGTAATGGTCTGTCAATGATAGTGGTGCCATATATACCCATATGCAGCAATAATGAACAGAAATGGTCATATCTCAAAATTTCCACAGTAGAATGTCTTCATACTTGGCAGGCATATAGAATGGACGTTCTTCATTGCCAGCCAGTTGATGTTCAAGAGTAATTATGGCAAGATTTTGTGTAATGGTCTGTCAATGATAGTGTTGCCATATACACCCATATATAACAATAATGAACATAAGTGGGCATATCTCAAAACTTCCACTGTAGAATTTCTTCATGCTTAGCAGGCATATAGAAAGGACGTTGGTGATTGTCAGTCAGTTGAGCTTCATGAGTAATTATCGGAAAATATTGTGTAATAGTCTGTCAATGGTAGTGTTGCCATATACCCATATACAGCAATAAAGAACAGAAATGGTCATATCGCACAATTTCCTCAGTAGAATTTTTTCATACTTGGCAGGCATATAGAATGGCCCTTGTTAATTGTCAAACAGTTGAGCTTCATGAGTAATTATGTGAAGATTCTGTGTAATGGTCTGTCAATGGTAGTGTTGCCAAATACCCGTATACAGGAATAAAAAACATAAATGGTCATATCTCAAAATGTCCGTAGTAGAATGTCTTCATACTTGGCACGCATCAAGAATGGACCTTGTTAATTGTCAAAGACTTGACCTTCAAGAGTAATTATGGGACAATTCTCTGTATTAGTCTGTCAATGATAGTGGTGCTATATATATCCATATAAAGCAATAAAGAACAGAAATGGTCATACCTCAGAATGTACACCGTAGAATGTCTTCATACTTGGCAGACTTCAAGAATGGACCTTGTTAATTGTCAAACAGTTGAGCTTCTTGAGTAATTATGGAAAAATTCTGTGTAATGGTCTGTCAATGGTAGTGTTGCCAAATACCCGTATACAGGAATAAAAAATACAAATGGTCATATCTCAAAATGTCCACAGTAGAATGTCTTCATACTTGGCAGGCATATAGAATGGATGTTGTTCATTGCCAGCCAGTTGATGTTTAAGAGTAATTATGGAAAAATTCTGTGTAATGGTGTGTCAATGGTAGTGTTGCCATATACCCATATACAGCAATAAAGAACAGAAATGGTCATATCTCACAATTGCCACAGTAGAATGTCTTTATACTTTGCAGGCATATAGAATGGATGTTGTTCATTCCCAGCCAGTTGATGTTCAAGAGTAATTATGGAAAATTTCTGTGTAATGGTGTGTCAATGGTAGTGTTGCCATATACCCATATACAGCAATAAAGAACAGAAATGGTCATATCTCACAATTTCTACAGTTGAATTTCTTCATATTTGGCAGGCATATAGAATGGTCCTTCGTAAATGTCAGTCATTTGAGCTTCATGAGTTATTATGGGAAAATATTGTGTAATGGTCTGTCAATGATCGTGTTGCCATATTCACCCATATACAACAATAATGAACATAAGTGGGCACATCTCAAAATTTCCACTGTAGAATTTCTTCATACTTCGCAGGCATATAGAATGGACGTTGGTGATTGTCAGTCAGTTGAGCTTCATGAGTAATTATGGGAAAATATTGTGTTGCAATATACCCATATACAGCAATAAAGAACATAAATGGTCATATCGCACAATTTCCACAGTAGAATTTCTTAATACTTGGCAGGCATATAGAATGGGCCTTGGTAAATATCAGCCAGTTGACCTTTGTAAGTAATTATGGGACGTTTCTGTGTAATGGTCTGTCAATGATAGTGGTGCCATATATACCCTTATACAGCAATAAAGAACATAAATGATCATATCTCAAAGTTTCCACTGTAGAATGTCTTCATACTAGACATGCATATAGAATGGGCATTGGCAAATATCAACCATTTGACCATTGTAAGTAATTATGGGAAAATTTTGTGTAATGGTCTGTCAATGGTAGTGTTGCCATATACCCATATACAGCAATAAAGAACACACATGGTCATATCTCAAAGTTTCCACAGTACAATTTCTTCACACATGGCAGGCATATAGAATGGACCTTGTTCATTCCCAGCCAGTTGATCTTTAAGAGTAATTATGGGAAACTTCTGTGTAATGGTCTGTCAATGATAGTGGTGCCATATATACCCATATACAGCAATAATGAACAGAAATGATCATATCTCAAGATTTCCACTGTAGAGAATGTCTTCCTACTTGGCATGCCTATAGATTAGGCCTCGGTAATCATCAGTCAGTTGAAATTTCTAACTAATTATGGGAAAATCCTGTTTTGTGGACTCTCAAAATAGTGTTGCCATATACACCCATTTACAGCAATAATGAACATACATGGTCATATCTCAAGCGTTTGCAGTAAAACTGCTTCATACTTGGTTTGCGTATAGATTGGGCCTTTATAATCATCAAACAGTTGAAATTTCTAACTAATTATGGGAAAAGCCCGTTTCATGGTCTCTCAAATACAGTGTTGCCATATACACACATATAAAGCAATAATGAACATAAATGGTCATATCTCTAAATTCCCACAGTGAAATCTGTTCATACTTGGCAGGCATATAAGTGTCAGCCATGTTCATTACAAATCCAATGAAAGTGTAGACTAATTATGGGGAAATCTTTTTTAATGGACTCTCAAATATTGTGTTGCCATATACACCCATATACAGCAATAATGAACATAAATGTACATATTTCAAAATGTACACAGTAGAATCTCTTCATACCTGGTGGCCATATAGACTGCTGTTTATCATCAGGAAGTTGAAATTATTCACTTACTACGGGAAAATCCTGTGTAATGCTCTCTCAAATGTAATGTTTCCATATATGCCTGCATAGAGTTATATTAACCATAATAGTCATATCTCAGAATGTCCACAGTTAACCCTCTTTACACTTGGCATGCATATAGTCTGGGCTTTGTCTATCAACAATCAGTTGAATGTTTGGACTTATTATGGAAAACCCCAGGGTAATGTGCTCCCAAAAATAGTACTGTCATATATTTCTATCTATCGTTATAATCACCTTTTGTCGTCATATCTCCAAAATTGTACAGGAAAACATTTTCCTATTTAGTATGCATAGTCTAGTTCTTTGTCAGCACAATTTCAGAGACATTGTGGACGTATTGTTGGTCAATTTCATGAAATACATTTTTTTCCTTTAGACAATTATAACGACATTACTTGGGACATTTCTCCAGATTTCCAAATTGCTGCTGTGGAACATTTGCATGCTTCATTTTACAATTTTAGTGTATGTGTGGACTCTAGAATAGCGCATTATTTGTAAATATTTCAATCGCACGTACGTTTCAACAGTGCAGTAGCCTACATATATTACATTACTTTCCTACTATATTATTACATTTTCGAAATGTTAGTTAAAAAGAGGGCTGTCAGGCCAAAATGTGTCCGGGTTCCGAAATGTGTCCGGGCACGTCATCGGAATGCTTGGAATGTCGTTGCTATGCCAACAGACACGCGAGCATTGTGACACGATAGCATTGTGACGAGCTCGCACTTGCTTTGACCTCAGAATCGCCGGGTGACAAGCTCGCACTTGCTTTTACCTCAGAATCGCCGGAGATCGTTGGACGGAGATAGATCACTACATCACTCAATAGCCCAATACAACGAATCTAATGTCACGTCGATCAGTACGCCTAATTGTTATTTTTTTGTGGGCCTATTATTGGTAGTTTTTCTGATGACCGATTATTATTTTTTACTGTATTTGCTATGCGATCGCGTTCACCCAATGAAAATGCCGTTGTAATAATCAGGCACGTTTCCTAAAAATGTTTTGTTACGCTGAATATTGTTTTCAATAAATGTTATTTGTTAACTTTTATTTAGTGAGTTGTTGTCATGTTTTGTAGGATAATGTGCAATGTTCATAATGCAAGTCGCAAAGTGCCACACATTTCAGCGGCATTTAAAATACGATTTGGTTATTGAAGAATGTGATTAAGGGTTTCAAATGGCTCTTATAATATACGCAATATTTTTTCGGACAATGTTTACCTTTATAGATTAAATTGTGCTCAATTTTGACTGTTATCTAATCATCCAATTGTGGGATGGACAAGCGTTTATTTTAGCATGCTAACAGCGTTAGCTAGCATGCCAACAGGGTTACCCATTGTTAGCTAGCAAGCCAACAAGGTTAGCTAGCATACCAACGTTAGATTATGTTAGATTTATTTTGAAGTAGCTAGCTAGATTAGTCTTTTACTGAAACGAATTCATGTTGGTATAGCAACTACATTCCAAGCATTCCGATGACGTGCCCGGACACATTTTGGCGATGTGCCCGACACATTTTGGCGACTCTGAGGTAAAAGCAAGTGCGAGCTCGTCACAATGCTATCGCGTCACAATGCTCGCGTGTCTGTTGATCGCGTCACAATGCTCGCGTGTGTGTTGGCATAGCAACGACATTCCAAGCATTCCGATGACGTGCCCGGACACATTTTGGAACCCGGACACATTTTGGCCTGACAGGGCCCTACACATTTTTATCGGTTGTCTCGGTGAGAAATCGTTCTTTCCGTCTTTCTCTGACGAGAACATTGGGCGTGTTCGGCTAGAGCCGATTTACGTCATATCTGCGTCGGCCTGCATCGGAAACTGTCCGAGATGGCCGAAAAGTCGGTGCTGCGTGAACTAAGGCGGAAATGACAACATAAGGTTAAGCAGGTTAGCAGCGGTGCAGTTGCTCTCGGGCGCCTTCAACAACATCGCCGCGCCTTCAAACTAACCAACGACAGAATTGGTTAGAGAGCGAGGAGAGAGTGGTGTTTCCTCACGACAAACGCAGATAATTTCACAATATCGCCACCTATCTCGGCGTATTGATTCTACTCTCAAAAAAAAATCTAAATGAAATGTACCCCTCCCTAATAGTGTTCAAACACAGGTAGGCTATAAGAGTTATTTAGTCAATCTTACAATGTAACAGCAGTAGTCTATTTCCCCCCTCTTTCTGGTCTCTTATCTAATTTCACAATTAATATTTATTTTGTTGTTTTTCTTATTGCTCTTATTTAAAAAAATATATTATTTAATACAATCCTTTTTTTGTACTTCAATTAATGTGATTTTGTTTCATAATCTAGTATAAGCCCAACCGATCAAACACATTTCTGTACATTACTTTTGTGTACTTGCATTTATTTTTTATTGATACAAATAATACATAAATAGATAAATATGCGTTTTGGGATTGTAGCACATACAGTCGCTACTGTGGCTATTATATACTGTACCTTACATGTACTTTCTTGAGATAAACCAATATGGATGTGAAAAGTACAATATTGGTAATGTTACACTAACAAATGCCAATTCTCATTCTTGACTGCTTCTGTAATCCAACTGTAGGCCTACCTCTAACTTTATAAAATATGTTGTCTGAACCTAGAAGTGTCAAGAAATAACCAAAAAAAAAGGCCTGGCCAAATATAGGTAACTTAATGTTTTGTTCAATAATGTAACTATAGTCGGATTAACATATTTTATATAAAATTAAAGATGCAACTTTGTTATGAGTGTTTTGTATTTTGCATTTGTATAACAGCTGGTTTAAGAGTAAAATCCTAATTGGACTGTTGTCCAAAAAATTGTCCTCTTCAGAACATTTGGTGTGAGCATATAGAACATTAAGGTAGGACCACCAAATAATAACACATAAATTTTTGTCAAAGTATTTGGGAAGTTACCTAATTTATATTTCAGTAAGACAACTCATTCGGATCTGAAGGGATGTTCTGCTGATGCTCTTCTGTTGAGAAGTGGAGTTTTCCCTATCTCCAGATGGGACAGTGTATAGGCAGACCTCTGCCTGTCACATTCCAGCAGAGGGGACCACATACAAATAAACCAATTACATAATAACATGAAGGGAAGGACGAATTAAACAATATTATGTAACACATCCTGGCGCTACTGTGCTGTACATCCACTTTGCAAATTGTTGAAAGATTAATGATTGAGATTAAAGATCTAACACTGTTATTATGGCTATGGGTTCATTAGATGTGGGTGTTCTGGTCTCCAAAACAAAACCGATAAATTATACTAGCAATTAAGACCACATTTTCAGAATATTTATTTCACACAATATGGTGACATTCACAAAAGGTAAATAAACTGTAGCACTATTCCCCTCCACCACCATTCAAGCCACAATGACACTGGGTTCTTTCTGTCATTTTGTATGTTTAGTGTCAAATCAGAAATATACGAACAATGATTGGTGACAGGTAAAAGGAAGACGACATGTTGATATTGGAATACATCTTATGCAAATACAATTCTATTTATCCCTACGTTACCATAACTGGCAAGAAAAATGTCATCTTTCTTGACATTTTCCCTCAAAACACATAACAACTCCCAGTATCCCAATGTCCCTATATGTACTATATTAGTTATGCATTCATACAAACTCAATTTATCTTGTTAAAGACATTGAATGGCATTCAATTCAATGCGTTCATTGTCAGGGTCCAAAGGGACCACGTGCTGTCATGTAATTTGAATACATCATGAACACTGACATTATGAGTAGCTGAATCACCTCGTTTTGGCTCTGTACTCCAGCACTTTTGATGTGAAATGATACAACAACTGTGAGGCTAAAGTACAGACTGTAAGCTTTAATTTGAGGGCATTCTCATCCATATTGTAACTGAAGAAGGCTGGAGTACAGGCCTGGCATAGCATCACCAGTGAAGATACCCAGCATCTGATGATTTCTACAGCTCGCAGACTTCAGGCAGTCCTTGCATGCAAAGGAATGCAACCACCAAGTATTATTCTTTCATAGCAACATAATTAATGATTAGGATTAATACACTTTCCCCTTATGTTACAAGGAATATATTC
This sequence comes from Ilyophis sp. 1 JC-2022, assembly GCA_022702515.1. Lineage (NCBI taxonomy): Eukaryota > Metazoa > Chordata > Actinopteri > Anguilliformes > Synaphobranchidae > Ilyophis > Ilyophis sp. 1 JC-2022. The sequence continues at coordinate 73,326,598 of CM040403.1, read as the reverse complement.
AATGCATTAACTGTACAACTCTAAAAAAAAGTCCCATGAAAGAGACATTTCTCATTTATATTGGTACAGATATTCTGCAATAAAATATGCTTTAGAACCACCACTCAAAGGTCTATGAAAACATGCATGTAAGTTATGATACTTAACATAGCTACATAGATTCTCACATTGCAATGTATGACTACCGATGGCTACGATGTCTTCTGGGTTTAGATGAACTAAAATGACATGTCTACCATGTTTGCAAGTCTAAACAGAGATGACAGGTGTAGTTTAGGCCATCTCATGAATTGACAGACAAGAAACAGCTGAATATGAGCAATAGAACATAAGCAGCCTAATGTTTACAGGTATGTTACCATAACAGATGACAGCTTAGCTAAATAATTTAGTTATTCGACAATGAAAGGGCACCCAGCGCTTTAATTCCAATGGATTCCAATTTATTCAAGAACTTTAACTGGAGTTTCACTGTGGCACAATTCAGTGATAGCCAAAGTCGCGTAGCAAAAGATAAATATTGACTACCCGAACAATACAAGTCATGAAATAATGTAAGGCAGTATTAAAACAACCTTCATTCGTTCTCCTCCACTTCTTCAAGATTTGGAAGTAAAAAGGACATATGTGTCGCCTTCAAGTCCTCCGCAACCACAAACAACACGGCTAATTCCTCCATGTTGTTTTTCTCCCAGCCGGTTTGAGAAACGTCCGAAACTGTCCCAGTTGGATCTGCTCAGGCGATTTTCATTTCCGCCTGAGGCAGGCAAGCCAACTTCTCACCGATGTCTACTCGAACACGCCCATTACCTAAAGACATTGGGCGTGTTCGAGTAGACATCGGTGAGCAGTTGAGCAGTCGGAAATGAAAATCGCCTGAGCAGATCCAACTGGGACAGTTTCGGACGTTTCTGAAACCGGCTGGGAGAAAAACAACATGGAGGAATTAGCCGTGTTGTTTGTGGTTGCGGAGGACTTGGAGGCGACACAGATGTCCTTTTTACTTCAAAATCTTGAAGAAATGGAGGAGAACGAATGAAGGTTGTTTTAATACTGCCTTACATTATTTCATAACTTGTATTGTTCGGGTAGTCAATATTTATCTTTTGCTACGCGACTTTGGCTATCACCCTGAATTGTGCCACAGTGAAACTCCAGTTAAAGTTCTTGAATAAATACGTATCATTTCCATTGGAATTAAAGCGCTGGGTGCCCTTTCATTGTCGAATAACTAAATTATTTAGCTAAGCTGTCATCTGTTATGGTAACATACCTGTAAACATTAGGCTGCTTATGTTCTATTGCTCATATTCAGCTGTTTCTTGTCTGTCAATTCATGAGATGGCCTAAACTACACCTGTCATCTCTGTTTAGACTTGCAAACATGGTAGACATGTCATTTTAGTTCATCTAAACCCAGAAGACATCGTAGCCATCGGTAGTCATACATTGCAATGTGAGAATCTATGTAGCTATGTTAAGTATCATAACTTACATGCATGTTTTCATAGACCTTTGAGTGGTGGTTCTAAAGCATATTTTATTGCAGAATATCTGTACCAATATAAATGAGAAATGTCTCTTTCATGGGACTTTTTTTTAGAGTTGTACAGTTAATGCATTGAATATATTCCTTGTAACATAAGGGGAAAGTGTATTAATCCTAATCATTAATTATGTTGCTATGAAAGAATAATACTTGGTGGTTGCATTCCTTTGCATGCAAGGACTGCCTGAAGTCTGCGAGCTGTAGAAATCATCAGATGCTGGGTATCTTCACTGGTGATGCTATGCCAGGCCTGTACTCCAGCCTTCTTCAGTTACAATATGGATGAGAATGCCCTCAAATTAAAGCTTACAGTCTGTACTTTAGCCTCACAGTTGTTGTATCATTTCACATCAAAAGTGCTGGAGTACAGAGCCAAAAAATAGGAAAAAATGAGGTGATTCAGCTACTAATGTCAGTGTTCATGATTTATTCAAATTACATGACAGCACGTGGTCCCTTTGGACCCTGACAATGAACGTATTGAATTGAATGCCATTCAATGTCTTTAACAAGATAAATTGAGTTTGTATGAATGAATAACTAATATAGTACATATAGGGACATTGGGATACTGGGAGTTGTTATGTGTTTTGAGGGAACAATGTCAAGAAAGATGACATTTTCCTTGCCAGTTATGGTAACGTATGGATAAATAGAATTGTATTTGCATAAGATGTATTCCAATATCAACATGTTGTCTTCCTTTTACCTGTCACCAATCATTGTTCGTATATTTCTGATTTGACAATAAACATACAAAATGACAGAAAGAACCCGGTGTCGTTGTGGCTTGAATGGTGGTGGAGGGGAATAGTTCTACAGTTTATTTACCTTTTGTGAATGTCACCATATTGTGTGCAATAAATATTCTGAGAATGTGGTCTTAATTACTAGTATAATTTATCGGTTTTGTTTTGGAGACCAGAACACCCACATCTAATGAACCCATAGCCATAATAACAGTGTTAGATCTTTAATCTCAATCATTAATCTTTCAACAATTTGCAAAGTGGATGTACAGCACAGTAGCGCCAGGATGTGTTACATAATCCTTCCCTTCATGTTATTATGGAATTGTCTTATATGTATGTGGTCCCCTCTGCTGGAATGTGACAGGCAGAGGTATGCCTATACACTGTCCCATCTGGAGATAGGGAAAACTCCACTTCTCAACAGAAGAACATCAGCAGAACATCCCTTCAGATCCGAATGAGTTGTCTTACTGATAACAAGGATGGTGAAGAGAAATATAAATTAGGCAACTTCCCAAATACTTTGACAAAAATTAATGTGTTATCATTTGGTGGTCCTACCTTAATGTTCTATATGCTCACACCAAATGTTCTGAAGAGGACAATTTTTTGGACAACAGTCCAATTAGGATTTTACTCTTAAACCAGCTGTTATACAAATGCAAAATACAAAACACTCATAACAAAGTTGCATCTTTAATTTTATATAAAATATTTTAATCCAATATAGTTACATTATTGAACAAAACATTAAGTTACCTATATTTGGCCAGGCCTTTTTTTTTGGTTATTTCTTGACACTTCTAGGTTCAGACAACATATTTTATAAAGTTAGAGGTAGGCCTACAGTTGGATTACAGAAGCAGTCAAGAATGAGAATTGGCATTTGTTAGTGTAACATTACCAATATTGTACTTTTCACATCCATATTGGTTTATCTCAAGAAAGTACATGTAAGGTACAGTATATAATAATAACCACAGTAGCGACCGTATGTGCTACAATCCCAAACTCCCAAAACGCATATTTATTTATTTATGTATTATTTGTATGAATAAAAAATAAATGCAAGTACACAAAAGTAATGTACAGAAATGTGTTCGATAGGTTGGGCTTATACTAGAACCTCACATTATGAAACAAAATCACATTAATTGAAGTACAAAAAAAGGATTGTATTAAATAATAATTTTAGAAAAATAAGAGCAATAAGAAAAACAACAAAATAAATATTAATTGTGAAATTAGATAAGAGACCAGAAAGAGGGGGGAAATAGACTACTGCTGTTACATTGTAAGATTGACTAAATAACTCTTATAGCCTACCTGTGTTTGAACACTATTAGGGAGGGGTACATTTCATTTAGATTTTTTTTTGAGAGTAGAATCAATACGCCGAGATAGGTGGCGATATTGTGAAATTATTCGCGTTTGTCGTGAGGAAACACCACTCTCTCCTCGCTCTCTCACCAATTCTGTCGTTGGTTAGTTTGAAGGCGCGGCGATGTTGTTGAAGGCGCCCAAGAGCAACTGCACCGCTGCTAAGGCGCCTGCTTAACCTTATGTTGTCATTTCCGCCTTAGTTCACGCAGCACCGACTTTTCCAAGTTTACATAGCTGCAGCTGCAGACTCCAAGAAACGCCCCTCACTGCAAGAAACACCCCTTCAGCTAATTAGCTATGTGAACGTAGTTGAACGTCAAAAAAAAAAAAAAAACGAGGGAATTTAGCCTACGTTATCATAGCAACGTGTTAACGTGTGTTGACGTAAGTTAGTTTGCTGACTCTCTTTAGTTTATCTAGTAAGTGATCATCCATGTAACTAGCTAGGTATAGCACATTCAGTTCCAGAAGGGAACTAACTGACGTAGTTACTTCAGCTGCTTATTGACAGAGAGCAATGCAGTGCAACGTTAATGTTAAATGATGTCATGCTGTAGGCCTATCTGTGTGGAATTGTGTATTTTTGTAAGCGGCGTAATGAGCGAAATCTGGCTCAGTCGACTGAGGTCATTAGACTACGTAAAGTATGCCGTTACCAGCCTATTCGTTCATTTTCAGCAATGCCACTTATACTTGCAATTATTATGAAATACAAAGTTTGTTCAGAAACACGTCTAATCCAGTGCTGAAACTAGCTACTAAAGTGATGTGTCAAACTAAAGAATGTTGTGCTATCAGTCAGACACCGTCTGCCAATCACAACTTGTTCTTCCCTGCTGAGAGGGGTACCCTAAATTACCCCAGACCTTATCAGAATGCCCATTTAGAAGCATGGCGCAAATAATCAGAAATAGCATTACTTTTCATGATGTGATATAGGCCAACTACACTACAATAATGACATTCCTGGTTAGTTAAACTAAGAGTAAGATTTTCAATTAAAATTATTAATTTATAATCCACCAGGCAATAGCCTACATTTTAGATTAACGTTAGCTACATACATTCTGCAAATTTTCATTGTGTAGATAACGTTATTTAATGACGGTTTTAGGACGAAATAAGAAAAAAAAAAAAATATATATATATATATATATATATATATATTTGTTTCACGGAATATTTTAGTTGGGCTATTCGTTTTTCACGATCAACTTTAAAACAGTACAGTGAGATTTACTATTACTATTAACCCCGAGAATTAGGTTACCTATTGTCTCCCAGCACAGTCTCAAGAGCGTGGAGGAGATATTAAACGAGGAGTTGATTAAGTGTTCCCTTAATTTCTTTAAGCAGTGTATATACTATATGGCCAAAAGTATGTGGACACCCCGACTAAGTATTGAGTTCAGGTGTTTCAGCCTCCCCCACTGCTAAGAGGTACATAAAATCAAGCACATAGCCATGAAATCTCCATAGATAAACATTGGCATTAGAATGGGTCGTACTGAAGAGCTTAGTGACTTTAAACATGGCACTGTCATAGGATGCCACCTAGAAAAGGTTTTATAATTTCTAAACCGTTCATCCGATATGGATGGAAATACCCTCAAATTAAAGCTGACAGTCTGCACTTCAACCTCATTGTCGTTGTATCCTTTCAAACCCAAAGTGCTAGAGTACGGAACCGAAATAACGAGACAACTGATCATTTTGCAGTGGTCTCTTAATTTTTTGTCCAGAGCTGTATATGTAACTCCAACCTGCCCATTAGTTAGGCCAACAAATTGACGTGAACAATCATGTCTGTCAATATGTGCATTTTTTAATTATTACTGTAACGTCCCGCTCCCTTCCTGTCCGTTCTCCTGGTTTTCCTTTTCCTCCCGTGTCATGATGGATTCCCTGTGTCCGTGTTTTCCCTGTCGCTACAGGCTGGGCGTGTCCCTTCTGTCTGATTCTCTCTGTTCCCTCACTTTAGGTTCAACCTATCTCCTTTCCCCCTTCCTGCATGCATTCCGCACCAGTCAATTAATCAATCACCCTCGGTTACATTCCTCATGCTTTTGGTTATTGGTTTCAATTTCACTCCCCTACTTATACCTCTCGCTGGCTGCTATTCGGCACCAGTTCGTTAACGTTGTTCGTGCGTGTCATGGTCTCCTGGGTTCTGGTAATACTTGACTAAAAGCTCTGTTGTGGTGTTTTCCCTGGCTAACTCCTTGGTTCCTAGTCCAGTGTTCTGTAATATCCAGCCTGTAGCAGTCAAGCCTCCCCTGTTTTGTGTTGCGGTACCCCTGCTCCCAGTTAACGTTGCCTGTGCAGTGGGGTGCTCTGCCTCCAGCCCAGTTCCTGTTGGACCCCCCCCGGTCCAGATCCCGTTCCCGTGATCCAGTTCCTGTTGGACCTCCCGGTCCAGATCCAGTTGCCTGCGCAGTGGGGTGCTCTACCTCCAGTCCAGTTCCTGTTGGACCCCCCGGTCCAGACCCCGTTCCCGTGATCCAGTTCCTGTTGGACCTCCCGGTCCAGATCCAGTTGTCTGCGCAGTGGGGTGCTCTGCCTCCAGTCCAGTTCCTGTTGGACCCCCCGGTCCAGAGCCCGTTCCCGTGACCCAGTTCCTGTTGGACCTCCCGGTCCACTTCCAGTCCAGTTCCTGTTGGACCCCGCGGTCCAGAGCCCGTTCCCGTGATCCAGTTCCTGTTGGACCTCCCGGTCCAGATCCAGCCTGGTTCCGGTTCGGAACCCACATCCCGTCTCTAGTCCAGTTCCGGTTCGGAACAACCCTCCGTTCCCGTGACCCAGTTCCTGTTGGACCTCCCGGTCCTGATCCAGTCCAGTTCCCCAGTTCCTGTTGGACCTCCCGGTCCAGATCAAGTCCAGTTCCGGTTCGGAACAAATCTTCGTTCCCGTGATCCGGTTCCAGTGTGGGCCTCCTGGTCCAGTACAAGTCCAGCTCCGGTTTGGAGCAGTTCGCTACTTCCTGGACCCTCTTTGACATTTTGTTTAGTTTGTGTTGAGCTTGGGACTACCCCAAAGCTCCTAAATAAACCCTCATTTCTGTTTCCCTGTCTCTTGGTCGTGCATTTGGGTTCAGCCCGTGTTTGGTTCGTGACAGAACGAACTGGTCTAAAACATGGACCCAGCCGACCTCGAGCAGGGTCGCCACGCCTTCCACTCTATGGAGATCGACCCATTCGACACGATTTCCTATGAGGAATACATCTTGGGAATCTTGGGGCAAAATCCGGAGTCTACCCGTCTTGCCCTTTGCCCGAGGGGCTGTGGTCCCAGGAGGAAGCGATGGGGTCCTGGCTCCCGGCTCCACCGACGGGCTCGGCCACCCGTTGACGGAGGATCCATCACCCTTCCGTCCCTGCCCAAGCCTCCTGTCCCGTTCCGACCCAGCCCTCCTGTCCCGTTCCGACCAAGCCCTCCTGTCCCGTTCCGTCCAAGCCCTCCTGTCCCGTTCCGACCCAGCCCTCCTGTCCCGTTCCGACCCAGCTCTCCTGTCCCGTTCCGACCCAGCTCTCCTGTCCCGTTCCGACCCAGCCCTCCTGTCCCGTTCCGACCCAGCCCTCCTGTCCCGTCCCGTCCCAGCTCTCCTGTCCCGTTCCGTCCAAGCCCTCCTGTCCCGTTCCGACCCAGCCCTCCTGTCCCGTTCCGACCCAGCCCTCCTGTCCCGTTCCGACCCAGCTCTCCTGTCCCGTTCCGACCCAGCTCTCCTGTCCCGTTCCGACCCAGCCCTCCTGTCCCGTTCCGACCCAGCCCTCCTGTCCCGTTCCGACCCAGCACTCCTGTCCCGTTCCGACCCAGCACTCCTGTCCCGTCCCGTCCCAGCTCTCCTGTCCCGTCCCGTCCCAGCTCTCCTGTCCCGTCCCGTCCCAGCTCTCCTGTCCCGTCCCGTCCCAGCTCTCCTGTCCCGTCCCGTCCCAGCTCTCCTGTCCCGTCCCGTCCCAGCTCTCCTGTCCCGTCCCAGCTCTCCTGTCCCGTCCCGTCCCAGCTCTCCTGTCCCGTCCCGTCCCAGTTCTCCTGTCCCGCCCCGGTCCATGCCTCCTGTCCCGCCCCGGTCCATGCCTCCTGTCCCGCCCCGGTCCAAGCCTCCTGTCCCGCCCCGGTCCATGCCTCCTGTCCCGCCCCGGTCCATGCCTCCTGTCCCGCCCCGGTCCATGCCCCCTGTCCCGTCCCGGTCCATGCCTCCTGTCCCACCCCGGTCCATGCCCCCTGTCCCGCCCCGGTCCATGCCTCCTGTCCCGCCCCGGTCCATGCCTCATGTCCCGCCCCGGTCCATGCCCCCTGTCCCGCCCCGGTCCATGCCTCCTGTCCCGCCCCGGTCCAGGCCCCCTGTCCCGCACCGGTCCATGCCTCCTGTCCCGCACCGGCCCATGTCTCCTGTCCGGTCCCTTTCCACGCCACCAGTCCCGTCCCGTTCCCTGCCTCCTCTCAAGTGGCGGGACCAACTAACCTCCTGTCCTGAGCAGCCCAGTCTGCTAACCTCCTGTCCTGAGCGGCCCAGCCTGCTAACCTCCTGTCCTGAGCAGCCCAGCCTGCTAAACTCCTGTCCTGAGCAGCCCAGCCTGCTAAACTCCTGTCCTGAGCAGCCCAGCCTGCTAACCTCCTGTCCTGAGCAGCCCAGCCTGCTAACCTCCTGTCCTGAGCGGCCCAGCCTGCTAACCTCCTGTCCTGAGCAGCCCAGCCTGCTAACCTCCTGTCCTGAGCAGCCCAGCCTGCTAAACTCCTGTCCTGAGCAGCCCAGTCTGCTAACCTCCTGTCCTGAGCAGCCCAGCCTGCTAACCTCCTGTCCTGAGCAGCCCAGCCTGCTAACCTCCTGTCCTGAGCAGCCCAGCCTGCTAAACTCCTGTCCTGAGCAGCCCAGCCTGCTAACCTCCTGTCCTGAGCAGCCAAGCCAGCTAACCACCGCCGGCCCCCTGAGCGATGCAGCCGTCGCCGCCGGCCCCCTGAGCGATGCAGCCGTCGCCGCCGGCCCCCTGAGCGATGCAGCCGTCGCCGCCGGCCCCCTGAGCGATGCAGCCGTCGCAGACGGCTCCCTGAGCCGGTCTCCTGAGCGATGTAGCCATCGCAGTCTGTCCTGTCTGCGCCGCCGTCCTCCTGAACGGTCCTGTCTGCGCCATCGTCCTCCTGAGCGGTCCTGTCGACGCCGTCGTCCTCCCGAGCGGTCCTGTCTGCACCGCCGTCCTCCCGAGCGGTCCTGTCTGCACCGCCGTCCTCCTGAGCGGTCCTGTCTGCACCGCCGTCCTCCTGAGCGGTCCTGTCTGCACCGCCGTCCTCCTGAGCGGTCCTGTCTGCACCGCCGTCCTCCTGAGCGGTCCTGTCTGCACCGCCGTCCTCCTGAGCGGTCCTGTCTGCACCGCCGTCCTCCTGAGCGGTCCTGTCTGCACCGTCGTCCTCCTGAGCGGTCCTGTCTGCACCGTCGTCCTCCTGAGCGGTCCTGTCTGCACCGCCGTCCTCCTGAGCGGTCCTGTCGGCGCCGCCGTCCTCCTGAATGGGATTCAGGATTAGGCCTTCAGATACGCCAGGTGGCGTTCTTTGAGGGGGGGGTACTGTAACGTCCCGCTCCCTTCCTGTCCGTTCTCCTGGTTTTCCTTTTCCTCCCGTGTCATGATGGATTCCCTGTGTCCGTGTTTTCCCTGTCGCTACAGGCTGGGCGTGTCCCTTCTGTCTGATTCTCTCTGTTCCCTCACTTTAGGTTCAACCTATCTCCTTTCCCCCTTCCTGCATGCATTCCGCACCAGTCAATTAATCAATCACCCTCGGTTACATTCCTCATGCTTTTGGTTATTGGTTTCAATTTCACTCCCCTACTTATACCTCTCGCTGGCTGCTATTCGGCACCAGTTCGTTAACGTTGTTCGTGCGTGTCATGGTCTCCTGGGTTCTGGTAATACTTGACTAAAAGCTCTGTTGTGGTGTTTTCCCTGGCTAACTCCTTGGTTCCTAGTCCAGTGTTCTGTAATATCCAGCCTGTAGCAGTCAAGCCTCCCCTGTTTTGTGTTGCGGTACCCCTGCTCCCAGTTAACGTTGCCTGTGCAGTGGGGTGCTCTGCCTCCAGCCCAGTTCCTGTTGGACCCCCCCCGGTCCAGATCCCGTTCCCGTGATCCAGTTCCTGTTGGACCTCCCGGTCCAGATCCAGTTGCCTGCGCAGTGGGGTGCTCTACCTCCAGTCCAGTTCCTGTTGGACCCCCCGGTCCAGACCCCGTTCCCGTGATCCAGTTCCTGTTGGACCTCCCGGTCCAGATCCAGTTGTCTGCGCAGTGGGGTGCTCTGCCTCCAGTCCAGTTCCTGTTGGACCCCCCGGTCCAGAGCCCGTTCCCGTGACCCAGTTCCTGTTGGACCTCCCGGTCCACTTCCAGTCCAGTTCCTGTTGGACCCCGCGGTCCAGAGCCCGTTCCCGTGATCCAGTTCCTGTTGGACCTCCCGGTCCAGATCCAGCCCGGTTCCGGTTCGGAACCCACATCCCGTCTCTAGTCCAGTTCCGGTTCGGAACAACCCTCCGTTCCCGTGACCCAGTTCCTGTTGGACCTCCCGGTCCTGATCCAGTCCAGTTCCCCAGTTCCTGTTGGACCTCCCGGTCCAGATCAAGTCCAGTTCCGGTTCGGAACAAATCTTCGTTCCCGTGATCCGGTTCCAGTGTGGGCCTCCTGGTCCAGTACAAGTCCAGCTCCGGTTTGGAGCAGTTCGCTACTTCCTGGACCCTCTTTGACATTTTGTTTAGTTTGTGTTGAGCTTGGGACTACCCCAAAGCTCCTAAATAAACCCTCATTTCTGTTTCCCTGTCTCTTGGTCGTGCATTTGGGTTCAGCCCGTGTTTGGTTCGTGACAATTACTTTTTTTAAAGTTAGGTTTTAATTGAGAGAAAAGGCTATAAAATGTATTATGCTGGAAGTCGTTTTCCTATTTCAATAGGCCAATACAGCCCATTAAAATGCTACTGTTGCACTAACGAATCTCAGAGTGGATTTAGGAGTGACATTTAAAAAAGAGGGGTTGTTCTGTTTTATTCTGGAGGGTTTAATAATGAACAAAATGAAACGGCTGGCACAGCTGGTGGTAACAAGCTTGCTCGAATGATAACCTGCCGAATGATTAAACAATAATGATTCAGAAATACAAAATAACAATTCAAAATTAAAATTAGGTTACACATAGGTTCATTGAACAGTTCTAAATTGCATTAACGAATGAGTTTCATTCATAAAATATTCCTAAAGTATTCTACTTTTGTCTTCAATACAACGAAATAACAATGTAATAAATTGCTTTCGATATGAATATCTTCAGACACAGCACCATATTATTCTATTGAAAAAGGTGAACGCTGTGGGCCGCTTAAGCGGCCGAAAGCAATCGAGTAATTCTGAAAGTTTATCTATTCTGGCACTTCACCTCTCCACAAATATCAGCCGGCTGGGGCAGGCTATGAACGGTTCGCCGTAATCCATACTTTTAGCGAGCTATAACAGACCATTTCAATACAAACTACTGACTTCTTCAATAGACTCCCCGTCCATGTTAATTTTCACTATCTTATATTGTAAAAATATATAGCACTCTAACGTAATTAATTTGGCTCATGACAGAAATATGAGTGGTAACAATGGATAGAATGGATATGGATAGAACGGACTGTTTAGCTGTTTTACATACATTTAAATACTTTCCCATTTATATTAGCGTGCATAATTTTGCTGCGGATTAACAGCAGCGAACCAACAGGATCCCCCAAGGCCACCGTAGTTGGTTGGGGGCGTTTCTTGGAGTGAGGGGCGTTTCTTGGAGGGCGTTTCTTGGAGTCTGCAGGCTGCAGCTATACCCTACTCGACTTTTCGGCCATCTCGGACAGTTTCCGATGCAGGCCGACGCAGATATGACGTAAATCGGCTCTAGCCGAACACGCCCATTGCGCTTCCCAGACTACCACTATACACAATGTAGCTGCGCACAGAAATTTTACGAGCGGATAGTTTGACCGTGCATTTTTAAAGAGCGGATAGCTTGACCGCGGTAACGATCCGGAGTGAGCTGTAGGTTTATAGGCTACTCTGACGAGTAGGGTATAGCTGCAGCCTGCAGACTCCAAGAAACGCTCCTCACTCCAAGAAACGCCCCCAACCAACTACGGTGGCCTTGGGGGATCCTGTTGGTTCGCTGCTGTTAATCCGCAGCAAAATTATGCACACTAATATAAATGGGTATATACTGAAAGTATTTAAATGTACGTAAACCAGCTAAACAGTCCGTTCTATCCATATCCATTCTATCCATTGTTACCACTCATATTTCTGTCATGAGTCAAATTAATTACGTTAGAGTGCTATATATTTTTACAATACAAGCTAGTGAAAATGAACATGGCCGGGAAGTCTATTGAAGAAGTCAGTAGTTTGTATTGAAATGGTCTGTTATAGCTCGCTAAAAGTATGGATTACGGCGAACCGTTCATAGCCTGCCCCAGCCGGCTGATATTTGTGGAGAGGTGAAGTGCCAGAATAGATAAACTTTCAGAATTACTCGATTGCTTTCGGCCGCTTAAGCGGCCCATAGCGTTCACTTTTTTCAATGGAATAATATGGTGCTGTGTCTGAAGATATTCATATCGAAAGCAATTTATTACATTGTTATTTTGTTGTATTGAAGACACAAGTAGAATACTTTAGGAATATTTTATGAATGAAACTCATTCGTTAATGCAATTTAGAACTGTTAAATGAACCTATGTGTAACCTAATTGTAATTTTGAATTGTTATTTTGTATTTCTGAATCATTATTGTTTAATCATTCGGCAGGTTATCATTCGAGCAACCTTGTTACCACCAGCGGTGCCAGCCGTTTCATTTTGTTCATTATTAAACCCTCCAGAATAAAACAGAACAACCCTTCTTTTTTAAATGCCACTCCTAAGTCCACTCTGAGATTCGTTAGTGCAACAGTAGCATTTTAATGGGCTGTATTGGCCTATTGGAATAGGAAAACGACTTCCAGCATAATACATTGTATAGCCTTTTCTCTCAATTAAAACCTAACTTAAAAAATAATAATAATTTAAAAATGCACATATTGACAGACATGATTGTTCACGTCAATTTTTTGGCCTAAATAATGGGCAGGTTGGAGTTACATATACAGCTCTGGAAAAAATTAAGAGACCACTGCAAAATTATCAGTCTCGTTATTTCGGTTCCGTACTCTAGCACTTTTGAGTTTGAAAGGATACAATGACAATGAGGTTGAAGTGCAGACTGTCAGCTTTAATTTGAGGGTATTTCCATCCATATCGGATGAACGGTTTAGAAATGATAAAACCTTTTCTAGGTGGCATCCTATGACAGTGCCATGTTTAAAGTCACTAAGCTCTTCAGTACGACCCATCCTAATGCCTATGTTTATCTATGGAGATTTCATGGCTATGTGCTTGATTTTATGTACCTCTTAGCAGTGGGGGAGGCTGAAACACCTGAACTCAATACTTAGTAGGGGTGTCCACATACGTTTGGCCATATAGTATATATATACACTGCTTAAAGAAATTAAGGGAACAATTAATCAACTCCTCGCTTAATATCTCCTCGACGCTCTTGAGACTGTGCTGGGAGACAATAGGTAACCTAATTCTCGGGGTTAATAGTAATAGTAAATAGTAAATCTCACTGTACTGTTTTAAAGCTGATCGTGAAAAACGAATAGCCCAACTAAAATGTTCCGTGAAACAAATATATATATTTATTTCTTATTTCGTCCTAAAACCGTCATTAAATAACGTTAAAATATCAATATATCAAAATATTAAATATCAATAATACAAATGGGCATTCTGATAAGGTCTGGGGTAATTTAGGGTACCCCTCTCAGCAGGGAAGAACAAGTTGTGATTGGCAGACGGTGTCTGACTGATAGCACAACATTCTTTAGTTTGACACATCACTTTAGTAGCTAGTTTCAGCACTGGATTAGACGTGTTTCTGAACAAACTTTGTATTTCATAATAATTGCAAGTATAAGTGGCATTGCTGAAAATGAACGAATAGGCTGGTAACGGCATACTTTACGTAGTCTAATGACCTCAGTCGACTGAGCCAGATTTCGCTCATTACGCCGCTTACAAAAATACACAATTCCACACAGATAGGCCTACAGCATGACATCATTTAACATTAACGTTGCCCTGCATTGCTCTCTGACAATAAGCAGCTGAAGTAACTACGTCAGTTAGTTCCCTTCTGGAACTGAATGTGCTATACCTAGCTAGTTACATGGATGAGCACTTGCTAGATAAACTAAAGAGAGCCAGCAAACTAACTTACGTCAACACACGTTAACACGTTGCTATGATAACGTAGGCTAAATTCCCTCGGTTTTTTTTTTTTTTTTGACGTTCAACTACGTTCACATAGCTAATTAGCTGAAGGGGCGTTTCTTGTAGTGAGAGGCGTTTCTTGGAGTCTGCAGCTGCAGCTATGTAAACTTGACTCTGACTGGGCATTTTGGGTCTGGTCACTCTGGGTCTGGTCACTCTGGTGCCAATGATCAGCACTGCTGGCAAGTTTGTGTGCAACAAGCAATTCCCGTGGGACTGTTACGAGAACTATGCCCAGGTTGAATTGGGGTATGCCAGCCAAAGGAATGCGGTAACGTTACCAAGCCCTACTGATATTTCTGTCCCACCAAATGTGGTAAGTTAAATTAAGTGCAGACTACGGCGTCGCGTTGGTTATCTTGTAGCCTCAAAGATATTTACTTGAGTTGTTTTCGTATCGTTAACCATAGTTAACTGGCCGGTGATATTTCACGGCTGGAACATGTATTTACTGAAATAAAAATGGTACAAGGTACAAAGTGATACAAGCCACATGCTGTGATTATGTTAACGTATGTCTTAGTTAAGTTATTTGGATAACTAGATAGCTAGTAAACGTGCATTTGTAGATGGCTAGGATAACGTAGGTAAAAAAAATAAAAAAGCCAAAAGTCGTTCAGTTTCACTTGACTAGAACTAGTAATGTTTGCTACTCCATGAAACGAGTCAAGTAGCTAACATACTATGATTGCTGTCCTACAATGACGAACTTCTGAACTTCGTATTGATGTGCGAATAAAGCTGGGTACTCACCATAGTAGCTAAGCCACCAGGCAGGGTGAACGAACTAAATTTTACGACCGAAAGAAGAGACTGGTGGTTGAAAGCAGTGAGAAGTGAGCTGGATTTAGAGACCAACCAGGCTCGGATAATTACAGCATTGGCTCCGATCATTAATGGTAAATTACGTTTTATGAACAAATGATAAAGTTAGCCAGTTAATATATACATAACTAGCTGGCCTAATGTAAGTTTATGTGAATTATCTTAATGTTAGAAAGTTAAAAGTGAATTAATCGCTAGGTTTAGCTAACGTTAGTAGCTATATCATTTGTGTGAACGACTGCTACGCCTGCGAAACATTAATGTTAACCTAACGCGATATGTCAAGCATATTGTGAACATCAAAACCGTGTTCATTTGAACTATTATTACATTGCTAGGGGTGCTACGTTGTACGATGTCTCAAAAATAGATTGGATAAACTGTAAACACCTGTGCTGGCCAGGCAGGGTGTGAGCAATATGAGAGAATCCAGAAGAGGGCGAAAAGAAAATGTAACGTAAACATAACGATATTAAGCACCAAATAATAATGCATTTTAAATAATGAAAGTAACGGTAAATGTACTTTGTGTTGAACTGATTCGCCTTTTATGGTGGCTACAACTGAAGTTCCCTATCGGGAAAATAAAAGTTCTATTCTATTTTATCCATCAAGTTAAAATATGTTTTATTGCTGAAGTAGGCTACTGTAGCCTACCGTTAATACTTTAACATGTAACGTATCACTGGTCCCATATGAACTGCACAAGCACGTTACTTACCAAGCAGGATTAGTGAGTTAGTATACTAGCTAGGGGTGGGACAATGCACCGATGCATCGATCCGAATGTGTAAATACAACTGCATCGATCTGTAAGATTCGAATCGATAAGCATCGATTAATATCGCATTTTAAATGAATGTGCACATGTATTCATTTATTCAAAAATTATTTAAAATATATATTTCTGAGACACGACTACTTTTAAAACTGTTTTGACCAGCGTCAATCCATGTTTCTGCTCCAACCCCCACGTAAGCGTGAGTTGAAAGTAGGGACAGGCGGGAATCAAGCGACAATTAGACGGACAGATCTGAGCGAAATGGCTAGCTGCGTGCTCGCTGAGTGCGACAAAAGAGACAGAAACTTACAGAATTTGCGATGTTCCGAACAGAAAATCAGTGGTATGGAAGCATTTCGGGTTTAGAAAGAAGGAGGGTGTACTTGACAAAACCGCTGCAATATGCAAGATCTGCCAAGTAGAAATCAGATACACAGGCAACACCACAAACATGATAAACCATTTGAGCCGACGATACAAAATTGACGTTAAGGACAGCAAGCGCGTTAGCAAGCTAAACTCGGGAGTCATTGACACTTCCCCTGAGTTTCCTGGAGAAATGGCCAAACGGTTCTATTTTTTTGTATAATTGTTTTTATTAGTTTTTATACACATACCGTGTCCAGACAGTTAATTGTAAAGTGCTTTCTGATATTTAAATTTAAACCATTTTCTATTCAAAATCAAGTAGACGTTAGAGACAAAAAACAAAAATAGTAAGACTATTTCCAATGTCTTACGTTAAATTAATTATTACTACGTTAACTGTCCGATTCACAAAATGAATGTCGTGGAACCTAGATACACCATACCATGCAGAAAACATTTGAGTGAAAAATGTATACCTGCTCTGTATGAAGAGGTGAAGAAAACTGTTCGACTGTCCTTGCAAAACGCTACGAGAGTAGTTTTAACTACGGATGGATGGGCATCTTGCTCCACCGAAGTTCTAGATCGTACTAAGATTAAGGAAAGTACTATATGACACTAACCTATAGGCCAGGGCCCGCCAGCAATAATATTTGGACCGCCAGATAATTTTGAGATTTAAAAAAAAAAATTTTTTTTTTTTTATAATATCGAACCGACAGTCCCACGTATAGGCTATAATGTCCGAATAGAGAATCTACCCACACCTGAAGAATGCTTATTGTACTTTTAGCCATGTTTAGAGTGAATGACACGCACAGACAATCAGGCAGCGGGCTGCACTGACGCTGAACCCCTAGTAGTGAATCAATAAGTAGGTGGATAACGCGTGGTGCTGAAATAGCAGTGTATGGTTTGAAAAAAATAACACCAGCTCAGTAAATCATTCAAACTTAATGTTTACTTATATGTGACTGCACTAGAGGGTGGATACCCGACGGGACCCGACTAAACTTTTAAAATGATGTTCGGGCTCGGGTCGGGCTCGGTCACGGCGGCCGAACAACTAGCGAACATTTTACTTTTGAACTACTAATTAGGATGGGTTAGCCTACTTCACATGGTGCTTCAAGTTGTTTTTGGTGAAAATATAGTGTGAAATAAATAAAAATGATACCGAATATTGTGTGTGTCACTACACACGCAGTGAAAACAGAGAGAAATTATCATGCCACGTTATCAGTACTGTCATTCATGCTAGGCTCATTCGTAACTTCAGGCAGAGAAAACACATTTTCTCCAGCTAAATCATTACCGAAAATAAAAGACACGGCTTTAATCGGCAACTGAGAACAAAAAGTCCAGAAACAACCTCCAAATGCAATTAAACAATGTGCAAAGGAACGTTCACAATGGTCAGCAGAGGCGGGTAGAGTACCAAAAAACTGTATTCAAGTAAAAGTATGATTACCAACAGAAAAATAGTTCAACGTACACGTGTCTCTCCAATAGAGGTGCAGGTTGCAGCAAGAGAACGTCCAAAAAAAAGAGAAGTGGCACACTGAGCTTTGTCCAATAATTGATGGTTCAGTGTAAACCGCACACTCAACACAAGAACAACCTTATTATAAATATATTATTTTATTTTTTGACGGTCATTTAGGTGCCCAGTGTCCACTAAACAGGGAAGCTGTAACCATGGTAACAACAACGGCGTGACAGGAAACACTATGTCAGCGCTTCAGTGCCTTACATTAACTGCGTCGGGCTCAGGTCGGGTTCGGAAATAAAAAGCAGAATTCCTGTCGGGTTCGGGTCGGGCTCGGTTACTACTATCTCGGACTCGGTCGGGTTCGGACAGAAATATGCGGCCCGATCCGCACTCTAGACTGCACCACACATGTAAACAGTAACAAAGCAAATTCAGTTTAATTTTATGAAAAACATCAAAAACAACAAAATCGGCGCAAAAAAAAGCTTGATCCGCTTGATCATGGAGTGCGAGGGTTGGTGGTGCATAGGCCTATGCTCCTGAAACGACAGAGCAAACACGCTACATTAGGGATAATAATTAAATGAGCCATTCATTAAAAATATAAAAAATACAATTAGGCTATTACATGCAATAACGACAGGCTTAGTACTCACTTAATGTGAAAACTGGCATCTCCCATCGGTCACTATTCGTTGGATATCTGGTGATATGGACGTCACTTTAATCCGCAGGCAGTTTTCAAGGTTTTTATGCGTCAATCGATTCCTCTCGTGCGTCTTTGTGACACTGATATTTAATTGATACAACTGCTGTCCGCTGTCGGGCGTTTTGCACGTAAAGTTTTTCACTCTCTGATTACACCTGTGTAAACTGTGAAGTGAGAATAAAATAACTTGAACTTGAACTTGCTTTGGTACTCATATCGGACTTTTCTTTTGAAACACGGAACTACGTTTCAACGTTGTTGAGAATCACAACACAAACTCGCTAGTCAAGCCAAAATACTGCAGTGCAATGGATTCGGTGAGTAATCCCCACTGCTACCTAGTTAAGAAATGTATTCACATTTTTCGAAAGAAAAGTCAGATCATTACACCAGATCCCGATATGAGGACCAAAGCATTAGAACGTGTCACATTTTTTAACGATCAATTACTTAAATTAGCCTTTTATTATGTTCTAGCCCGCCACCTAGTGGCTCAGAAAAAAATTGGCCCGAGGCCAAATTTACTTGCCGACCCCTGCTATAGGCTATTTCATTTTTCTTGGCCAAGTTTAGTAATTGTTATACATTTTGCCATTTTCATTTTGTAAATAAAGGAAATGTATTAGGGCACCATGTCTGACACTGTTTGAAAAACAATAACCTAAATAGGGCAACTTTAGAAAATACACTGTTAGTCATGTTTATTGCTGCATTATTTGCTGCAGACAGCTGCAAAATGTATGGCATGCCTTAACAATAAACATAATGCCGTGAACTTGGTGTAAGGTTCTAATTGAATATTTAATTACTGCTGAATGTATCGGTATCAAATCACATTAGCATACCTATTACATTTTTTTAAAGTATCTAAATTAATCGAACCGAATCTTATCGAATCGAATCGTGGTCAAACGTAAGATATTATGATGCATCGAACCTTTGCCTAAAGAATCGTAATCGAATCGTTATGGGATTGAATCGTCCCACCCCTAATACTAGCTGGATAACTCAATAAAACCCAGAACAGCTCTTTTTACTTCAGCCCATGCATTCCAGATTTGGGAGGGTTCCGGGTTTTACTCAGTAATTAATCCTGCTTCGTACGTATAACCCCCCAAGACTCCTTATAATATTTGTTTATGTTGGTATTATTAGAAGAGAATAGAATATAATAACTTTTATTTCCCGCTAGGGAACTACAGTTGTAGCCCCAGCAACAAAAGACATAGACAGTGGGGCAGACCCACAACACACAAACAAACATATCAAACAAAGACATCCAACAGAATCATTACATCAATCAAGTGAATTAAGTGAATGAAAGTGCAATACAGCCATGATTAAAAATAGCTCCCGCTGTCCCGAGATGTCCAGTGTCACCAAGCAAGCAGTCCAACACACAAACTTCACCTCCACAACTGTCCTCCATACACGCAGCACCGCGGTCTCTGTACACCGCCGAAATGGAGAAATTGTTTTGTGATGTTGTGCACTGTATATTTTTTATATTACTGAGCTACCTTTAAGCATTGCGCAAAGCAAATTCTGATGATGGCAATAAAGGAAAATCAAGTAACCTCCTGATTAAATGTGATAGCCTATAAATTTGGTTTGCATAACGTTATGGAACACCGGCATTTGGTCCTCCAAGATGGCGGTTGGCTTAAAACAAGTGGGCGTGTCTGGCCAAATTGTGACGTAGATGACAGGCCTCTATTGGCGCTAGCTTGTACAGGCGCTTCCTAGCTAACGTTAGCTAGCTGGCATTGGGGTTAACGTGCATAACGTTAACCCGACAACGAGACAATTTTATCGGTTGAAGAGGCACGGTATTAGGCTTGGGCTATTCACATTATTGTATTGGTTACACCTGTTACAGGGCAGGCTAATTGTATTTTGACTGCTGCGTAGTAGCTAACATGATACGGGAGCTATACTGAAGGTACAGTGGCCGTGTGCAAATCAGCGCAGTTGCCTAATATTGAATATGCCAGTTGAGTATACTTTTTTCACTGATAATAGTAACGTTATGGAGGATAAATGGTTTCAACACCAATAAGAAAATAGAACCTTCACTCTCATATGCTCCAAACCCACTGGTTTATGGAACGTTTCGAACTAGAGGCGCTTCATCAGATCTGAGTCTTTCTTTTTCTGTTTTCTGAGCATTTTGCGGTATCAACTCCCAGCAAGGCAGAGCAGAAACGTGGGCTCAACGCACCTGTCTGCACCCTCTTAAGAAAGTAGGTGGTTATTGGTAGCAGTGTCAAGCAAATGTCCAGCATTAAATTAGGTCTCGCTGGCTACATATGTATGTTAGTTTTTCCACTAGAGCACTGATTGATGGGCCTATTGTTATTGTTATTTTTGCATTTTGAGTGTATTTCACATACTGTAATGCAAGCGTTCATTTTATGTTTGATGTAGGCTACCGATTTTCATTGAAGATAGAACATTTGGCAACATTTTGCTGATGGCGGAATATTATTTTATTCATGTTATCGTATATAATGACGTCACGGATATGGATGGATCACTGTCAGGGTTGTTTCTGCTGACAAATTTTCCTATTGAACTCTATGTAAATAAGTCGGGAGAAACAACCCTTTAACTACTTAGTGCAGATAGTCTATTTTGGCTCGCCTGCGAGACAGTTTTACGCAACTGAGACACGCGTTGCTCCTGCAGCCAAACTATTAGTGGAAAACCCAAACGCGGTATTTTAACTTTATTGGTAGACGATTCGCGACGATTTCTGGCCAATGCGTAGTTTCTAAGTGTCACTATCTTTCCGTAGCAAGTCCATTTAACAAGCACTCCCCACCCAGCCTATACCTACCCATGCGTGACATAGTGGGCAATAGCGTCTATGTTGGGAGTTCATAAATATATGTATTCATCATATAATATCAGAATTCCGTCCAGCAACCAGATAAACCCACCAATAGCCCGACCGTATGCAAATACAGCGGTGCAAATCGCTGCTCAATCAATACCGACATAAACAAGTGAAATCATACAATGCCATTCTACTATCAATATCTGCTATTAAATATGGAATTCGTGTGCAATCCTCCCGTGGATTTAAGCGTAGATATGTCCCTTTCAAGATTCCGTGGTCATTTATTGTCTTGTACAATCCGTTTGAAAAATACACAGCGCATTGGAACACTATTAGACAAACGAAACTATCTCTGCGTAACCCCCCCTCCCTGATAGCACTGCTGTGACGCTTTCAATTTTATTCTGGTTTGATCGACAATTGTTTTATCCAATAGAAGGCACGACAAGCTTCCCAAAAGTTATTTACATGTGTAATTGGAAGCTTGGATTAACTATTTAACCCCTTAGTGCAGATGGCATATTTGGTAAATCATGGGGGTACTCTGTTTAAGGCTTTATAACTCCAGGTGTGAGCATCACATAAACTTGGTAAATGGCTTAAATGAAACAAAACCGGTGTACCATTTTTTGTACAAACTTAGATTTGTTTATTTTCATAATTTAAGGTCAAAATAAAGTGCCGGAAATGCAAGCAAAACTTTGCTAAAAATGCTACAAAATATATATTTCTTCAAAATACTGAGAGCTACATAAGTGAAACAGGTAAAACTACACATTTCCTGGATCATAAACTCCTTGTCCACAAGCATTCAATAATCGCAGGGTGATATACAGAACTACTAAAGATCTATGACACGAAATGTAAGCAGTGTAGCCTGATGTACCCAGGGTCTCCAAACCTATCCAAATTGGCTAAAATGTGAACAGCTGTAAATCTTAAACTAATCATACATTTCAGTGCAAATCAACCGTTTTGACTCATTTAACTCACCTTTTTATCATTTTCATGTGGGAATTATTTTGGATCAGTACAGGGGGGTGGATATCTAGGTGTCCAATAACCTACCCAAAACCTCTCCGAGAAATTATTAAAAAGCCTTTTGTCCTTTATAAAGCATATACATTTTACCTTACGATCACTTAATGGATGAAAACATTGATATTGCACAGTTTCAGTTCAGTGTTTGATGCCAAGTGTGCCATTTTTTCACCATTATCCTTCATATACTGCTTCATCCTGTGCGGTGCCTTCGTGGGCAACATGCACTCATCAATGGCACGGTCTTCAGTATGCTGGAAGGATCTGGTCCTGCAGTGGCTTCACTCTGAACAGTAGAGGGTACTGCTGGAGTGGCAGAGGTGGAGGGTCAAGCATGTTATAGGAACAAATTACATAATGCAGAAGCATTATAACACTGTGGTACACACAGCTAAATATGAAATCATTCACTCTTGTACTTCAGTAAACACTTTCTTCTGTATGCTACATTATGTTATATTTTGTTGCGTGCTCTAGGATGGCATTACTCTGTAGTGTGTTTCACAACTGTTGCTTATTTATTTTATTTATTTATTTTACATTCATCTTGCACACATCTGGACACAGTACATTTGAATACATATTTTCCATTCCCTAAGTGAAAAGCATCACCCATGGATATACTAATACCCCATAGAGTACATTATGCACAAAGAAATTACAATACAATACAATAATATCGGAAAACACTACCAATGTTCTAGCTTCACGGCAAATCGAGGCATAAAATAAACTCCTCAAAAAAAGTTTGGAAACGTTATTTCGGTCGATTATTCCTCCCCTTTAATAATACCAATTGGTATTGTATTGTATATCGTTGGAAAGCCAGATTAGTCACCTTTACAACGAGGTACAACTTGTAAGGATCATGCATTCGTGGAATGAGCAACACAGCTAACCGTGTGGGTAGCGGCCCAAAAAAATGTGCCTAAATGCCCTGCAATATTCTTCTGTTGGTATTCACTCTCGTTTTGAGCTTCAAGTGCTGGCAGGTGTATGCCAGTGGGATGGAATGGGATGCCATCCCACAGCAGTGTGTGACCAGGCTGGTGACCAGCATGAGGAGGAGGTGCCAAGCTGTTGTGGCTGCGTATGGATCTTCCACACGCTACTGAGGTCCCTGACAGTGTAAAATGAATAAAGTGTAAAAATGGCCAATATGTGTTGTTTTTTCCTTATTAGTGTGGGAGAGTGCAATCATCCAGTCCACCAAGCAACTCAAAACGAGAGTGAATACCAACAGAAGAATATTGCAGGGGATTTTGGCACATTTTGTTGGGCCGCTACCCACACGGTTAGCTGTGTTGCTCATTCCACGAATGCACGATCCTTACAAGTTGTACCTCGTTGTAAAGGTGACTAATCAGGCTTTCCAACGATATAAAATACAATACCAATTGGTATTATTAAAGGGGAGGAATAATCGACCGAAATAACGTTTCCGAACTTTTTTTGAGGAGTTCATAACTTACGACTGAGCAACCAAACAGAACAGCGCTAAAATACGCAATTTCATTGTGAATGCTATGAATTCTAACAAAGCAGGCCACCACGAGCCACTACGGGAACGTCACGAACACAATAGTATCAATACATTACAGTTATTTGGCAGACGCGTTTATCCAAAGCGACGTACAATAAGTGCATATTGAAGGTCATAGACACAAGAGTCTGAAAAAGTGTGTTTTCAAATATGTTCAGCATTATTAGCAGGCTAACAGTGGTCTATTACGACCGATGCAAATACAAAAATATAGCACGCAGTGGAAAAACGAATGTATATACTCAAAATATTACAAGCAGTAATACTTACATGTCGAGGAGGATATCTTCCCCATATTGATAGGCACCTCTTCCACAGAATCTATGCTACAGGGATTAGAAGAATCTCTGTTGTTGTCCTCTTCTGACCGACTTCGGGGGAAAAGTACTAAAAAGTCTCTTCAAAGTTGCGCGCCGTTTTATTGCGTAAGACCAACTGCGTCATACCAAACGCGTCAAACCAAATGCGTCATCTGCGCATGCCCGCGTAAAGTTGTCGTGATATAACAAGTATTGCAGTTACGCTCGCCCTTAAATAGTTAATCCAAGCTTTCAATTACACATGTAAATAACTTTTGGGAAGCTTGTCGTGCCTTCTATTGGATAAAACAATTGTCGATCAAACCAGAATAAAATTGAAAGCGTCACAGCAGTGCTATCAGGGAGGGGGGGTTACGCAGAGATAGTTTCGTTTGTCTAATAGTGTTCCAATGCGCTGTGTATTTTTCAAACGGATTGTCCAAGACAATAAATGACCACGGAATCTTGAAAGGGACATATCTACGCTTAAATCCACGGGAGGATTGCACACGAATTCCATATTTAATAGCAGATATTGATAGTAGAATGGCATTGTATGATTTCACTTGTTTATGTCGGTATTGATTGAGCAGCGATTTGCACCGCTGTATTTGCATACGGTCGGGCTATTGGTGGGTTTATCTGGTTGCTGGACGGAATTCTGATATTATATGATGAATACATATATTTATGAACTCCCAACATAGACGCTATTGCCCACTATGTCACGCATGGGTAGGTATAGGCTGGGTGGGGAGTGCTTGTTAAATGGACTTGCTACGGAAAGATAGTGACACTTAGAAACTACGCATTGGCCAGAAATCGTCGCGAATCGTCTACCAATAAAGTTAAAATACCGCGTTTGGGGTTTCCACTAATAGTTTGGCTGCAGGAGCAACGCGTGTCTCAGTTGCGTAAAACTGTCTCGCAGGCGAGAAAAAATAGACTATCTGCACTAAGTAGTTAAGGGCGAGCGTAACTGCAATACTTGTTATATCACGACAACTTTACGCGGGCATGCGCAGATGACGCATTTGGTTTGACGCGTTTGGTATGACGCAGTTGGTCTTACGCAATAAAACGGCGCGCAACTTTGAAGAGACTTTTTAGTACTTTTCCCCCGAAGTCGGTCAGAAGAGGACAACAACAGAGATTCTTCTAATCCCTGTAGCATAGATTCTGTGGAAGAGGTGCCTATCAATATGGGGAAGATATCCTCCTCGACATGTAAGTATTACTGCTTGTAATATTTTGAGTATATACATTCGTTTTTCCACTGCGTGCTATATTTTTGTATTTGCATCGGTCGTAATAGACCACTGTTAGCCTGCTAATAATGCTGAACATATTTGCAAACACACTTTTTCAGACTCCACCTTGAATAACTACATGTATACGGCAAATTATATAGTACGTTCTTTCCGTTTATTTGTTATTTTCTATTTGGTTTAGCTATCTCATAGCTTAGAATGTATAGCTGACTGTATTCGGTTGATGACTAGCGATAGCTTCTACGTTGTGAGAAAGTAGCGCTTTCGTGACTTAGCTTCGTAGATTGTGTCTATGACCTTCAATATGCACTTATTGTACGTCGCTTTGGATAAACGCGTCTGCCAAATAACTGTAATGTATTGATACTATTGTGTTCGTGACGTTCCCGTAGTGGCTCGTGGTGGCCTGCTTTGTTAGAATTCATAGCATTCACAATGAAATAGCGTATTTTAGCGCTGTTCTGTTTGGTTGCTCAGTCGTAAGTTATAAACTCCTCAAAAAAAGTTCGGAAACGTTATTTCGGTCGATTATTCCTCCCCTTTAATAATACCAATTGGTATTGTATTTTATATCGTTGGAAAGCCTGATTAGTCACCTTTACAACTAGGTACAACTTGTAAGGATCGTGCATTCGTGGAATGAGCAACACAGCTAACCGTGTGGGTAGCGGCCCAACAAAATGTGCCAAAATCCCCTGCAATATTCTTCTGTTGGTATTCACTCTCGTTTTGAGTTGCTTGGTGGACTGGATGATTGCACTCTCCCACAGTAATAAGGAACAAACAACACATATTGGCCATTTTTACACTTTATTCATTTTACACTGTCAGGGACCTCAGTAGCGTGTGGAAGATCCATACGCAGCCACAACAGCTTGGCACCTCCTCCTCATGCTGGTCACCAGCCTGGTCACACACTGCTGTGGGATGGCATCCCATTCCATCCCACTGGCATACACCTGCCAGCACTTGAAGCTCAAAACGAGAGTGAATACCAACAGAAGAATATTGCAGGGCATTTAGGCACATTTTTTTGGGCCGCTACCCACACGGTTAGCTGTGTTGCTCATTCCACGAATGCATGATCCTTACAAGTTGTACCTCGTTGTAAAGGTGACTAATCAGGCTTTCCAACGATATAAAATACAATACCAATTGGTATTATTAAAGGGGAGGAATAATCGACCGAAATAACTAGGGATGCACCGAAAATTCGGCCACCGAAAATTTTCGGCCGAAAATGGCCCAAAAGTGCATTTTCGGTTTTCGGCCGAAAGACCTAAATCACCGAAACAACACGGCCGAAACAGAATTGTAATGACGCAAACAAAAAGCGCAGCCAGCACACGGTTATCTGGATAAGAGCCAGCATGTCGGCGGTGTGGAGTTATTTCAATATCTCGGAGAAAGACCCACGGATAGCGATTTGCAAAAAATGCAGTGCTGAAATTTGTAGGCCTACAGAGAAAATATTGTTATATCTTTCAGCAGTTGCACTTGTTCTGAATGCACTTTGTTGTAGTAGTCCTACAGAGAAAAATTTAAAAGGCACTTGACTTAAATGCACTTTGTGTTTTTATGAGAGAACATGTAGAGGTATGAAGTCTTGAGATATTTGCAATGGCTTACTCTGAATCTCTAACGTTATTGCTAGCAACTAGGTCTATAAGCAGTGTCCGTTAGCCCAGTTCAACAAAAGTTCACTTCTGAAACGTTGTTAAAAATAAAAAGATATCTGTTTTATTTCTTGGTTTCAGGCTTACAAAAAATGAGCTGGCTAATACACTTGTTCTAATTGCTAAACAAAGAAAAGATGAGTAACAGTAGTAGTAGTAGTAGTAGTAGTAGTAGGTAAGAAAACCGTTTGCTTCCACAGCTCTCAAGTTCCAAAATAACTAAAAACATTGCCACGTAATAGCCTGTTCTTAAAGAGGCAGTACATATTTTACCAATATGCACCGAATCACATAAACACGTGATTCTAGTATGCTTTTAACGTTTTAACTATTATATGAATTTCTAAATGAAATTATTTATCTTTTTAACACGTTTCTAATCACATTGACTTTTAAACGCTATGAACCGTACTTTGGCCTCTACAGAACATATTTAATTTTACAATCTTTCAGCAGGCCAGTCAGTTATAGGCCTGTACATTATTATTTAATGTACACATGAGCGGGGTCAAGTTAAACATTTTGTTTTGAATTTTAATTTATATTGTGCATTGCTGTAATGTCAGTGCTAAATAAATATTTTCAAACTTTTGTAATTGATTTATTCTTGAATTGCAATGCTTTGATTTTAGTGAGGTTAGTACACAGTCATAGCCATAAATGCAATGGTTCTAATAATTGACAATCATTTCTTTCGGTGTTTCGGTTTTCGGTTTTCGGCCTTGGTTTCTCATTTTTGGTTTTCGGTTTCGGCCAAGAATTTTCATTTCGGTGCATCCCTAGAAATAACGTTTCCAAACTTTTTTTGAGGAGTTTATTTTATGCCTCGATTTGCCGTGAAGCTAGAACATTGGTAGTGTTTTCCGATATTATTGTATTGTAATTTCTTTGTGCATAATGTACTCTATGGGGTATTAGTATATCCATGGGTGATGCTTTTCACTTAGGGAATGGAAAATATGTATTCAAATGTACTGTGTCCAGATGTGTGCAAGATGAATGTAAAATAAATAAATAAAATAAATAAGCAACAGTTGTGAAACACACTACAGAGTAATGCCATCCTAGAGCACGCAACAAAATATAACATAATGTAGCATACAGAAGAAAGTGTTTACTGAAGTACAAGAGTGAATGATTTCATATTTAGCTGTGTGTACCACAGTGTTATAATGCTTCTGCATTATGTAATTTGTTCCTATAACATGCTTGACCCTCCACCTCTGCCACTCCAGCAGTGCCCTCTACTGTTCAGAGTGAAGCCACTGCAGGACCAGATCCTTCCAGCATACTGAAGACCGTGCCATTGATGAGTGCATGTTGCCCACGAAGGCACCGCACAGGATGAAGCAGTATATGAAGGATAATGGTGAAAAAATGGCACACTTGGCATCAAACACTGAACTGAAACTGTGCAATATCAATGTTTTCATCCATTAAGTGATCGTAAGGTAAAATGTATATGCTTTATAAAGGACAAAAGGCTTTTTAATAATTTCTCGGAGAGGTTTTGGGTAGGTTATTGGACACCTAGATATCCACCCCCCTGTACTGATCCAAAATAATTCCCACATGAAAATGATAAAAAGGTGAGTTAAATGAGTCAAAACGGTTGATTTGCACTGAAATGTATGATTAGTTTAAGATTTACAGCTATTCACATTTTAGCCAATTTGGATAGGTTTGGAGACCCTGGGTACATCAGGCTACACTGCTTACATTTCGTGTCATAGATCTTTAGTAGTTCTGTATATCACCCTGCGATTATTGAATGCTTGTGGACAAGGAGTTTATGATCCAGGAAATGTGTAGTTTTACCTGTTTCACTTATGTACCTCTCAGTATTTTGAAGAAATATATATTTTGTAGCATTTTTAGCAAAGTTTTGCTTGCATTTCCGGCACTTTATTTTGACCTTAAATTATGAAAATAAACAAATCTAAGTTTGTACAAAAAATGGTACACCGGTTTTGTTTCATTTAAGCCATTTACCAAGTTTATGTGATGCTCACACCTGGAGTTATAAAGCCTTAAACAGAGCACCCCCATGATTTACCAAATATGCCATCTGCACTAAGGGGTTACGTGATCCATCCATATCTACTGCATATCTAGCAGCAGAGTGATGGTTTGAGGCTCATTTTATACCTCAGACCTTTTTGGGGACGAAAAGTAATTGGACAAATTAACAAACTTAAGTCATCATATTTAATATTTGGTTACATATCCTAAATTAATATCCTAAATTAAGTTGCATATCCTAAATTAAGTTTGTAAATGTTAATTTAATGATTAAATGAAATAAAAGTATTTTAAGCGATCAGGATGTTTAATACTGTTTAAGCTTTTTCATCATAACATGTCAGTGCCCCCGAAATGTGAAAAAATGCCCTCGAAAATCAGTTAAGAGTGGCAAAAACAGCCATGTGGAAAAAAAAGTTAATTTCGTACCCTGCAGGTGGCTATCTCATGAAGTTGGTTCAGAGAATGCCAAGAGTGCAAAGCTGGTGTCAAAGCAAAGGGTGGCTACTTTGAAGAATCTAAAATATGATACATTTTGATTAACACTTTTTTGGTCACTGCATAATTACATTTATGTTATTTAATAGTTTTTATGTCTACTATTATTCTAAACTGTAAATAATTGTAAAAATAAAGAAAACTCCTTCTATGAGTAGGTGTGTCCAAACTTTTGACTGGTACTGTATATGTAAAAGATCATTTACAAATCACTGCTTTTTGCTTTTATGTGCATTTTACATACTGTCCCAACCTTCTTGAAATTGGGGTTTGTATTAAAAAGAGTAAAAGATGACTCATCAGACAATATCTCTTTTCACCATTGCTCAGGGGTCCAGGTGTTGTGTACCTTACACCATGTTATGCGTTTTTGTACATTTGGCTTAGATACAAATGGTTTCCGAATGGCAGCCCTACCATAAATACCAGCTTTGTGAAGCTCACAACGTACTGTTTTTGTTGAGACTGGTTCAGATATGGATTGATTCAAGTCTGTGGTGATTTTTAGAGCTGTAGTTCTATGGTTAGTAGCAACTATCTTACCAAGTGTCCGTCTGTCCCTGTCTGAGAGCTTTGACTTGCGGCCACAGCTATTTTTTGCAGATGCTCGGTGTTGGGCATATGTTGTCATACTTTTTGACACTGTTCCCCTTGCCACCTTAAATCATTTTGCAATTTTTGCCTGAAATTCAGGCACCAACTATTTGGGCCCTTTGGAACTCTGTTTGTATCCTCATCTTGCACCTCAATAGAAATCACCTGTGTATATGCTTTTGTAATTATGGTTTAGATGCTTCAAAGTTAAAGCCATTTTTCAGGAATGTTTCTGATATTTTGTCCACCCCCTGTATATTGTATTTAAATTAAAATTTTATTTTGTGCATTTCTCAAATTAAATAACTAATTTGGCCATCTGTCTACTTTGCTTTAACCCCACTAGACGCAATTTTCACCTAGTTTCTACTACTCGTGACTGCTACACACATCACTGCTAACTGTACAATAAGGTAATCTGGCCTCCTCTTGTTGTTCGATGTGACCAGCACTGGTATGTGTTTTTTTTGTTGTTGTTTTTACTTACAAGCTCAACAAACAAACACCCAACATGTTCTGTGTTGCACTTACTTGAATTGTGGCAGTTAGAATACTCACTCCAAACACTGGCTTATACTCCAGATCCCCGCATATGAACTTCAAACTTGGACAAAAATGGACTATGTTCTACCTCTGCAACAATTTCAAAATGTACACTGTAAGGTGTGTGTTATTGTCAAAGCATTGTTTAACAGGTGGTATTGTAATGGGTTGTATGCACCCCTATAGCTGTATAGCTGATGTTGATGCATACTATCTTAATTTCAGTTTAAGTTAAATTTACTTTTGTCAAAGAACCACTGACACAAAAACAACAACAAAAAACAGCTCAACTCAAGAGTTCAAATTTAACAGGTAAGCTTTACCGAAATTAAAGTGCTTCATACAGCTGAAGTTTTCATAAGTAAAAAATTTGAATTTAAAGACAATTATAAAATAATCTAAACCTTGAGAAAACAAGCACATGTAGGTCCACATGTAGGTCCAAAAAGATTTTTACATTCTAAATCTAAAATTAAATCTTATAATATAAAAACACTATTTTATCTGCTTAAGTAATTTTATTAATTTGCCGACTCGATTGTCAACAAAAAAAAACATAAAACAGCCATATGCTTCTTTTTGGGAGCATAAACATATTTCAAAAGAAAGATAAGACACCTTTCTGACAGAAAGTATCGTAAACCACGTGCAGACAAGTGGTGTAAATTCATCACTCACTCAGCTCAGAGAATACCGTAATTCCTCGTAAATGACGTAAAACTCAGATTATGTACTTTTTAGCTGCACAAAATTTACATTTTGTAGTCATTATGGTTAGGATTTTACAGCACTTAAAAAATAAGAGAAGAATAAGCATGAACTTGTCAAATGCCATGGCAGGCCAAAACAAAGGGAGCGTGGGCCAAATTAGGCAGCGCTGTGTAGTATAATAAATAGAATAATCCTTTCACCGCCCCGTCGGGAGGGGTCAGGATCACTCCACTACAAGTAATTGAAACTTTCTCCCAATTAGACACTACATTCCAGAGTCTGGCATAACGTAATTTATTGTATATAAATTCGCATGAATATACATACCCAGGCTGATCGGCTAGACATACATATTTTAAACAATATTACAACACTCTCAATCACACAGTCCAGTCTTAGTCCGTCAATATCATGCTCACCCACAAGACGTAAACACCGTTCCGTTGATGACAGAGACAAAACAACACTAGCCCTGGGCCAACTCAGATGACCTCATTATATGCGTCTTTCAAACCACACCCCACGTGCCTTAAAGTTCGAAAGCGCCTCCCCCCTGGGGAATATATTCCACGGTCTGCAGCGGTCTCTGCTGGTCTTATTTAGCATTACAATTGGCCTTTGTCTTATATTATACTTTAAATGAAATACCATGATTTAATTATATCAAAGTCAGTCTGGCCATGGTCTGACCATAATTGTTAATTATATAATAATACCCTGTTATGATGGGTTATATAATACTAGCTATAAACCTTTTAATGTTATTCATCACAGGTATGTATAATTATAAACCAAGCATAACACCTTCCTTTGTGATTTGAAACATTATCTGTACTAACATATTCTTTTATACTAACGGGTTGTGGATGAAGAAAGATAACTTATTTGTCAAATGTATTTCATACCAAATGTTCGTTGCAGAACAAAGGAAATGTTTTTCCTTAAGTTTACCAAACTCTATTAGCTGCTGAACCTGCACACACACACACATTTCCAATCCTAGGGGGCCAGATGTCTTTTTAATGACCGGGCCTCAAGGCATTCCTTGAGAAGATCCACACTCTATCTCTTCGGCCGATCTAGGACCATAAATGTGTCCCCTGTGAGTGTGTGTATGCAGGTGTGAATGGGTCCTTTTACCTCCTTATCGAGATACGTATATCACTCTGATGGTTGAATATACAAATGTAACTGAAATAGTCTCTGATTGTTCTAAGAATAAGAATAAGCTTTTCCCATCAATTCACTAACATGGGGATGCGCACGCATGTCCTTGATTTACCAGTGTTAAAGATGAGCTCATTCTATGTGCCTGGCTCCGGACCATGCCCCACCCGATCACACAGATACAAATCACCGAGTTTGTTTTTCCTTCCTTGGCATGAATGTGTGCTCGTGAGTGCACGGTCATAAATTTGAAGTGTGCTGGTTGGGCCTCTTAGGGTGTCTTGGAATAGACACCCTTCCTACACAGAAAAGCATCTCCCTCCTTTGACACCATTGTTTCATATAGAAAGTCCTATAGCATGATATATAATTATGTATAAATAATGAATAACCTATATTTTGACACAACAGCTGCTATAATCCTACCAACAGTTTCAAACAAAATACACACCTAGATGAGGGGCTGAAATACAATTTAAAATTTCCAGGACAACATAGATTTTTTCCAGGATATTTGGTCATTTTAGTAAATTTTCCAGGTTTTCCTGGAAATCTAGTCTCTGAATTTCCAGGTTTTCCAGGATGAGTGTGAACCCTGATAAACTATTCACTGAACAGCCATGGTTTAAAGCTTGAATTAAAGAAGAAGCTGTACCATTCAGACACTTGCAACAAAATACATTTGTCACATACAGTAAATTGCCTACATAATATGCATAAAAATACATAGCCTTAAAAAAAATTTTATATTTTAAATAAATATGTAAAAAGGTAGGTTGATGTTTTCGCAACGGTGACACAACAATCCTGCGTCGGAATTTTGAGGGGTTTTCTTAAAACTGTAATTTAGAATTTCAGAGAAATATGAATCCTACAATTGGGACGTCAATGACTACCACTAGGGGACCACCGTGGATAGGGATAAAGAAGGATTTGTTTGAAACATTTAGCATTGTACTTTCTCAGTTAACGTTAACTCCCAAAGTGTGCAGACCTGGCTAGCAGCAGACGAATCACATAAGCTATAAGTATGAAACACCATTACAAAATGCATTGCTTGCGTGCTGGTATGCAATACAATACTTCTCCCTGGTACACATCAGGTTCTTCCAGTTTAAAGTTTTTTTTTAACCAAATTTAACAAGCTGGCTACATAGCAATGGTGGATATAGGGCTACGTTAACAAGCTATTCCCAGACTTGTGTACATTCCTGGACAGATGTTAGCTACATAAATTTGTTACCAGAGTGGCATGTTCGCCACAAGTCAGCAATTATATTGAGAAACAGGGCTATGCATATCGGTTTTTGCCAAATCTGCATCATAGTCATTGT
Organism: Ilyophis sp. 1 JC-2022; assembly: GCA_022702515.1. Classification (NCBI taxonomy): domain Eukaryota; kingdom Metazoa; phylum Chordata; class Actinopteri; order Anguilliformes; family Synaphobranchidae; genus Ilyophis; species Ilyophis sp. 1 JC-2022. Next base: position 73,292,827 of record CM040403.1, on the reverse strand, counting down.
ACCGTGGAGCTTTCAAAACCATAACAGCGTGGCACCCCAGTAAGTATGACTACTTTTTAGTTCATAAAACTGAAAAGTAGGCTAACTTAGATATCCAGCGAGTACAAGTGGCTTAGCAGTTGGTTCTGTTAGGTCAGAGTTGTGTGGAACTGCTGATCAGTATAAGAAAGAAACACCAGCACACTGCTATAATGCTCCCAAGTGATCATTTTATTATCTAGCTACATTCGTGAGCAGACAATGTTTCGACCAACTCGGTCTTTGTCAGGTGATTCAGAAAAATGTTAAACCATACCTTAAAATTCAAAACTCGCTTTGTACTTTTTGGTAAAAAATAGGTCATGTAAGTAGCCTTCGGCCGGTTTCTGTGCTGTGGAAGTTTAATGAGAGCAAGTAAAATGTGACAACTGTTGTTGGAACTCTCAATTAGCCTTCAGTTGCTACAAAATGTATGCCCCAATGTTAAGTGAATGGGCAATACATTTCTGGTATCATAGAATTATAAGGGTTTATTTAAAAACTAAAATAAACAGAAATGTCACCCATCAAAAGCATTAGTCCATGTCAAGCCCGACATAGTCTACTTTAGCGATTAGAGTTATTTGAGTCGTTGGAAAAAAAGTCTTAATCTTAATTAGGGCTGCCCTCAAATAGTCAGCTAAACCATTAGTTGATCTAAATAGTCGACCAAAATTTGAATTGGTCGAATCGTCGCAGTTTGAAAAAACGTGAGAGTGGAACTATTCATTCTGGACGTGCACCTTCACGAACAATTGGTGTCTATTAATTAAGGAATAGATCAGTTGTATAGAATGTCTGAGAGAAAATCAAAGGTATGCGAGCATACTTTAAATATTAAATGATAGGACAAATTACTGAAATTAACAGGCAATTAATCACAAAAAGCATAGTGAAATTAACAGAATTGTATGCCCTATTCACATTGGACTAGTAGCTATATAACCAAGGCCGAGTTTACCAATCTTGTGACCCGGGGCCATTCATATTCTGAGGCCTCCAGCCACACACACACAGGCATGCACGCACGGACGCTCGCACACACCCTTCTCGCGTGACAAAAAGAAAGTAGGAATAGTAGGGATGTATCGAGGTAAACCCTGAGCACTAGTAGACAATATAAATAATACTCAGTCAACCAGTATACCAATCAATTAGGCGCAAAGCCATCCACACAGTGGTCGCAACAACTTGGTCGTCACGTAGCATAGGCTACTATTAGGTAGGTCACTCATGCACACACAATAATCAGCCGACCGTGAGCTGCGCACAGAATTTGAGATATTTAGATTTCCGAGTGTGAAACTAGGAGTAACTTTGTAACATTGTACATCGAAAAATGTTGTCCAAATGGAAATATAAAGTAGGCAGTTATAAAGCTAAGAGTTTTCCCTCTGCTGTGATACTTTCGGTTTGTGATTTGAATGAAAAATAAAGGTTTGGGACAACAAAAGGATGTGCAAAAATGTTTTTAATAAATTTTGAAAGCGCAGATATGTTGACGGATTTTCCCAGTACTAAAAATAGCTTGTCAAGTCCCTACATCATCAGGATCATACCGGAATTGTCCATTTTTTAGCGAGAATAGGGGGGAGAGTTTTAACAATTCAGATTCCGGTGTTGTGCCGTAGAATGCACCCCTGCCGTGGATTGCATTCACTTCGTTTCATAATCGTACCAATATATATGAAGGAGGTATTCATATTATTGTACTATAATGCTTTGTGAAGGGTATCCTTGTTTTAAAGATGGTAAGCAACCTTTGATTTTATACTCATTTCAATTTACACTCAAAACACGGAATTGGCCAGGGGTATGTTAGACGCAAATCCATTGTTACTTTTCTTATGGCACGATCGCATTATGCGAAAATATAGCCCAGCTATAATTACAAAATTAGCTGGAATTTTACTGGGGTTAGCCTGTATGTAGCTACTCGTAGCTGGGGAAATAACAGCTTCCTTATCCAGCAGATCAGCTCGACTGAAAATTAAATGTGATCCACGGTTATCATATGCAAGTCATATAGCTAAACTATACTGGATACTTGGCAGGACCCCAACGATCACCGCCAAGTATTTCTTTAAATGTTTTCTTGCAGCTAAATGAATGCAAATAAAAATGTATCCCCTATATATCACTGACTATTGCATGCTTTGACCCTCCAAACACACAGCGGTCACGTATATTTTCCCCAAATGTATGTCATATCATGCTGGAGTCAAGAGAGTGTTTTATTTCCTGGCACGGCTGCTTTTCCAATTGCCGTGAAATGCACGCCCTCCTAACTTTGGCAAGGAAGATCCATGAAACTCACAATGGTGATGGTGACAATGGTGGCCACATACATGAAACTCACAGTGGTAACTCATTTTGACTCCATATGAATGCCCTAATAAGCATTTGATGCTGGGGTCACCAGAAACATAATTACAAGGGGGTGCATATTCCGGCAGGGCTGGTTTTCCGCTTGCCGTGAAATTCACCCCCTCCTAACTTTGGCTAAGAAGGTACCACATACATGAAACTCACAGTGGTAACTCATTTTGGCTCCATATGTATGCCCTAAAAAGCATTTAATGGTGGGGTCACCAGAAACATAATTACAAAGGGGTGCATATTCCGGCAGGGCTGGATTTACACTTGCCTTGAAATTAACCCTCTTGGTGATGAGGTAAACAAATAAATGACAGTTGTCATTCTGTGACCGATCGCGAGGATAACAACTAATAAACTGCACGAGAAACAGTCTCTCAGTCCCACTCTGACAGAACAAAGCGCACAGCTGGGTGAGTTTGACAACGTTTCCTTTATTCAACGTTAACAAAATCACAAAAGTGATTATTAGTTTACAGCATAACCATCTAAATTGCTACCCATTTGTTTCTCAGCACAACATGGATGTCAGCTACAGCCAGTACAATTCTGCATCAAACCTTAGGAGGAAGTCAGCTGCCAGAATCAGCAAACTAATTAAAACATTAGAACATGAGCAGGAGGGGCTTTTTAATGAGTGTGCTACTTCCTCTGTGGAAGCATCCTTTGAACAGTGTGCTACTTCCTCTGTGGAAGATGAATCCCACACAATGTTTGATGCTGTTGAGAGTATTGAGGAGGATTCAGAGGTTGACCTGGAAATGCATTCATCCGATGATGGCAGTTGCAGTTATGATGGCCCGGATGGTGCAATTTTCATTTTGGCAAGTTCTTCATTGTGTCTCCCCCTGAATGATTTTGCCAAAACTTTGCTGGTTTCCTTTGTCAAACATTTCAATGAAATTTATGGACCAGAGTATGTGGTGTACAATGTACATGGCCTTATACAACTTCCTGATGACATCAAAGAACATGGATACCTTGACTGCATTTCCGGATTCCCTTTTGAAAATTACCTTGGCCAACTCAAAAAGCTGGTTAGGCAACCAAATTTTCCAGTGGCTCAAATCGTCCATCGCATCTCAGAGATGGAAAGTGTAATACCTAAAAAGGTGTGTCACTGCCCAAATTCTTTCCGTCCCCACTGCATTTCACTTATTAAAAACGTATCTAGGTGTGATGTTTAATATATTATACATTCATTACACCAATTTTAAGTGCAATAAAATGCAACAAAACACTATTAAATGCACTGTATATATTTAATTTAATGGAAATGTTATTAATTTAATGGATAAAACACATGGGTCTTACAACCTTCCCTTGTTGTCTTTGTCGGTTTTCCTTGAAGAATGTACCATATAGTGGAATTTCTGAATGCAAAGGATAGCCGTTATTCCGGCCTCATGGGAAGCAGATGGAACATGTCAATGGCCTCCTTATAAAACAACTGAACAAATTCAGAGAGCTGTACAAAAACAGGAAGATCCCCAGGATACCTGGATATCAATTGACGTCAGGGTCCTTTACACAAGAGGTATTGTCGAAGGGCTGAGGTCGATTCTGATGATTTCTCTGACAAATTTTGAGCAGGAAAATGGCCAGTGAGTGGGGTGTCTCGGTGGCGTAGCCAGTAAAAGCAGCGTCTAAGGAGCAAATTTAGTGGCAATATTATTTGCATGCATTTCACAACTCACGCATGTTTTGTGCATCACAAAACACAATTCACACGTTTTACACATCACAAAACTACAAATCCTGTTTTACAATTATCAAACTACAAATTGTAAACAACAAATCTCAAGCTGTGGACACACAAAAATATGAATCATTTCAAAAATGTCTGACAACTTCGTTATTTGCGACATTGGCAGTTCGAATCCGGCCACCTGAACTTTATGTCTCTTTCTCTCTGTAGCTCCCATTCTTCCTGTCTGTCTACACTGTGCTGTCCAATAAAGCTGAAAGGTTTGTAAATGTTGGGTGAATGACAACCAGTTTGTTAATTGTCCCGTTTGCTGTCATATTTCACCAAATTGTAATACACGTGCTTACATTGCCAGTGTAGATTCGGCAATGTAAGCACCCGAATTTACTGAATAAGAACCACAATTTTTACTTATTTTTTTTTTTTACATGACTCACGTGAGCACCCAATAATTATTTTCACTTATGTCTTTCAAACAAATTTTTCACCATTTTTGTAACAAGTGTCTTTCCAATAATTTGACATGGTGTTTTTTTACAGACACATTCAATTAAGCTAGGTTGAAACTAAGACGGGCAGAAATTCAATCCGATATACAGACAGAGGCAGAAGAGGACATACCAGCTTATAAAAAAATAAAAAAACGGGTAACAATCTGATTTGTCAAATGTGTATATAGTAGTGTTTTGCTTGAATGTTCTTTCACACTGCATTAAGTATAAGTTTTTTACCATGCAATTAAGGAGGTTAGAGATGGGCTTGGCGCTGAAGTTTTGGTTATCTTCAACAGTGGTGGTAAGCAAGTGAGTAGCCCGGATGTTGAAGTCATTTTAATAGGTTTTTTATAAAACGTGTTTGTTGTTTTTTGCCAAAACTTTGCTTGTTTCCTTTGTCAGAAATACAGTAGATATGGATGGATAACTTGAAGGGTTTCTTCTCCTGACTTATTCTTCCAGTTCAATTGGAAAATGTGTCAGGAGAAACCACCCTTAAAGTGATACATCCATATCTACTGCATATCTGGCAGCAGAGTGATGGTTTGAGGCTCGTTTGATACATCAGACCCTTGATGACTTACAGCCATTTTACCAACCATGTATTCCATACTGTTCCAGCATAATTTACAGCTAAATCTAGTCCCACCGCCCAATTCCCGTAGAGATTGATTCAAATGCAGAGACGTTATAGTATCACTTGTAAGAGTACCATAAAATAATATATCAAGAGCCTTTTGATGTTGTTGGGTCACAGCCATCAGGAAGTTATGGCATGCATGTGCAACCAAATATTAAAAATGATTACTTTATTCTATATATAAATGCAGGGGTGCCACATGGTTTTATGAAAAAGAATTATTTCTTGTGAACATGGAGGGTTAATTGATGCTGAAAAAAAAAAGACAAAAGTATTCAAACATTACTATTGGTCACTCCTGAAAGAAAAAAAGAAGCTTTGTTTACTCATCCCCATTGACATGACTACACAGACAAAATAAGTGGCCTATAGCCTATTTTAAACGAGGAAATCAGAACTCCATCCAGTTATGCTCTTTTGAACCAATTGTAGGCTACCGCACTTCTTACAACTGTCACTCACGTAGCCTATAGGCTATACTTAACAATTTGTAACATCGGACGACGTTTGCGTGTGTTTAAATTGTACACGAACAGTGATCACCTAAAAGTTAATGTGACCTTTTGTAGCAGACAAGTGTAGGATACGCTCTTCGTAGTGAAGTTTCACAGCTTTTGATCGCATTACCTTTGAGTAATTGAGAAGTGAAAATTGTTACAATGGTGCCGTTTCTCCCCCTACCATTAAAACGGCAACATATACAAATTGTGATATATTGCAAAAATATACATTTACATAAGCGAAGTAAAAATAATGTCGATCTATTAAATATGCACTGTTGTTATTTATAATACTAATAATAATGCAATTTTATTTAAAGCACTTTTTTTTACAGCAAAAGACAGTGAAAGTAAAATATATAAAAACAATGGATAAATAAAACAAAAGACTTATTAAAATTAACATGAAAAAAATTCTCAAATCCAGAAGCTTGAGAAGCAATGCAGGGAATGTAATAGATGCATACGTATAGTAAGTAATTCTATAGAGTAATTATATAGAGCAATTGTAAGTGTACTCATTTTATTAGTAAAGCTTGAATATGGTATAACTGAGTGACAGAGTGCAGTTTTAAATAAGATTCAAGCATCATGCTGTAACCCACGTAAACTGTTGTCCCCCATCAACCCACCCACATCCCTCTTGCTAATTGCAGATGACTTTGCAATACTCAACTATTTCTCTTTTTCCCCACATCTGACACACAGGTCTATTCATGCTTTTTAGCCTGCCTTGTGGCATCTCATCCGGGACGAACAGCTGACACATGAAGTTTAGTCTAAAAAGCCCTCACTGCTCCGGGACCTCGCCATCACCTTGGACAGCACCAGGGGCGTGTCTACCGTAAGCCTTGCCCACCCAGAGGAGGTCTGCCCATCCAATGAAAACTCACTGTTATAGCTATTTTTTGAGCGTTCATAGTTTTCTGTAATTTTGTCATTGTTCATCAAAAAATGCACTGCTTTCCTATTGGCCATTTTGAAGCCAAATCCAGAAAAAATAAAATCAGACAATAAGAAGTTATATTGTAGCGCCTTCAGTAGGCTATTAGAGCTACAAGCGATTCGGCCAATCATAAAAATGCCACATCGAAATAATATATTTCTCTAATATCTGATTGGTTGGTTTGGCCATATAAAACATGGAGATGCAATGACAGAGAAAGAGGTCAGTTTCTTTGATCAACCTATGCTGTCTCTTTTTGATAACTGTAACTGTTAAGCATTGCTTAGGATATAATATTCGCTAGCCTAGCTTACTCAGTGAGCTGAGGATAGTGGCGAGAATCTCCATCTTGGAGATTTGATTTTAAATAGATTGATTACATGTTGCAACTAGCCTAGTTGTTATAGCTGCAATTCTGCAAAACATCTGCAGCATTGCACTAGCTGGCTGCACTTGTGTGTGCGGCGCCCATGTGTGTGTTAGCTAGCCTACTGCTGCTTGTTGGCTAGTCAGTGGTGTGGCTAAAATATAAATGCCAAAAAGCCAAAGCATCTCAAATCTCATCTAGGGCTTTGGGGGGGAAAAAATCTTCAAAATGTTAATATTAATGTTAAATTAAATTAAACATTTAATTTTAGATAATGCCCTGTGTGAGGTTGTGTAGAAATGCAGGAAATTAGTTTTAAAAGGCACAATTTGTTCATCCCCCCCTTATGCCCCCCCAATGAAAGCAGTCGAGAGACGCCCCTAGACAGCACTATAGTGACTGCCACCCAGTCTGCAATTAACCTCAGAGTGACGCTCGTCAACAACCTGACCTTTGCTGAGAACATTGCATTGGTGAACCAGACGTGCAGATTCTTCCTTTGCAACATCTGAAAAATCTGCCCATTTCTCACCACCTACTCCACTCAGCTACTGGGGCCTCATTTATAAAAAAGTACTTGGATGTCATCTTTAACTTTCACGTAAGCACATTTCTTTAAATGGATGTAAGCCTTATTTATAAAATTGGCTGCGCTTGTTTGAAACAGCGTCTGTCGTACGTACCTTCCATCTATAAATCTCAAATAAACTTCAAATTGAACGCATGGTTTGCCACGTCCTCCAATAAAGCTAGCGCAGCCATGGTTGAGTATTAATTGTTTACTTACAGTAGTCTATTTATACATTATCTTGTTTTTAATGAGCAACACTTTGTGAATCATAATGAATCTCACATTCACCATGCCCCAATTTCTGCATGTCATACAATAATGGTAGGTGCAGCTCAAAAAATTTGAATATTGTGAAAAAGTTCAATATTTTTTGTCCCTCATGTCAGAAAGTGAAACTCATATATAGATTCATTACACATAGAGTGAAATATTTCAAGCCTTTATTTCTTGTAATTTTGATGATTATGGCTTACAGCAAATGAAAACCCAAATTCAGTGTCTCAGAAAATTAGAATATTACATAAGATCAATAAAAAAGGATATTTTAAACAGAAATGTCAGCCTTCTGAAAAGTATGTTAATTTCTATGCACTCAATACTTGGTTGGGGCTCCTTTTGCATGAATTACTGCATCAATGTGGCGTGGCATGGAGGCGATCAGCCTGTGGCACTGCTGAAGTGTAATGGAAGCCCAGGTTGCTTTGATAGCGGCCTTCAGGTTGTCTGCATTGTTGGGTCTGGTGTCTCATCTTCCTCTTGACAATACCCTATAGATTCTCTATGGGGTTCAGGTCAGGCGAGTTTGCTGGCCAATCAAGCACAGCAATACCATGGTCATTGAACCAGCTTTTGGTACTTTTGGCAGTGTGGGCAGGTGCTAAGTCCTGCTGGAAAATAAAATCAGCATCTCCATAAAGCTTGTCAGCAGAAGGAAGCATGAAGTGCTCTAAAATTTCCTGGTAGATGGCTGCGTTGACTGTGGACTTCAGAAAACACAGTGGACCAACACCAGCAGATGACATGGCACCCCAAATCATCACTGACTGTGGAAACTTCACACTGGACTTCAAGCAACGTGGATTCTGTGCCTCTCCACTCTTCCTCCAGACTCTGGGACCTTGATTTCCAAATGAAATGCAAAATTTACTTTCATCTGAAAAGAGGACTTTGGACCAGTGAGCAACAGTCCAGTTCTTTTTCTCCTTAGCCCAGGTAAGACGCTTCTGACGTTGTCTCTGGTTCAGGAGTGGCTTGACACGAGGAATGCGACATTTGTAGCCCATGTCCTGGATTCGTCTGTGCGTGGTGGCTCTTGATGCACTGACTCCAGCCTCAGTCCACTCCGTGTGAAGCTCCCCCAAATTCTTGAATGGATTTTGCTTGACAATCCTCTCAAGGCTGCGGTTATCCCTCTTGCTTGTGCACCTTTTCCTACCACACTTTTTCCTTCCACTCAACTTTCTATGAATATGCTTGGATACAGCACTCTGTGAACAACCAGCTTCTTTAGCAATGACCTTTTGTGGCTTAACCTCGTTGTGGAGGGTGTCAATGACTGTCTTATGGACATCTGTCAAGTCAGCAGTCTTCCCCATGATTGTGTAGCCTACTGAACCAGACTGAGAGACCATTTAAAGGCTCAGGAAACCTTTGCAGGTGTTTTGAGTTAATTAGCTGATTAGAGTGTGACACCATGAGTTTCCAATATTGAACTTTTTCACAATATTCTAATTTTCTGAGACACTGAATTTGGGTTTTCATTAGCTGTAAGCCATAATCATCAAAATTACAAGAAATAAAGGCTTGAAATATTTCACTCTGTGTAATGAGTTTCACTTTCTGAAATGAGTGACAAAAAATATTGAACTTTTTCACGATATTCAAATTTTTTGAGCTGCACCTGTAATGTAAGGAAGACTTAAAATTCAGTAATTAGACTATCAGTTTCCTTTTCAATTTAGAATTAAACTCATTTTGTAGGCTGATAACAATGCCGATAATTTCCCATGCCAAATAAGCATTCACGTGCAGCTCTCAAGCCTGCAATACTTCAGCATAACCAGCAGGTAATGTGCATATGTCAAGTGAAGACCATTTCCACGGTCAAATGTAGTCATGTTGAAATTTAATAAATTGTGATTTTCTACGTACGCCACACGTAAGATCAAATGTGATCGAAAGTACTTTTTATAAATGAGGCCCCTTGGCCTATAGACTCAAGATTTGCCTGTTTAGATTCATTGTTAGCATGCTTGCAAGCAAGTCTGGCTTTTTGAAAGGGCAATTTAGGGGTATGTTAACAGTGATTTATACATCAACACTTGTATTGTTTTTTTTTCAGAATACCATTGCTTTTTTATTATACATTTTCATTATATAGCACTATTTCTCATTCCCCCCTCTACCTAACAGGTCAAGGAGAGGATATCTGCCTGGCTGGCTGACATCTCTATGTGGATGGCTCCTCATCACCTGAAGCTCAACCTTGACAAGATGGAACTGCACTTCATACCTCACAGAACCTCCCCACTGCAAGCCCTCTCCATCACCGTTGACGGTATGGTGGCTGCCTCCCACTCTGCAAGGAACCTGGGGGTGGTCCTGGATGACCAGCTGGACTTCAAGGAGCACATCAGGGCAACAGCACAGTCCTGCAGGTTCCTCCTGTACAACATCAGGAGGATTCGACCATACCTGACCACCTACTCGACCCAGCTTCTCGTCCAGACCATGGTTTTCTCACGCCTGGATTAATCCTACCAATGTTTTCACACATTAAGTAATTATTAATAACTTTTATTTTCCCACTAGGGAACTTCAGTTGTAGCCTCAGCAACAACAAAAAAGACATAGAAAGTGGGGCAGACTCACAACACACAAACATATCAAACAAAGACATTCAATATAATCATTGCATTAATCAAACTAATTAAGTGAATTTAATTAAAGTGGAATTATACAGCCATGATTAAAAATAGCCCCCGCTGTCCCGAGATGTCCAGTGTCATTATTAAGCAGTCCAACACATAAACTCCACCTCCACGACTTTTCTCCATACACGCAGTGTCTGTACACTGTCAAAACGGAGCACCGAACTGCGTCAGCCTTCACAGTCGTCACATCACTCTTCTCCCGCATTATCCTCTCCTTTCTCTTCCTTTTGAAGATTGCCTGATCAGTCCCTACATCTCCAATTCCGGTGAAGAACAATGGTACTTTGTGGCTGCAGATTCAACGGACATTCCCGAGCATATGTTGTGAATGCGTCTCCATGGTGACGACTACAAACAAAATTATCCCGAATATACAATTTGTCAATATTATAAAAACGAGCAGCAGGAGTGCCCCGACAAATCTTCAGACCAAGATGGAAAGCAGGCAGTAGGGCGGCACGATATATCGTTTCAGCATCGACATCGCAATGTGCGCATGAGCAATAGTGACATCGTGAAGGACGCAATGTTTTCTTTTTGTGTGAAATTAAATCAATCACGTCATGCTAAAACGTTTTTTGCTGCTTGATACAATCGAAAACTAGCAAGGTTTGCATTTTCCATGACTAATCTAGAAGAAAGTCTGTCCGATATAACATAATTTAGTTTTGGTTTTAATTTGGTTTCTTGGATACACAGGCGCTTATACTATGGTCACGCACACTCTGCGTGCACAGTGAACCAATCTGTGTATAGAATAACAAAAGTTAAGTGTCGCCTCAGTCGTCTGTGAAAATGAGTGAGGAACAGGACACAAGCACCGAAAAGTAAGAATTTGTTGCGAAAAGAAATGCAACATCAGTTGTAATTTGTAGAATGTATACTTGTTCTTTGTAACTTTATTGAGAAAGACGCGATTTTAAACGTGATTCTTTATCTGTTAGGTAGCCAACTCTGTTGAGAAATAAACTAGTTTTAAATGATTGACTTGTTTCATTTCATCTTTATTTGTTTAGCCAGGATTTCCAGCACTTTGTCACTGTTGCTAGGAAAACATGATTTTTAAAAATGTAAAATAGTTATGTTGTTATTTGTTATTTATTACAAGTTTTATTTATTTTAAGTTTTATTTATTTGTTTTTATTTATTTGTAAACCACTCAGGGGACTGGTGTATATTTGCTATTTTATTTATTTTTTCTAATTTTGTTTTTTAAAAATAGGTTTGTAATTGTGGAATAAAATGTTAATTTACCTATTTTGTCACTCCTGTTAACTCCCTAATGTGATACTGCAGCTTTAATGTTACATTTTTAAACTGGAGAACAGTGATATACTGATCGCCCGGATACCTTCTAGACACCCACTCATTGATGAGCCCCCTTATTTTAGGGTAAGCAACATGCATTATTAATATCATGTTGGATCATGGTCTTTATCCTGGATTGATAAATGAGTAGGCATATTATCTTAATACGATGGTGTCGTGGTGCCTAATTTCTTTCTCCAAAATCACGCTACTCATTGCTAGAGTGATTCATTATTTCCAAATAGAGCTATTCAAGTTAAAAGCAGCATGTATCTGGTGAAATTATCGTATTCCTGTATTTTTTCATATTGCAAAATATATAGAAAAAAAAAGATACCGCAATTTAATTTTTTTCCAATATCGTGCAGCCCTAGCAGGCACTGTTTGAGCAGAACCTAGAGGAGAGGAGTTTGTTCCACCACTGGGGAGCTATGGTGGAAAAGCTCCTCAGTCGGCATGAGCAGAGCAAAGTGGTCAAGCTGGATTGTAGTGTTGCAGCATAGGTTGTATACGTTTCAAGCACGGTCGCATACGCTGGCATACGGCGAGGCACAAAAAGTTTTTTAAGCATGCTTTAAAATTTTGTGCGTATTCGGATGTATTGTTTATACGCTAAGCATACGCTAGGCATACGCTAGCCATACGCTGGCCATATGCTATTTTCAAGGGCTTTTTGTGCGTATGAAAATTATTTTATGAATTTACATACGCAACTCATACGTTTCTCTCATATGCAATAGTGTGACAGGGCCATAACATGGCAAGTGTTGATGTATAAATCACTGTTAACATACCCCTAAAATGCCATTTCAAAAAGCAAGACTTGCATGCTAACAATTAATTCAGAGAGCAAAGATGCAATCTAAACAGGTCAGTCTTGAGTCTACGCCAGAAGATGGTCAGAAGGCCAGAAGGGCCAAGACAAGGGGCCTCATTTATAAAAAGTACTTTCGATCAAATTTGATCTTACTTGTGTACGTAGAAAATCGCAACAAAGTAGTGATTTATACAATTTCAACGTGACATTTGACCGTGGAAATGGTCGTAGCTCTACGTCAGGTCTCACTTGACATACGCACATTACCTGCTGGTTATGCCGAAGTATTGCAGGCTTGAGAGCCGCACGTGAACACGTATTTGGCATGGAAAATTATCGGTGTTATCAGCCTACAAAATTAGTTTAATTCTAAATTGAAAAGGAAACTGATAGTCTAATTACTGAATTTTAAGTCTTCCTTACATTATATACCATTATTGTATGACATGCAGAAACTTGTAAATTGGGGCATGGTAATGCGAGATTCATTATGATTCACAAAGTGTTGCTCATTAAAGACAACATAATGTATCCTATAAATAGTCTACTGTAAGTAAGCAATTAACACTCAACCATGGCTGCACTAGCTTTATTGGAGGATGTGGCAAACCATGCGTTCAATTTGAAGTTTATTTGAGATTTATAGACGGAAGGTACGTATGACAGATGTACGCTATTTCAAACAAGCGCAGCCAATTTTATAAATAATGCTTACATCCATTTAAAGAAATGTGCTTACGTTAAAGCTAAAGATGACATCCAAGTACTTTTTTATAAGTGAGGCCCCAGGAGCTGAGTGGAGTAGGAGGTTGAAATGGGCAGATTTTTCAGATGTTGCAGAGGAAGAATCTGCATGCCTGGCTCACCAATGCAATGTTCTCAGCAAAGGTCAGGTTGTTGACGAGCGTCACTCTGAGGTTGATTGCCGACTGGGTGGCAGTCACTATAGTGCTGTCCAAGGTGATGGAGGTCCGGGAGCAGCGAGGGCTTTTTAGACTAAACTTCATGTGTCAGCTGTTCGTCCCGGATGAGATGCCACAAGGCAGGCTAAAAAGCATGAATAGACCTGTGTGTCAGATGTGGGGAAAAAGAGAAATAGTTGAGTATTGCAAAGTCATCTGCAATTAGCAAGAAGGATGTGGGTGGGTTGATGGGGGACAACAGTTTACGTGGGTTACAGCATGATGCTTGAATCTTATTTAAAGCTGCACTCTATCACTCAGTTATACCATATTCAAGCTTTACTAATAAAATGAGTACACTTACAATGGCTCTATATAATTACTCTATAGAATTACTTACTATACGTATGCATCTATTACATTCCCTGCATTGCTTCTCAAGCTTCTGGATTTGAGAATTTTAATAATTTTAATAAGTCTTTTGTTTTATTTATCCATTGTTTTTATATATTTTACTTTCACTGTCTTTTGCTGTAAAAAGTGCTTTAAATAAAATTGCATTATTATTATTATTATAAATGACAACAGTGCGTATTTTGTAGATCGACATTCTATATCTGCTGAGAAATTGTGTTGGCAACAACAACAAAAAAGTCTGCCAGTCTGCAAATAACAGGATTCCTAAATGCTTACGAAGGTAATTCCATATGCAAAAGGTCTGTAAAAAATCTTATAAAAATCACGTGCCATATACGAAACTTATAAAATAAATATGTGGTAGAGAGCTGGCATATACATTTACATGTTTGGGGTCCGACATGCATGACGTGTTTGTAGTTATCATCCAATAGCGTGCTTGGAAATGTGCCGGTGTAGGCACCAGATCCCGCCCAGCAACGCTCCCAAACAATGATTACAAACTGCCAACACAAATATTTTCAGATCGTCTTAAAGAAGGGTTTTCTCAAATAATAATTGATTTAAAAAATATTGCGCTGGCAGGCATACCTGGACACATTCACAGAAGAGGACCATGCAGCAGCTTTCAAAGTTGCAAGAGATTTGCAAAAGACCATTCTAAGTGAGGAGTTCAGTGCCATGCTTACATCTGATGCATTTCTGCAGTTGCTGAAAGGGTATCAAGAATTTGTGGAAAAAAACAACTCACACCAGACCTTCACATTTTGGAGCACATACATCGAAATGGTGGAAAACTTGCTTCTCTTCATCAGGGCAATTAGAGAGGGGAACTGGGCTCTCCATTTATCAACTGCAATATATGCAGCCCTGTTTTTTTGCATGTGACAAAGTCAATTATGCCAGGTATCTCACAGCGTATTGGGTTGAGATGACCAATCTGGAAGACACACATCCTTCAGCACACCAGCATCAAAAGCATGGTTTTGCCGGCACTGCATGTGATCAAGTCATCGAACAAACAGCGAATCGTGATTCAAAGACAAAGGGAGGCATCGCTGGGTTCTCTCTAAACAAGGGTGCAGTTCACCGATGGACCCTAACACAACGTGAGCGGGCAGCCATCACACTTGAATGTAAAACAATGGCTGGACAGTGCCCAGTATCACATCTAAACTCTGAGCTGGATAACACCAGAATGCAGAGAGATCATCCAAAATATCCAAAATATGGTCCACAGGCATCATGCTCAGGCATCAGACAATATTGCCAAAGATCTACTGGGGGCAAAACAAAGAGGTGGAAAGGCTCTCACGGACTTCTGTGAAAAAAAAATTGTCAAGGCAGAGACATCATTCTATGACCCTATAAAGAAAATGAAAATGAAAACATTCAAAGACACTGGCCAAAGCACAGTCACACAAATTTGAGGAAAATAAATCACTCTAACATCACACTGCAACTTGTTTGCCAGGCTAATTGTTGTGGGCAATGTTAGACAAATGAACATTGATGAAATGCTTACTTACAGACTGGGTCCTTTGCCACAATCACTTGCCAACTTTGACGGCTCTCTGGTAAAAACCAACAAAGCAAAGCTGATGCACATCTTGGAGAAGGATATCAGCCTGCCTGCAACAGTGAGGGACATTCCAGATGGCTCGGTTTGGATTTGGGATGCTATGGCTCTGGTGCAACAGCTAAAACCACAGCCAACATTTGGACTATATGCTGACTACTTTCTGTGGACATTAGTTCACTCAGCTAAGGCAACCAAATCAACATAGCTTTATTTTGTATGTGACACATACAGAAACCAGAGCATCAAAAATGCTGAGCGAAGTAGGCGGGCAGAACAGGTTGTCAAAAAATTAAAATATATGGAGATAACCAAAAAACACCAAAGCAGTGGAGAAAATTCCTGGCATGTGGGCAAAACAAAGAAAATCTGCAAAAAACATCATTGAGAATATAACACTCATTGTGGGGCATGGAGGCAAATGTCCCGCAATTAAGATGAATGAGAGCTATACTGACCTTTAAGTACTGGAGGTTCAAGACCTTGAGACAACTCAGGAGGAGACAGACATCAGGCTTATGCTGCATGCAGCTCATGCGGCCAAATACAGCAGTGACCTGGTAATCAAGAGCCCAGACACCGATGTCTTTGTGCTGGCACTTACCTTCTGCAGCCACATTGATGGTCATCTGTACTTCCACACAGCCAAGGGGACAAACCCACACATTACTGACATCAACCGCCTACATGCCCATATTGGCGATGAAAAATGTGATGCCCTTGTTGGTCTGCATGCCTTCTCTGGATGTGACACTGTGAGTGCTCTGCATGGGGTTGGGAAAACAAAGGCATACAAAAAACTAGTTTCCAAAACTGAATACATCACTCTGTTTAGAGAACTTGGAACTAGTTTCTCCCCATCACCAGAACTATTTGAGGCAGTGGAAGCTTTCACGTGTGATCTATATGATCAGAAGAACTGCCAGGATGTCAATATTGCAACGGCTAAACTTTTCAAATCAGGAAAGCATTCTGAGAGAGACCTACCTCCAAACAAAGACTCCTTGCATAAACACATCCAGCGGGCAAACTATCATGCTGCAGTACACAGAAGGAGCCTTGAGTGTGTACCAGACATTCCTCCTCCCATAAACCATGGCTGGAAGATGGCAGGAGATTTCTATGAAGTGGACTGGATGACAATTCTGCCAGCTCCAGAGGCAATACTGGAGCTTGTGCATTGCTCCTGTAAAAAAAAAAAACTGTGTTAAGGGTAGATGCACATGTAACCTGCATGAGCTGCCATGTACAAACCTGTGCCAATGCGCAAACTGTGACAATGGGTCATTTGAAGATTACTAGCCTACATGGCTTGATCCCTGCAGTCCTGCAGTGTTTGAGGACTCCTGCAGGAGTTAAAAAAGACAATAATATACAGTCAAGCCGGAAAGTCTGCACACCCATTTAACCTTCTCCATGTTTTATTACGTTACAGACATATTCTACAATAGATTGAGTCAATTTTTTGTCTAAAAATTCTACACAAAATAGCCCATAATGACAAAGTGAAAACAGGGTTTTAGACATTTGTGCTAATTTATTAAAAATCTAAATGTGTACACCAAGTGTGCACACCCTTTGATATGACACCCAAAAGTGAGCTGAGGTGCATTTTGTTTCCACTGATACTGCTTGAGATGTTTCTACAACTTCATTGGAGTCCACCTGTGATAAATTCAATTGATTGGACATGATTGGGGATTGCCAACACCTGCCTATATAAGGTCCCACAGTTGACAGTGCATGTCAGAGCAAACTCCAAGCCATGGGGTCAAAGGAATTATCTGCAGACCTCAGAAACAGGATTGTGTCAAGGCATAGATCTGGAGAAGGGTACGGAAAAATCTACAGCTTTACAGGTCCCAAAAAGCACAGTGGCCACCATCATTCATAAATGGAAAAAGTTTGGAACCACCAAGAATCTTCCTAGACCTGGCTGCCCGGCTAAGCTGAGCAATCGGGGCCAGGGAGGTGAGCAGGAACCCGGGGGTCACTCTGACAGAGCTCCAGCGTATCCTTGCGGAGATGGGAGAACCTTTCAGAAGATCAACCATCCAGGCAGCACTCCACCAATCAGGCCTTTATAGTAGAGTGGCCAGACGGAAGCCCCTCCTTAGTAAAAGGCACATCACAGCCCGCTTGGAGTTTGCTGAAAGGTACCTAGAGGACTCAAGATTCTCTGGTCTGATGAAACCAAAATTTAACTTTTTGGCCTGAATACCAAGCGTCACGTCTGGAGGAAACCAGGCACTGCACATCACCTGGCTAATACCATCCCTACAGTGAAGCATGGCGGTGGCAGCATCATGATGTGAGGATGTTTTTCAGCAGTGGGAACGGGGCGACTAGTCCTGTTAAAGGGAAAAATGAATGCAGCTAAGTACACCGAGATCCTTGAAGAAAACCTGCTCCAGAGCGCTCTGGACCTCAGACTGGGGCAAAGGTTTGCCTTCCAACATGACAACGACCTGAGGCACACAGCCAAGGGAACAAAGAAGCGGCTTCGGATAAAGTCTGTACATGTCCTTGAGTGGCCCAGCCAGAGCCCAGACCTGAATCCAATTGAACATCTGTGGAAAGAGCTTAAAATGGCTGTTTACCGACGCTCCCCATCCAACCTGACGGCGCTTGCAAGGATATGCCAAGAGGAATGGGCAAAAATGTCCAGAAACAAGTGTGCCAAGCTCGTAGCTTCTTTCCCAAGACGCCTTGAAGCTGTAATTGCTGCCAAAGGTGCAGCAACCAAGTATTAGGCTAAGGGTGTGTACAGATATGTAACCCCTAAATAACCTATTTTTGTCAGTAAAATAAAATTGCATATTTTCTAAAAACCTGTTTTCACTTTGTTTTCAATTGGCTATTGTGTGTAGATGTTTGAGGCAAAAAATGAACTCAATCTATTGTAGTATATGTCTGTAACGTAATAAAACGTGGAGAAGATGAAAGGGGTGTGCAGACTTTCCGGCTTGACTGTAATTCCCTGACAATGTCCATGATCTCTTCTATAGTCCAGTTGCGTTGTACTAAAATATCCGGCCTCCTTCGTTTGTCTCTCCCTGGTTGTCGAGGATCAGGAAATGCCACAAGTGGAAACAGGGACTGTCCGTCTTGTCCATACAGCTGGGGGTACAGGGAAGTTGCAGCTGAGACCGCAGCAGCTAATGTTCTTGCTTGGCCCTGGGTGCCGTCGGGGGTGGATACGGAGGGGGTGGTGACTTTCCTTCACTTTCTTTCTCCTCCTTCATCATAAGGCCCGCCACCGCCCGTTTCCCTGTTGTCTCTGCCTCTCTTTCCCATTTACGAAACAAATCCCAATCTATCCTCTCTTTTTTCTTGCCTTCCTCACTCTTCTCTAACAAAGCCCTGCAAACCGCC
This sequence comes from Ilyophis sp. 1 JC-2022, assembly GCA_022702515.1. Classification (NCBI taxonomy): domain Eukaryota; kingdom Metazoa; phylum Chordata; class Actinopteri; order Anguilliformes; family Synaphobranchidae; genus Ilyophis; species Ilyophis sp. 1 JC-2022. The sequence continues at coordinate 73,273,876 of CM040403.1, read as the reverse complement.
AGCAATGTAATACTAAGTGTGCCTTCTGTGTGGAATTTATCATCTGTTAGTTTTCTCCATAATGATATCAGAGTCAAGACACTATGTCCCCATTTGTTACACATATGTTTTGCCAGTCCGGTTAGTATCGGGTCCCTTTGGCTCACTTCCTTACTACTCTTACCTCCCATTTTCCTAGGACTCAAACACGCAGACACAAAAGACAAAAATACTTTGACTTAAACATACAACACAAATAACCATCAAAAAGACAAGAACCAATCTAAGAATTCTTATAGAACCTCACAATTCCGGTTCTCTGAACCTCTCAAATCCGGTCCAGTTTGTTTTCATAAAAAAAACTAGTTTTCATACAGAAAACTTTGCAGGCCTGCTTTACTCATCTCAAGTCTGAGAAACCAATCGTTACCAGTTTTGTTCATGGATGGTGTATCCGTCGCCTGTCACCTACAGTGTCCTCGGGCCGGGGCTCCGTTCCTTAGTTTGGTAAGGAGGAGATTTCCCCTAGGCTCTCAAAGAACCCCCGTCGACGGATTAACCTTCGGATCACTGCAGATGGCCAGCAGCGGAGTTAACCATCCTGTTTGTGACGCCAAATAATGTTGTGGAAATTCTGTTTAATAAAGAAATCAAAGTATTCCACCAGGCAGCGATACATTTGTCAGAGTTTTATTCAGCTGAAGAGAGCACCCAGAATACACAGCATAGTGTCTCCTTAGGATAACTCTACCCCATGAACAAAAATACACAGTTTATATATATTTCACTCTACTGCCCTATACATCATTGTCAACATGCAGAGACAAGACTGGGCTGTCTACCTAAATCTAAAGGCCTAATTTAGTATCTGGATACAAAAGGTTAAATGCCTATCTCCCAACGTGTAGTGATGCATAACATGTGTAGGCTATTAAAACCCAAATTCTTCTTTTCTCCCACACTGTCACTGGATTTCCTCCAGATGGGCTGCATGTCCTTTTTGCAGGCATTGTGTCGTTTGAGTTGTCGTTTGAGTTGTCTTTTTCTGAAACAACTGATCTCAAAGAAATTCTTCACATTGGATGGTCTTAGCCATATTCAAACATTTCCTCATGGCACACTCAGACAGTGAATAGACCACAAAAAATCCCTAACCAGCTCATGGTTGCATACAATTTAGACTGCATGTTGAGAAGGTATAAGCTTGGTAAATTTGGTTTAGGATTTGATCTGTTTCAGGCACATTTTTTCCATTTGGCTATTGATCCTCATATAAAGCTGGAGTAGTTTACCGGCATATTTTGAGCTTCATGTATGTTCTATTGCATGTTGCTATTTCTGCATAGTTCTAGCAGAGAATGGTGGCAATTTAGTGCATTAAATGTCATTTTGAACTGAATAATTTTTTCTTGAAATGGTCTCTGAGACGGGCAGTAATTCAGCTCTTTTCCATATTGCCAACACAGATGCGTTGAAATAAATTAATTGACTCATGTAAACACTCCAGGATTACTTCAAAAGAAACGACCCAGTGGTAGAACCCATTGAATCTGTGTTTAACAGATTGAAGAAAAAAACATTTGTTTACGTTCCACTGTTGAAGGTTTTGAAATTATTGTTAAATCGAACAGACTTATTGGAACTAACGCACAACTTGCTATCTGATCAGCTCCCTCAGGTTATTAGCATTGGCTTAAAAGTTGTCTCCAGCTAACGTTAGCTAACCTTTAGGTCTAACATTAACGTTGATAGCAGTTCATGTGAAGAAGATAACAAGCCAGTGGCGATTACACACAAACATAGCTACACAATACGTAGGCCTGTTTATTTTTTGACTTTAGGCGAGTTCATATAGGCTACGCTGTGTCGTGTGGGGTCGTTTGCCTTGGTGAAAACAAAGGATGAAAGCTAGCTAATCGCTATATGTGATATTGTTTCGTGGATATTTGCCGTAGTAATTGTGGGCTATAGGCAAACAGATGGAGAAAGACGACACGTAGGCTAGCTACCGGGTCTGGCCAGGGGCAGCCACTGAGGTGGAGGAGGAGAAGGGCAGGGTAGAGTAGCCTATATGAAATGTTTTAGCTGTCACACGGTTGTCTGTGTGCGTGGCAAATAAAGTCTATAAAGTTCCCCAAAAATCTTATTCCGACTCCTGTGTGGATTTCCTGATTACTGATAGCCAAGTTATATAAATAACGAGGAAAACAGACGAGGTCTGCCTGTAGCGATCGTTTTGGAGAGAACTCTTCAGACTTCATGAGTTGCTACACTGTATAGACTACGACAAATTTATTTTAAAGATGTTTGCTGAAATGACGTAATGTATTGTTATGTTGTGGTTAACCCTTTATATTAGTGGAAGAGATCAAGAGGCAGTGTAAAAATCTCAGGGACACGTATGTCCGTAAAAGGAGGGAAGAGAAGGAGAGCATGGCTGCATTCCAATCCCATATTTTTACTGCTTGCATCCTTTCCTTGCGTCCTTTCCTCGCTCATTAGCTCCACCCAGTGGAGGCCATAAGGAAAGGATCCAAGGATCACATACGAGGACGCAGCAACCGAGGCAACATGAATTAAGCAAATGGAACGTCCTTGCTCAGTCAAGCATCAGCTGAAGCGACGTCAATTACTAATGACGTGTTGCACAGCTGTATCGCCTGTCAAAAAAAGAAAGAAAGCCGTATCACCTGTCAGTGGCCATGAAGGCTAACGGATTGTTCTGTAGCCTATCGTATTTTTATCTCTGAGCTTGTTTTTGCATGCAAAATGGTATAAGCTATCGTTTTATTTGACGATATATTGCACTGTGAAGTTATCACAATTATATTCAATGATTTTCTCCCGTGGAATTTGACAGATGTGAAAATGACATGGGAAATAGGGATATTGTCTTTCAATTACAGGTGTTTGTGTTTGACGTACAGTGTCCCATTAACACATCCACAACAACCGGCTATTTATTACTGTGTGAATAAAGATCACACGAAGAATAATTTAAATTGTAAGTAGGCTACGCCTATATTCCACACGCTCAATGGCCAGTCCCAGCAATGGACTTGAACGCATGTTTGTTCGTTAAAATCGGAGCACATTACAAATGACACTTGAGTCATTTGGCTTCATATCATGCAGTCCCATCAGATCAGCTGCGGTATCCAATTATTAAAGAGCTTCCAGTCAATAACCCAGCTGATGCCGTTTAATTAATTCATCAAGCATGTATCATCCGATGGTATTTAAGCGACAGATACTGATTTCAAAACTTAGATCGCACACTTCAAAAGGCTATTACATAAACAAAATGAACGTGTTCGCAATGAACCTAGAGTTAGGACTGAACGCTTGGCACCGGCTTCAGCAAGAACAGTGGCGTTGCCAGTTGAGGAGATCGCGACTGCGTCGCGCCATCCTGTTCCTAACTGATGTAAGAATCACATATTCTCAACAGTAGTCATAAAACAGTGCTCCTGAGCAAACATGGACATTGATAAGTATTTAACAGTGGGTGGAGTACAATTCACCTGGATAAATATGGGCTACAGCAAAGTTATGTCATGCACGTATAGTAATTACATGTTCTATAATACCACTTATTTACCTGCATGTAGGACTACAAACTGTACATTTGGCTACTGTGGTTTGGTGTTAATCAATCAATCAACTTGTGTGAACTTTAGGCTGCATGTTCACACCATGTATTTCATTTCATTTTTGTTTAGGTCGACGATTCATCAGCTGGGCATTATGCCCAGGTAAATGCCACTGTGCCAGTGCTCCAGCTGTACTTTGATGGGGACCAGGACCTTGTAGTAGACTACCGTCTGAGCCGTGGCTCTATGGAAGCACTAATAATGCTCCTGCCGCGTGAGGGGAGACATGGCTGGGCACACCACATTAGGGTCCTGGCAACCGTGTACTGGCTGGCACACGGTTTGTCCTACAGTGTGGTGTGCCGGGCCTTCCAGATGCCCAAGACCACCGTGTGGCGACTGGTCCACATTGGAGTAAAGCAGATTGCTGCCCTTCGGCAGGAGGTCATTCGGCTGCCCACTGCTGGAGAACTACAGGAGGTTGGCCAAGCATTTGCGCAGTTTTCTCCAACTGTGTGGGTGCCATCGACGGCTGTCATGTCCGCATCAAGACCCCCTCTGGACCCAGCAGTCAGGATTACCTCAATAGAAAGCTCTTCCCATCCATACAGATGCAGGCAGTATGTGATGGGAAGGGGAGGTTTCTGAACACCTTTGTGGGGTATCCTGGCTCTGTCCATGACACCAGAGTCTTGAAGAACAGCAGGATCTACAAAGAGGCTCTGTATCCTCCTCCAGGTAGGGCTGTATATTGTCCCACATTCTCATAGACATATTGTGCTTTCCAATTGTCCTGTAATTGTGAGAAGTTACTTAATGAAAGCTGACTGCATGACATGTGAAATTATGGACTTATTTTAATCTAAGATACTTATAGAATTTTGGTCTCCCAGAACCACAGGCTATATCCATTACATTCAGTGTGAAGATGAATGTGACTTGAAAACACTCGCAAATGACCCAACACATCGATTGTGATGTACTGCTGTGATTATCGCACTAATCATTTTGTCCATATTGTCCGCCCCTACCTCCAGGGTACTTCATTGTGGGGGATGGTGGCTACCCCTGCATCGACCATCCTGTGGCCATCATCACCCCATATCGGGAGCCACTGCAAGGGAGGGTACAGAGCCGCTTCAACCAGCACCATGCCAAGGCTCGTTCCATAATTGAGCGGGCCTTTGGCATGTTGAAGACGCATTGGAGGTGCCTGCTGAAGGCTCTGGAGGTGGACCACACCTTTGTACCCACGGTCATCACTGCATGTGTTGTGCTCCACAACATCTCCCTGACGAAGGGGGACATCCTTGAGGCCGTCGAGGGTTTTACTGACATCGGTGTGGCTCCACCACGTCCAGTGAGGGGGGAACAAAGCGGACATGGCCGGCGAGACCGACTGGCGGGGCAACTGTCTGCTCCAAATGTGTGTTCAGTAGCACTCAACGAACACGATTATATGTAATTTGTCAATTGTTAAAATTATTATTTATACAGGAGAGCTTTTTGTTAGTGTGTTCGTTTTTTATGTTTGTATATTATCCCTTGCAGCCCCTCTCTCTGTCCATAGTGTTCATCCACATGTTTTATTTGTTGTGTTAATGTGAATAAAATCACTTCCGAATACTAACATATCAGTTTCATACATCTTTTCTGTGCCACATTTTCATTATAACCTTTATTTATTTAAAAACACACTAAGCATGCCACTTTGACACCAATGTATGTCAACCGCCTGTTGGGGAAGTAAGGATTCTGTAAAATGTCTATTTTCCAACAGTCAGTGCCCTTGTTAAAATTTTCAGAGCTCTGAATACTGAACACAGGCAATATTGCGTGGTAGAACCCCTCACTTATCCTGCAGTAAAAATCAATTTCACATCATTTCATAATTATTAGAAATGACAATCCTCAATTCAATCATGTAATTCGTCCATAGGTCAGTCGGACAGTAACCTGGTGGAAGCAACAAATCAAGAAGTGTAATTAAGAGTACATAATTACAGTAAAAGAAAAACAGTCAATTCCAATAATGACTGCAAATCATACATTCATTAATGAATGTAGGCTGACTACTTTGAATTTACAAAAAGGAAGACATTCATTTGAAGTTACCAGTAAAGAGACCGATAAGCCAGAAATAGCCCAACTATTACCCTCCTGAAGCTTACACGATCAGCAAAGTAGTAGTTTTTGTTAGTATTTGTGTCTTTCTTTTCTCCCAAATTGTTCTGTGCTGCAGAAGGGGTCACTCAGATGACAACTATATCTTAAAAGGTAAAAACACAAGTAAAAAATTGACAAACACTTATGTGAACTATTTACATTTTATTCAACATCTTTTCAAAAATTTCCAATAATTTGTTGGAGCTTTCTTGTGTGGCCCGGAACCGCTCCTCCTCTCTGGCAGCATCTTCCCTGAGGAACTGCAGAACGGCTCCCTCACTGGTCCTTCTCCTTTTGGGGGGTGGGGGACAGGCAGAGGTGGATGGCCCATCATCATCCTCCAGTGGGAGGCTACTTGAGCCAGGCTGTGCATCCTCTTCCTCCACACACGCCCGGCTACAAGTGACCACCCCAAATCCAGGAAGAGATGAGCCAGTGCCAATTGAGGCCTCATCAGCCACATGTGCCGGGTTTTCTGCAACACATGAGTCCATCAGGACAGGAGGATCAATAGATGGCCTCCCCCCGATGGCCTCATGCATTGCAATAAACCATGGCCATGTGGCTGCTGTGGCCTCTCCCCTGTCTGTCCCCGTCCCTGTAGCAGGGCATCTGAGGGCCTACAAGGAAAGATGTAAGGGTGAAGGTGAGCCATGAGCCAATTGCACAGGCAGAATTGTGTTTCACTATGTAAGATAAACTAAAAATTTGCTAAAGAACAACATCACAAATTGAACCTCACCTTATATTTTCCCTTGAGGTTGTCCCATTTTTTGGCTATTTGGGCAGGGCTCACCTGGCCCTGTAGGCCCATCTGCTGAAGAATTTCACTGAGGAAAACAACACATGTTACCATACCATACCCAAGTGCCCTACAACAATTACTGCCATGCCATAACATGTTTATGTGTTATCCATTTACAGGGGCAGGCATGCCTCTTGCCATCACACTTACATTAGGGATATCCGAAGTTGTCATTTGTATACAATTAACTACTTCAACACAAGACATGAATCATGGTGCTGAGGAGTGATTCCGTCAACATTAATCTATGACATGTAGGAACACCAATATGGACAGTGACATAGTACTGCAAGAACATAAAAAATGGCTTATTGCCAATGTTTCTGTGTAACATATTTTAGTTCTATGTGACATCACACATTATAGAATGTCACGAATGACTCACCCGCAAGCTTTTTTCGCTGTATGCCTCTTCCCCGTGAACAGTTGCTCATTCTCACACCTGAGCCGAATGAGGCTGAGGGTGCTCTCATCTGTCCCTATAAATGACACAACAGACCTGCAAGTAAAAACCAGCTAGTAATGTCTGTGTATAGCCCTAAATCACAACGGCATGTGTCAAGGGGCTTCACAAGCCCATAATTCAGACATGACATATGTAAGTAGGCTACATGATGCAAAATAGTAGCCTATCCTAATAAGCTAGCCTAATGTGCATTTCATCGGTCAAAGGCAGCAAATGCAATAACATAGACTGAAATTACATTATTTCTCAGTCATACAAGAGTGAGGAAAAATATATTTTAAACGCAAAGCAGCTGCGTGTTCATGTTTCAGTTGTTACACTGGAAATCGAGCAGCGACTGTAGAGCCTATTTCTCAGTTAGCCTACTTGCCGGGATGCATTCAACAGTGTGAACATAGGCTAAACGTAACATAGCCTATTGCATAGCGTACAATATAAAATTGTATACAGTTTTGAAAGGACATGGGTTAATTGAAGCTTGCGTTTCCTATGCAGTAACGTTAGCTAACAAACAACTATATGGGACACAAAAATGTCCTAAATGTTACGCTTACACGCTGAACTACAATATTTGTCTCTTTTTTCATGAATAAACTTGCCTTTCGTTTGTCCGAAAGAACGAGTGACATTATAAATGAAAGCGCTTTATAAAATAAATAGAAAGGAACGATAAGCATTTACATTTGTGTACGAGTGGTCCCGCTATGTTTTAAACTGTGGCAGATGTGGTTGTGGATCAAACTCGTCACGCGTTCTGAGTAAAGACTTCTGCAAAGGCTGCACTCGTGTTTCCTCACTGAAGGATTCCCCGGGAGCTTCCTCTTTCCCCACTCCTCGCTCCTTGGTGGAGCATTTAGCGTTTTGGAATGTCCTTAAAGATGGTGGACCTCGATCGATTTCTGGATCAGACGAGGACCAAGGAGAGAAGGACGGCTAAAAAATGGGATTGGAATGCAGCCCGGGTCGTCATCGCTCGACGAAGAGTAATCCATTTTTATTCGCAGGGATTTTCAACCGCGAAAAAGAACGTGAGTTTTTAGTTTTTTCGCATCGTTGCAGGTGTGTCAGGTTTTTACGCTAAATATTCGCCGACGAATTTTTCGCATTTTCGCCTCGCTTATTCGTTACGTCCCCGATGTGTCACGGCCTTAATTCTATTGGTCCTGTATCTTGGCAAATTATATCTGTGGCCGGATGGAAGCAACCTAACCTTGTACAGATGAGAAAGGCCATTCAAGGTCGTGCCAGCAATTTTGCTGCACACTGGAAATACCCTGCAATCTGTTTCTACTTTAAGTGATCCGTACCAAATGACAAAGGAGAATGTGAGGACTGATTTGATAAAACATTTTCATAAAGGTATTGTCAACATTAAAACTCAAAGCTTACAATAAAAATACATGCGCTGATGGGCTTTTCCTCACACAGCATTCACATGAAGCTCGAAGGTCAGCTTGTCATCAATTACAGTGCCCAGATATTTATATTGCTGCACAACCTCAACAGCCCGATCATTAATCACCACAGGAGAGATGACCATATAATTCTTCCTAAAATCTATTGTCATCTCTTTAGTTTTGGACACATTGATTTCCAAGAAGGACGACTTGAACCAGTCTGTGAATTCCACCACTACAGGACCATGATCAGGGTCATCACTGCTGAGAAGAGTCATGATGACAGAATCATCGGCGAGCTTAATGATATGACACCCCACATATTGGCTTTGGCACGTGGTAGTGTACAAGACAAATAAAAGAGGCGAGTGGACGCACCCCTGGGGCGATCTGGTGGAGAAAAAAAGAACATCTGATAAAATGCCATTAACGCGTTGCGACCTTTCAATTAAAAAGTCCATCAGCCAACATATCAGGCCAGGATCAATGTTATGGATGCTCTCTAACCTTTCTGCTGAAATATGAGGTTGGATACAATTAAAACTGAAGAGAAATCAATAAAAACTAGTCGCACTAAAGTCTTTGCACTAAAGTCTTTGCACCCTCTAAGTGTGCCAGAATCATGTTTAAAAGGGTGCCCGTCGCATCGTCAACACCCCTGCTTGACCAAGCTTTTGGATTTCTGTAAGTAACACAACATTTTTAAATAAAAAGTTAAGATTGTATTTGTTCACACAAGGAATAGTGTAGAACATTATATGATTTAAATTTTTTTCTGTTCTGGAAGTAATTGTACGTAGAGAGCCATCCATCCCACTTTTATTTGTGAGTTGCTAAATTATTTCTTTTCTCAATTAGTTAAGAAATGAAATTATTATATAGAGCTATCATATGTTGTATTGTACTGTTATGTATTGTTATGTGTTGATTGTATTGTGAGTCTTATTGGGAGTATTAATGTTACTGATGTGTATTGATGTAATTTCTTTATTGAAGTTTGTTAAAAAGGTTTATGGGGACCCCAGGAAGAGTAGCTACTGTTACAATACAGTAGCTAATGGGGATCTAAATAAACAAACAAACCTGTAAGAGAATTGGAGTGGATCCAAATGAGCCTGAACTGTGTTCAGAAGCGCATCTTTCACAATCTTCTCAAATTACTTAATATTAAGAGAGGTAAGCGCCACAGGCCTGTAGTCATTAAGTGACTTTGGAGCTTTATTCTTGTTAAATTTCTTAACATTGTTGAGATACAAGACTTGTTTTGATAAACAATTTAAATCTCTTAAACTTGGACAAAATACTTGTTTTGAGCCATTGGCCATTGAATTAAGGTTCAGTGCGCCTACTCAACACTCACTGATGAGCTTTTTAAAATCATGCCTTCCTAGAAAAATTTTTGACCCAGAAAAAATTTGATTGCCTGCTTCTATTGATTGCCACATTGTGAGCTTTTGATAAAACTATTTCCGGGTCGTGGCAGCCATCTTGCGGTGGTGCCACTTGCGGGAGAACCAAATTGAATAGGGTTGAATGGAACCAGGTGACCATGTTACCTTTCTAGTTATTATATAGTTCTGTGGTCTAAACTATGGTGCAACCCTATCTGTAATACCCAGAATAGCTAAATGCAACATTTATCAAACAATTTCTGTAGCCTTTCATCAGTTTACTAAAGCATGACAATTAATGGAAAAGAGATGGATAGTTTTCAGGTGCCCATTCACTTATTCCTGTCCAGGTGTTGTGTGTGAAGTACAGTTGGAGAAAATGCTGTGAAACCCATTTAAGCGGGTCTGCTGCTGTAATACGGGCTTTAAGCACCCAAAAAAAATCTGTAAATTGTCCCACCCCTACCGTCTTCTTCCGACTCCGCTCTACAAGAGCTTGGCTCTGGACTGTGGTGTAAAAAAAGCAGGCTAGTGACACCACGTGTTTCAGAGGAGAACCACATGTCTTCACTGTCCAAAATCGGCAGTGGGGGTGGTGCTTGACTTGGTTGCAAATTGGTAATTGGACATGTTCAGCCCCACATTGCGTGCAAAATTTATATACAGTGCCCTCCACTATTATTGGCACCCCTGGTAAAAAGGAATAAAAAGGGTTATAAAAAATTCACCATTTGGTGAATTAGCTTAATCTCACACTGAAAAAATTAGAAAAATCCAACCTTTAATTTAAGTAAATGTATTATGACAAATAAAAATCCCGCATTAAGAAATGATTATTTTTAACAAAACCATGTGTGCCACAATTATTGGCACCCCTGCATTTATATATAGAATGAAGTAATAATTTTTAATATTTGGTCGCATATCCTTTGCATGCCATGACTTCCTGATGTCTGTGACCCAATAACATCAAAAGACTCTTGATATCTTATTTTTTGGTACTCTTACAAGCGATACTATAACGTCTCTGCATTTGAACTGATCTTTATGAGAATTTGGGGGTGAGACTAGATTCAGCTGTAAATTACGCTGGTACAGTATGGAACACATGACTGGCGAAATGGCTATACGTCATCAAGAGTCCTCTGGGAATTGGGGGGTGTGACTAGATTTAGCTGTAAATTACACTGGAACAGTATAGAACACATGGTTGGCTAAATGGCTGTAAATCATCAAGGGTCTGAGGTATCAAATGAGCCTCAAACCATCACTCAGCTACCAGATATGAATGTAGAATGATGCTTTGAGGCTCGTTTGATACCTCAGACCCTTAACGACTTAGAGCCATTTAGCCAACCATGTGTTCTATACTATTCCAGTGATCCATCCATATCTACTGCAAATCTGGTAGCTGAGTGATGGTTTGAGGCTCATTTGATACCTCAGACCCTTGATGATTTTCCATACTGTTCCAGCATAATTTACAGCTAAATCTAGTCTCACCCCCCAATTCCAAGAGATCAATTCAAATGCAGAGACCTTATAGTATCGCTTGTTAGAGTACCAGAAAATAAGATATCAAGAGTCTTTTGATGTTATTGGGTCACAGACATCAGGAAGTCATGGCATGCAAAGCATATGCAACCAAATATTAAAAATGATTCCTTCATTCTATATATAAATAATAAATTTACTTCAATTAAAATATTTTTTCTCATTTCTTCAGTGTGATATTTAGCTAATTCACCAAATGGTGAATTTTTTATAACCCTTTTTACTCATCTTTACCAGGGGTGCCAATAATAGTATATATTAGGGCACTGTATATGTATATGTATATATATATATATATATATATATATATACAGTCAAGCCGGAAAGTCTGCCCACCCCTTTCACCTTCTCCACGTTTTATTACATTACAGACATATTCTACAATAGATTGAGTAAATTTTTTCTCAAAATTCTACACATAGAATAGCCCATAATGACAAAGTGAAAACATGTTTTTAGAAATTTTTGAAAATGTATTAAAAATCGAAAACTGAAATCTCTCATTTACATAAGTATTCATACCCTTTTCTTTAACATATTTTTAAAAGTATCATATTTAATATTTGGTCGCATATCCTTTTCATGCTTTTTCCTCTTTAGAGTAAGATGTTTGCAGTTAAAAGAACCAGTAATAGGAAAACCTGTATGTTTCAAACAAAGGACAATGCATTAATAATTTTCAAAAACACATTTATTTGGAGCACTCTTCCTATTGTAAGATAATCTCACCACAATAATGTATGATCACTGATCATACAGTATATACATAATTACATACATCATATAATTAACTAATCTTAGTGTCACAAAAAAAATGGACGAAGAACATCACAAGGCAACCCGATTACAAAGTGATTTTCAAATATGCTTCAACCTAAATGCTAGCATGAAAACAGTATGAATCTTCTAGTTACAATGTAGATTTTAGAATGCTGATTCAAACAAATCTTATCAAAACTGGTAAAAAAAATTAAATAAAAATAGTTCTATCATTGTCAGCTGACACGATGGTTGGTATTAAGAGACTTATTATTATTTCAGATAATTATTTATTTTTTCTAGATAATTCTTAAATTTGAAGCAATGATGTCAGAATTCCAAGTTACTGTAATAAAACTAGTTTCAGAAAACAAAAATTGCTTCATGGTAGAATACATAGTCAAGAAAGTCTGCCCACTCCTTTCACCTTCTCCACATTTTATTACATTACAGACATATTCGACAATTGATTGAGTTCATTTTTTGTTTCAAAATTCTACACAAAATAGCCCATAATGACAAAGTGAAAACATGTTTTTAGAAATTTTTGCAAATGTATTAAAAATCGAAAACTGAAATCTCTCATTTACATAAGTATTCATACCCTTTGCTTAAACATATTTTAAAAGTATCATATTTAATATTTGGTCGCATATCCTTTGCATGCTGTTACTTCCTGAAGTCTGTGACCAATCAACATAAAAATACTCTCGATATCTTATTTTCAGGTACTGTTACAAGCGATACTATAACCTCTCTGCATTTGAACTGATCTCTATGAGAATTGGGGGGTGAGACTAGATTCAGCTGTAAATTACGCTGGTACAGTATGGAACACATGACTGGCGAAATGGCTGTACGTCATCAAGGGTCTAAGGTATCAAACGAGCCCCAAACCATCACTCTGCGGCCAGATATGGAGTATATGTGGATGGATCCCATTAAGGGTTGTTTCTCCTGACTTTTTTCCCCATAGAGTTCTATAGGAAAATGAGACAGGAGAAATAACCCTTGCAGTGTGTATTTATGTCTGTAATAAATTTTATTTATTATTTTACAGAAAGCAAAGAAAAGGAATATTAATCTGTTAAAAAAAAAAGCAGTGTCGACATTTTTCTCTTCAAACTAAAACACTTACTGTATAAACTGAAGACATTTTTCAAGATTTAACTCTGCGTTGCATCGAGTCAACTTCTGGCACCTAGAAACAGTATTTCAGCCCAGAACTACATTCCACAGTTCCTGTGAATTTTTGGGTTTTGCTTCATAAACTGCATTTTTTATGTCACCCCACAAGTTTTCAATGGGGTTGAGGTCGGGGGATTGAGCTGGCCACTCCATTACCTCAATCCTTTTTGTCTGGAACCAAGATGTTGCTCGCTTACTCGTGTGTTTGGGGTCGTTGTCTTGTTGAAACACCCATTTCAGGGGCATTTCCTCTTCGGCATACGGCAACATAAGTATTTTGATGTATTCAAACTGATCCATGATCCCTGGTATACGATAAATAGGCCCAACACCGTAGTATGAAAAACATCCCCATACCATGATTTTTGCGCCACTATGCTTCACTGTCTTCACAGTGTACTCTGGCTTGAATTCAGTACCCGGGGGTCGTCTGACGTACTGTCGACGACCACTAGACCCGAAAAGAACAATTTTACTCTCATCAGTCCACAGAATGTTACACCATTTCTCTTTGGGCCAATCGATGTGTTCCTTGGCAAATTTTAACCGATTCTGCACATGCCATTTTTTCAACAATGGTGCTTTACGGGAGCTTCTTGCTGATAGCTTAGCTTCGATTAAACGTCTTCTGACTGTAACAGCACTGACAGGTAATTTTAGATCATCTTTGATCTTTCTGGAGGTGATGATTGGCTGAATCTTTGCCATTCTGACTATTCGATCTGTTTTAACAGTAGTTGCTCATTTTCTTCCGCGTGTTTTGGGTTTTTGTTGCCATTTTAAAGCATTTGAGATCTTTTTAGCTGAGCATCCTATAATTTGCTGCACTTCTTTATACGTTTTCCCCTCTCCAATCAACTTTTTAATCAAATTACGTTGTTCCTCCGAACAATGTTTGGAACGGCCCATTTTACTTAGCAATTCAGAAGAAAATATATTTTATAACAATTTGTGAAACATTTGCTTCCCTTCTTCCTTAATAAAGGACAATTAATGACACCTGTTTTTTCACAGAATTAATTAATTCTCTAATTAAACTCCACTGCTATTATTTTGAACACGCCCCTTTCAATGAATGAGTCAATTACTCAGAACAAGCAGTGTGCATGTCATGACAGTTGGGTCTGTTGTTTTTCTATTACACTACTACATCTACAAGTAAATTATTCGCCATGCAGAAATATCACTACTACTAATAACAGTGGTTCATCAGGTTACTGATGTTGTACTGCTATTTTTACAATATATACAAAACATATATACAAAACATTATTTGTACAGATTCAAACAAAAATTTATACGATGTTGACGTAAAAACTCCATATTTCTTACATTTTTGCCCCTTTGAAAACCTTATCCGTCATTGACCCATATATAGTAGATACATACAGATACCTGTGTAATAATGCTGACCCACTGCCAATATATACGGGAGATGGCACTGGGCATAAAAGTCACTGTCCAGAGTTGGAATGGGTGAGCAGAGCTATATTTATTTCCAGCCATAAAGTTAAGGGAGAATTTACATGTGAAAAGAAACACAAGGCACAAAATATCAAACTATAAGCAAATATGAATGGTACCATACATCAGATTAATCTCTCCCAATGCCATTACACAAAACTTAAAAAAACACACAAAAAACTGTAGAATCTAACCCGTGGTTTTATAAGAGAGAGCACATACTGAAAAAGATATTTCTGTTAACCCAAACTGCACGCTCTGACAGCTATACATACTGTATACAGATCTCGGCCTCAACCATGCACACTAAGAACCTACACCTATTTACATATATGAAACACAGAGAGCCAGTGAGAGACTGAAACACCATACAGGTGCATGGCAGGGCTCACTCTACAAGAGAATCAGGGAAATCTGGGGCCACACCTACTGGTTAACCCCTTCACGCAGATGTCAAATTTGGTCAATTCTCATCTATTTAAGGCTTTATAACTCCAGGTGTGAGCATCGCTGAAACATGGAAAATGGATGAAACACCATTTAAAATACTAACTTTTCATAATTTAGGTAAAAATAAAGTGCCACAAATGCAAAAAAATCTTGGCAAAAATACAATGTTGGAATGAAATACTGAGATCTACATATCTAAAACAGGTAATACTATACATTTCCTGGATCACAGACCACAAGTCTAAGAAATCTGAGGGTGATATGCAGAACTACTGATTGCAAAATGTAGGCAGTGTATGTACCCTGTTGTCCCTTCGTGTCTCCAAAACTATCCAAATGGATACATTGTGCACTGCTGTAAATCATAAAATAATCATATATTTAACTACAAATCATCTGTTATGGCTCATAAAACTCACTTTTGCACCATTTTCAAGTGGGAATGAATTATATGTTATTCAGTATAGGGGGATAGATATATATGGGTCCAAGAACCTATCCAAAGCCTGTCATAAAATGAATAACATTTTTTGTCCATTATAAAGCATATACACATTCATACTCACTCCAAGGAACATTTTACATTCATCGAGCACATAGTCAGGTCCATAAGTATTTGGACAGTGACACAATTTTTGTTGTTTTGGCTCTGTACTCCAGCACATTGGATTTTAAATTGTTATGAAACAATTCTGTCTGTTCTGTATTTTTCATTTTCATTCATGTATTTATTGTTCTCCATATTATCATTGCATCCCCCTCTGTTCATGGGTTGTCCGAGTCTCATCTGCCTGTCTTTGTTTCGTGTTCCCAGAGATTCTTACTTGTATGGAATAGTATGGAATACATGGTTGGTTAAATGGCTGTGAGTCACCAAGGGCCTGAGGTATCAAATTAGCCTCAAACCATCACTCTGCTGCCAGATATGCAGTAGATATGGATGGATCACTTTAAGGGTTGTTTCTCCTGACTAATCCATTTTAGATGACCACCCCATAGTAATAGTAATAGTCCTTTAATAGCCGGGGAGCAAATAATATTTAACTTGTGTAACCATAAAAAAATAAAACATTAAAATTAAAATAATAAAAAAAAAAAAAACTTAATTTTTGTTTTTTGCATAAAAATAACAAAAATTCAAAAAACATTTTTAAATACAAAATAAACAAAAAAATTTAAAATAATTTCAAAAAAAAAAAAAACAAAAAAAAATATACAAAAAAAAAAAAAAAATACATAGAAAAATAAAACAAAAAAAACACACATATGATCATAAACTAATAATCTATAAAGTACACATTTCAATAGCTAAAAATACAATATCACTAAAAGATCTATACATGCAAATGTAAGCAGTAAAGAGTGCCAAACTATAAAAAAAAATGTAAATCAATCAAACAAATAAAAAGCAACCTAAAATCTTAAAAAAATAAATCATACATTCTAATCACTAAATTACTTTTTATTTTCATTAAATTCTCTTTTAATTTCACATATTTTCACTCATTTTTGGATCATGGATGGGGGTGGGATATGGATATTTTAAGGGGGTATTTAAAACCAAAATTCTAAAAAAATTAAAAAAAACCTTTTTAATTATAAAAAAAATTAAAATTTTATACCTTACGATCATTTTATATTTTACATTTTTTGATATTTCAGTTTTTCAGTTCAGTGTTTTGTAAGTGTTTCATGCTGTTGTTTCATTTTCGTCAGTTATGTTTCTCATTGCAGTTGGCCTCGTTGCCATCCCTTTCATATGCTGCGGTGTCTCAGTTTGTGCACAGGATGCAGTGGCTGCAGCTCTTCTGAGCAGTGGAGTAGCTGCTTCTGTGAGAGGCAGAGGAGTGGGAGGTCAAGCATGGAAGTGGACACATTACATATAAATTGTAATTAACAAACAGGTACACACACACAACATAATATGAAATCATTCACACTCTGTGTACAATTCAAATTGTTTCTTTGTATTGCTTTGTTACTTTTTTTTGTATTATGTTGTTATTTTTACTCTGTTTTGTTTTGTGTTCTTTTTGTGTTTCACTTGTTATATTTTTGTATGTACATTTTATTTTACATCTATACAACATAAATTTTGAAACAATCCATACACCATACAAAGTGAAATACATACCCCATATAGTAGTGAAAGCATAAACCATTACAATAAAATAAACACCAAAAACAATGGCAAAAAAAAAATATCACAGCAGCACTCTTCACAAATATCCACGCACAAACCAAAAAACAACAGCGAACAGCGCACAAATTAACTAAACAGTGGTAGAATTCAATGAAAGTAGTCTAATGCACCCACCATTACCTAACTAAGCCAATATATAATTACATATAAACAGTTATTATACATTCAGGCTAATTATGCTTTATTACAATGCTGCAATGCAAAAAAAAAAATAAAATAATATAAAAATAAACGAATATATAAAGAAAAAAAATCGAAAAACAAAAAATATAAAATATAAATATTACATTACAAGATATATTACTTACATATCCGGATATCTATATCTCTCATATCATACAGCTACTCTGATTTAGAGCTACAGGGTCGCTTTCTTCCTCTGACTCACTTCTTCTTGACCCACTTCCAAAAGCAAAGCGGTCAAATGCGTGCATACCAAGTTTTAAATAAACCATACCAAAAAACAGGCACAGCGCAGGCAAACAATGCCAACGCAGCATTACGCGTGTTTATATATTGTTAGTGCGTCGTGACATGCGACATGTCGTAAAAAAAATTTGATTGATTGACAAGTATTGCAGTTTATAAAGCCCTTAAAAAATTAGTTAAGCTTTTTTCATCAATATAAAATTTAAATAACTTTTGGAAGCTGTCTCGTGCCTTATTAAATTAAACCATTGTCGAAAAAAATAAAATAAAATTGAACGCGAAACTGCAAGCAATCAGAAAGAGGGGGGAGTTAATAGTTGTGTATTAGTATTAGTAATGCGTATTGTTTTTTTTTGTGTATTTAAATGACCAACAAAAAAATGAAAGGAACATATCTAGGCTTAAATCCACGGTAATCCACGGTAGTATTAGTATTGCATTCCATATTTAATAGCAGATATTGATAGTAGAATGGCATTGTAATTTGTATGATTTTTTTGTTTATGTCGGGATTGTGATTTGATTTGCATTTGCACCGCTTATTTTGCATACGCTCGTGCTATTGGTGGGTTTGGGTGGTTGGGGACTGGAATATTATATTATTATATGATGATATATATATATTAACAAACTCCAACTTAGCTACTATTGCCTAATATGTCAATGGGTAGTAGGTAGGCTGTGGTGGGGTGCTGTTTAAATACTTGCTAACGGAAAGAAGTAGACAACTTAGAACTACGCATTTGCCAGAAATATCGTCGCGAATCGTAATATATAAAGTTAAAATACCGCGTTTTTTTTTTCTAATAGTTTTTGGCTGCAGGAGCAACACGTGTCTCAGTTGCGTAAAACGGTCTCGCAGGCGCGACTATCTAGACTATCAGAACTAAGGAGTTAAGAAATCGATAAAGAATCGGATCGATAAGCATCTAACGATTCCCATCCCTTGTCACAGCTTCATACCGTTTTACTGAAACTTTACAATCTGTGTTTTATTGGAACTGAGTGAAAGTTCTGTGTTTGTTTATTGGATCTCAGTGGCAGTTCCATGTTATTTTTTATTGCAACTCACTGAGAGTTTTGTGTTCTTTTTGATAAAGGAGTCTTGAAATCTATGAAAAATAATAATCAAACCCAGTGGTCTCACTTTTATGGTAACAGAAAAATTCAATATTATTAAAAGTACCCAAACCTCAGTACTCTGTCTGTAAAAAAATGGTATCGGTATATCCCTACAAAGCAGCAAAGATTTGGCTATTGACCTTGCCTTAAGAGTATGGGTACACTCACACTATACCTGGAAAATTGGGGGACCATTAGAGAACCAAAATAATTAATTGTTCGAAATGTTTCCCATTATTTTATTAATAACTATTTCACATAATGAGATTGTAAGATTCTAAATCTATGTGACCCACTCAAACGCTGACAAATCAACCATGCGGCCAGCCGAATCAACCAACTTATCATAAATACAATGAAAGGTTAACAGGCAAGTGTAAGCAGACTCTTCGCCACTGATAGGCATAGTATTCAATTATAGGATAGCAGCTGGGAGTGAGTGATCAAGGCCTATTCCAACCAAGGAAGTTAGATTAACAATACAATAGACTGGTTCCTGGTTAGACCACGGGAAGTTGCACCTTCAGACCACCCTACTCATGAGCAGACTGATTGATCTAGGGGAGCCAGACAGTGGCTTCCTTAAATCAATCACATCATTTTTGAATATACATTTTGGTTTCCTGCCTGTCGAAAACAAAGCCCGAAAATGGTATTTAAAGTGATACAATTCACAGAACAGGATTCAGATTAACTCCGCTGAATCCAGAGCGCATTGCTGTATCTCTGTCAACTGCTGTTACGAAGAATAAACTTTGTCATTTTCAACAAACATCGGAGACGCACTTCCTTTTTCTTACATTGGCGAGCCAGCCAGGAGGTGATTTCAAGAATTCTAAAGAAAACCAGAAGAACTTTTGGAGACGAGGCGACAGAAGAAACCCACCGACGGCGATTTCTTCAAGATAACTGGGACCACTAAAACAACTTGTGCGCTCAGAACTTTTGCAGACGAGACGACAGAAGAAACCCACCAATGGCGATTTCTTCAAGATAACTGGGACCACTAAAACAACTTGGTAAGAAATTTGGTTCCTTGTGTTTATGCTGGTTTTTAAGGTATAGCAAAATCCCCCCTGGTTAAAACGACCTAGACGGGATAAACTTTGTTGAAACGTTGTTTATTTGGTAACTGACAGTAGGAGTTGTAACCCAATTTTAATTGCGAAGTACTGGAATTAATTTTGGTAGGCCTAAAGTAACTGGTCTGTAGAATTAATGGTGCCCGAAGTACTGGGACATTGATTGCTTACAAGTGATTTCTAAAGTAATTGGAATTGTTTGTAGTTTTCATTCCGAAGGACTGGAATTTAAGTTGGATCCTAAAGTAACTGGATCGTGCCAGACGAAGTGTGGCACAGTTGTTGTAGGCCTAAAGCATAGGTGTCAAACTCAAGGCCCGCGGGCCAGATGTGGCCCGCCATGTCATTTTATGTGGCCCGCGAGAACTTAATTATCTGACGCGTAAAAAAAAAATAAAAAAAATAAAAAAATAAAAAAATAAAAAAAATTATCTGACGCGTGTATCTACGTGGCTGGTTAACCGGGATTTACTTTTACGATATAACAGACAAACGCAGACGCGGACGCACACCCGCGGTACATACGTTAAATAAACCGTTAAATAAAGTTTGTATTAAAAAAATGGTGATTGCACCACCCCCCCCGTCAACAATTACAATCGAGGTCCGCGAAAAATCTTGATTGCACCCCCCCACCCCCCCCCTCAACAATTACAATCGAGGTCCGCGAAAATCAACCGGCCCTTTGAGGGCAACTATAATGCTGATGTGGCCCGGGGTGAAAATGAGTTTGACACCCCTGGCCTAAAGTAACTGGTCTGTAGAATTAATGGTGCCCGAAGTACTGGGACATTGATTGCTTACAAGTGATTTCTAAAGTAATTGGAATTGTTTGTAGTTTTCATTCCGAAGCACTGGAATTTAAGTTGGATCCTAAAGTAACTGGATCGTGCCCGACGAAGTGTGGCACAGTTGTTGTAGGCCTAAAGTAACTGGTCGGTAGAATAAATGGTGCCCGAAGTACTGGGACATTTAGTCTAAAAATTATTCCTAAAGTAACTGGAATAGTTGAGTTGGCTGTGTCCGAAGCACTGGAACAGCAACTGTGATTTATCTTATCCTAAAGTAACTGGATAATTGGGTGTTGTAAAAGTAATTCCTAAAGTAACTGGAATAGTTGAGTTGGCTGTGTCTGAAGCACTGGAACAGCAACTGTGGTTTTATCCTAAAGTAACAGGGTAATTTTGTGTTGTCCTGATAGCCTTACCGTATATAATTTAGCAGATTGTTTGGTTGGATACCGTAACAAGGCTAGACTATTATATTTGGTTGTCGGTCGACTTAGAACCTAGATTGTAGATATGGAGAGCTTTATGGTTCGTTACATTGCCAAGCACGGCAAATCTGACATTCTAGAAGGCATTGAAAGTCAGGAGAAGCCGTATACATGGGCTGTGTCCCAATTTGAGAGCCACCCAAAGGTTGGCAAATTAAATAAAAAAGGGAAGATTGCGGTAGCTATGACTGGTGTGCTTGCTTCATATAAATTGTGCAAAAGGAGATTAGAGGCTCTTGAAGTGGAGAATGGCAGTTTTAAACAACAGATCGAGGAGAACCAAGCAGCTCTTAAAAGTAATCACGTACACGCTAATTTGAATGCAGAGATACAATTAGATCTGCGTAAAGAGGTTGCCGAATTAAAACAATTTAATTTAGAGTTACAGCGCGAATTGGATAATACCCACACAGAGGTAAAAAAGTTACAAAACGCATATGACTATCTATTCGAAAAATGCAATACATATGCGGAGCGTCACGTAGACCGGACAGATTACAGTGAGAGTGGTTTCTGGAATAAACCCGGTAAACATAACAAAAATAACGCGTGGGACAACAGTTCTGACTGTACGGTGAAATTCCCTGTAGCACCAGTGCATGAGACAATGACGATTGTACCTGGGGAGGGGGGAGACCGTGTAACGACCATTACAACTATAAAACCATTGTCACCCAGTGAAATAGAATCTTTGGTTAAAAATATTGGCACGTATGAGCCTGCAAGGCGAGACCCCGTGGAGTTTTTAGCCAATTTAGAGAGGATGGTTAACCTACATCGTTTGACAGATGCTGATGCGTGCATAATATTGACTGCTTGTTTGCCCCATGCGTTAGCTAGTGCGCTCCCTCAGATTATTCACGACAGGAATGCGAAGAAAGAGGACAGGAAAACTGCATTGTTGGGGGTGCTAGGTAAGGCACCCCCAACAAGGGAGGTAGTGATGTCACTAGGGGAACATCCAGCAGCATATGCCGCAAGATTGTGGGAAGCATTCAGTTCGTACAGCGGTGTAGCGAATCTGACGCAGCAGGATCCCATGTTCAAATCCGTTTTAATTTCGCAAAGTGACACACACACACAAACTGCCCTTGCACTACACATAGATTCGAACACACCATATTCAGATATAGTGGCAAAGATGACCCAGTTATATAACTCCACTTCTACACTTAAAAGAAAACAGCCTATAGCAGCAATTGGACGGGGATCATCACATAATTCTAAATCTGTCTCTTGGAAAAATGAGGGGTACATTCCAGACGATATCAAACAACACAATGGGGATAGACCACCCCCTTTCAATAGGCAAGTAGTGTGTTATTCTTGTAACCAAGAGGGTCATATAGCCAGAGAGTGTAAATCACAAAACAATAAACAATCTCCATATGGTAAACTTAGCAAACAGATAAGCGATATGCAAGCCGCTTTAAGCAAACTGAGTGCAGAGAACAATGACCTACATGCAACCCTTAGGAAAGTCAATGACAATAAGAATTCGGCATAGGAATTACAGGCCCTCGTATCTCATGTAGCACCAATAACTCGCGATAAGTGGGGCAGGCCAATTGTTAATGTTGCTGTTGAGGGCCGATGCAGCGATTGGTTAGTTGATACTGGCGCTTCTCTTTCCATTATTCATTCTAATTCAGTGCCAAAGAATAGTAAACACACTATTACCTTAGAAGGTTTTGATGGCACAATGTCTCTTGCTTCTCAGTCAAACACATTAAATTTTCAAGTTGGCAATGACACATTTAAAGATAAAGTATGGCTTAGTTCAACTGGTGATGGTCGTGATATACTGGGTTCGGATATAATTCAAAAACGCGGATACGTAATTGATTATGGAAATAACTGCATTTGGCACAGTAATGAGAATAATAATGGTTGTGTGGAAATTTCAGATGTACATGCGATACATGCTATTAAGAAATCGGAGGATTATGATTTGGATACATTGTTACAGGTAGATGATACCCAATTGTCTAAGTTGTTAGCAAATCATAGAGGAGCTTTTGCTAAAAGTAAACATGATTGTGGGCGTGTTGATTCTGATATTATGGAAGTGAATGTACAAGGGCGCGATCCCCCAGCTTTAAGACAATATAACTACCCAGCTGCTTCATACGCAAACGACAATATCTTGCCTTTAACAGACTGTGTAAAACAATGCTATGGTGTAGGGGGACAGGCTGTGACGTTGCGACAGACGCAGCCTGTGCCCATTTCAGTAGGACATACGGAGGTCACGGCTAACGTATGGGTTGGAGAAGTGTGTCAGCCCTTACTGGGCATGGACGTTCTATTAAAGTTAAACTTGAGTCTTGAATTTTCTGACGGTAAAGCTATGTGGAAATTAAGACGGCTACAAAGAGCAGATGTCGCCAAACAACCAATTTGGACAGAAAGTAAAAACGACTGTGGTTTTCTTAATATAGAGCCGGTGTTACTTACCGGGACACCTCCCCCTAGCACGCAACAGGACCCCCTTAGCAGGGAGGCAATCGATGGTATCAGACCTATCAAAGAACTTGAAGAACGACACATTTTGGTGAAAACTCTGAGTTTCTCAAATAGTCGTTTGTGGCCCATGAAGAAAGCAAACGGCAGCTGGCGTTTGACTGTTGATTCCAGAGGGGCAAATAAAGCAATTGATAAGTTGACACCTTTGGTAGCAGATCCGTCTAGGATATTTAATTCACTGAAACCTGAGTTTTGCATCGGTACACTGATTGATATGGTTAATGCATATTGGATTGTTCCTTTAGCCCCAGAATGTCAGGACTGGATAGCTTTTACTTTTGACGTGACATAAAGTGATAACCTATTAGAAGTGTTTTTAAATGGAACCTACTGTACATAGCACATTCTTTGTTGTTTAGTTAAAATTTTTATGTTATAGGCCATATGGCCTATTAGATGTGTCAAGATTTCCTTGATACTGCCGCATTTTTCCTTCTGTCTGATTCAGATTTGAGAGACCAGGTATACCCGCCACTGTGATGCCAGTCGACTACCCTACGCCAAGACGATGAGGTCTCCGAGGAAGGAACATTCACCACCGGAGAATCTTGAACTTCCAAGGACACCAACGAACTCTTGCCGTGAATGGGACTAGAGACTGAAACAATCACAGCCATATACTGACACGCACTACACACCCTAAGTTTGACTCACATGCATAACCTCCCAAAACTGCTTGTGACTAAACGCATCCATACACCTACACTGATTCCCCCTTTCGATTCTTTTTTGTTTGTTATATTTTTTACTTCTCGATTTTCTGTATATGTTTATTCCCTTATTCCTATTTGTTTTTACTGCCATTTCTCCATTTTGGGCGGCACGGTGGGGCAGTGGATAGCACTGCCACCTCACAGCAAAAGGTCCCAGGCTCGAATCTCGAATCCTGGCTGAGGACTTTGTCTGTGTGGAGTTTTGCATGTCCTCCCCGTGTCTGCGTGGGTTTCCTCCGGGCACTCCGGTTTCCTCCCACATCAAAGCAAGACATGTATGTCAGTTTAAACATATTGATGAAAGACAAGAGTAGAGCATTTGTCTGTATACTCCATCTCATGGTCAGCATATATCATCCACTGTGTATTTGTCTCCTTCTTATAGTGTTCCAAAGTTTTATATTGTATTGTATGTGTTCATTTCTGAAGCGGCAGAATTTTGGGTTTTCTAACGACATCATCAGACAGGCAAATTGGATGAAGTAGTTCTTAGATCTACCTCCTCCTGGCAGCTGACTTTTATTATCACGAGTCTAAATTCTCAATAAAATTGTAATTATGAAAAGTTCCACCAGGAAAGAGCATGGCAGACTTGGGTGAAGTGATGCTTTCTGGCAGATAAGCATCAAAGGGGGGACTGTAAGATTCTAAATCTATGTGACCCACTCAAACGCTGACAAATCAACCATGCGGCCAGCCGAATCAACCAACTTATCATAAATACAATGAAAGGTTAACAGGCAAGTGTAAGCAGACTCTTCGCCACTGATAGGCATAGTATTCAATTATAGGATAGCAGCTGGGAGTGAGTGATCAAGGCCTATTCCAACCAAGGAAGTTAGATTAACAATACAATAGACTGGTTCCTGGTTAGACCACGGGAAGTTGCACCTTCAGACCCCCCTACTCATGAGCAGACTGATTGATCTAGGGGAGCCAGACAGTGGCTTCCTTAAATGAATCACATCATTTTTGAATATACATTTCGGTTTCCTGCCTGTAGAAAACAAAGCCCGAAAATGGTATTTAAAGTGATACAATTCACAGAACAGGATTCAGATTAACTCCGCTGAATCCAGAGTGCATTGCTGTATCTCTGTCAACTGCTGTTACGAAGAATAAACTTTGTCATTTTCAACAAACATCGGAGACGCACTTCCTTTTTCTTACAAGATGTTAGCAATTACTTTTGATTCTGGCAGAATTTACAATGCAACAAAGCTGGCTTTCGCCAACTCATCCATGTTATATTAATGTATTTGCAATAGCATCTTGTATTCCCTTTATTAACTCGAGTTAAAGGGGAATTCCACCAAAAAACAACAATAACCTTATTGAACAGATCAAGGCTGTCAGGAACCGTTCAGAGACCCAAACGCAGACCAGGATGTAGCAAAAGAGAATGTTCCAGTCCAAAATCGAAAGCCAGGTAATCAGAGGTTGAGACAGATCTAGATCAACAGGCAATAAGTAACCAGAAAATCACAGGCGAAGATTCAGGAGCAGCTGGCAAAGGCAAAGTCACAAAAACAAGCAGGATTCAAAACCCAAAAATAACACAAGAAAACAAAATAGAATCGGCAGGCAGGAATCAAAGTCGTACAAAAAGTGTCTCAGGAATCTCAACAAATCTCTGGCTTTACAAAAACAGGCTCAGAAAAAGTTATCAACATTGTGACGAGGAACAGTCTGAAACGCATGGTTTAAATACAAAGGGAGTGACGAGATACAATGAGGATCATGTGTGTGGAAACAGGGAAGGGAAATGACAATCAGGTGAGCGTAATGAAACAATGAGGGAAGCTGATAATTCACTAACAAGGTAACACATAATACGCGGACCGGATTCGCACATAACACATAGACTTGAACATGAACTGGGTAGTAAAAGACAAGTGCATACAATTAGAGAAGAGAAAGCAGAAACAAGAGTCAGCTGTAGTAAAAGAGAAAATCAAAGAAAGATGATCAGTGTAGAACAGGTAGAAAGAGAAAAGGTAGAAAGAGAGACAGCTGCAGATAGAAACTAAGATTACGTTAGCGAGTTAGTTAATTAGTACAAAACCTAAATCTAAGCTGTTAGTAGTAGTTAGTTAATTTAGTATTATATACTATGAGATAATTAGTTAAGAAGGAAGTGCATGACAGAGAAGATACAGAGAAAAACCGCAATCACAAAAGGCTCCAGAAAAGTGTGACGAAGACAGGGGAGTGACGGCAATGCAAACATGGAACAGTGAAACCATAAATTAAACTGAATGCATGATGAGAAAATAATACATGAGAACATAATCAGAAACATAAATACACAGATAAACAAAGAAAATACCGAATCCTGACAGTACCAGCCCCCCTGCCCTAACAAACGCCTCTTGGCATTTTAGTAGGTGGCACAGGACGGGTAATAAGAAAGTCTCTACTGAGAGTAGGGTCCAAAATAAAATGGGAGGGGATCCAGCTCCCCTCCTCCGGACCGTAGCCCTCCCAGTCAACCAAGTACTGGAGTCCCCGCCCCTGGCGGCAAACATCCAGCAAGCGGCGCACTGTGTAAGCTTGGAACCATCAATGAGACGGGGTGGGGGGGAGTTTACGGTGGGACACAGGGGGTGGGTGATCAAGGGTTTGATACGAGACACATGGAAAGTGAGATGAATGCGGAGCATGGTGGAGGGAAGCTTTAAATGGACAGCAGTGGGGCTAATGATCTTAGTGATGGGGTAAGGACTATTAAACGGACAGCAGTGGGGCTAATGATCTTAGTGATGGGGTAAGGACTAATAAAATGTGATGCCAGTTTGTGAGAGTCTACTCGAAGGGGAATGTCTCTGGTTGAAAGCGACACACGTTGTCCAACACGGTAACAGGGAGCCTTGGAGTGCCCCCTATCGGCCTGCTGTTAAATCCTAGCATTGGCCCGAATCAGGTTGACGCGGGTGCGTTGCCAAATACGCCGGCAAACGACGCACAAAAGCCTCGGCTGACGGAACCCCACCTCTTCCTCCTGACCAAGAAACAATGGAGGCTGATTCCCCATACAGCATTCGAATGGGGACAATTCAGAGGAGCAAGAGGTATGAGAATTGATCACATATTCTGCCCAGGGTAGTTGAAGACTCCAGGAGGTGGGGTTCTGGAAGGTCAGGC
The DNA here is from genome assembly GCA_022702515.1 of Ilyophis sp. 1 JC-2022. NCBI lineage: Eukaryota > Metazoa > Chordata > Actinopteri > Anguilliformes > Synaphobranchidae > Ilyophis > Ilyophis sp. 1 JC-2022. The sequence continues at coordinate 73,246,169 of CM040403.1, read as the reverse complement.
AACGCAAAACAGTCTCAATAAGTTGATTAGCCTGTTCCGTTGCCCGTGGCCATTGGTTTGGGGGTGGAAACCAGAGGATAAGCTGACTGTAGCCCCCAAAGGTTTACAAAAAGACTTCCAAAACTTGGACAAACTGGGGCCCTCGGTCAGACACAATATCAGTGGGAAGACCATGTAGACGAAAAACGTTTTGAATCATGATGTTAGCACTTTCTTTGGCAGAGGGAAGTTTGGTGAGGGGAATGAAGTGGGCTGCCTTGGAAAAGCTATCCACTACTGGATTGCTATTAGAAGGGGGTAATCTGGTTATGAAATTCAGAGAGATGTGGGCCCAGGTTGTTTAGGGACAGGCAGAGTTTGAAGATGACCAGCAGGGAGTTGGTTAGTCTTGTTTTGAACACAAGTAGCACAGGCGGAGATTAAATCTTGAATATCTTGGATCATGGAGAGCCACCAGAAACGTCTTTGGATTAAGGCTTTAGTTCTACGGATTCTGGGATGACATGATAATTGTGATGAGTGCCCCCACTGGAGAACCTGGGATCTTGCAGAGTCAGGAACGAACAAAAGGTTAGTGGGACATTGGCTGGGACCAGCATTGCCAGCTTGAGCAGTGCGTACTAGTCTTAATACTCAGTTGTTCAGTGGCAATAAAACAGTGACGGGGTAGGATGGTTTCAGGTTCAGGAGTGTTGGTGATGGGGATGAATTGACGTGAAAATGCATCGGGTTAAGTGTTCTTGGAACCAGGATGGTAGGAGAAAATTAAGTGGAATCTTGAAAAGAAGAGTGACCAGCGGGCTTGATGAGAGTTCAGTCTTTTAGAGGTTTGAAGATATTCGAGATTCTTGTGATCAGTCCAGACAATAAACGGAACTTTAGCACCCTCTAGCCAATGTCGCCATTCTTACAGCGCGAGTTTAACTGCCAGCAGTTCCCTATTTCAGATGTCATAATTATGTTCTGTGGGTGACAGGCAATGAGAATAGAAGGCACACGGATGCACTTTATTGTCCTTGGTGACATGTTTGATAGGACTGCCCCTACTCCGATGTTGGATGTGTCGACTTCGACAATGAACTGCACCTCAGGATCAGAATAAAGCAGGATAGGAGCAGACGTGAACTGGGTCTTGAGTGCTTTGAACACCTCAGCCTTAGATGTTCAAGTGAAGTGTGCCTTGGAAGAAGTAAGGGCGGTCAATGGTGCAGCTAAGGTGCTGTAATTGCGAATTAATTGCTGGTAAAAGTTTGCAAATCCCAAGAAGCGTTGTAATTCTTTGCGATTCTCCGGTTGAGGCCAGTCCACCACAGCCTTGATCTTGAGCGGATCTATCTGAACACCTCCGTCCGATATGATGTATCCCAAAAAGACGTAGACTTGCAGTGGAACTCGCATTTCTCTGCTTTCACATAAAGTTGGTTTTCAAGGAGGCGTTGTAACACTTTACGGACGTGTGTGACATGCTCAGATAAGTCCTTAGAAAATTTTTAAAATACCGTCAAGATATACAAAAACGAAGCGATTCCGCGATTCCTGTTCAGACAACCTCACATTCACATTACCATGGAATTCCTTGAATTCATTTAGAGCAAGATTGAATGCTTCAATGCACTTGTTTACATCCAATCATTGATATTAGCTCAGTCTCTGCTGCAGCCGCAGCAGTCTGGCTAACTTAGCTCAAGTTTTCAGTCATTGTTACTTAGATTAACTAATTATTGTATTTAAACAATTAATGACGATCGTCTTACATATTCACATAAATCGTTTTATCAAGACGCTTCACGTGGCAATGTTGCGCTGGCTGCATGCATAAAGACTTCATTCAAACGTCCAAACTCTGCGAGTCCATCCATATAACGTTAATCATTCCACATCAATTTGTTTGGTCATGGTCAACAAACAAAGCTCAGAAGGTGCGTTTTTACGCAAATCAAATCCTTTCAAATGAACTATTTCAATTCCTTGACAAATACATAGGAATGCATGTTCATTCATTAAAGCTTAAACGTCAATGGAGTTTGTTTGTTTTTTTCTACTTGCAAAAACTTTTTCAACTTATTGTCATGGCTTCAAAACAATATTTTGGCCACTGTCCCAGCATGAGTGAAATATTGTAGCATCAACGCACCTGTTTTTCTTTGCTTGTAACGCCGATGTAGATACACAGGCTCCTGAACTGAGTAACAAAAGCAAGCAACAAAAAATATCCGGATGGCTGTGTAGTCAAAATAAATATACCTCAAAACTCAGGTATAGGTCAAAACTATAACTCAAAAAAAGGAAGTTTGATAATAACTTAAATGATTTGGCTCCAACAATGTCTCTTAAAACGTCATTAACTAATGCCTGGAAAACAGCGGGGGCGTTATTGAGCCCGAACGGTATACTCAGGTACTCATAATATCCAGATAGGGTATTAAATGCAGTTTTCCACTCATCGCCCTCTCGGATACGCACCAGATGGTAGGCATTACAAAGATTCAACTTAGAGAAGATGGTCGCTACGTCGTTGTTCGAATGCGGACGTCATCAGGAGAAGAGGGTAACGGTTCTTGACGGTTATGTTATTAAGAGCTCTGTAGTCTATGCACGGGCATAGCGAACCATCCTTTTTCCCCACAAAAAAAACCCCCCGCTCCCGCCGGAGATGAGAAAACGCGGATGATTCCTGCTGCTAATGACTCCTGGATGTATTTGGTCATGGCCTCCGTCTCCGGACGGAATAGGGAAAACAAGGCGCAACTAATTAAATCTTTGGCTGGCCAAAAAAAAAACTCTGAACTGAGTTATTTGAATATAAAGTTGAAAATTCGGTAGAGGTATAAGTCAAAATGGCGTATACTTCTACCACTTCCTCGTTTTTGAAAGACTACAGTGTTTTCAAGTGGGCGTGTAAATTATCATGTCAGAAAATTACATAGATAGGCTATGTTATTTCCTAAAGATGTTTTGGCAAACTAAACCAAACAGGACTCGAGCGCTGTCGGTTACAGAGTGGAGCTCCTCCGGTATTCCCAGATTCCCTGTGGCTTACATCTTCCTCTGCCTTATTGAATTACACGGTAAGGAACCATGTCAACTAACGTTACATTATGATCCATGACCATTAAGTAGACTAACATTAGCTAGCTGTTCGAGTTGCACTGGGAAAGTTTGGGCTTTGCTAGCAAACATAGCTAAAACGGTTAACAAGTAGCCTACAACAATGACATTTTAACTTTTAATTGTATATGTTTAATATTCTGCATCGACATTTTGGTCGATACAAAAGCATTTCATAGCCTAGTGAAAAATGGGAGGTAGGGGTTGATTTTCTGACATGGAACCGGGGTGCGTAGCCTAGCTCTGTTTTAGACTTCTGGCTAGGTTCTGGCTAATGTTTTCACAATACCAAACATAGATAAATGAAGGGTCGTATTTCCCCCGTTTTTCTGGAGACTGAGCTATTTTCTCAGTATAAGTGGCTAACTTGCCAGCGAGTTACGTGGCCTCTCTCGTCTCTAACTTATAAACGCTGCAGACAGGCAGGTACTACACTAGCAGTAAAATGTAGTGATGGGCGAGAATCGGGAATGGATTCCAGGGAATTGATTCCAAACGCGGAACCAAAAAACCGGTTCCAAATTGTAGAATGTAATGATTCCGGTTCTTCGTCTTGTTCCAAGTTATCCCTGTCTGAGTTACTTTTAAGAGATTATTGGATAGCACAGAGAAGTGACGCTTGTCGTGTCGTGACAAAGATGCTTGGTTGCTATGCATTACATTTAATAAATAGCCTACGTTTTATTAAACAACTGATTTATGTCATTGTGGTATCATTTACATCATGATTCTGCGTGAAAACAATTTTAGTGGACGTTATTATTGATATTAGCTTGATATTGGTAAGGCTATTTCACAAATTAAGTAAACAACTAGGCCTACTGTAGCTATATGCAATTATGATGACCAAAACATGGAAATAAACTCCAAAAAGAAAAGGTTGGGAAAGAAATGGGACCAATGCACATCTTAGTCAGCTAACATTGGAAAGAAACAAAAGCGCTATCAAATCAGTCGTTCGGTTGTGTGCAGGGAAGCAATAACCATTTTTTAAGTTAGGGTGTGGGGAAAGTTTTACATATGCCTATATGTTAGGCTCCTTTATAGGCTATATTGTAGCTAGGTATAGCCTACTATTGCCGCAAACACAAATCTGTCTTTCTTCATTGTCTGCATAGTAAAACTTCATGATTGATGGCCTGCACGTAAAATATAAATTATAGCCTGTAGCTAACAGCAACACAACCAGGGGTGGATTTAGCTTATAGCCTATTTCGTTTCATGTTTTATTTCCCCCAAAGGTGTTTTCTAGTTGACGGTGACATTGATTTAAAGGAAAACCAAGCCCTGAAACAACTTATTTTAGTTGATAAGTTATTTATTGGGCCACACCAAAATGCTAGTGATTGACTGTAGTCCCAATCTCGAATGTTCAATACAAAGGTTGATGTTTCTCATTTTGCAATAAAAATTACTGGAATCCTTCCCTCTATGGGTTGAATGATATATTTTCGTCATCATTTGGTAACGCCCTTTTATCAGGACATATAAAAGGATAGAAGTTCAAGACGTCGTGCTGGGCTGGATAATGACAGTGTCGGGTGGTTCGGATCTTAGCACAGGCCGAGTGACCTCGTTCTCAGACATCTAATTGTATTGAACCTTTCAAACTTTTCAAGTTTTGATTAAAAAATGTTTTTTAAATGGCGTCAGTTTGATCCGTGATAGCCTACTCAGTATTCGTAGTAGCTAGCCTAGCCTACATGTACGTTCAACAATGCTGCCAGTGCCCGCCCCACTAAACTTGCATTTACCAATAACAACGTATAAGTTTACATTCATAAATATCAGTTACTTGATTGTTTACATGAATCCTGCATTCAACTTGTAGGCTAGGCGATGTAAGCTCAATGTGCAAATTTACAGACCAAATGCGGCGATTTGTCGTTATTTTTGACCGCAGTAGTAGACGTTTGAGTTCGGAAGAGCAGTTAATTCGACCTCCTTCAGTGTAGCTGGCTACTCTGTCTCATTCAATTTGTTGTCCCGTTTCAGTGACGCCAGATGGGAAATATAAAATTATCATAGGCCTACGGGGGTCCTAAAATTATGTTTTTAGAGACATAGGTGTAAGTATGTGCTATTTTTTTTAAAAACACTGTTCAATTATACCAATCGTATTATTTGGGAAATCCCAACACAGCAATAATTAACGGGTCCTCCATAACACAACTAGGAATGGGGAAATACCATTAGAAAAGGAGGACAATTTATACGTCAAATATTTAATCTGATTGGTTATCAGGCCACGTTTCCCCATCTTTTCTTGTCACTTCGCCTGCTTGCTGGCCTTGCATAGTCTTCCAAAAATGCCTTGGGAAGGGAGGGGGATACTCTTTTTCGTGACAGAGCGAGGGCAGCGTATGGGAAGGGGTGTGGTAGACAGCCATAGTCCAGCTCCTTTTTTTGTGTTGCTGGATGCATTTTTAAAAAATAAATAGGCGTGGTCTAGCTAAAACTTGGGGTTTGGTTCCCTTTAAAAACAAATTTAAAAAAACCTCCTGCTAGTAGTACTAGTAGGCTAGGATATGCTTCTGAAAACATATTTAAGACCAGACCAAGGAAATCAAACATTAGGCTATTAATATTAGCCTAAAGCGTTTGATTTAATAATTTTTTATTTTTTGTTTAGAATTGTGTCTTCAAATAGACAACGTCAATTCCGGTTATTATGAATGATTGCTACAATATATTAAATCTGTATGCAATACATGTAATAGGCTATCAAAGGTAGTATAAATACAGGGAATAGTTCTGTATCAATGATACAAAACAACTTTAAATCTCTTTTGCGTTATAGCAAACGATTTGTCACGGTTTCCTATATTATAATCTGCCACTGCTTGAGTGGCAGTACTAGTAGAGAACAGCTAATGGTGCCTGAGCTGCTAGACTGCTAAAATAGCAGTTTAAAAAAAAGTTCAGTTCATGTGTGTATTTTATATTTACTTGTTTTCTTGTTCATTGTATAATTAAAGTTCAATGTTCTTTTCATATATTGAAGTTTAATGTATAGCCTATTTAATATCATCTTTTACATTTTTTATCTATCAAAAAGTTCTTTGTGTGTTTATTTTAAGTTTTTAAAATAGATTTGATATTGCACTTTTTGACAAAATATCGGTCAAAACATCGGTAATCGGTGGGCTAGGACTCTCCAAAATCAGGATCGGCATCGGACCCAAAAATCTGGCATCGGTCGGGCTCTATTCATTTCAATGGGATAGAAATTGACTTTTAAACTTAAATCTAACTATAAAGGAAGAAATCTTGTCTGTGTGTCTGCTGTCTGTGCGTCTGTATTTCACTTTGCTCGACAACCGGGCACTGTATTAAGTTGAAATTTGCTAGGTGTATTGCTCAGGACCCAAGAAAGTGAAGTGTAGATATAAAGTGCCAGATATGTAGTAGATGGGTCACTTTAAGGGTTGTTTCTCCTGACAAATTTTCCTATTGAACTCTATGGAAAAATAAGTCAGGAGACGAAACCCCTCAAGTTATCTATGCATATCTACTGTATTTCTGGCAGCAGAGTGATGGTTTAAGGCTTGTTTGATACGTCAGACCCTTGATGACTTAGCTAACATTTAGCCAACCATGTGTTCCATACTGTTCCAGTGTAATTTACAGCTAAATCTAGTCCCACCCCCCAATTCCCATATAGATCCATTCAAATGCAGAGACGTTATAGTATCGCTTGTAAGAGTACCAGAAAATAAGATATCAAGAGTCTTTTGATGTTGTTGGGTCACAGACATCAGGAAGTCATGGCATGCAAAGGATATGCGACCAAATATTAAAAATTATTACTTCATTCTATATATAAATGCAGGGGTGCCAATAATTGTGGCACACATGGTTTTGTTAAAAATAATAATTTCTTAATGCGGGATTTTTATTTGTCATAATACATTTACTTAAATTAAAGGTTGGATTTTTCTAATTTTTTCAGTGTGAGATTAAGCTAATTCACCAAATGGTGAATTTTTTATAACCCTTTTTATTCCTTTTTACCAGGGGTGCCAATAATAGTGGAGGGCACTGTATATAAATTTTGCACGCAATGTGGGGCTGAACATGTCCAATTACCAATTTGCAACCAAGTCAAGCACCACCCCCACTGCCGATTTTGGACAGTGAAGACATGTGGTTCTCCTCTGAAACACGTGGTGTCACTAGCCTGCTTTTTTTTACACCACAGTCCAGAGCCAAGCTCTTGTAGAGCGGAGTCGGAAGAAGACGGTAGGGGTGGGACAATTTACAGATTTTTTTTGGGTGCTTAAAGCCCGTATTACAGCAGCAGACCCGCTTAAATGGGTTTCACAGCATTTTCTCCAACTGTAAAGGATATGCAAATATAAAAAATGATTACTTTATTCTATATATAAATGCAGGGGTGCCAATAATTGTGGCACACATGGTTTTGTTAAAAATAATTATTTCTTGATGAAATTTCTTTTCTCATAATACATTTACTTCAATTAAAGGTCGGATTTTTCTAATTTTTTCAGTGTGAGATTAAGCTAATTCACCACACAGTGAATTTTGTATACCTCTTTTTACTCATCTTTACAAAGGGTGCCAATAACAGTGGAGGGCACTAAGTTGGTGAGAATAGATGAGAATTGACCAAATTTGGCATCTGTATGAAGGGGTTGAAAGGGGCTAATGAGAGCTGCAGTAGTTTTCTTCACAATTTAGATTTTTGAATTTGTATATTTCAAGGAACTCTTTAGGTTTGACCACTATTTGCAGTTCATCCTAACGGGACTGTGCTACTGTTGGTGTATTCGGCATGGCATCATGTAGATTTATGCTTAAAGGTTTGCTTTTAAAGCAGCAGCATAAGTAGCGCCTCTTGAAGACCTGGCTAAAGTGGACATTTTTAGGCATCAACTCAGACTTCACATGTGAATTGCAAACTGATGAGCTAATTTATTTGCAACTGAAGACAAGCCCATTTTGACTGAAACTTTCCAACTCTTTCATTCTTACTTGTAATGCTGACAGTCACGTTTGGCCCAGTTGGCTATGGTTCACAGTCAGGCATGTTTGAATTGGCTGCTTGATAATGCCTTGCACATTTTTGTCAAAAATATGAGAAATTAAATTCCAGAGGACAAATTAAATGCATGTCCGAGAAAATTCCATTACGAGCCATCACATGCAAACACTAGCTAGAAATGTGCATGTTTTTCTCTTTTGACTTGACTTAACGTATTTTTAAGGGAAGACACCACCTGGCATTTCATGATTTTCATTGCATATATCAAATATGAGATTTTGCTTCTATGATAATGGTCAATAATTATCATAAATAACTTAGATCAGGCCTGCCAAGCCCTGCTCCTGTAGTACTACCGTCCTGTAGGTTTTCATTTCAACCCTAATTTGGCACACCGGATTCTACTAATTAGCAGCTCAATGATATCTCTAGCTGTTGAATGAGGAGTGCTTTATTAGGGTTGGAGTGAAAACCTACAGGATGGTAGATCTCCAGGAAAAAGGTTGGACAGCCCTGATTTAGATGATTATATACCACCTTCACTAAGTACACAATGTATAAAGTTAGCTTCTGTTAGCATATTTCATGGTATTATGCCTGTGCAATTTTAGGACTGAACTGATTGTGTGGGATATCGTTGGAAAGCTTATTGCGAATGGCGCAGTCAGTCTACAATAAATGTTGTTGTGTCCCTCAGAAGCTAGCACATCAAATAACTGAAATTATTGGGTAATTGGTCAGATTAGCGTTAGCGCTAGTTATTCCTCTAGCTACTTGCCGAATGCTAAATCTGGCCAATTTCCAAGATAATTTCAGTGCTCATACCACTCAACAATAACGTGAATACATTTTCACCGGTGAATATGCTAACTAATGGTTTGTGGGAACATTCTCCCCCGCACTCGAAAAATGTTGGCTTAATGTCTTAATGCCACCATGTCTTAATGCCACTTTCGGAGTAAAAATATGTTAGTTTGAAGCTTTTAAAAGTAAGATGACAAGGTAGCACCGGAGTTTCACATTATTTGGAAGTTGTCACCAAACATCGTCTGCTTTCGCTGCTACAAGCTAACGTTATTCACCTGATTTTACTGGAAAAACATCTTGGCCTTCATGATTTGTATGTCTTAATGCCAAACTCAGAGTACAAATACAGTTTTGAAGCTTTTAAACATAAGATGACATGCTAGCACTGGAGTTTGGTATCGTGTGGAAGCTAAGTTAGCCAGATTGTCACTACCAAACATCAGCTTCTTACGTGGCTACAAGCTAGTTAATGTACTGGGTTTCGCGTGATTTTACTAGAAAAAAAGTCTTGGCTTTCATGATCTCTGTCTTAATGCCAAACTCAGAGTAAAAATATATTGTTTTGAAGTTTTTAAACGTAAGATGACAAGCGAGCACCAGAGTTTTTGCTACATACTGAGAACGAGCCCATGTGCCCATGAACCGACGAACAACTGCTTGAGCTGAAAGATCAGCTAACCGGATTCATTGTTACCTGGTTATCCCGTCATTTCCTGTTAACATATCGCAATGTGAAAAGGGCCCATTGAGTTACTTATCACATTAAAATAGAGAAACTTACTTTGAAATCATCAACCGACTGAAACGTGATTGGCGTAATGCATAAATTAGGGTATTTTTTACAATATAGCACATCATTTGGGTATCTTAAAAACTGAAGAATCAAAAGTCATAATTCAAAAATTTCTTATATTTATGTGTATATATTCAACTGGCATATTCAACTTTTATTATGACAGGATATACATGGGTGGTACCTCCCCTTAATGGGCAGGAATTCTGAAACAAACAATTTTACAGCCTGAATACACTGGGATCTTCCCACTCTAGCTAATGTGCAGTATTGTCCAAAATGTGCACAATTTCCTGTAATCCCATGCTGAAATTCCATCCCTGAAGAAAACTGAGTGGGAAAAAAGGTCTCCTGGTAAGGTTAAGGGTGACTGAATCTAGTGCCAGATCCATAAAAATTTAAAAACAAAGCAATTTTAAAAAATGTAACACCCAATCATAATATTTTGTAACAAAAATGATCCCTACTCTTTGTGAATTCGCATGTGTACTCTTAGAGTGTTTGACTGACCAAAACTCTTCCCGCACACGGTACACTGGAATGGACGCTCCCCAGTATGTATCCGCTGGTGTTTTGTCAACTCTGATTGATACATGAACCCTTTCCCACATTGGGAACATTGGTGTGGACGCTCCCCAGTATGAAACCGCTCATGTGCTGTGAGTTTTGATACAGAAACAAAATTTTTCCCACATTTTGAGCAATGGTATGGGCGCTCCTCTATATGAATTTGTTGATGTTTTCTTAAATTACCTATTTGACCAAAGCACTTCCCACACTGGGAACACTGGTATGGGCGCTCCCCAGTATGAGTTCGCTGATGTGTTGTCAGGTTTGATGCGCATCTGAAACACTTTCCACATTGGGAGCACTGGTATGGGGACTCCCCTGTATGCAGTCGCTTGTGCACTGTCAAGTCTGACTGATATACAAAACTCTTGCCACACTGGGAGCAGTGGTATTGACGCTCACCTGTATGTGTTGGCAGGTGTTTTGTCAGGTCTGATTGATATATGAAACTCTTCCCACACACTGGGCAGTTCAAGGAGTGCTCCCCTGTATGAGTTCGCTGGTGTTTTCTCAAGTTTGATGCACATCTGAAACTTTTCCCACACTGAGAGCAGGGGAATGGACGCTCCCCTGTATGAATTCGCTGGTGTATTGTCAGGTGTGATGCCGTTACAAATGTCTTTCCACAATGGGAGCAGTGGTATGGACGTTCCCCTGCATGTGCGCGCTGATGTTTTTTCAATACTGATGCAGATATGAAACTATTTCCACACTGGGAGCAGGGGTATGGCCGCTCCCCTGTATGAATTCGCTGATGTGTTTTCAAATCTGATGCAGATGTGAAACTCTTCCCACAATAGGAACAAGTGTATGGTCGCTCCCCTGTATGAATTCGCTCATGTTTTTTTAAATCTGATGCAGATGTGAAACTTTTTCCACACTGGGAGCAGGGGTATGGGCGCTCACCTGTATGAATTCGCTCATGTTTTTTCAGATCTGAGGCAGAAGTGAAACTTTTCCCACATTGAGAGCAGGGGTATGGACACTCCCCTGTGTGAATTCGCTGGTGTGTTATCAGATTGGATGCATACCTGAAACTCTTCCCACACATGAAGCATGTGTGAGCCCCTGTAGTGCCCGTGTGGGACGTTTTTGGGATAGGGGTTGTTTTAGGGGGTGTGTGGTGCTGATATGTGCTGCTGGGAGGCAGTGTGCTCTCTGCTCCGTTTCCTCCAGAGCTCAGAATCCTGCTGTACTCCTCTGGGTGAACCTTCTCAATGTGCAGCTGCAGGGTCGCTTCTTCCATGTGCACAAATGGGCACTGCGAGCAGGCAAAGACCTGAGACGACAACTCATCAGTTTGCCCTGAGGAGACAGTAGGTGACACAGCTCATTAATTTAGAGAAAAATTATGTAAGCAGGCATCAATAAATACACACAATATATGTGTCACGTTAGTACAGGTGCTGTAGACAAAACCAGAAGCAGCCAAAAGTCAGTATATTCAAACATGTAGTATCAATACCAATACAGTTCAGACATCCACCTCAAAGTTTGTTTCATACACACAAAAAATGTTACGCGTTCTATCATAAAGAGTCGGAAGTCGCTATTTAGTCGCTAATTAGTGCCTCGCTTAGCCTGTAATGTTAGCGAAAACATGTGTTTAACTAAGTCCAGTTACATTAAACAGTGATATAATAGGCTACAACTTACGTTATTCACGCACACACCATATCGCACTGTCCATGATTTTACAACAAATTCACCAAAACAGTCACACTGTAATTTACTACTTTTCATTCTTGCTCTGAGTTTTTGATTGCCCTGGAACATGTCCCAGTAGGCTAAAGTCCCTGTAAGTAGCCTATTAATAATGACTGATAGGCAGCTTAACCAATGGTGGCGTGGTCAGAGAAGGCAGGGCAAAGGGGACGTATGGAGCTTTGTTTATGAAAATACAGAACAAATCGCCTCCCGTATTGATTCAATACAGAACGCAACACTTAATTCTCAATTACGGGACGCAGGGCCGGCCCTAGCTTTTTAGTAGCCCTAGGCAAGATCTGTAGATCCCCCCCCGCCTTGTCACCTCGCACTCAATTTTCCGAATTGTCGCGTACGTAACACATTTTTTTACTTAACCTTTTCGCACGTAAGTTCCAAAATATTTTCAACAGCCCCAAAGCGTGAGTTTTTTTTCTGTGTGCAACAGCTGTTCTAGAATTCTACTGTTACGTCACAGCAGTAGCCTTCGCACGGTTGAGTTAGCTAATATTAGCACACATACATACATATACATAGCCTACACTATATATATAAATATATAACAACACTAGATGACTCTCAGTATGTGTGAGGCGACAAGGGACAGTCATCATCTGACTCCGAAGCTAACTGCACTGTCTTTCATTTGCATCAATAAAAATATCTGTCAGCTAATTGTGTGGTGAAAATGTTTTTATTTTAAATATTTTTCGCATGTTTTTAAATAGTTGTTACAAATGGCGTGTTCCGATTCAAGCAACCATTGCAATGGACACCCATGATGTTGGTAAAGTACATTTTTGAAGGTTGTACGTTACTGCTTACCATATGCTATGAGATGCTATTTATCTCTTATAAAGCTAATAACACGGGCGCAGCCATACAACGTCATCTCTGGTCAAACCAAAAATGATAACGTGACAAGATAACTCACTTCCAGGTTAACTTGGTTGAGAATTGATATGGTTACAGTTGGGTGCAAGTGGAGCATCTTTTCATCATGCATCATCTTTGGTTGAATGCGGAAGAACAAGATGGCAGCGCCGCAAACCAATATTAGCTTACTGCCGGATTTTTTTCCGAAAATGCGTTTTCCGAGTATTTCGTCAATTATTTTGATCACGGATGAGTTTACCCGTGATGTAAAACATTGTAAAGTGTAATCGCTATATCACAATCGCTTGTGTATATTATATTTTCTGTCAGCCCGTAGTTAGCTCATTTGGACAGCTTGGTTAGCAATGACGTTAGCGAACTGTAGCTAAATCAACGTTATAGGCTAGGGGGTATTTGCTGCTTACATTACTTCTGTGAAAGTGTGAACATCTGCATAAACAAATAAATGTAAATGTTGTAAAGATGTTTATTTGGTACAATGTTTTTGTGGAACAGTGTGTTTAGTCCTAGGGTTAAGAACGAGGGTTAGCCCACAGGCCTATTGTTGCGTCAGCCCACAGGCCTATTGTTGCGTCATTCGTTAATAGACGTTCTAATCTTGTGTTCTAATCACACCGGTGTGACCGTACGCTTCAGGGACCACTCTAGCGCTGTACAACCGGTGTGACCGTACGCGTCAAAGGGTTAATACTACTCAATACTACTCAATAGTAGGCAAGTGCACTGATTCGGACACGGTCATGGAAAAAACAAGGAATCCTTATGGGAGAAATAAATATCACCCCAAATAACTGAGATGCAGGGCTGTTTGTAGACTGCGGTGATTGAGGGTCATCAAGAGATATTGGTGGGGCAAAACTTGGATATCCCAAAATTGCTCAACTGTGTTCAGATCTGGTTACCAAGAAGACTGTGACATGCTGATAACTTCAGTGTTATGCTCTTCAACCATTCATTGGATGGCTACCCATGCTCTATAAATGGGAGTGTTGTCATCGTGGAAAACATCACTCTCCGGAAAATAAATGCTTGGGGTAAAGATGATTACTCTAAGGATGCACCGATACTGGTATCGGGTCCGATAATGTGCTCATGTACTCATGAAAATTCTCCAATACCTAGACCCAATACGACAACGTCACATATTGTAGTTGCTGCCAAAACAAAAAAGAGAGAGAGAAATGTCAGCAGTTTGGAAGTTGGAAGTATGATAAAAGCACTGCAAACTGCAAGAATTCATCTGTATTTGTGCCATTGCACATACTACCTGATGATGCAAGTTTTTTGGGTATCCCTGCTTATAAACCAGACATCTGGACATAGACTTACGCATCGTCACTCCGCTTGGACAGAATGAGGCACCGTTCTGCATCTTTTACTGTGGCGGGAGCGATTGGATTGTGAGGTGACTGACAGTCTGTCAATATCTTGACTCGACTATAAAGACATTTAAGAAAATCGTATAGAAACTATCTCTTTTTTTTAAACATTGTACAAATAATCATTTGGTGCCAAGTTTATCCAAGCATGTGCATAGCCTACCAAGCTACCTAGTTATTCAGCTGATTCCAGCACGATTGGAATCCTGCATGACACAGTGCACTGCACACTCACTAGGCAAAACAAATATTTTTTTTGAAATGACAGAAGGGGTTTACTACAATGCGGCGCATCACTACAGATTAACCAATACTATGCGGGAACAGTGTAACCCGATAGGCTACCCACTTTACTGCTCTCTGGCTATGAAGTTTAAATACACTTACTCAACACAGTATAACCCAAAGTCAATTCAACTTCTGGGATATCGATCTGTCCAGTTAGGAAGCGTAAACAATTGTGAATCAATTGGAAGTGACAACAGATGGACAGGAGAGGCAGCAGCAAGACAACCCCCAAAAAGTAAATGGTTTTGCAGGTGGTGGCCACAGACCATTTCTCTCTCCTTATCCTTCCTGACTGATTTTTCTTTAGTTTTGCATTTTGCTAGTGCCCTTGTCACTACTGGTAGCATGAGGCGGTACCTGCAGCCCATTCAGGTTGCACAGGTAGTCCAGCTCCCCAGCCGTAGAAGAGCAACAACCCAGCGGCAAGACCGGTATCTGCTCCTTTGTGTGAGGAGGAACAGGAGGAGCACTGTCAGAGCCCTACAAAATGACCTCCAGCGGGCTACTCGTGTGCATGTTTCTGACCAAATTGTCAGAAACAGACTCCATGAGGGTGGCATGAGGGCCAGACGTCCTGTAATGGGACCTGTGCTCACAGCCCAGCACCGTGCAGCTCGATTGGCATTTGCCAGAGAACACCAGAATTGGCAGGTTCGTCATTGGCGCCCCGTTCTCTTCACAGATGAGAGCAGGTTCACACTGAGCACATGTGACAGACGTGAAAGAGTCTGGAGACGCTGTGGCGAATGTTATTCTGCCTGCAACATCATCCAGCATGACCGGTTTGATTTAATTGACTTGGTGTTATACTGTGATGATTAAGTGTTCCCCTCATTTTTTTGAGCAGTGTATTTCACTCGAACCACACAATCAATTCCTTAGCACAAATCCGAACGGCAGGACGCTAATCGTGCTCCTCGGATCTGAGTGCGCCCTATACTAACGTTCGCTTAACTACACTGGCATGCATCCAACGTTTAGCAGGTAAAAACACTTAGGCGTCCCTTAATTCACGCAAGGAATTTCTTGACTGGAAAATAGCTAATAACCATACACAAAGGAATTATAATTTTACTATCAAACTACCCAAAACTCACTATGTACAATGCCTAAAAGAGCTGGCTTACAGCAATAATAAATACCTCGTCCATGCTGAGGCATTATCGGGCAATGCATGAAAATGCACCTTTTAGAGGTTATTTATTTATTTATTTTACTTTTTTTTTGGTTGCTTTATCATAATCATACTGACATGCATGTTGATAAAAATACATTTGCATAGGCTATTGTTATTTTGCCATAGGTTCCAGAAAGCAAGAACTTGAATATCCCCACCTCTACCAGCTGGCACTATGTTTTTTATGCACGCCAGCATAAAAAAAGTCTGTTCCTTGGGAAAGGGTCTTTTCCCAGGCAGGGGAAATTGCTTCTAAGAAGAGGAACTGTCTCAGCCCCAACACTGTGTAGTGTTTCCAGTATTTCTTAATAAAAATCTATAAAAACTTCCCTTCTCAGTCACAAAAGCACCTTCCCTTTCACTGTCCATATACTGAAGCACATTCACTTTCAATCCCAACACAGGAATAATTAACGGGTCCTCCATAACAGAACTAGGAATGGGAAAATAAAATTAGTTTTATTTAATCTGATTGGTTATCACGCCTCGTTCCCCATCTCTTCTGGTCACTTCGCCTGCTTGCCGGCCTCGCATCGTCATCCAAAAATGCCTTGGGAAGGGAGGGGGATAGAGCGAGGGCAGCGTATGGGAAGGGGCGTGATAGCCAGCCATAGCCCAGCCCCTTTTTTTCTGTTGCTGGATACATTTTTTTTACTTGTTTGTGCTGACTCCTAGTGGTAGAGACGCCGGAGTCTCAATTTTAAAAACATCACAAATATGTTGCTAGTTTCACGAGAATACAGATTTTATCACCATAACCCGCATATAATCATAATCAGTACTTAATATCCTATCAGCGTGCGAAATACCACGTTTCTATCTGCCACCATTAGCTTGTAATTCATGAAAGTAGCATGCTATGCTGCTACACTGTTATCTACAATGGACCCGACCACATGTAAGATAGCAGACATTTAAACACATTTGATTTAATTAAAGTTTTTATTTTATCACCAAAAAATCGTTTACTATCACAGCAGCAAGAAACACCTTCCAAGATCCTGAATACATACAAGTAAAACTGTCAATATGCCTACTCACTCCACAGGAAAAAAAACTTGTGGTATTTGTTTGTTACCACATAACTTTCTTTTGCTATAAAAAGCTCCGGTAAAATATTAAATAAAGTCGTAACCTTACCTTTGGTTATGAAGATTAAGATGTCCCCTGCAAGAATCTGAAGTAATTTTTTGCCTTGGTTTACCCATTTTTTATATTTAATCCTTGTTACAACATGTATGCATGCTCCAAAATGGCCGTGCGTAAATGACCGCATTCAAAAGATGCACTTGTAAATCCTTCACACTAACACAAAAGTGATTTTAATTGACACTTATATCGTCCAATAGAGCGCATCCTAAGCTTTCTGAAATGGTATGGCATTCCCATAGGTAGATTTAACCAGCTGACCGATATCCATGCATAACACAGCACTAGGTTGCATCCATTCGGAAGCCATTTTGAATCCGATTAATACCAGTTTCAGACGAAAAATGCCTCATCGTTATTACACGGAGATTCAAGTAGATGTTTTCAAGTAATAACTTTATTTGCGCATAGGTTGAATTTTAGTCACAAATATAGCATTTATTATCAAATTTCTTGTGGTTAAATAGTAGCATTGGTCATATCTAGAGCCCGACCGATATATAGGTTTGGCCGGTATATCGGCCATTATTTGACTTTTTGTATAACATCGGGATCGGCAGTTAAGCAGCCGATGTGTCCCGATTTTTAAATAAGTATAATAAACAAAAAAACATTGATTATTTATCCTGTAACTGTCTGTTTGAACATTGTAATTGCTATTTACTAGAATTATCCAGTAGAGGGAGCTCTAATACAAGTGTGAACTGCAGCAGCTGACGCACTACTTCTGTAATAAGACGTTTGTCACTCGTGCCTCATACAATATTCTCCCCAGCAAAACTTGTCTGCACAGATTCGATTTCTGCAATAAAGCTATGTATATTTATTTACTTATGTGCACTTCCACACATTATCACAAGCGAGTATGTAATCTCGTCATGCGTCATCGTAGCAAGCTAACCAGACAGCAAAAAACCAGATAAAACACTTCTAACGTAGATCATGTTATCTAGCTTTGTCGTGGAAACATGAGTGAAGGATTGTTGGAGAAGTGAATCAACCAACAGTTAGCGCGGGTAACCTGCATGAAAGCGCACTGTAGTCACCACCAAATTCTTATGGACATGGAAGCCTCACGTTACGTATTTCATCCAGTCAATTTTATTTCATTTATTTGATACACTCATTAGCTCTGCTAGATAAAGTCTTGCTCTTTGACATCATGTAGTAGGAATAAAATAAGAAAATATAATTAATTTAACTTACTGAGAATAGATAATAAGAAATAATGAGGCTGTGTCAATAGCTAATGCGTTATTGCGAGCGAGTGTGTGTCATCTAGTCACGCGTCAGAGCACATTGTAGTTTCACCACCGAATTCTTATGGACAGGGAAGCTCACTAGATAAAGTCTTACTCTTTGAGATCATGTAGTAGGAATAAAATAAGAAAATAAGAAAATATAATTGAAAGCTCTGTTTCCTATATTATAATCTGCCACTGCTTGAGTGGCAGTACTAGTAGAGAACAGCTAATGGTGCCTGAGCTGCTAGACTGCTAAAATAGCAGTTTAAAAAAAAAGTTCAGTTCATGTGTGTATTTTATATTTACTTGTTTGCTTGTTCATTGTATAATTAAAGTTCAATGTTCTTTTCATATATTGAAGTTTAATATATAGCCTATATTTAATTTAATATCATCTTTTACATTTTTTTAATCCATCTAAAAAGTTATTTGAGTGTTTATTTTTATTTATTTGTTTGCTTATAAGTAAAATGTTCTCAAATATAGAAACTTTAATAAAATATAAGTTATTTAAATAGATTTGAAAATTTTGCACTTTTTGACAAAATATCAGGATTGGCATCGGACCCAAAAATAGGTCGGGCTCTAGTCATATCATACCAATACTAATGATACATATGCATTATGCTATGGTGAACATGCTATGGTGAATCAATGGGCCATAAACTAACCTATGACATTTTTTCTGGCTGTCAATGGTAATCCAGTGTCATATTATTTTGTGATATTTATAAGACTAAAGTAAGAAGTTAAATTGCAGGGTAAATTGTAGTCACAATCCATGTAAAATATAGGATTTATTTATTTATTTATTATTATTATTATTGTTATTATTATTATTATTATTATTATTGTGAAAGATATATATTTATTTTTGATTTGCAACATAGTACATTATGTTGTTCTTATTTTACTATCTTATTTGTTGTGGCTGAATGGTAGGATAAGTCATATCATGTATTGTAGCATTAGTATTATAAATAGCTTAGCCATGCATTACCTTATGTTGAGCACACCAGCATCAATGGGCCATAATACAGACAAAGTATTGTTTGTATTAATTTTTGGATAGGGTTGGATAGGTTTCTGGACCCCTATATATTTCACCGCCCCATTCTTTTGAAAAAGATGGAAATTCCTTCATGCACTGAATGCAAACATGTTTTCTGTGAGTCAGAATACTTTATGTGTTGATAGAAACCGATTACCTCCTGATTTACTGTAATGCACATTGTATCCATTTTGGATACATTTGGAGACACTAAGGGACGCCAGGATACACTCTTTACAAATTACCTTGTAGAACCTGAGTAGTTTTACATATCCCCCAAAATGTTTTTACACATCAATAGGTCAATAGATGTGTGGACCAGGACATGTAAAGTATGACCTGTTTTATATTTTTGCCTTTCAGAGGTGCACTGTAAAGTAAGAACTACAACTTCTGTTTTACATTTTCTGCAAGTATTTTGTGCATTTACAGCCCATAATGTATATAAATATTATGTAAACAAATAATTTTAAGCAATGACATTAAATGGTACCAGGGGTCTTCTTCAATTTAAGCCATTACACATGTGTGTGTGATGTGCACATCTGGGGTTATAAGGCTTTAAATAGACCAGTGCAAAACAGGTGAAAATTTGCCCAATTTTGCTTCTGCACAAAAAGGTTAAATAACGAAAGAGGCGTGGTCTAGCTAAAACTCGGGGCTTGGTTACCCTTTAATTGGTTTTTGCCATCATAGGGACATATTACCTGGTTTGAAGATGAGGAGTGGCCAAGATTATTTTTGACGTATTGCTATCTGCTGTGATCACTGACCTGCCAAAATATTAAGCAAAATAACGTTATCCAACTTGCTCTCCCGCGTTGATTCTCTTGCGATTCAGAAAAATGTTAAACCATACGGAAAATTCTAAAATTGGACTGTTTAAAAATAGTAGTTCACGTTAGTAGCCTACGGCTGGTTCATATTTATGGGCTGGTTTCTGTGCGCTGTGGAAGCTTCAGAGAGCGCAAGGAGTAAGAAATCTTGCAGTGCACGAGAGTTTGTGGTAACGGTAGTTAAAATTTTCAATTAGCCTTCGGTTGCTAGCAAATTTATGCCCCAATATTAAGTCAATGGACAATTAATTTCCCGCATCGTAGAATTATAAAAGTTTATTTAAAACCTGTACAATAAACAGAAATATTCTAAAAAGTCTTAATCTAAATGCAATTTTTAAAATTTACTTTATTGTATTAAAACGGCTTATCAAATATTTCCCATATTTGTGTCGAGATATTGATGAGATGAGTTAATCTGCTAAGTGGCTTGGTAATTGGTGCTAAAACGGCCGAGATATTGACGGGTGAAATTTAAATTTTAACATGTAAGTTGCAACCAAAACCAAACTTATATAGACTTAATAAAGGTCCCAAGACGCCAGGGCACATTTTAGACTCGCCCCTCCGAGTGAGGGCAGTGAGAACCCTATAGAACCTATCTATGCCAGTGACCCCAGAACTCAACCTGTCCCTCTGATTGGTCCTGAACAAATTTTAATACCCTGTCCAAGCGACACAATAATAAAAAAAATCGGCACATGGAGAGGCATTAGACAGAGGAAAAGCACCTATTGCGACTACATTTTCTTGTGGAAAAATGTTTGACTTAGTATTTTGACAACATTGCAACTTACAAGGTGGAAGACCTATACTGGAGCCAACCGCAGTGGCGCTAGTGAGCAACGGCACTATGGCCGCTCCCAGCCCAACCAGGAAGTGAGCTTCAAAACGACAGCCCGGTCTTGGCCACTTGAGGCTGTGCGTATGCCTATATTGTGGTCATGTGGGCTCTTGCTAGAGGGTACATCTGGGCTACGTAGTATTTGGGACAGTCCAAATAGAAGTGACTCTAGTCAGGGATTTAATTAACACATACCAACATTTGTTCTTCCAGCCAACAAGACAAGCCGAGCATGCCAAACTATTCAGTCTCATTCATTAAAGGGAGAAAGTTGCGCACCTCTACTGGGGAACGGGGATGAATACAGACACCAACCGTACAGCATGGAGAGTGTATTCTTAATACCTGCACCTTGCAGATAGATATGCATTTAGTGAGGTTGTAAATTAATGATGAATGGTCTCCCTATTTCATTAAAAATGTTGAATTGAAAAAATATTATGCTCCAACTTGATTTGCATAGCCACCAGAGCGTGTGAGCCACGCGGCTGTGCGTGCGCTCTGCTCCATTGCTCCCCTTTTTTACCTTCGCTCCGCTTCGTTACGTTCCCTGCTCCCAGGAGGAAAAAATTTGCTCCAAATTCACTCCTTTTTTCTGCTAATTAGCCAAAAAACTACTGTTTTGAATCTGGACAGCTCATGCTATTTTATGCATTCATTTAGCATTTGTTAATTTTTCACAATGTGTTATTTTTGAACTTGATAAAAAAAAGTCTGATGCTTTCATTGAAAAAGACCTCTTCATTTAACATGGTTAGCTTTTTAAACTTGTTTAAATGTTATCATTACATTTTTAAAAAGCTGAAATATCGTCAAAATATCAACATCGTCAAAGTGCCAGAAAATACCAGGATATTATTTTTAGGCAATATCGCTACACCCCTACACTCAAATATCCAAATTAATGTACAATGTGTAACCCACATGAAATGTGCAGCATTAGCAGTTAACCTCTTGTGGTAATTCTGTCATACTGCTAGAGGGCGCTCTACCATTGCAGTGGTAACTAGGCTCCCCTTTGCCGTGAAGAAAGGTCCTCCATGTTGTTTACTGAGATAAATGTGATCACTCCAGAAAGATTTTCTGGAGTTGCAAAATAAGTTCTAAACTATACTGAATTATATTTTTAGTTTCTATCAGCGGTTTAATGACTAAAGATCACCAGAAGCTTTTTCGTGGTTTTCTTTTGGCTATTATTTGCGTGAATCTCTGATTGTTTTTTAAAATTTGCTTATTCTGCCACAGACAATTGATTCAACGGCGAGCCAGCGAGACCCGTGTTCACATGACTTGGGAGGGAGCCTCATCCAGTGCTTCTTCATAACTTCTCCAAGCTGTGAATTGAACAAGCCTTTGGATTCAGATAAGCTTTATGAGATCCCCAACGTTATACACACTACCCGGGTAGTCATCGTCACAATTAATACACACGCAAAAAATTAGCTCAGAACAGTTACAGTAAAAGACTAGACTGACCTAATTTTGATGAACATTGATTAACTAAAGGGAACACAGACTGGAACACAAGGGACTTTTGATTAATTGATTTATTGGAACTTTGTTTATTATTTAAATTTGTATATTCTATTTTGAATTTTATTGTACTTGAATGTGTTTAATAAATTTTCATTCATTCATGCCGTGACTCATTCGCTTCTAGAGCCAAACCTAATGTTGAATTCTGGCCCAGATGTTACAAACCGAATTCCTAATACCCTGGAAAAACCATAAAGTCTATAGTAACATCTCAGATAAAAGTTGTGTCCCTTACAAATGTAACCCACGACAAATCTGACAAGTGCACAGTAAACCTGTCGTCCCCCACCCATGTGCATGTCGTTATCATGTAGCCTACAGTTGTTGACATCTGATCAATGTTGTGAACAAGCTTAACATTTATTTTGGAACACGAGCTGGCTAGCATAACCAGTACGGTTGTATTTTTCGTTTCGTTTTTCGTTTCGTTATTAGGCTGGATATGTTGACGCCATCAAACTCCAGCACAGAAAAGAGAGAACAAGGAAGGTTAAGTTATAAAGTTAGCTAGCTAATATAAAAAAGTAGCTACCTTAGCTAGCTAGCTAACATAGCCTAACGTTACTGTAAATTAGTCGGTGTCCTGACGTATAACGTTAATGTTATTAATGGAACACCCTTATTAGCCAGCTACTGTATTAAATGTCACAGAATTAACAAAATAGCTATTTTATGACAATTTACTTCAAGTGACAGCTGACCTGAAAACCAGTAAAGTTACGACAACTCCTTCTGAATACGAAGAGAACGTGACAGTTTGAAGAGTGAGCGCCTCTCCTCCATGAACACTGGTTGTAGTCGCATGCGAGCAACTAGCAGTGCATTATAGCACTACGGTTAGGACACGGCTAAATGCAGACTGCGATATTCCCACTGAGGAGGATATTACCATTAACCATCTCTGCTATTACTGTTTGAAAGAAAACAGTGAACATGTTGTCCCCCACCTATATGCATGTCGTCAGCAAGTACAGTGTTGAATGTTTAAGTGGAGTGGGCTTTTGTTTCTGTTGCCGTGTCTCTCCTTCATCTAATCACTGATCTATCCAACATGATCAAACAACCTAGAATTGTTGTCAGTCTGTGGCTAAGTGTTCACCTGTACAATGTCCCCATCTAGTGGCGTAAAAAACAAATCCGGTGCCAAAGGCTTAATGGGAAAATGCATGTATATTCTACATTTCCCACAAAGAGCTACTAAACACCTTAAGCTCTGACCTCTGTGGATTTAGAAAATGGACAGTCTGCTGAGTAGAATGCCAGAGGCTATGCGGAGAAATCAAGCATAGTTTTTTATGTACAAAGCAAAATGTACTTGGCTATGGGGAAATTAATTGTAATAGCACCCCTCTGGTGGTGGGCTCTGGTACATACATGTGTGACACACAGACAGACGCACATGGTACGTATGTACGTACGGGGGTCAAATTAATGTCCCCACCAACAACTTTGTTGTGGTGGGGGACAAAAATCTGCAGATACTTTCTGTGAGAATGGGTTGGCAACACTGGCATAATTTCTCTAAGATGACGAATAGTGTTGCACCTTTTTAATACTTAAGACTAAATACTTAAATACTAAAATACTTAAAACTAAATAATTTCAGAGTACCGAATACTCAGGTTTGAGTACTTACTGATACGACGAATTTTAATAATATTGTCTGTATTTTTTCATAAAAGTGAGACAACTTGTTTAATTTTTCATAGATTTTTATGTTACCTGCTTTATCAAACAGAACACAAAACTCTCATCTCATTGAGTTCCAATAAAATATAACACTGAATTGCCAGATGATACGATTAAATATCGGTATCCTTATCCTGGCAAAAATAAAAATAATTATTATTTTAGGTGAGAAAAAACTTCCACTGTGTTTGAGCTTCTGTTACTTTGTTTCAGCAATACTTCTTAAACCCTTTGTGCAGTGACCCTAGTGGCGTAGACCCCGGGATCTACATCACAAACATCCTACTGTACCACGTCAGAAAGCAAGGTACCATGGAAACCTGCATATCCTCTTCATCAGCGCAAGTCAGGCTATTATCAGGCAAAATAAGAACGTGCCACCATTCTTCTGTATTTCATAAAAGTATATCGACCACTCTACAGTGTGATCTACCGTTCTGGCCACTATTATTGGCACCCCTGGTAAAGATGAGTAAAAAAATTAACCGTTTGGTGAATTAGCTTCATCTCACACTGAAAAAATTTGAAAAATCCTTGAATTGAAGTGAATTTATTATGAGAAAAAAAATCCCTGAGGTATCAAACAAACCTCAAACCATCACTCTGCTGCCAGATATGCAGTAGATATGGATGGATCACTTTAAGGGTGGTTTCTCCTGACAAATTTTCCGATTGAACTCTATGAAAAAATAAGTCAGGAGAAGAAACCCTAGCAGCAGCGATGGTTGAAGGCTTGTTTGATACATCAGACCCTTGATGACTTAGCCATTTAGCCAACCATGTGTTCCATACTGTTCCAGTGTAATTTACAGCTAAATCTAGTTGTTGCCTGCTATAGCGGCAAGATGATACGATATAGCTATCCCTCCCTCGCAGCAACGCTCTGGTGAAGGGGAGGGCGTAAAGAATTTCCGGATAGTTAATCATTGGCTGATAGGACTTTGATGACGTCCCAAAGTCTGTTTTAATCCCTCCCGCTCAAAACCTTGCCTGATCAATGACAGGCAATGGTGAAAAAAGGAAGGCATATCTTAATTTAGGCACATCACGTAGTACTGATATTTGGGTTTTGTTTATTCCACCCCTGGATGACAACAATTAACCATTGAAAAGCTGAATCATCTATTTGAGTTGGCAGTCCCTTTAAAATAAAATAAAATTGTTGAGAGAGTTATATTTACCTTCATTATGATTCCAGTGGGTTGTGTCACAGGGTTCAGTGGAGGATTCCGCAGAGGTACTGAAGAGGTTTTTCTTCATCCCTCTTTCTGTTTGAGTGGTTTCATCAGTTTCACTCTCTTCATCACTGTCTTTTTCTTCTTTCACACATAGTTGTATTACCTCTTCATCTTTCACACCAACTTCACTCTTTATCTGTTCTCTCTCAATTTCTCTACTTTCACCATCTTCATCCTCCCCTTCCTCCTCCTTTATGTTGGAAAGTATGTCTCTCTCCTCCCTGGTTAACCCATATCCAGTTATCCTGTCTATCCTCTCTTCTTCATTTCTCAGTGATCTTTGCTCCATCGCTGTGTAATCCATGTTGTCCATCTCTGATTGCCTTAACCTGAATAGGCAGAGCTTACAAATGTCCTGAGAGAAAAAAAAAAATGTTTATATACCTTAAAGATAACACTTATTTAATTCCTATTATAACCAATCTTCCAGACCAAACTTATGCCACGACCTTTAAGATAGACCTCTCTACCATAAACTTCTCTACTCCTTTTATGAATTTTGCATTTGTGAGTGCCATTCTACCCAAGTTGCTAATTCACCTAGCTCACTATTAGGGCGGAGTATTGGCAAGTGTCTTGCAATAAGATTTTCTAATGCGCACACCACAATTCAGTGAATTATGATTAATTGCGATCTCGCAGTTGAATCACAATGTCAACTGAAATACAATACTTCCAATTACACTTTTTCTAAACGTCAGAGGATCAGCTGCAAGTTGTGAAATTAAGACCCACCTGCCACCAGCCAAATGCTGGTAAAATTTCGATTGTGGTTGGTAAAATTTTATACTCTAGCAGCCACTTTGGCAGGTAACCAACCAGGTTTTGTTATATTGTAAATGGTAATGAGCCGGTAAAATGTTAAAAATGGCTGGCCTGTGGGTGAAAAAGTTAATTGGCCTGATCTGCTGGTGAGTACTCCTTTAAATCAAGTAAACAGTCCCATCCCAACTGGAAACTTGGGAATTTCATGTAAAGGGTTAACCTTGAGGACATTTTGACAACAATTAAACACAGACTGTACCGCAGTGTGCAATTATGGAAACTTGTGCCATCTTAGAACTGCACACATACAAATTAGGCAACATGGAAAATTGTTGCATAGAGTGCTTTTAAGCACAATTTGTGCATTTTATTAATAGATAAAAAGATTTACAGTGAGCACCATAATTCATTGGACAGTGACACATTTATTTATTTATTTTGGTACTCTAGCACTTTGAGTTTGAAAGGATACAAAGATGTTGAAGTGCAGACTGTCAGCTTTCATTTGAGGGTATTTTCATCCATATCGGATTAACCATTTAGATGTTATAGAACCTTTTGTAAATCGTCTCTCCCCCCCCCCCATTTTCGGACATCAAAAAATATTGGACAGTTTAACATAATGTAGAATAAAGTAATCATTTTCAATATTTGATCGCATATCCTTTGCATGCCATGACTTCCTGAAGTTTATGACCCAACAATATCGAAAGACTCTTGATATCTTATTTTCTGGTACTCTTACAAGCGATACTATAACTTCTCTGCATTTGAATGGATCTCTATGGGAATTGGGTGGTGGGGCTAGATTTAGCTGTAAATTATGCTGGAACAGTATGGAATAAATGGTTGGCTAAATGGCTCTAAGTCATCAAGGGTCTGAGGTATCAAAAGAGCCTCAAACCATCACTCTGCTGCCAGATATGCAGTAGATATGGATGGATGACTTTAAGGGTTGTTTCTCCTGAAAAATGTTCCAATTCAAGTCTCATGGAAAAATAAGTCAGGTGAAGAAACCCGTCAAGTTATCCATCCATATCTACTGCATATCTGGCAACAGAGTGATGGTTTAAGGCTTGTTTGATACATCAGACCCTTGATGACTTACAGCCATTTAGCCGACCATGTGTTCCATACTGTTCCAGTGTAATTTACAGCTAAATATAGTCCCACCCCCCAATTCCCATAAAGATCCATTCAAATGCAGAGTTTATAGTATCGCTTGTCAGAGTACCAGAAAATAAGATATCAAGAGTCTTTTGATGTTGTTGGTCACAGACATCAGGAAGACGAGTCATTCCATGTCAGATGAGCCAAAGATTTCCGTGACCCCTCAGATTTTGTTCAAATTTTAGGAAATGATTGGGACCCATGAGAAATGGACAGAAATACATTTTTGTTGCACTATGTTGTCTCACTCTTAATTAGTGAGATACATGCTAAGGAATTTTGAGCAAATTAGCGATACCTCACAAATTAAAACACCCATATCTCAGAAAGTAAAGCACCTAGAAAGCTAGTTCAGGTGCCCTGGTGAATCTTATCAGTAGCCCTATGGATTGGTCTATGAAAACCTATGATCTCCTAAAATTAACCAGAAAAAAATTATCACAGATTATAAAATTAAAAGATAAATAAAAAATTATAATTTTTTTAATTTTTCCTCTAATTCATGTCAGAGGTACTTTGTGATGTAAACAAGCTTCCCTGTAAATTTGGAGATGGGCACTCTAATAGTTTCTGAGCAATGAGCAATTATGTATTGCAAGTCCATTCGAAAATCGGCAAAATTAAAAGAAATAATACCATCACAAACTGGAAAAACCATCACCTTAAGCCTTGATTTTCTTTTTCAATGCTAAATGGGCAGCCATTGTTTCTTTCTTTGAGATCGTATATGTTCTTCCAGTCACTGTGGTTGGTTGAGGGTCATTCCGTGTCACTTCAACGCAATTTTGCACCCGACCCTCACAAATTATATTTGGTGTGATGATCTGCCTATATGAGAAACCCCCAGAACAGAAGGAGAACTACACCCTAGATAATTTCTTTTTTTGCTGTAAACATGTTTGTATGCCTACCTTATAATGAAATGCATTCATCCATTCCGTTATTTCAACAATTCTGAAATAATAACATAAATCAGGAGAAACTGGTAGAAAAGCGTCTTTGTGCTGCCCCTAACGGTTGAAATTTATTTTCTGCTCCCCATTGTCCCCACCCCAATCGTGATGTCAGAGTACCTCTTTGGAGGTACCTCTACGTCATATGGATAATTGTTGTCGCCCACAACGGAAACAGCCGGCACCTGATTGGTTAGACTCACTACGTTACTTTCGTTTCGGAACAACGTTGCGTCCTGTTCATAAACTTTCTTATTCCACCTAAATAGTCCACTAAAATATGTTTCTGAAGATATTTGAGGTGAGAAATAGGCCATGCAGTTGCTGAATCTTGATTCATATTTGATGTGCAACGTATAGTTTGACAGTTTGATCCGAGTTATACGTAATCATTTGTACAATGTACGTTCATTTATGCAAATGACGATGGACACAGCTCCTCCACCCCACGCCTCTCCCTCGCTCACCCCACAAAGTATTTTTCAAAATAGTTTTGTGGGCGGAGACGGGCTGAAACAGTGGGTGTAGTTACCCTTTAAATACTTGTATTTCCAAAAGTATAGCACCTACAAAGCCACGTTTTACATAATTTTAAAGCTCTTTGAATGGCCTCCATTTCATAAAATAAAATGAAAATCGCAGCATGAAGCGCAGAGAAAATGCGTAATGAAATGACCTTTGACCTTGAATTACAAAAATGGGTATGCTTCAAATTTGATTTTTTTCTTCAAATGGTGCTCAGTGTACATTAAAAACTAACAGAACTAGACTATGAAAATGCTGCTACATATTTGTACTACCTCTCAATTAAGGATGGGCCAAACTTGCAAAAACACCAAAAAAAATACTTTACATGTTTTGGGGGGGTTCCATTTGGATTTACCAAATTTCAAGTTAAACCGACATGCTAACCAAACTATAGCCAAGATGTATTTTTAAATACAAAGTTGCAAAAGCAGCCACAGAGCGGATTGGACAGCAAGTACTGTGGCCTATATAGGTGGGAGGATTGCGTGGGTAGGGGAAACACAGAACAAAAAAAACATTTTTGGAAAATAACCAATGCTCATTTCTAGTGACTTTTAAGACCCTAATTTAGCAGCAAAACTAAGACTTTGGTCTAATTTAAAATGATAGGCTAATACTGTGGCCCGTGGTATGAGCATACTCAGCATAGCTATGAAATATGAATTAAATTCTATTCAATTTGTATTTGTATAGCGCTTTGTACAGAGAACTGTCACAAAGACGCTGCACAATTGTTCTTATTGACTGAGGTGGACCATAAAATGAAGAGGTAAAAAGCAGGCAGAGGCTAGTAAAAGCGACAGCATAGTATAATATTAAATAATAGCATATTGTTAAGAGACGTGATTAAGACACCGTAGGCTACTGGAGGCTAATTTTGTTGAGTGTCAGACCTTGCACTTCGCTTCGTGATAAAGATATCCCCCCTCTGCTTTCCATTGGAAAAAGATGTGTTCAACATCGTTACTCTTTACATTGTGGTTGACCACAATCAATAGAACTATCTGCAATTCATGGTTCATAGCTCGTACCACAATCCACAGTATTATCGTTTACATTTTAACTAGAAAAATTAAGCAAAAGAAAGGCGCAGGGTGTTCATCTGCAGTGGAGTCGAAAAACGGCACACCTGTAGCATATAGTTAGGCTACCACAGCAATTTTGGTACCGGTGTTTTACATTTTAACTGAGCGAAGCTCTCTCTCTCACATAAGACAGTTTCGGTTCCATGCCATGTTACGCAATTTTTCTACAGTCTATGGTTAGTGCAATGATCTTGTTTCACCAAATCATCCCCCGTGTAGACGCACTCTTTGCTTCAAAAGAAAAATATTGATGCACTACAAGCACAAAAGATGACAACAAAGTGTTGATTCCGTTTAAAAGATTTGTGACCGTCTGCCATCTTTTTGCGATAGACATGCTGGTGCAGGGTGTACTAAACGAGGGAGCTCTCCAAACTTGCAGCGAATAGCATACGAGGTGTGTGACACAATAAGTGCCAAAGCAAGAGATAGGTTTACCTTTACTGGACATTTGGCTGCAGCTACCCAGTTTGACAGTGAGCGTTTCCCTGAATTCTCAAAATACTTCCCCACAGAAGCTTTGAGGAAGGCAGTCGATGCCTATCCATTGTTAAGCAAACCACAACTGCAGACTGAAACACTGAACCTACTTCGCATTTTGATCACGACACCCATGACGAGCACGGAGTCTGAGCGATGCTTTTCCACCCTCAAACGAATAAAAACTTTTTTGAGGAATACCATGTCACAGGACAGACTAAATGCGTTAGCAATGTTGTCAATTGAAAAGCGACTGAATGAGATCCCTGATTTCAATAAAACTGTGACTGAAATATTTGCGCATCTTAAGACTGTAACTTGAATAGCTGAATACTTTAATTTGTCATTATATAATGGACATATGAGTGCTTATGCATTTTATTATTTTTTATAAGTGTTATGCTCTCCGTTCCCTCTCAGTCCCCATCCCTGTTTGTGCTCCGTGTTTTCCTCTTTTCCTCACGCCTCTTGTCATGTTTTACGTTTCCCTGTCTGTCTTCCGTGTTGTGCAGGTTTGGCGTGGTTTTCCTTCTTGTTTGCCCATTTCGCCCTCGCAAATACCCCAGCCAATTACATTCCTTCCCCGTTTGCATTCCTCACGCCCTTCTTACCGCTCATCACTCTCGCATACATTTTCACACTGCAATTTACATTACATTACATTATAGGCATTTAGCAGACGCTCTTATCCAGAGCGACTTACATACTTCTTATTACATTTATCCATTCATACAGCTGGATATATACTGAAGCAATGCAGGTTAAGTACCTTGCTCAAGGGTACAACGGCAGTGTCCTACCTGGGAATCGAACCTGCAACCTTTCAGTTACAAGTCCAGTTCCTTAACCATTATACTACACTGCCGCCCAATCACTCATTATCTAATTTACCACACTATATATTCTCCCGTTGTTCTTTGTCTTGTTGCCAGTTTGTTAAGTCTTGTTCATTGTTACCTCAGTCATGTAAAGTTTGGAACTCGGTCTAAGTATTGTCTTGTCTTGCTGAATTAATGCTTAATCTTGCCTTTCTATTTGTACCCGCCAGCCTGCAGCTTCCTGCCTGTTCCAAGCCATGCTTCCCTGCTTCCCGCATCCCGCTCTGCCCCTGCTACGCCCTACCCAGGATTCAGTCACCATCCAGCTCCATGCCTGCTTATTTCATAATTGCATTTTAATGCAATATGATGTATAATTCTCGAGCTTTGTCTCTGCTTTATCTGTGTAGGTGGCTATTTATAGGCTGTGCCGAGTCTTGTAGGCTATTACTGGCATTATACGAGCTGACGTTAGCTAGGTCTGTTCAGATCAGTGTAGGCTGCAATATGATTATTAATGGATTTAGCTTGTGAGCTAGCCATCAGAGTGTGTCGTTTTAGGTTCTTTTGAGACGTGTAACATGAGAAAACCAAGCAGATCTGTAATAGAAACAACCGCGTCTCCCCGTTAACTTCTGTAATGAACTGCGATCCCATGATTCTGTGCGCCGTCTGTGTGTATTGCCAGAGACGTGACGTGTTGAACTCTGAATTGGCTTCATGTGCCAATAAGCAGCTCCCATAAGAATCCATGGAACCGGTAAGCGGAAGCTGTCTCCAGTTTTTCTTATTTAACTCGATGGTTGAACTTCATTCATAAAACCGAGGTTTCCCATATGCAAAAGGTCTGTAAAAATCAAATATGATCATACTTGCAAAGTTTTATAAAAAGCATGTTGATTAGTATTATATTATATATTTCTATACAATTCTTATACAATCGCTCAATGTGTTTTTATAAAGAGTACCATGTATGTTAGGAAACTATTTAATTTTTTCATGAAATTTTTAAGTTTTGTATATGGCATATGTGATTTTTATAAGATTTTTACAGACCTTTTGCATATGGGATTACCTTCATAAGCATTTAGGAATCCTGTTATTTGCAGACTGGCAGACCTTTTTTATTGTTGTTAGTTTAAGCCAACACAATCTCTCAAGCATGGTACTCAGCAGATATAGAATCGATCTACAAAATACCGCACTGTTGTTATTTATAATAATAATAACAATAATAATAATGCAATTTTATTAAAGCAGCAAAAGACTATTACGCAGTTAAAGTAAAATATATAAAAACAATGGATGAATAAAACAAAAAACTTAAATAACACGAAAATCAAATCCAGAAGCTTGAGAAGCAATACAGGGAATGTAATACATGCATACGTATAGTGAGTAATTCTATTTTCTAAATTATATCGAGTAATTGTAAGTGTACTCAATTTATTAGTAAGGCTTGAATATGGTATAAGTAAGTAACAGAGTGCAACTTTAAACAAGATTCAAGCGTCATGCTGTAACCCACGTAAACTGTTGTCCTCCTCCCTCATCCACCCACCCACATCCGTCTTGCTAACTGCAGATGACTTTGCAATACTCAACTATTTCTCTTTTTCCCCACATCTGACACACAGGTCTATTCATGCTTTTTAGCCTGCCTTGTGGCATCTTATCCGGGACGAACAGCTGACACATGAAGCTTAGTCTAAAAAGCCCTCGCTGCTCCCGGACCTCCATCACCTTGGACAGCACTATAGTGACTGCCACCCAGTCGGCAATCAACCTCAGAGTGACGCTCGTCAACAACCTGACCTTTGCTGAGAACATTGCATTGGTGAACCAGGCATGCAGATTCTTCCTCTGCATCATCTGAAAAATCTGCCCATTAAACTGTTGTTCTCCCCCTCATCAACCCACCCACATCCCTCTTGCTAACCGCAGATGACTTTGCAATACTCAACTATTTCTCTTTCCCACATCTGACACACAGGCCTATTCATGCATCTTAGCCTGCCTTGTGGCATCTCATCTGGGATGAACAGCTGACACGTGAAGTACAGTCTGGCCAAGGCTGAGATGCTTTTCATCCCTAAAAAGCCCTCTCTGCTCTGGGACCTCCATCACTTTGGACAACACTATAGTGACTGCCACACAGTCTGCAATCAACCTCAGAGTGACGTTCGTCAACAACTTGACCTTTGCTGAGAACATAGCATTGGTGAGCCAGGCGTGCAGATTCTTCAAACGTCTAAAAAATTTGCCCATTTCTCACCACCTACTCCACTCTACTCCTGGGGCCTCATTTATAAAAAAGTACTTGGATGTCATCTTTAACTTTCACATAAGCACATTTCTTTAAATGGATGGAAGCATTATATATAAAATTGGCTGCGCTTGTTTGAAATAGCGTACATCTGTCATACGTACCTTCCGTCTATAAATCTCAAATAAACTTCAAATTGAACGCATGGTTTGCCACGTCCTCCAATAAAGCTAGCGCAGCCATGGTTGAGTGTTAATTGTTTGCTTACAGTAGACTATTTATAGTATACATTATCTTGTCCTTAATGAGCAACACTTTGTGAATCATAATGAATCTTGCATTCACTATGCCCCAATTTACAAGTTTCTGCATGTCATACAATAATGGTATATAATGTAAGAAAGACTTAAACTCATTTTGTAGGCTGATAACACCACGATAATTTTCCATGCCAAATAAGTGTTCACGTGTGGCTCTCAAGCCTGCAATACTTCTGCATAACCAGCAGGTAACGTGTGATGTCAAGTGATACTTTATGATTAGGTTTCCTGGTCGTCATTAAGCATAAGAAGACAGCAGCATTGGTATATTTTTATTTACAAATATTGGGTAAACTCCTTTTATATCTGTGTAATTTTCTAACACTTACCACCAGCTGTTATAATGTTCGCCCAACTAGATGGCTGCGCTACCAGGTACCCAGGATTTGTTCAGAACTTGGTAGAGCAGCTTTCTCCTATTTTACGCCCTGCGCATGGAATAACCTTCAGAACACACTACATTTTAATGATTTTATCTCCCTGGGAGAGTTTAAAGCTCTAGTAAAAAAACTGTGTAACCGAAGAGTGTAATTGCTTTTCATAAGCTGGATTTTGTATCATGTATCTGTTGTCCCTTGTCTGTCTGTAACGGTCTTCATTTTTAATTGTCCCTTTCTGTTTTAAATATGTCCCATCTTATAATTTTGTAACTTTTAAATGGGCTACCTTAGCCAGCTCTCCCTCGAAAAAGAGATTTTAATCTCAAGGGATCTTTCTGGTTAAATAAAGGCTAAATAAAAATAAAAATTTCAAAACAGCACGGTCCTGCAGGGTCCTCCTGATGTTGTACAGGAGGACCCAGCAGGACCGTGCTGTTTTGAAATTTTTATTTTCACACATCACCCTCCTGCTGAGGTCAGTCCACTGGATGCGTCGCCGCCAGGATCAGGTTAAAAGTTCTGACCCTGGCCTATGCTGCAGTCAAAAGGACAAGCCCTTCCTACCTGCAGGACATAATACAACACTACACTCGACCACTTTGCTCTGCTCGTCCCGACTGCGGAGCTTCTCCACCCTAGCTCCCCAGTGGTGGAACGAACTCCTCATTCATTCCTCCTACGTTCTGCTGAAACACTAATTAAGTGGGGTCCATCACATTACAGAAGTGTATCAGTACAGACATTTATTAATTTGGCAGATGCACTTATACAGAGCAACTTACAAGGCAAAAAGTACATAAGTTTGCATAAGATAATAATAATAATAATAAACTTTATTTACATTACATTCATTTGGCAGATGCTTTTATCCAAAGCGACGTACAATAAGTGCATACCAAAGGTCAATGACATCAGTTCAGATAGAGCTAATTTCTTATAACACAGCAGCTATCCATAGTCATGAACATTGAGTATAGTAGACAGTAAGCTATGGCTAAGACAACAAGACATTATAAAATCAACGAAAAATAAAGGAACCGTAAAAATGCAAAAAACAGTACTGGTACTAGATTGGTAAGTCAGGCAAGGTGGAGTCTTTAGAGGTGTGTCTTCAGACCATGACGGAAAGCAGGCAGTGTTTGAGCAGAGCGTAGAGGAGTGAGGAGTTTGTTCCGCCACTGAGGAGCTAGGGTGGAGAAGCTCTGCAGTTGGGACGAGCAGAGTGAAGCAGTCGAGCTGGAGTGTAGTGTTGTATTATATCCTGCAGGTAGTAAGGGCTTATCCTTTTGACTGCAGCATAGGCCAGGGTCATAATTTTGAACCCAGCCATTTCCCACACTGGTTTATAGTTAAGGCGGGCTGCCTGAACCACCCCGGTACCACCCGTACCCCGGCCCTCCTATCCCGCCAGTTCTGGTAGCCCGACATTAAGAGGGACATGACCGAGTTTGGGGTGGCATGCAACACCTGTGGCCACGCAAAGTCTAGCAATCAACACCCTAGTAGTCTTCTGCAACCCCTGGCCGTGCCCCATCGTCCCTGGTCCCACATCACCCTGGATTTCGTCACCGGTCTGCCGGCTTCAGAAGGGAACTCCGCGGCTTTGATGATTGTGGACCGGTTCTCCAAGGTCGTCCATTCCGTGGCCCTTCCCAAACTTCCCTCCGCCAAGGAGACCGTCAAACTGATCTGCCGTGCAAAGGCAAAGAGGTCTAACTTCATTTTTAGTCGAAAATTAGTTTTTTTACATTTTCGGAACAATAAAGACCTGCTTTATCATGTGGACAAATATCCTGCTTCACTGCTGTTCTTTTTGCGAAAATAGTGGGCTGTGTTTGCAGTAGCTTAAAAAAGCTCAATAGGGTCACGTGGGCTAGTAATGGAGTAGGACGTGATTAGTTTGAGCTCCCGTCGGACTCCTATTTTATTTAAGTTAATAAGCGTTTTACATCGAAAAACATTGGAAAACCTGCTCCTAACATACTCCTAAAGTCAGAAGAGTGTGTATTTGTGGGTCAATGACTACAAATCTGCGCAAATATAAGTACGGCGGTCCGTCCACTACTGGGCCCAGAGCCACCGCGACATCGAGTCCCACAAGTAGCCCGGCTCAGACAACCCCAAACAAATTTGTTTTGGTAGGGTACTGTGTTCACCTAGTTTTTTGTAGGTGTTTTTTGTAATGCTTATTTATTACTTACTTATTACTTACTTTGCCAGACGTATGTTTTACTTTTTGCTTGCTATTATGATTCCTATAGATTTCATAACTTTCCTTGCCTAACATGAGTGACACCAATACTCCCAGAGGGTTGGATGGTTGCTCGGTCAACTTTGTGAGTTGGAACGTTAAATCACTCAACCACCCAGTGAAGCGCAAAAAGGTATTTACACATTTAAAACAGCTTAATATAGATATTGCCTTCCTTCAGGAGACACATTTACGTACAACAGACCATTCCCGACTGAGAGGGGGGTGGGCAGGACAGATGTATCACTCAAATTTTCACTCAAAGGCTAGAGGGGCAGCCATACTAATTGATAAAAATACACCGTTCACAATGACAAGCGTGGAGGCTGACCCCGCAGGGCGCTACATTATTGTGGTGGGGCAGCTTTATGCGTTTCCGGTCATCTTGGCCAATGTTTATGCGCCAAACTGGGACAACCCTATGTTCTTCTCCAATTTTTTCTCCCGTTTACCAAACATGACATCGCACCATCTTATGCTTGGGGGGGACATGAACTGTGTACTTTCCCCTGTCTTAGACCGTAGCTCGCCCAAAAAGACTTCTCTGTCTAAATCAGCTCAATCAATCCGTCTTTTTCTTAAATCATATGGTGTGTCGGTTTCGTAACTCTACTTCCAGAGAATATTCGCTTTTTCTCCCCAGTTCATAAGACCTATTCCCGTATAGATCATTTTTTCCTGGATAAAAGACTCCTTCCACTCATAACCAAGTGTGATTATGGAGCCATAGTTATTTCAGATCATGGTCCCTTAACTATGAGAATGCGTATTCCCAATACACAGTCCATTTGCCATCCTTGGAGACTCAACCCTCTGCTTCTATCAGAGGAAGCTTTCACTAATTTCATCGCGTCTGAGATTACACTATTCCTCGATATTAATCGTACACCAGGAATGTCTTCTTTAACTATATGGGAGTCGCTGAAGGCGTACTTACAGGGCCAGGTCATCTCATATTGCGCAAATCAAAAGAAAATAAGCACTGCACGCCTTAAAGAGCTGGCGGATGAGATATTGGAGCTAGATAGGCTACACAGCCATTTGCCCTCTGCAGACATAATGAAAAAGCGTATGTCACTGCAGGTCGAGTTTGATCTCCTTTCAACACGACAAGCTGAATACCTTATCTCTAAATCGCGACACGGGTACTATGAACATGGAAAAGGCTGGACGGATACTCACTCATCAGCTGCGGCAAAGAACCGCCAATCAGACCATTCCTGCAATCAACGATGAACAGGGCTCAAAAATTACGGACAGCCTAAAAATTAACTCCCGCTTCCAAACTTTCTATCAGTCATTATACACCTCTGACTCATCTGTAAACCCTTCCGCGCTGGAAGAATTTTTTGGGACCCTGTGGGTCCCTTCTATAGACCCGGGGATGGCTGCTGGGTTGGAGGAGGACCTCTCGGTCACGGAGATAGCATCAGCAATTGGGTCTATGCAGTGGCAAATCTCCGGGGCCAGACGGTTACCCAACAGACTTCTTCAAAAAATTCTCGAACCAACTTTCCCCCTTACTATTGTCAGTTTTCGAAGAATCACTCTCATCAGAATCCCTACCTCCAACTATGCGCCAGGCGGTTATCTCCTTAATCCTCAAGAAAGACAAGGACTCTCTTGAGTGCAGTTCGTTTCGTCCGATCTCGCTCCTCTGCACGGATGTAAAAATTCTTGCTAAAGTCATGGCCCGCCGCTTGGAAGGTGTTCTATCTTTTCAGTACGTTGGAGAGGTTTGGATTCGGCCCTAAACTCATATCATGGATTCGAATTTTATACACATCTCCGATGGCTGCTGTGCGCACTAACAATAATCTGTCCACCTATTTTGAGCTCCAACGCGGCACGAGACAGGGGTGCCCGTTGTCCCCACTTCTATTTGCGGTTGCAATGGAGCCACTTGCTTTGGCTCTGAGGCAAAATGCTGATATCAAGGGGATTCAGCGTGCGGGATTGGAGCATAAAGTCTCGCTATATGCGGACGATATGTTATTGTACATATCGCAACCCCTTTCCAGTCTCCCCAAGTTAATGGCCTTACTTACGGACTTTGGCAAATTATCTGGCTACAAAGTTAATATCCAGAAAAGCGAGCTGATGCCTGTTGGCGCTGGGGCTAGTCAGGTACCATTAGGTTCATTTCCTTTTAAAATCAGCCCTAAGAAATTTAAATACCTTGGGATATGGGTTACGCATAACCATAAAGATCTATATGTGGCTAATTATCAACCTCTATTATCTAACCTGAAACAGGATATTGAGCATTGGGACCCCCTATCTCTCTCCCTGGGGGGAAGAATTAATACGATAAAGATGAACGTACTGCCTAAATTTCTGTACATATTCCAATGTCTTCCGGTCTTTCTAACAAAGTCTTTCTTTTCCAAACTAAACAATCAGATATCAACCTTTATTTGGAACAAAAAACCACCCCGAATTAAAAGAAGTATGCTGCAGAGACCTCGTACAATGGGAGGGATGGCACTCCCAAACTTCATGTATTATTATTGGGCAGCCAACATAAGGTCATTGTTATACTGGGTGAGGAATGATGTCACGGTTCCCAATTGGACAGTTTTGGAAGGGGCGTCCATTGAGTCCACTTCTCTAGTGGCCTTATTGTGTGCTAGACTGCCATTCACACAACCTATTTCTAGCTTCACCTCTAACCCATCATACACTCAATCAAAATATGGAATCAGTTTAGGAGATCCTTCTCCCTTGGAGGCCTATCGCAGGCTGCACCAGTTACAAAAAAACACATGTTTCTCCCGTCAGTGATAGATGGGGCTTTTGATACCTGGTCTAGAGGGGGTATGGTCTCACTGTCTGATCTCTATATTGACAATAACTTTGCCTCCTTCGAACAGTTAGTGCAGAAATATGGTATTCCCAGATCACATTTCTATAGGTACTTGCAGCTTCGGAACTTTGTCACCTCAAATTCGGATTTCTACCCCTCATGCCCTCCCAAGTCTCTGCTGGACTCCATCTTTAACTGCAAATCGGTCACAAAACAGGCTATAAGCATCATTTACGAGCTACTCAACACGCACGATTTGACCCCTTTAGACATCCTTAAAAATAAATGGGAAACAGACCTAGACGAACCAATTCCAGAGGAAATCTGGCACAAAATAATACAGGAAATTTTCTCCTCTTCCATATGTCTTAGACATGCTGTTGTCCAATTTAAAGTTGTACACCGTTTGCACTGGTCTAAAGACAGACTATCTAAGATTTATGTTGACATAGATCCCACATGCGATCGATGCAGACAGGCTCCAGCTACTTTGCTGCACATGTTTTGGACATGTCCAAAGCTCCATATGTTCTGGCAAACCATCTTTGAGACCTTCTCTAAGATATTTGGAAAAGTTGTGGAACCGTCTCCACTCATTGCATTGTTTGGGGTGCCCCCGGGAGACGCTTTTCTTAGATGGTGGGAGGCCAGCAAGTTGGTCTTCTGCTCTTTCCTGGCTAGAAGACTGATATTGTTTAAATGGATGGATCCTATTCCACCTACATATAGTCATTGGATCAGGGAGGTCATGTACCATATTAAATTCGAGAAGATTAGATATACTGTCAGAGGATCTACTAGGAAATTCTTTACTATTTGGCAACCCTTCTTAACCTTTTTTGAAGATATGGAATCTGACAGCATGATAATGTAGCATCACTTATTTGTAATTTCATTTTGTTTGTGTTATTTACTTTACTTTTATGGATGTCTGGCTATGTATAATGTTTGTATGTATGTATATGTCTGGTATTCGGGGGATGGGGGATATATTTAAGTTTGTTTTTTGTAGGTCCTGTGTGGACCTGTGATATACTGTGGAAAATACAATAAAAAAACCTTGTTTAAAAAAAAAAAGCTCCATAGAAGTCCAGGCAAAAGGGCGTAACTTCACTTTCGGTTCTCTGGCTTTGTTTCACTGCGCTTTGGAGCGTTCGAGCAGTTGCTCTTACATTCAGCAAGGCAAATCCATAACACGAGTTGAGTATACATGTACTACCTTATCGCGTTGCATGGTGCACTCAATAATTTCAAAAAGTTCTCTGGCATGCAAAAACTATGCTTCAATCAATTTCATCTATGTCTGGATTTTCCATTTCCATCATTCAAGTCCTAAATCTGTCAACATGTAGCCAATTGGCCAGATTTGAGTTTTTATTCATATTATAGTGACACCTTTTTCACAATGTAAACATCGGACAAAAAGTTAGGAAATTTGTGTTTGGTAGATTATTTCTCTGTTGTAACAATGCTTCTTGGCAATACATTTTATACCGTTGGAAAGCCTGTTCATTTACCTTTTAAATGGTGCCCCATTTGTAAGGAACATGCATTTGTGGGATGAGCAGCACAGCTTATGTGGGTTGCGCCCATGAAAAATTTGCCAAATCTTCTCTGCCAATGCCAAACAGCTTATTCTGCTGTTGCTATTGACTCTTATTTTGAGCTTCCGGTACCCCCAGGTGCTGACAATCAGGTGCCTGATTGGCACCTGATTGGCTGCACCTGTGAGCATGGGCCCTGCTACAGTGGTCAATTGGTGTCTGCTCCAAGAATCGGCATGCCACGTTTGTCTGATCTCGATAAGGCCCGTGCGATAGGGCAACTTCAAGCTGGTGTTCTGCAAAAGCAAGTTGCGGCATTATTGTGAGCCCTAGTACCATCTCCAAACTGAAGGCCAAGTTCCATGAAACGGGGGATGTCAGAGACAGACCGCAAAGTGGGCGTCCCAAGAAGACGACACCCCAAGAAGACCGGTTCCTCACCCTTTCAGCACTTAGGAACCGGAAGCTGTCTTCTACAGATTTGCAGTCAAGGTTTGCAGGATGATATGGCACACGGCTCTCGGCCCAGACAATCCGGAACAGACTGCACGCAGCCAATCTCCGGGCTCATAGGGCTGCCAGGAGGCCTACCATGACTGCCCTTCACCGTCAGGCCCATTTACGCTGGTGTCGGCAACACCTGCGCTGGAACCTGAACATGTGGAGGAACGTTATGTTCAGCGATGAGTCCAGATTCTGCCTACGGAAGTTGGATCATAGGGTCAAAGTGTGGAGAAGACGGGGAGAACGCTATGCTGATTGCTGCACCGATAGAGTAACACCTTTTGGTGGAGGCAGTGTGATGGTGTGGGGTGGCATCTCCATCACTGGAAAAACGAGGCTTGTCATCATTGGAGGCAATCTCAATGCAGAGAGATATCGAGATGAGATTCTGCAACCAGTGGCAATCCCATATCTCCACAGTCTGGGACCGAACTCCATCCTCCAAGATGACAACGCTCGCCCCCACAGAGCGGGGTTTATCAGAGACTACCTCCAGAATTTGGGAGCAGAGAGAATGGAATGGCCTGCCAACAGTCCTGACCTCAACCCAATTGAACACTTGTGGGATCAGCTTGGGCGTGCTGTTTGTGCTAGAGTGACCAACACAACCACGTTGGCTGACTTGCGACAAATCCTGGT
Organism: Ilyophis sp. 1 JC-2022; assembly: GCA_022702515.1. Classification (NCBI taxonomy): domain Eukaryota; kingdom Metazoa; phylum Chordata; class Actinopteri; order Anguilliformes; family Synaphobranchidae; genus Ilyophis; species Ilyophis sp. 1 JC-2022. The sequence continues at coordinate 73,204,342 of CM040403.1, read as the reverse complement.
TGAGGAGTGGAATGCCATCCCACAGCAGTGTGTGACCACGCTGGTGACCAGCATGAGGAGGAGGTGCCAGGCTGAACTTTTTCACGATATTCTAATTTTAGAATATCGTACCTGTATATGAAATGGAACAACTAAATTCATTTATGGTTTTAGTCATTGGGGATGCATATAGTAAGGAAATATTGTCGGCCTGTGTGTGGAAGACATAAAGGGGAACTAATGTATATTATAAATAAAGAGGTTAATGAAACATTACAAACCATATTACTATTTATTTACTATAATCATAAATTATATTCAAGCCTCCATTGAGGATGATTTGGATGTTTTTGTCAACAACGTCAAACTAGGTGTCACCAGTGTCAGACAGAAAACCTGACGGTGTTGACATCTGACAGTGGTGACAAAAACACACTTTTTTACATGACATGCATGAGTTGTATACAGGAGCCATCTTGTTTTCCCTCTGTTGCTTGCTGCCTCTGGCCTCTAAATAAAATGCATACATTTATGTCATAATTTAAAATAATTATTTCTATACAAAAGAGACAGTGTTGACACATCATGGTTGTGACAGTGGCAACATCAATATGTAAAAATTTATGAAAAAATAGCTAACTTACAGAAGCTTGTTTGACCTTGTTGCATTTAGCATAATTATGTGGAGGGTGGAAAGGGGGGCCTCAGGAATATAGTTGACCATGTGGTTGCCTGATTTTATTGCTTTTTTAATAAATATCTGACGGTGTTGACTAAAACTTGGGACACATTTTGAGCAACCACAAAATAACAGTAAATATTGTTGAAAATTCACTGCTTTTAGTTTTAAAGAGGTTTTTAAATCTACTCTTTCATCTGGCATATATATTATACATTTTAAATTAAAGTTTTTTTTATCAAATTGAAATGATAATCTCTTGTCTGAGGACAACTGATTTTGTGGGTACTGGGCTATCATATAATCATATAATTTATAAAATTAAAAACATATTAAAAAATTATACATTTGTGCAAAAGACCGTCAGATGATCAACCCTGATTATTAAAAAAAAAATTTAATTCATTTTCAAAGAAAAAAAATTTCTTAGAATTTTTTCACCGAAATCTCAAGAATCAGTGACCTCTGTAGTCAATCCCATAGTTAAAGATGTCTGGAGGGGGGGTACCATAGAGGACCATAGACCTGTTTTGTGAGTTTGCCCTGCTACTGCATGTGAATGCTCAGGTTTGCTGTTCTGTGCCAAGTTTGGGTACCATCAGTCCAGGATCACTCTCATGGTTGTGTGCACCCCTCTCTTCACATCTTTCAGATATGCTGCTATAGTATAATGCCCTGGGGCTTTCCATATTACACTCCGGCCTCCCCATTTGTAATTGTTACTCTTCTAATTTTATAAGTGCCTAACCCTCTCCTGTTTCTTTTCCCTGGGGCTTTTGCCCTTCCCTCGCCCTGAGTCTGCAGACTGCTCCAGCCCTGCCCCTCACCCTGAGCTATGGCCTGCTCTGGCACTGCCCATCGCCCTGTGCTGCAGACAGCTCCAGCCCTGTCCCTCCTCTGATTTATGCCTACACCTTAACACAACCGGAGTCCCAGACCCCTCTGATTTGCATATTATACATCTTTTCATTAGACTTTCTTCTACCAGCTAGTTTACTCAGACTGTAAAATGTTCAACCCACTTTATTATTTACTGTTTTAGATCCCTCATTACATTCTGTTACCATCCAGTCTACCTTTAGTTTAAACCAGGCCAGCCAGTGAATGATGGGCTCCCCCTCTCTAGCCAGGTTCCTTCCAAGATTTTTTCATCGTTTGAGTGTTTTTTACATTATAGACATTTAGCAGACGCTCTTATCCAGAGCGATGTACATAGTGTTCTTCCCACTGGGGAGTTTTTACCTTGTTTGCTTTCCAGAGGTTCAAGCCTGGCTTTTGCCCAATTCTCCTTCTGTTTCTCTGTACAGCGTCTTTGTGACAGTTATCTGTAAGAAGCGCTATACAAAATAAATTGAATTGAATGTGTACTTAGCTAGCTACAATGGCTAACAGTACAGTCATATCTTTTCTTAAAGTTAATATTGTTAGCGACTCACTGTAACATTACCTAGTAAGCTACTGATCATTTCAACATTTCTTGGTTATTATGCTAGTGGAGTAGAAGACTCATCTTACCTCACTGTCTCCATCCTTGTCAGTCTCCGACCCCAGGGCACAAAAAATTATGCTGAAGATGTCAAAAGAAACTATCAAGGTCACATGCTGCTCCTTCTGTCAAGCAAATGATTGGCAAAAGACATGTTCCAAACATTCGTTATCAGGTTTGTGTGATATTTACAAGGCTGGTGATACTTTTCATTAACTCATGTTACAATGAACCGATAACACATTTGGCACAAGACTCCATTTGAAAACTACACAAATTACGTGAAGTGAGTTATTTTGGACTCAAAATGGAGAATTTCGCCGAAAGGTGACAAGTTTGCATCTGTGATATAACGGTGCAAATCACAGAAAAGTGCCATATGATGAGTAGTACAGAGCAGACAACTTGGATGTCACTTGGATTTTCGCCATACACCAAGCAGACACCTACATCATCACTTGAGATCAAGGAACATATTTCCCATGTCCTGATCACAACCTCACTCCAACACCAGATCAGCATTAAAACTTTTAAGCACGAGCTTATGGCAATCACAGTGAGGTAATTATTTTAATAACATAACTTTAAAAAAATGCGCTGAATGGTTTTGAGTTTCCTAAACCTTTAGCATTTTTGTTCATGTTTAGAGTTCGCACCCCTACTCTATATGTCAAAGTTTCAAATGCTGTTTGGGGGTTCAGGCCTAGTTCTTGCCAAATTTTCAGGCCAAGTTCTTGCCAAGTGTCTTTGTGACAGTTTTCTGTAAAAAGTGCCATACAAACAAAATTTAATTGATTTGAATTGAAGGTTCTCTGTTAAGCATGGTAGCTGGCAGCAGTAGATACCCGCTAATAGGGCTGTCACTTTTTTGTTTGATAATCAAACTTGTTTGAATCTCAGGAAAATTTAAATATTTTTTATATATAATTAAAGGTTTGAATTTGTGTTCTGCGCCATCTGTGCTACACTTAATATGAATGTGACCAATAAACAACAAGTCATGTAATTGAATACTTATGTCAATCTGTTCAGTCATAAGCATGATGAACAAGCTCTATTCTATTTCATGCACTCTGGCACATTGATTTCATTAAAAATATATGTCTTAATAATTTAGAAATAGAAATGTGTACCTAAAAAACTGTGATTTTTTATTTATTTTTTATTTAAACATTGATCTGCTGAATATAGCCTATTGGATTGACACTACGTAAAGAGACAATCATTCTCTGCTCGCTCCAACTGGATAGTCCTCATCAAGTGTTGACTCTCCGATGAGTAAAACAACTGGGTCCGTATTACAGAAACATCGCATCTTAAACCCAAATTAAGATGCGACAGGTTTAAGATAGGATTTTTCACAAATTCATATTACAGAAACAAATCTTATCCAACGTTAGGAATCCTATCTTATCTTGCTCCCGCATATCTTATCTCAGGTTAGGAAATCCTTAGAAAATTACAATGTCTCATTTTACATTGTTATTTCTACCAGTGGTAAATACACAAGTCACAACATGTAAATAAGAAAGTTTTGGAGTTGTTGGAAAGTGTATTTCATCACTTTTGAGAGAGCTAGGCTAACTGGTCTAACCCACTTCCAGTGATTGCGGCTAACGGACGGTGCAGGTCTCCATGCTTCTTACTGCACGCACACAGAAAAAAAGGGTATTCATCTTCTTGTCTGACTGGGGAAGATATATAAATAAGCCAATTTCCCAAAATGTTAGCTTGTTCCTTTAAATGACAAAATAGTCAACATAAAATAAACAAAACATTCAGTGTGGAAATAACCACATAGTAGGTGGGCTTGGTAGCCATGTGCTACAGTTAAACATCTGCCTTTAAGTGCTGTGCTGCATCATGACGAAACATAAAATAGCATACCGTCTGCTACATGCAGACTGTTTTCATGTCAAATTAACAAAAATAAATGCACTACATAAACAAAACGCAGATTATACGAATTAGGCTACGCCTATTAATAAGCAACATGTAGCCTACCTTTTATAAAATGAAATTGACCTTATGAGTTCGCAACGAAGTAAGCTAGCGCTCCAAATAGAAAACGTTGGACGTGCAGCTTCAATATTGTGTTCAATGAACTGCGCACGATTGAGTTAGATTGCTAGCCTACTTTGCTTCGGCACTGCCAAGGATTATTAATTGATTGGAGTTATTTGTAATAAATAGCCTTAGCATATCAAATGCAGCATGAAACATTGCCTACAATATTAGGTTGAATAACGCGTTGCTAATTTTGAAAATGTAAATGAATTTTATTACACGCATTTATATAGCCTAATAGCTAATCCGTTATATATTACCACGTTACCCGAAAAACTAATATTATTACAGTAACGCATTACTTTAGTAATGCACTACCCCCAACTCTGATTAACTAGGTTGAAAATATGACTGCAGACCCCTTCGTTTGGCAGAAAATAGCACAAGTTTTTGCGGATCTACACTGATCTCATAAGCAACGGCCTCTGGAATCCAAATGACGGAAATCCGTCGTAGCGACGGAGAACTTTAATCCCTGAGACTGTCTGTCTGTCTGTCTGTCTGTCTCCCTCTCACCATCGTCTTTCTGTCCCTCTCCCTTCAAATCTCTGTCTCCGTCATTCTGTTTCTCCTCTTCATCTCCCTCACTTATTTCTTCTCCACTCATTTCTTCTTCCTCTTCTATAATTTCCTGCCCTTCCTCTGTGGGTCCATCACCTTCCCTCACCTTCTCCTCCTATCCTTCATCTTTCCCCCTCTCCATCCTGCTGAATATTTGGTTTCTTACTTTGAAAAAATATGGCAATATTCCCAATCCCTTCCTTTTCATATTGTCTCTATAATAAACAGTAATAAAAATTAAACTGGATTTGTGTGGGTTAAAAATCTGTAGCATATTTCACATGACATTTGCAAACGCAGATGATAATCTGTGTTAAAACCTTTGTATTTGCTTGACAAATGGCTATGGGATACCTGTTCCCATGACATTAGCTATTGCATAACTATCCAGTGACTGAATTGTTTAACTAACAGGCCACAAGTGAACAGTTAATATTGTGAATATGTATTTGGCTTTGCAATAAAATAAAATATTTTTGTATGAGAAAACCAGAACATGTGCACATATTGGAAACGTCTTTTGCCTTTGCAATAACAATATGTTTGTTTGCTATTGTGAAAATAATAACAGTGTAATAAATGAAGTCACCAAGCCATTAGTTACATTAACATTAAAAAACATGAGTTTGAAGCATTTTTATTTGGCGATAAGCTTGGGAGAGCAGGTATGCAATGTTGTTATCCAATGAGGAGAATTATAGTTTGAGAGTACGGAGGCAAGCAGCGTTTCTGGGAGGAGGAGGAGGAGAAGGAGAAGGAGAAGAAGAGCGCCCAAGTTTGGGGTTTTATTGTGTGGATGTGTGAAGTTCCATGTTAATGCTGTGTGGCTAAGTGAGGTCACAACATACAGAAGTTAATGTTTTTAAGGGCTGAGAGTATGTGGTCATTGTGGTTACTTCTGTAGGAAACCCTGAAAACTGCCAAACTCTCTGTGCTGTATAGGTATGGGGAATGCCCCACCAAGCCGTAACTTGGCGGATGGCATACCTGCCATCCCAATTTTAAATATTCCGTGAACCACACTCCTTATTACTGTTGTAGGCTTTCCTTTCAACACATAAGAAGTCATCTCCGCTCTGTAGCCTACAGACATCATATGGCGCTTTCCCGTGATTTTCGCTCTTATACAGCCTCAGGCCACAGTATTTGCTTTTGATTTTGAAACTTTGTATTTAAAAGCACATAGGTTATAGTTTAGGTTATTTAAATTGAAATGCGGCAAATTTACAACTCCCTCCCCCAAACCTTGTAAACACATTTTTTTCACCGTAAAACCGTTTCACAATTTTTTGCCTATCCCTAATCTAGATAGATTTTTTTCATCACATCTGTATGTAAGTACAATTAGGAGGGTTGGGGATGAGGAGGGCATACACCAAGTAGCTGGATTTTCAATGAGAATAGGCCTTTAAGATTTGAAGAAGATATTAAAAAATTAATATCTACAAATTAAATAATTATTTTAAATTATTCAATTTACATTTTAGCATCCAAAATGTAATGTTTTTTATATATAATTTATTCCTCATTTGAATTAAAGCTACACCAACCTTTTGACTTCAGTGACTTAGAATAGACACTTGAGGAATTTCTGGATTTTTTAAATATTGCCATTGTCAATTTCTCTGAGGCTGTGAATTGAAGAATTTAATTTGTTAAGATTACAAAATAGAAGGTCCCTTTAACTTAGCATGACATAGGGTAAGTAATGATTCATTGACTGATCTCATGCTAAAATTGATTTCTTACCATTCTACAAGTAACTTATACAGTTTAATACCCTGAATTTCAGCTATTTCAGTATTTTTGGTGTATGACCCCAATATTTTCACTGGCTCCATCTGGCCGCCCAATATCTGGGAGCACCACTGCGTCGTCTAGTAAACATCTTCATTACAATTACCCTGTTGCCCCTAAAATAAACGCCAGATACATTTTCCTGTCCCAATGTAAAACTAAAAGATTGCATGTTTTCATTCGTACGTCTATGAAGGAGCCGAAGACGCCATATTGCTGAGCCATTCGGGGAACATGGCAAATGTCTATGGAACAGGCACAAAATAAAAGTAACTTAGATGAAAACCAAAAAACATGGCGTAGCGTTATTGTTCTCGGTTCCAACAACACTGTAACGTTAATGGAGACATAAACCTAATGTTTTCACGACACGTCATCGGTACGACGTTATTGTTTATTTTGCACTTTTGTCTATTCTACGTAACGTAGGAAACCAGAAGGCTAAGTTAGTTACCAGCTATATATATTTGAGGAAATAGCTTTGAATTCAGTCTAGTGATGACGGTCTGACAGGGAAATGTTGAATCTAACCTTGACTGAAGTCAAAATCGTTGAGTTGTACTGCAGCTCGTGTTCTGTCCAGTCCAGCTGGAAAGGGAATGATCCGAAACTGCTGATGCGATCCGCACATAAAGCGTACAAAGAGCTGGATCGGGTATGAGGGACCAGGCGGTGAAGCCTCGGAAGTAAAGGGAAACAGCCTCTACTGCGCATGTTGAGTGCAAAAGAGCAGGGGTGGAGGCGTTATTATGGATCCCACTGCTTTTCTTGGCATGAGACGCCCTGCGTAGCATTCAAGCGCTAGGATTGGCCAGGCGCCAGTGGTGTTGGATGGGGGTTGGGGATGGGGACAGGGTTGGGGGACATTAACGCGGATAGGGGAATAGGAATGGACGTTAATACAAATGGCAATCCTTGCGCTACGCAGGGCATGTCTTGCCAAGAAAAGCAGTGGGATCCATAATAACCAAGGGGCCAGCTTTCAGCTCTCAACCTCAGCACCTGATATAATGTCGCCTTCTGCTGATCTATGATTTGCGCTCAAAAAGCCACTTTTCCCATTGCGCTCCATTCATTTTTGACAGCAAATTAAAAATATTATCCACTTTATATTCCACTTGTCATTTTTCAGAAGTAATTATTTTTGTTCTTACCACACAAAGATATATATATATATATTTTTTGTATTATTTATTTTGGCCTACGTCACATTTTCGCGCCGTAGCGCATGTCTGAGTTGGATAATGACACAATCTGGTTCTTGAGATTCGTATAATGTAATGCACAATGTTAGGAAAGACATTGCGATTGTAAGGTGCGCTTATTGCAGAAAGTTACGAGAACATGTTCTATACTATGCCTTTGATGTGAAAAATATAATAAATTGAAATGAAACAACATTTGGACATGATTGCATCATTTATTTATTTATAGTTGTTGCATTATTAAAAATCGTAGCCAATCCATGTTTTCAGTTGAATATAAATGGAATAAATAACACAATTGAATGATTCCTCAGTTTTAAATCTGTTGCTTAAAGCTTCACATAGAAGACAGATTCATTATATGTCAAAAATATATTAAAACGATTAGCCTATGATTAAGCTGAATATGGTGGAATAGCTATTTTGGTGATTAGGCTACTTTATTGTATAGGCAATTGTCATGGTTTTAGCCTATCTTCCCTCTGTTGCGACGGTTTCTCGCCCATTTTTCCTTTATTTTCAGTCTATCTGATTTTTCAGCATTATGTTTTCAGAGTTTTCCTTTCCCCCAGTAATTATTTGGTTCACCTGTTCAATTACCTCTCAGGTATTTAAACCCCTCACTTCCGCTTCCTGTCGCTTCTTCGTCATATCGTGCCTTCACAAATTCAGGGTTGGTTAGGTTTAAGTTCCTAAGGTTTAAGTTCCCTACTTCTCCTTCTACTCTCTGCTACTGGGAGAGTGAGAGGTTTATTTTGATTTCTTTTATTTTTTCACCTATTTATCGGTTATAGTCTACGCTCCAAAGGTGATTTTTTGTTTTTCTCTCTCTCTCAAGCTTTTGCTCCTGCATTTCTGTTTGGGAGTCTTTTTACCTTACTCTTTTACTCATGTCTACGAGATACACCCGGTTTTGTGGGTGGTTTATTATTTTGGCTACTTCCAGGAAGTTTTTCGTCCCTTGTTTTTGTTTCTACTATTTTGGGTACCTAGACTCCTTTAGTGGTCCTCGCTTCTGTGAGTGACTTGTTCTGTATCGTGTTTTGTTTAGTTTCAGTTGACTCATCAGTTCAACCAAACCCTCACAAAAATAGCCTATATACATTATTATCTTTGATAATGAAGGTTCAAATCTGACAGAAAGAAAAACTGCAGTAGTTCAATTGCTTTTCTGAGGTCATTTGTCATAATTACAGTGTGGCCAGATGTCGCTTGTATTCATGAATCAATGAATGAAGGAATTTTTAATTAATTTGTTCTGCCAATATCCCATAAATGATAATAAAACCTATAGGCTAAGCTTAAACGCGTGAAACCATGTTTCCCCTATATCATGCCACGATATTAATAAAAGGCATTTAAAAAACTTAAGAACTTCTAAAAATAAGTAGGCTACCTCAGAATAGTCTTTTTTCAAGTAGCCTAAAACAACTGTGGTCCTGTTCTTTTAAATGTTATGATATAATTCAAAATCTGGATTGGTTCAGAATACTGCACGCATACCAGCTAACCTGAACCAGACTACCAGAGTGATCACATTAACTTTCTTTAGTGTTGGTAGCCTACAGCGTAAGCTATTTAGTCAAAATTCCAGTTTGTGCTGCTTACAAATGTACCAATTGTTCAGGTTCGACCTCGGGGATACACCTTTTCAGGTAGGAATGCGTGTGAAGCTGCGGTATTTCTTGCATAAGTCCCTAATAGCTAAGATACATTGTTTAATAAAATGGTAGACCTAGTAGCCTAACGTTTCCCATAGTAGCCAGGCCTGTCATATTAAGTTACATTATGTTTCTAACCTTGTAGCCTACCGTGAACTTTGCATTAACGCCTGTATTGGCAAATTCCAGTATACACTAACAACATATCTTACAGGAAAATGCACTTTGCCATCTCTGTTTAATTTAATCTTAATTAGCTTGTGTTTGCTGTTATTTTATTGAATAAAACATGTAGCCTACGTGTTAATAGGCTATATGTTTATGAGCATACTTTGTCGCATCAAATAATTTCTTAGAATGATAATTAGATGATAGAAATATACCCAAAGAGTGAAGACATTGTTAATTTCTGTGTGTTTACACAACATTACAGCGATAGCTGTCACAATATCCAGTTCACAGCTAACAAAATTAGGTCCCTGGGACATCACCTGAACATCTCAAAATGTCACCAGGACGTCGCCTTGACGTCTTTTTGTAGGGTTTTTTAAATGTTACATGGACGTCACAGAGAACGTTCCCGGGACGATCTAGTAATGTCCACAAGACATTCATTACATGACGTTATATTGTAACCAGTAACAAATGTTGCAGGAACGTCCCTGAATGTCTATGAATGTTATGAGCACAACGTCATATCATAAGGACGTTGCTTGAACGTCCCCAAAAAATTTTTATGAAATTCCGTCGGTGGGACCTTCACTATGCATCTGCACAGAGGACTTAACCATAGATAGTGTACTTGGCAGATGGCAGGGTAGGAATTTCACGGCGGCCACGACGTTGCCCCTCGCTCTGGTGTGATGCCCCGAAAATCATACGGCCAACATGGCATTTGCGCCCTGCTACTGTCAACATCTCGTCGGTCAGTGATCTCGTAGAACTGCAGCAGTTCTTGCAGCTTGAATTGGATGCGAGCAAGCGTCACATTATAGCATCAAAGCCACTAGCAAGAAAATGGGAGCGAAACTTAAAACAGATGGGAAACCTTAAAAAATAAGAAAAAAAGAACAGAAGACTATATGAAGGTACACAAATTAGCTAATTATCGATAGCTGACTTATTTAGTGCTTAACTGAATCAATCCTCTCTGTTTTTAATACCACTTAACGTTAACGGAAGTAGATAGCTATTTACTAGCTTGCTAGTTAGAATCCGATTAGCACGTGTCTGGTTCGTACTTATTACCTAAGCTAATTAGCCAGTTTTTATTATCGCCTTTCCAGAAAAATGCCACGATTTAAGAGAATTCAGAAAATAAATGAAAAACGTTTGCGAGATTGGGCAGTAAAGTGCATGCGACTGGATGACTTCATCAAACGGTGGGTTCTAAAGTTGCATTTCCATGGCTCAACTACAAACTCAGGTCGAATTCTTTTTTTTCATCCATTTTCCAGCTAAGGTTAAACTGCTACCTATTTTATCTGCTGAACAGCAACGTTGGAACATGGCATATTCTATATATTCTAGGTTGCAGACAGCCTAGCTCAGTGGTTCCCAAACTCAGTCCTGGGGCCTCCCTGTGTATGCTGGTTTTCATTCCAACCACAATTGCAATCCCAGAACTTTAACAAGCGGTTAATTTTTCCATCCTTAATGTATTGCATAACATTAAGGAGGCATATAATATGACAAGACAACTTCAAATGTGTTTTTAATTGATATTAAATGCTTGTGTTTTTTCTAATTGGAAAGTCAAGTTATTTATTTTTAGGCTCCAAATCCTCTTATTTCGCTCAATTGCCTTTGTGCCCAGGTATGTGGCCTTTGTGCCCTAGAAAATTGTGACACTGAAGGCCAAATGGCCTTGCCCCTAAAATGACAAAATTCCAAGCCTGCTGCCATCCCAACATTTGTATTTCTGTAGCGACAACACGTGGATTGATTGACTTAAAACCGCAGGGCTCAAGTCCTGATATAACTCTCAATCAACCCAACAAGTTTCAGAACTTTATATTACATTACATAACAGGTATTTTGCAGACGCTCTTATCCAGAGCGACTTACACAACGTTTTAGCTTTCTTTTACATATTATCATTTATACAGCTGGATGTATACTGAAGCGATTCAGGTTAAGTACCTTGCTCAAGGGTACAACAGCAGTGTCCTACCTGGGAATGGAACCTGCAACCTTTCAGTTACAAGGCCAGTTTCTTAACCATTAGACTATACTGCCACCCGGTGTCAAACAGTTTTTAAATTACTCACATTTTTGTGATAAGCCACACCACAATATTTTCTTATATTTGGATCTCTATAGCGCAACCATGTGGCTCGATTGGGTTTAAGTCCTGATGTTACTGTTAAGAGACCTACCAAGTTTCATAACTTTTTGTCAAATGGTTTTGGAATTATTAGCATTTTTGTGATAAGCCACGCCCACTAATTGGCTCATCAATTGGCCATTTCTTGACGTATGCCTTAGAAAAGTAATGTCTTAAGGAAGGCCTGTACCTCTGAGTGCACAGTCCAAGTTACATCAATGTCAGTGTGTCAATGTCAAAATTTTGTCACATTCACTACAGCGCCACCAGGTGTTCAATCTACGTCATAATATAGAGCATCCAAGAGTTTGGCAATCCCAACAAGCCTGCCAAGTTTGGTAATTCTAGGCCAAACCAGCTCACGGGAATTTTAGGTCAGAACAAAAACAATAGGGAACCAGCGGCTACGCTGCTCTGTCCCCTAATAATAAGAATGCATTTTATCCATGCTGTGCTTTTCATAGACCCAAAGCAGTGGATGCAGACAATTGTGTTACGATCCGCTCCTGCTTCCCTTCCCTTCCTTGGTGTTTTCCTCTGTTTCCCTGAACCTGATTGTGTCATGTCTGCGTTCATTGCCTGATTGTGTCTACATTGCACAATTACTACTCGCACCACATCTTAATTACACAATTCACACTTAATTGCTTTCACCGCATTCCTCATGTGTTTTCTAATTGTTCAATCAATTCACTGATTTCGCACGCATTTCCCGCAAGCTGCAGTTTATCAGCTCTAATGACACTAGTTATATGAACCGTGCTGTTCCTGTGAATTGTTGTCAAAGTATTACGGTCCTGGTCTCGTTTGTACTTGTTTCCCTATGTTCTAGCTTGCTAGACTCTGGCTGACTACCCCGATCTGGATTCCATACACCCTGGCTTTCCGGTGTGGATCCTGACTCTGCCTCCGCCTGATCCTTCACTACTACCCAGGCTAAAGACCACTCCTGGCTACTTCGCCGGATCCTGCTCACCAGTTCACTGCGGGTTCCACAGTGGACATTGTCCTTGTTTAACCCTGATTTCCCGGTGTGGATCCCGACCCGTGATTACGAAAAATAAAACCCTTATTTTCAAAAGAAAGACTTCTGTCTCGTCGTGCATTTGGGTCCTTCCCTGCCGGTCATCACAGAATACTCTGACCATACATGGACCCAGCCGACGCGGAACAATTTCGCCACGCCCTCACCTGCCAGGCTACCCAGATCGCCCAGCAAGGCAGCCGCCTGGACGAAGCACTGGAGCTGTTTCGGGGCATGGCGGAACGGACAACCCAATTGGGCACCATGCTAACGCAGATGGCTGCCCAGACTTCACTACTCCGTCCTGAATCGGAGAATCCACCACAACCACCGGCACCAGCTCCATCACCACCTCTTCGGGAACCTCGCGCCAACCCTCCAGAACGGTACTCAGGTGAGCTGGGGAAATGCCAGCCCTTCCTGTTACAGTGCGAGCTGGCGTTCCGTATGCAGCCCTCCTCCTATTCTGCTGACGCCACCCGTGTGGCGTACGTCATCACCTGCCTGGGAGGAGAGGCGCGGGACTTGGCCGCCGCGCTATGGGAGAAGCAACCCACCCTCTGCACCAGGTACCTGGACTTCGACATGGAGATGCGGCGCACCTTCGATCATCCCGTGTGCGGTAGAGACGTCACCCAGCAACTGATCGCGCTAAGGCAAGGCGAGCGCAGTGTGGCGGAGTTCGCGATCAAATTCCGGATCCTCGCGGCGCAGTCGGGTTGGAACGACACCTCCCTACAGGGCGTCTTCCGCTCCGCTCTTTCCGAGGAGATGAAGGACGAGATGGCCACTCGCGATGACACCTCTACGCTCAATGACCTCATTTCCTTGGCCATCACGGTCAACAACCGCCTGCGCGCCCGCACCCGTGAGAAGAGGGCTAACGCTTCCACTCAACCGCCTCTGGGAGCCACGCCCCCGCACCCTGCTCTTCGCCATCATGCTCCCATGCCCCTCGAACCTCCGGAACCCGTGGAACCTATGCAGCTGGGTGGTACTACGTCCGACCCTGCCGCTCGCCGCCGCCAACGCCGGGCCACCGGAGCATGCTACTATTGCGGCCGCACGGATCACCTCCTTAGCTCCTGTCCTGTACGCCCAAAAGAGAGGGCTCGTCAGCAACCCTAGGCCTACTGGCGAGCCAGACCCAAACACCTGGCCTAGCTCACAACCGCTTCCAACTCTCTGCGGTCCTCAAATGGGGCACTACGGCCTCCGCCACCGTCTCTGTTCAAGCCCTCATCGACTCAGGAGCCGACTCCAACTTTGTGGACTCCCAGTTCGTGCACGAGTCCGGGATTCCCACGGAAGAACTGGAGAGACCTATCAATGCCTATGCCTTGGACGGCCACCGCCTAGCCCACATCACCCACCGCACCATCCCCATCCAACTGCTTCTGTCCGGTAACCACCGGGAGATCATTCAACTCCACATCATCAGCACTCCTCACTCCCTTCTGGTCCTTGGTCAGCCCTGGCTGCACAAACACAACCCCCTGCTCGACTGGATCACATCCAGCGTCACCAGCTGGAGCACCCAATGCCATACCTCCTGTCTCCACTCGGCGGAACCTCCCTCTAGCACGGAAATCAAGACGTCCGTTCCAGAGGTCGACCTGAAGGGGGTCCCCCATTGTTACCGGTATATGTCCCGGGTGTTCTCCAAGTCCCTTGCCTTGTCCTTATCCCCCCACAGACCCTACGATTGTGCCATCTCCCTGCTTCCGGGTGCTCCCCTGCCCTCCGGTCGCCTGTACAGCCTATCCGGCCCGGAAAGAGCGGCCATGGAGGATTATATCAAGGCCTCCCTCGAAGCAGGTATCATCCGCCCCTCCTCCTCGCCCGTCGGAGCTGGATTCTTTTTTGTCAAAAAGAAAGATGGCTCCCTCCGCCCCTGCATCGACTACCGGGGCCTCAATGCCATCACCATCAGAAACAAATACCCTTTACCCCTACTTAATTCGGCCTTTGAACTGCTGCAGGGTGCCCGGGTCTTTACCAAGCTGGACTTCCGTAACGCCTACCACCTGGTACGGATCCGGGAGGGGGACGAGTGGAAGACCGCCTTCAACACCCCCCTGGGTCACTTCGAGTACCGGGTGGTCCCGTTCGGCCTTACTAATGCCCCAGCCATCTTTCAAAACCTAGTGAACGATGTACTGAGGGATTTCCTCAACCGCTTCCTCTTCGTATATTTAGACGACATACTGATTTTCTCCCAGAACCAACGGGAACACCAAGACCATGTCTCCCTGGTTCTACAACGCTTATTGGAAAATAAGTTGTTCGTGAAAGCCGACAAATGCCTGTTTCATGCTCCCTCAGTCTCGTTCCTAGGTTTTGTGGTGGAGAGGGGCGACATACGGCCGGACCCGGCTAAGATCCAGGCGGTTACGGAGTGGCCGATCCCCACCACCCGGAAGCACCTGCAGCAGTTCCTGGGGTTCGCCAACTTCTACAGAAGGTTCATCCGCAACTACAGCCAGGTAGCCGCACCCCTCACCGCCCTCACATCTATTAAAACCCCGTTTTCTTGGAATCCCCTGGCAGATCAATCCTTCACCAGACTCAAGACACTATTCACCACGGCCCCCAACCCTCTGCTGTCCGGAACCCGACCGCCAATTCGTGGTGGAGGTGGACGCCTCTGACACAGGCGTAGGGGCCGTCCTGTCCCAACACTCCCCCCTCAACCACAAGCTCCATCCCTGCGCCTTCTTCTCCCGCCGCCTCTCCCCTATCCAACGCAACTACGGGGTAGGGGATCGTGAGCTGCTGGCCATCAAGCTGGCACTGGAGGAATGGAGACACTGGCTTGAAGGGACCACTCAATCGTTCCTGATCCTGACTGACCACCGCAACCTACAGTACATCCAGTCAGCCAAATGACTGAACTCTGCTAAATGCCTATAATGTAACTCCAGACAGGCCCGTTGGTCGTTGTTCTTCTCCAGATTCAACTACTCCATCACCTTCAAACCCGGATCGAAGAACATCAAACCCGACGCCCTCTCTCGGATCCACTCCTCCCCTGCCGACCTGTCTGTCCCGGAGACCATCGTTCCGGCTTCCTGCGTCGTGGCTGCGGTCCGGTGGCCTATCCAGAAGATCATACTGGACGCTCAGGTGACGCATCCCGATCCTCGCCCTAACCCCTCTTCTGCCCTGTTCGTTCCCAACCCTGTCCGCTCCCAGGTCCTGGAGTGGGCTCACTCCTCCCGACTGGCCTGCCACCCCGGAGGCAACCGCACTGTGGAGCTGGTGCGCAGGAGCTTCTGGTGGCCCACCACCCGGCGGGACACCCTGGCCTTCGTCCACGCTTGCCCTGTCTGCGCCAGGAGTAAGGCGTCTCACTCCCCCCCCGCTGGTCTCCTCCGTCCCCTTCCCATCCCGGGCCGTCCTTGGAGTCACATCGGGGTCGACTTCGTTACCGGACTACCACCATCTGCCGGTAACACTGTCATTTTGACCCTGGTGGACCGGTTCTCCAAGGCGGTTCACTTTGTTCCCCTCCCCAAACTCCCCTCCGCCCTCGAGACGGCCGACCTCCTGGTGCAGCACGTGGTGCGGCTGCATGGGATCCCGTCGGACGTCGTCTCCGACCGGGGCCCCCAGTTTGCCTCCGCTGTTTGGAAGGCATTCTGCGCCGCACTCGGCGCCACCGCCAGCCTCTCCTCCGGGTTCCACCCGCAGATGAACGGTCAGGCGGAGAGGGCTAACCAGGACCTGGGAGCCGCCTTACGGTGCATGACGGCCCGCAACCCTGCCTCCTGGTCCCAGCTCCTCCCGTGGGTCGAGTATGCCCACAACACCTTGGTGTGCTCATCCACAGGGAGGTCCCCCTTTGAGGCTTCCCAGGGCTTCCAACCCCCACTGTTCCCCCCCCAGGAGGCCGAGGTGGCGGTTCCGTCAGTGGACGCCCACATCCGACGCTGCCAGCGGGTCTGGAAGGCCACCCGCAACGCTCTCCTCAAGACCTCCTCCCGGAATCGTCGCCTGGCGGATCAGCACCGGTCCGCAGCCCCTCGCTACCGCCCGGGACAGAAGGTTTGGCTATCTACCTCCACTTTCTCCCTCCCCGGCACCTCCCGCAAGCTCCAACCCCGCTTCGTCGGACCTTTCACGGTGCACTCTGTCCTCAACCCTGTCACCCTCAAGCTCCGTCTCCCTGCCTCCCTCAAAATTCACCCCACCTTCCATGTCAGTCAGGTCAAGCCAGCTGTCTCCTGCCCTCTCAGCGCTCCCACTTCTGCCCCACCACCTGTGCGGGACGTTGATAGTTCTCCGGCCTATACGGTCTCCAGCATCCTCGATGTCCGGCGCCGGGGACGGGGCCACCAGTACCTGGTCGACTGGGAGGGGTATGGGCCCGAGGAACGTTCCTGGATCGCCCCTCGTCTTATCCTGGACCCTACCCTCATCCGGGACTTCCATCGCCGCCAGCCCCAGTCGACCAGAACCTAGGGTCCGCCAGGAGGCGTACCTTGACGGGGGAGTACTGTTACGATCCGCTCCTGCTTCCCTTCCCTTCCTTGGTGTTTTCCTCTGTTTCCCTGAACCTGATTGTGTCATGTCTGCGTTCATTGCCTGATTGTGTCTACATTGCACAATTACTACTCGCACCACATCTTAATTACACAATTCACACTTAATTGCTTTCACCGCATTCCTCATGTGTTTTCTAATTGTTCAATCAATTCACTGATTTCGCACGCATTTCCCGCAAGCTGCAGTTTATCAGCTCTAATGACACTAGTTATATTAACCGTGCTGTTCCTGTGAATTGTTGTCAGAGTATTACGGTCCTGGTCTCGTTTGTACTTGTTTCCCTATGTTCTAGCTTGCTAGACTCTGGCTGACTACCCCGATCTGGATTCCATACACCCTGGCTTTCCGGTGTGGATCCTGACTCTGCCTCCGCCTGATCCTTCACTACTACCCAGGCTAAAGACCACTCCTGGCTACTTCGCCGGATCCTGCTCACCAGTTCACTGCGGGTTCCACAGTGGACATTGTCCTTGTTTAACCCTGATTTCCTGGTGTGGATCCCGACCCGTGATTACGAAAAATAAAACCCTTATTTTCAAAAGAAAGACTTCTGTCTCGTCGTGCATTTGGGTCCTTCCCTGCCAGTCATCACAAATTGTTCAAACATACAGTGTATAATTTATAGTGTTGTCCTTTTTATTTTTCATTAGTAAGTGTAACATATGTGGATCACAGATTATTTCCACTATAAATGATTTTCATTGCATTTTCATGTGGCACATAAGATGAAAAAACACATTTTCCAAGTTACATAAAATAATTAAGGAAAAATTGGCGAGCATTGCTTTGGAATAGAGCTAGTTTATTTAGTGTGAGCTACGATAGGCAGTATTGTTAGTTGTAACTTGGCCACATTCTGATATCAATACTTTTAAAGGCAGGCCTAGGTTTTGCTAGTTTGAATTAATGACTTACAGGCAGTGCTTTGTAGGCTATGCGTGAGTAACTTGGCATTTCTTTTACGTTGAAAACATTTTTTGTAGAGATTATAGTTAGCACGACATATCGAGATATCATTTATTTTTGTAGTGTGTTTGCCAACTGATAATGCATATGAAGATAATGACATTGAGAGAACGAGAGAGCGAGACATGCATACAGAAGTAGACACACATGCATTGTAGCTGAAAGAAAGACATATGTGTGGAGTCCGTCCTTTACCATGGCATGAACTACAAATAAATTAAAGTGTTTGCAGTATTTGTAAACGCGTGGTGGTATGTAGGCTATTTAGAGTTTTTTTAATTGACTTGTACTATTTTCACAAGTATACAGATCATCTCAGAACAGAACATCTCAGAACAGATCATCAAAAAGGCTGTTTTTTCAAAACTTTAAGCACATTTTCAATTGACAACACAAAACATCCCACAGTAACATTTTCACCAAACCTAATGAGAGTTTCATCTAGATACACCTAGATATAATTGCCTTTCACAATGCAATACTTTTCATATGATTCTCTTCTCATTTGTTTAAATACATTTCACCATCACATAATCAAACTGCTTTTAATGGTTAATCACTTAAACATTTGCTAAAACCTATAGATTTTGTCTACTATATATAGATTTTGAGTACTACAGAAAAAAATGTGTGTTTGATGAATATAAATATCTAAATTACATGTATGATACATGATGACCATACATAATGACAACTTGTTATTTCTAATTGATTTCACATAGTGGTAACCACAATTGGTCACTATATACTGTACATAAAAGGGGGTGTGTATACTTGCAGTATCTTTCAACATGATAGACAGCACGTGGGAGAACATTGTTAGGTTTCACCACGCAGAGGTGGTTCAGCCATGGTTTTGGGCCCACCCCTGATTTGTGACCTGCCCCCATACTCTCTTTTCCTCAACCCAATAGTGGAATTTTTTCAGCATGGAGGTGGAAGGTGTACGATCACCATCCCTATGAGCGTGCCACCATCCTTTGGGCCATGGATGAGGCATGCAACATCACACCGCAAAAATGTCAAGCTTGGAGTCGCCATGCCAAAAGGTGGACCCAGATATTGTCCCACACAATAACATAGTTGACTTCTTCACCTTGACAGGTGTAATGACACACAGGAACATTTTGACTCTGGCTTTCTGATTGTGGGACTGGGCCTCTACTGAGTCACATTCACAATTAACACTCCTGATCAACTAAAGCACAATGGAATGTCTGTCCCCTTCTTCATGTGACTCTGAGATAAACACAAACTGCTTGATCGATCAGGCACCAGTTTGGGCAGGAACACCCCTCTCTTTTGAAAAGGAAAGGGGGGACCCCGATTTAGCACACGCACACCATGAGGTGATTGTAAATGGCTGATCCATCTGTATTTTATTGATGGTTCCAAGGCAATGAGCCAATCAAATGCATGGGTGTCCTAAAGCCATCTATCAATTGGGATCAAAGGAACGCACGTGGGGTTCCGTCACATCAGTGACTGTTGACCATAAAAACTCATCAGACTTTACTAACGTTGCTCTGATGGTAAATAAATTGTCTAACCCTACCAGACGCACCACTGAAACCCGTTTCCCAACCCGCATCTTGCCTAATCACGGAGAGTTAGCCTGCCACCGTCCACAAAATAAACCAAGCTGGTTTATTCTCCTTTGACAGATGTTTTGGGTACAAGTTTTTTTCAGACTGTTCCTCTATAACTCCCTTGTGGCACAGGCCCAAGTGGAGATCTGTGCACATCCACGTCGCCCTGACTGGAACCCCGTTGCGGGGTTGAAGTCTAACAGGAATCCACGCACCTGCTGGGACCTTGGACCAGCTGACATCACTTAATGGAATCGGGACTGGCCTTCCCATTGTTACCGTTAAGTATTGAAACACATTTTATATAGCACTGATATCAATTAATAGGCTAGCATAAAACTTGTAATATCTATTGTTATGTTCTGAGATTCTGTCTGTGTGTTTTGTATTTTTTACTTGTTTATGATTATGTATTTATGCTTCCGGTTATTTGTGGTTTCACTGTTCTGTGTTTTGTATTACTGTCACTCCCTGTCTTCGTCACACTTTTCGGGAGTCTGTGGGGATTTTGGTTTTCTCTGTATTTCCTCTGTCATGTGCGTCCTTCATTACTAATTACTTAATTGTAAATAATACTAATTAACTAAAAACCACTAACATTTTGGACTTCTGCCTGTTTCCCTCTACTCTGCATTTGGATTACGTTTTTGTACTGTAGCTGTGCCTTCTCGTTTCCGACCCTGCCTGTTTTGGACCACGGATCGCTGCCTTGCCCCTATAATAAACTTTGGTTTATTTTCATTTTTCGTCTGCTATTGGGTCCTGTTTTCCTCACCCCTAACATCTATAGTTTGAGGTAATTTTACTGCTGGTTTCTATTGTTGTATTTTGCCAATTTTCCTGACCTTATTGTTTTACACTGTTAAAACTATATTTATGAAACGAACCACATAATATAGTTTAGCGTGCCATTAACCCATAACACAAACTAACCTTTGTTAACAGACTGTTAGCTTCTATATTTACATAATTCACATAATTATAATTTCTTCTGATTAAGTCATAGAATATTAGAAATAGAAATTATTGTTTCTATTATTCATATATTCATAATTGTAGCCAATAAAACAAGTAATTTTTCCAAACCATTGTCATGTCTACGTCATTTCATTAAGCTGGGCTCTACTGACGTATAGAATTCTAATTGAGTGTTGAATAATTCATTCTGAATAAAACTGACCAAGGGTGTGTCACAATATTCTTCACTCCCCACCTCCTTTCCTCCACTCCCCTACTACCACTCCTCTCCTACCCGGAAGTATGCAAAACTGCCTGAACGTTTAGAGTACAATATACCTGACATTGCGGTTTGCGTCAAGACATTAATAAGGTTGCTACGCTGTCTGGATTGTCACACAGTCAGTCCAACAGTAAGCTAAGCGTTTCTGCTGTCCACAGTTGTCGCAGTACCAATGTCCATCTTACTTCTGGAAAATCTGCTTGAACCTCTTCCAAATTAACCCACTTTGTGAGTTGCCACAGTTTTAAATTTATCAGTTGTGCATCCTGATAATTTTCTTCTCCTTCTGAATATATGTACATCCATTCTAGCTAAAAATGTGTTGCACTCCTTACATTTCTCTATCTCCCATTAAGATTGGATGTAATGTTGCGTGCCTTCAATCGCCTGTAGCTGCATTTTGTAGTTGTCTGTCATAATCAAAATGGATTATTTTGTTCAAAACATAAATGCATAAACTAAAAATTTAAATGCATGTGGGCATACATATATCATACACAATGAAGCAGCAACTGACCTGTTGTATCTCCTGCTGCACAGAGACACGCCCCTAATGGTGGATCAGGAACCACACTGTGCTTATTCTGACTGCTGCAGCTGGACGAATACCAGGCGCCCTTAGACAAGTGGCTTGCTTGGCTGGTTCTCAAAGGGGCCTCCTAAATCAAAACGCTAAGTGAAATGAACGTCAGTATAAGCATTCACATGCCAAACGAGGTGAGGCTGCAGATGCCCCACCCACTTATTCTGAGCTGACTGGGCTCACCCTTAATATTTCCTGTCGGTTTGTGCGACGTATAAAGGGAAATTAGCAATAAAGGGGAAATTAGTGGGGCCTGGTTCAGCTCTCGTCAGTAGAGCGGCGTAAGAGCCGCCACCCAGTTCCTGCTGGAAACAGAGAAGAGCAGCTAGTTCGTTTTTTCTTTTTTATTGTCCGATTAGGCTCCACCTGAAACCCCCCCTCTGCTGGTCACCATGGCCAGCCACTCTGTTGTCCCGCAAAATGCATTATTTGTATACCTCGTATACCTTGTACTTTATGATCCCGACCATGTCAAAGTACCCCATTATGAAACTGTAATTTTGGATCATTCTTAGTATATTCAATCCATTCGTCCAAAAGTTTACAAGTCTCTGGCGAATAATGAGTGCACCTAAGCCATGCTGGCGAACCCTTAGGAGGGACTGCGTTAAAGGGTTTACTTCTGATTACTTTTAGACAAAACCAAACAATGAAACATAAAACAAAACCATACAATTTAGACGGTAACCGCGAACGTAAATTACATTACATTATATTTAGCAGACGCTCTTATCCAGAGCGACGTACATAGTGCATTTCCGAACTAGTAACAAGTGCGTTAAAACAATCCTAAAAAAATAAAACTGGTTATCTATCACACCAGAACAAAAACATTGGGGGAGGGAGCCTTGCCCTTCACTTCATGTTGCACATTTTAATGCATAACTTCATACTTCAGATCAAAATGTCATATCCCATTCCCTTCAAAAGCCTGCTTTTCACCTTGGCGGATTGTTTATATGATAGCGAAACAGACATGCTCGTGCATGTTTACTGCACTGGTCAAGGAATCAATATATGGATCAATATTATTTGGACTAACCGTTAAAAAAAAATATATATATATATATATGCGGTCCCATTTTGTTAAAAGCACCTGCAACAGCTGAGAATAAGCTACCAATGGCTTCCGTCTCACCTTAGAAAAATACAATAAGCTGTCCGGGTGGCAACCCTCAGGTACACACATATTTCCTCCTTTTTTATACTGTCCTGTTTACGCATATGTGACCAACGTGTTTTACTAGCAGCTTAATCACACATACCTTCACTATAATGTGAAACATCTGATTCAATTGAATGTCTTTATGAACATGTTTGTTTGCATTTGTGGGTCTGCCCCACTGTCTATGTCTTTTTTACTGCTGGAAACTACAACTGAAGTTCCCTATCGGGAAAATAAGTTCTTCTATTCTATAACAAATCCACTTTCCCGGGAAAAGTTAAATTTAAAGCAGGTAAATCAGACCTTTTCCGACATGAATTTAAAGCGCATATGCAGAGAATGGCACTCAAAAATGAATTGTAAATCAATTGTTCTCTTTTAAAATTATTCACTTCAGTTATGGTATAACAGGTGAAATCAGTGGGGTTTTAATAAGCGGAGAGTATGGAAACCTGGTAACTGTAATTTAAAAAATAGAACTGCTATCCACATTATTATGAAGGCAACAACCCAACCCAACGAGCCAAAAATATTTGGACACCTCTGTGCATGCACCGTTTAATTGTTTGTTCTTCCAAACTCTCCGCTATCAGTATTGGCTGCTCGTGAACAATAGGTCGGCCTATAATTTGTTCAATCAGAATATCCATTATGTGTTTATGCCACTTATACACACAATCCACATCTTGATCTTGCCCTGATTCTTCTGTATAGCCGCTTTGGCTCAGCCAATGCGATTCCAAGTTTTTCTCAAGGTATTTCTCGCTTCGTGCCACCAAGATTTATTTGTCTTTTCTATTGAATTTAAATGACCCCACGACGATCGCTTAAACAGATACCAATGATAATCCGATGCATAGTCAGAGATAAATGTAGACGCAGTCCATAATTCTATTTGTTCATGTCGCTCTAGTGCTTCATTTTATTGCTCTCTATATGTAAGACAATGACACCACATTACTTAATTCATATAAGTCTCAAATACATAAATATGATGATACAAGTCTCCCCAATTAAATAAAGAGGGAGCCTGAGGAATGCAAGTGAGATGGTGCTCTGCTACAAATGCTGACTCAGAATATCTAAGAGCATGATACCGTGTTCTCTGGTCCAGCACAGTAAAATTGACTGTGTTCTCTGTGCAGCAGCGTTATTCAGAAAATACTGCATTTGTACTGCTCTACCGCCCTCTTCTGTTGCGGTTTCGCACAACAGGTAGAGCGGTGTTCGCAGACTTCCTTGTATTCACTTCTTTCATGTCATACACATAAGACTGAACAAGACACAAAACATTAAATATCAGCCTGTCGTTATACCAGACTCTTTCTTACCATTATTTTATTTTATTTTTTATATCAGAATTTTTTAGGTTATTTTGTGAGGAGGTTTTTGTATAGGCCTTTGCATGGGTGGACGCACTGCCCCCCAGAATCCTTGCTGACCTGAGACGCAGCCACTCCGCCCACACATCTGGCCCCCCCCGAACATCTCCTACGTTAGACTCGTCAATTGTTATATATAAATAAAATGATCCTTTCACCGCCCTGTCTGGAGGGGTCAGGACCATTCCAATATTCAAACTTTTTCCCAAATAGACACTGATATAACTTGATATAACTTGATTTATTGTAAAAACATTCACATGAATATATATATACCCAGGCCGATCGACTAAAAATACGTATATTAAAAACACTCTCAATCACACGGTCCAGTCTAAGTCCGTCAATTTCACGCACTCCCACGAGACGTAAAACAGGTCCGTTAATGACAGAAACAAAACATAACATCCATGAAAGTTCAGATGACCTTCTTATCCTTTTTCTTAACCCCACCTTCTGTGGGGTTAAGGTGTTCCCCGCCCCCTGGGAGATGTTGTTTTCCCATGGTCAACAACGGCCTCTGCTGGTTTTAATTAAGCATTACATATGATGCTGGTTTTAATTAAGCATTACATATGACCCTCATTTATATGGTAGTTTTGATGAAATGCTATGATTTAATTATATCATAAACGGCCTGGCCATGGTTTGACCGCAGTAGTACAATACATAATAATACAATGCACTGATGGGTTGGATAATACTAACTAAGATTTTCTAATCTTATTTCCACAGTCTAGTTTATGTGTGGGTGCATTATGGAATGCAAGTTAACATTTTCTCTTTAATATGCAAGATTCTTTTGTAATAATATAACCCTTAATACTGATGTTTGTAAAGAAGAAGATAAATGTTTTCTTTGGATTTAATAAACTCTGCACACAAACTGCACACACACACACATTTCTATGGCTCACACTTTTCATTGCGTTGGAATTCTTTTAATGAGCTGGCCCCTTTTTGGAATGTTAAGGGAGGTTAACACGCGTATCTTTTCAGACGAGCTAACAAAGAAGCATGTATTCATCTGGTTGTGTGCGTGTGTGTGCGTCTACGGACGAGGGTGCACATCTGCGAGGTGCATGCGCTCGTTTTAAATGTGTTGGAGATGAGATCATACTGTGTGATGTATTTTATTCCGGTTTAATTGGGCACTAGAAAATATTAATTAGCTTGGGACAACCATCTATTGACCATTGCCGATAAAAATAATGAGTTTGCTTTCTTGCGTGAGTGTGTGTCCTTGAAGGTGAATACAGCTATTTTACAATCCGGCCCCGACGCTGTTTGTCGCTGAAAACAGCCATCTGTTGAAATGTGTGAATGGATCCATTTTCCTGCGTGTGTGCGTCCTTGACTGTAAGGCCACAGATGTGTGATGTGTGCGCGTTTATTCTGATTCATGAGAGGGACATTAGAACTGTTTTTTACAAGCAATCCTAACACAGAAAAACATCTTATTAACACAATTGTTTCCCATGGTAGGCCATACAATGGTTTGTAATGATATATATGAAATGTATAATCTATATTTTTATACCACAACACAACATTAGATTAAAACGCAAAGATCCATTTCCAAGGCATGGAGGAGAGGAGGTGGTAGTGCAGGAAAGGAGGGTTTCATTTTTCGAGTATTGGGACCATAGACCGTATAAAAATAGATTGGGACGCACCCAATGTTTCTTTTTGGTTTCTCTTCACTTCTCTCATTGACACTGACTGTCGTGCTCAGGCACGTGCAGAGGATGTTAGAGGAGCAGGGGCCCAAATTCATAAAAGGGCACGCCGACGATTTTTGCAAATAATTAAATAAATATATGCCTGGAATGAAGGGATATTAAAATGTATGTATTCAGGGTTTTTCCTGGCAGAGAATATGGTTTTTGGCGGTACGTAGGCTATGCGAGCGCACGCAGCAAATTTCTGTTCCATAAATTTGACCGTAAATACAGTTTTTGGAGTACATATGTAGGCTATGGTTGTAAAGTACCAGTAGGGTTGTGTTTAGGAGTTAGGTTTTAGAAATCAAAGGTAATTGAATATTTGAATATTATACCAATTATAATATTTTGATAGCACACAAATAGAAAAATAAATAAAGAGCACTCTAAAACACAAATAAAATATAAGTGTAGCTTCAAGTAAAAAATAAAAACCTTACAAAAGCACCGTGTGTGTTTTTACATAGTCTACGTTGATGGAGTTATTTCAGCCCGATATGCGAATGGTCACTGTGGAAATGTCGACTGTACGGGACTTTGGCGAAACGTAACTGTGGCGAAGTATGCTATAGCGCTCGGAGAATAAATGCTCAAGAGTCCAGAGATTCGTTGTTTCAACAGTGCGTTTATTTTTCCCAACTCACACAGTTGCACAACTCGTTTCAACCAACCTCCTTCTCTTCCGTTCCAGCTCCTTTTGAGGACCTCAGGCTCACTGTTGAACAATCAAGGCAATTGGTTAATCGATAATAACAGTTCTATAATCAATCGTCACCAATTGCCCGATTGCCGACAGCTGTGCCGGCTTCCTAAACCACCCGCGTTCACTCTCTCTCTTGCTAGCTGCGCCTAAAACCACGCCCCCCTGCCACATACCCCCACCGCCCGACTTAGGCCGGGACGACATCCGGCCAATGCTCAACTCCCCCCCCCCTCCCCCTCCTCCACCAGACGGGAGAGAAAATCAGCCACCACCATCTGCGCTCCCAGCAGATAATAACGGAGGGACCCGACCGCCCATCTGATGGCCAGACACTCCTTCTCGACCGTGCTGTACTTCGCTTCCCGCTGTGATAGCTTTCGGCTAATGTACAGCACTGGTCGGTCGACCCCCTCCACCTGCTGAGTCAAAACGGCCCCCAGCCCTCTGTTTGATGCGTCAGTCTGCAAATTAAAGGGGAGAGAGAAATTAGGGGTGAACAAGAGCGGTTTCCCACACAAAGCTTCCTTTACCCTCTCAAACGCCTGCTGACACAGCTCCGTCCACTGAACCGGATCTGAGGCACCTTTCCGAGTCAAGTCGGTCAGGGGACTGGTCAGGTCCGAGAAAGCCGGGATGAACCTTCTGTAGTACCCAGCCAGTCCCAAAAACCTCCTCACCTCTTTTTTTGTCTTCGGTCGTAGACAGGTCGCGATCGCTGCTGTTTTGTCCACCAGAGGTCGTACCTGTCCACTTCCCAAGTGGTACCCCAAATACCGTACCTCCGCTCTGCCAATCGCACACTTCTTTGGGTTAGCCGTGAGTCCCGCCTGTCTCAGGGACTCCAGCACCGCCCCCACATGCCGCACATGCTGAGCCCAGCTGTCACTGTGTATTATTATATCGTCCAGATAGGCTGCAGCGAAAGCAGCATGCGGACGCAGTACCCTGTCCATGAGACGTTGAAACGTGGCAGGGGCTCCGAATAACCCAAACGGAAGTGTCCGGAATTGGTACAACCCGTCCGGAGCGGAGAAAGCCGTTTTTTCCTTGGACTCTGGAGACAAGGGAATCTGCCAGTAGCCCTTGGTCAAATCCAGTGTCGAAAAAAAACGAGCTGTGCCCAGCCGATCCAATAGGTCATCGACCCGAGGCATGGGATAGGCATCGAATCGTGACACTTCGTTTACCTTTCGATAGTCTACACAGAAGCGAACAGATCCATCCGGCTTACTCACCAGCACGATGGGGCTAGTCCACGCACTGTTAGACTCTTCTATTACGCCCAACTCCAACATTGTCTTTATTTCTGCCTGAACCACTTTCTTTTTATGTTCAGGCAGTCGGTAGGGGCGCGAACGCACCGTCACCCCCGGGGTTGTCACAATATGGTGGTTTATCAGATTGGTGTGGCCTGGTAGAGGGGAAAACACATCAGCGAACTGCTTTTGCAACTTGGCAAGATCCGTTCTCTGATTCGGTAAGAGATGGCGATCAAAAAGGGGGGAAGTTTGATCGTTCGAATTTGGTACCTCCGGTCCCAGCTCATCTCTCTCCTGATCTATCGATACCAAGGAGACCGGTATCACCTCTTTCCACACTTTTAATAGGTTGAGGTGATAAATCTGTTTCGCCCCCTCTCTATCAGACCGCTCCACCTCATAATCGACTTCCCCCACTCGTCGTGTGACCACAAAGGGTCCTTGCCACTTAGCGAGTAATTTCGTGCTGGAAGTCGGTAGTAATACCAAGACTTTCTCTCCCGGTGAAAATTGCCGTAGTTTTGTTCCTCTATCGTAGTGTTTTTGCTGACGTTCCTGAGCCTCGAGCAAATTCTCTCGTGATAATCTCCCCAGTGTATGGAGTTTTGCTCGTAGGTCCATAACGTATTGAATTTCGTTTTTACTCGGGCTTGGACCCTCCTCCCAGCTTTCTTTAACCAGGTCCAAAATACCCCGTGGTTTTCTACCGAACAGCAATTCAAAAGGAGAAAATCCCGTGGAGGCCTGGGGAACCTCTCGCACTGCAAATAATAGAGGAACTAACCACTTATCCCAATTTCGGCTGTCATCGTGTACAAACTTCCGAATCATGGATTTCAAAGTCCTATTAAAACGTTCTACGAGCCCATCCGTTTGTGGATGGTACACGCTCGTTTTAATTGACTGAACACCCAAAAGTCCATACAGTTCGCGTAGTGTGCGTGACATGAATGAAGTGCCTTGATCAGTCAGAATCTCTTTCGGGATTCCAACTCGGGAGATTATTTGAAACAATGCCTGCGCAACACTCTTAGCCGAGATATTGCGCAATGGCACCGCTTCGGGATACCGGGTTGCATAATCCACCAAAACTAATACAAATCGGTATCCCTGAGTGCTCCGTTCAAATGGCCCGATGAGGTCCATGCCCACTCTATCAAACGGGACCTCAATTAATGGTAGGGGCCGCAATGGGGCTTTTGGGATCGCCGGGGAGTTTACCAGCTGACAATCTGGACAGGACGCACACCACCTACGTACGTCCGCCCAGATGCCCGGCCAATAAAACCGGGCCATTATCCGGTTTAGTGTTTTTTCATATCCCAAGTGACCAGCCATGGGGTTGTAATGAGCCGCCTGGAAAATCATTTCCCGGCGGCTTTTCGGTACCAACAACTGGGTCGTCTCCTCAACTGTCTGCGTGTCACGACTCACTCGATACAATCTATCCTTAATAATTGAAAAATATGGGTGAGAGCGTGCAGCGTCAGGGCGCACCAGCTGACCATCAACGTATATCACCTGGTCGAAGGCAAAGCGTAGGGTATCGTCTCGAGACTGAGCGAGTGGAAAATCTTCCATGGGTTGGAACACCGGCACCTGGGGAGTCTCCACTGGAGGCTCTCCCGGAGCCGCCCCTCCCCCGTCAGTGTCGGACGACCCCGCGTCACCACTTTCCGCTGCACACACCTCACACTTCCCTACCAGTCGTGATCGTACCCTCATCAGTTTTTCCGCTATTAGTTTAAACCCCGCCCAATCTGTACCCAAAATCAGAGGGTGCGAGAGGTGGGAGCTAACCGCAGCCTCTATGATATGCTTTTTCCCTTTTATCCGAATTTCCACTGGTACTATTGGGTATTTGTGTCGATCCCCATGCACACACCTAATTACCACCCAACGTGCCGATCTCAAAGCCTCGGTTCGAACCAGGCTCTGGTGAATCATGGTCTGCATAGCCCCTGAATCCAACAGCGCCCGGTGTTCACTCCCTTGCACCCTTACCGGAATGCAGTACGCCCCGTCTGAATCGGGAGCGGAGGTGGGCGGTCCGACCACCCGGACCACCTGCCCCACCTCCATGAGCGGACAATTGCGGCGCAGGTGGCCCAGCCGTCCACACCGCCAACACTCCGGTCCAGGTTTGAGGCACTCCCTGTGGGTCGGACTGCACCGCCACTGAGCCTGAGGAGGGAAAAGAGGGCAGAGCGTTACGGGGGCTGACACTGGGGAAGGAGGGGTTTTGGGACCGATAACCAGAAAGGGGGGCGGAACGAGGGGCGAATTTCTTTCTGGGCGCCGGCTCCGGCTTCTGCTGCTGGGCGAAGGGGTTTTGTGCCAGGTGGTCCTCCGCCAGGGTGATGGCGGTATCCAGGTTGGTGGGTCTGTGGCACTGGACCCACCTCGCGGTCTCCGCCGGCAACCCCACTACAAACCTCTCCAGGACCACCTGCTCCACGACTCCAGTAGCGGATCGTATTTCCGGCCGGAGCCAGCGCCTCGCCATGTCCGCCAGCCGCTGGGCGTAGGCGAATGGACGGTCCTCTCCCGTCAGGTCCGACTCCCGGAATTGCTGACGGTGCTCCTCCGGGGTACGACCCGTCCGGTCGAGGATCACCTTCTTTAAATTCCGGTATTCCGCCCTCACGGCTGTCGGCAGGCTATGCGCCGCTCGTTGCGCCTCTCCCGACAGGAGGGGTAGGAGCCGCACGGTCCACTCCTCCATCGGCCACCGGGATGTTTCCGCCGCCAGCTCAAACGCCTCCAGGAATGCCTGAGCGTCATCCTCCGCCGTCATTTTTGGGATGTTGAATTTCGGGGAGGCGACGCTCTGCCTTCCCGTGACATCCCCGCTGGCTGCTAGCTGCATCAGTGCTTGTACCTGGAGGCTAGACTGCTCACGCAGGGCCTGCATCTGCTCCGCCTGAGCAGCTGCCTGTCGCTCCTGCATGGCAGCTAGCCCCTCCAGCACTCTGCCCAATGTTGTCGTCGACGCCGCCTGTTCCATCGGATCACTCTCCATTCTCCGCCCTTCGCCGTTTGTTCGTCTTTTTGTATTTTTTTCCTCCGTTCGGGCCACCACTGTGGCGAAGTATGCTATAGCGCTCGGAGAATAAATGCTCAAGAGTCCAGAGATTCGTTGTTTCAACAGTGCGTTTATTTTTCCCAACTCACAGTTGCACAACTCGTTTCAACCAACCTCCTTCTCTTCCGTTCCAGCTCCTTTTGAGGACCTCAGGCTCACTGTTGAACAATCAAGGCAATTGGTTAATCGATAATAACAGTTCTATAATCAATCGTCACCAATTGCCCGATTGCCGACAGCTGTGCCGGCTTCCTAAACCACCCGCGTTCACTCTCTCTCTTGCTAGCTGCGCCTAAAACCACGCCCCCCTGCCACAGTAACAAGATACATTTTTCAGGGTTAATCATAACACAATGGTAGCTGCATATAGCCTACAAGTAAGATATTTGGTTTCATTAACATATTTATAGCTACGAGAGATTTTGTAGAAAAAAATCTGTCTTCTAAACCGAAAGTGCATCAGGTAGCCAGTAGCCTACAGTAAGCGATGGAAAACGCAGAATGCTTAGGCCTATTTGTACGTTTAAAAAAAATATATTATTGTTTCTAGCTATATCTGAACATGATTTTCTTGTAAACGCTGCATTTTACAGTCTGTGCAGTGGCAAGACGGGAATAGCACCCAATATATACAATATATTGCACTGCAGTATCAATCTTGCAGGTTTTCTTAAAGCTGTAGCCTAGTTTATAATTTAAGACAAACATAAATACTGTTATTGGGACTGATACATCTACCACTATAGTTTGGGGCGCCAACGTGGATCGGGTTAAAGCTTTTACCTTTTCTGAAGGTAGGGCTTCAAAGGTAGCCTAATTAAAAATTGGAGCGTGTTCCATCCAACTCGCTGCGTACGCTATGTCTTTCTACCAAGTCGACCCAAAGATTTAGGTTGCACTCTGCCACAGAATAGCTGAGCCGCATTTCTATAGTCTATGGTTCTGCTTCTTCTACTCCATCTCCTAGTACTGAAATCTTGAATGCGACTAGTACAATATACATAGCCATCCGTTAGCCGAAAGACCATATTGCACCCAAAAACTTGGATATGAATTTATTTGCCGTTTTCTCAATTAGTGTCATTTTGGCGGTCGCGATTTCCCTTTGGCGGTCCGTGAATTAATTTATTTAAAACAAACCCATGACTGAGGTTGGTTCAAACACTGCTACATGACAGTTAATTAATGATATATGCAAATAAATTAAGTGTATTTCAATAAATTATTCTCACATGTTACGTATTACATTAGCTAACTAGTTATCGAGACAATAAGACAACATTAAAACTACTGTGGTGCGATGGGACCGTTCTTTTAAGTTCAGTGGATGGGATACAAGAACTTGACCATATTCCACTGATTCCCACATTACTAGCAAAAGGTATCAACGCTAACGATAGCTAGTTGGCACATTTTGAGCTTCTAAATAGTTCAAGCATAGATAGACCCTACTTGCCAAATAGTGTCAAGCAATTTCTAAAACGCATTAATATCAATATAAAACGAAAATGAACAGCATATTTACACTTTGTTTGGCCACATCTCACGACTGTCGAGTGCCTATGCATGCGTATGCGTGCAATTTTGCGTGCGTGCGTTCTTTCACCATAGAAAGTGATCACTACACAGTGATCACCGCTGCGGAGGAAACCAAGAGGGTAGAGGTAGAGGGCATCGCCGGGGAGCACCAATCTCCCGACCTGATATTTTGATTCAATCAATATATCTGTTCAGCAGAGCAGGGTGTGCGCAAACATTTTTTTTTTTATTTAAAAAAAAAAAAAAATTACAAATTTTACTGAAAACCTTTATTGCATTAAAAGTAAAAAGTTAAATCATTAGACCAGTAGCCTATCGTAGCTTGACAAATAATATAGCTACACAGTGAGCAAAAGCCGGAACTGTCGACAGGGGTGGAAATCTAACATTAGGCTGAGAGACGTTTTGACACGTTTTTTTTTTTACATAAACATGTCAATTTTGCCGTAATTGCCTCAGGTTTTACTCGAATATAGCCTGGCTACATCCTAGCCGCTTAAAACCTTATAACTTTTCAACCAAATTTAGCCGGTTGGATTTTTTTAGATTGAAAACACCATTATCAGTTGAATATTGAAAGCGAAATTCCCTGCCTAAAATGGGACAGATTTATCGTGTCATCACCAACTGCTCTGCGTCATATAAAATGCATTGGAAACGTTTCAAACGCCGTCCGATATTGAAAGTGAAATTCCCTGCCTAAAATAGACCATATTTATTGTGTCACCACCACGACTTCTCTGCGCCATATAAAATGCATTGGAAAAGTTATCGTGTTACTATCACGTAATAATGGACATTAACGTGACAATACCACAAAATCTTAAGTGGACAATCGTGTCTATATCACAAATTGGCGTGCTATAGGTTTGTATATAAGCCTACATACGCGATTAGGCTGGTCCTTTCTGATGTCCGCAAGTTGCGTTTTTTTTTGGGTTGTTTTTAAAAGCAATCTGGGCGCTACTATTGTTCGAAGATATTAGCTAGATTATCAATTTATATATTAATTTAAGCTATTCCTCCCCCTCCCATTCTCAGTCGCCCTAGTTTCGTTTGAGCGTGTTTCTGACGGGGAGGTTGATTAACTTTGTCTCCCGAGTCATGTTTGGCAATGCTGGGTTAGCTTGCTAGCAAGCTAACGATAGCTCATGACAAGTCATTTTAACATTTAGCTAGCAAGCTAACGATAGCCGTTTTAATTTAACAATTATTAAACTAGTCCGAACTAGCTGCCCAATGTCCTAGCTGGCTGGCCTAAGCTATCTACGTCCTAAGTGCAGCTAGTTTAACTAGAGCATTTTATTTTGCTTACAAAATAAAATGTCGTTTCAAACGGCAGCTAGCTAGGCAATTGTGGTAGTTAGCTAAGTCATATTGGCCAGCTAGCTAGGAAAATAGGCAGCTAATAAGGTAGCTAGCTATGGAAGTCAAATACATGTTAAAACGGCTTGCTATACTAGCTTGCTGGCTAGCAAGCTACAAAGACCTTCGTTTTAAATAGTATTCATTCATATTCTCGAATTTCATATAAAACAAGTTGATGTGGAAAAGTTTGAAAGGAGCGCTAGCTACACTTGAGAGCAGCCAAGGATCTGCTGAGGTAATGATGTAAATTTATTCCGACAAGTTGTAGTTTGAATATAGAAACTGGTTAGCAACATACTTTTTATAAAAGTATAACCGTATAAAAGCCTAAGAATTTATGGTTAATAGATTAATATGTGTAATTTATGTCGTAGAACAAAATGTGAAAACTTTCTTAGACTCATATTAACCACAGACCTTATATTCGGCACAAATCCTAAAACCCCATTGGAAATCAGCGAGGGAACACATGGCTCAAAAATGCTAACTCACTTCTGGGTTTTATGACTACAAACTGTAGCACTCTATTCGGAAGAAATGAAATATGAATGAACAGCCTAATTCCAGAATGCTAAAATTAGCAAATAACAATTATAGAAACAATTATATATTTTTTAAATGTACAAATGAGCATTCGCCGTTTTCCCTTGCATACCTGAAGCACTTTCAGTTTAGAAGACACCTCATTTTTCTTTCCAAAATTTCTTGTATAAATATGTTTAGGAAACCAAGTACTTACCAGTATATTCAGCTACAGCTGTTTTCTGATTAACCCTGAAGAGGTTATCTTGTTACATTTCGCCAAAGTCCCGTACAGTCGACATTTCCACAGTGACCACCCATCGCACTTAGGGCTGAAATACGTTGCTGTTGTTATGTAAAAACACACGCGCTTTTGTACTTTAAAAAAAAAACTTATTTAAATACATTAGGCTACTTATGTTATGGTTATTATGTATATACTGTATGTGACTATTCTGAAATAAACGCTACGCTCCCCGGAGTGGATTATTACATCCCTCGCGAGGAGCAGGTTGTTATTAATGGACCTCCCTGGTATACTGCACGTTTGGTTGGGGCCGACCACCGATGTTATCAGGTGTTGGAACCTCCTCATCAGTGCCTGCGCCATGATCTTGTAATCGACTGAGAGCAGGTTAATCGGCCGCCAGTGCCGGAGGTCCTTCAGGTCCCCCTTTTTTGGGACAAGAGCGACTGCGCTCTGTCTCAGTGAGGCCCCCAACCGCCCCTCCCTGTACGCTGCCCTGAAAAGTTCCGCCACGTCCTCCTTCAGAAGATCCCAAAAGGCCTGATAAAATTCAGCTGGGATCCCGTCAGGACCAGGAGCTTTATGTAGGTTTAAGGAGCGCGCGGCCCGGGGGAGCTCCTCAGTGCTCAACTCCGGTTCAATGCTCTCCTCCCCCAGGCATCTGTCCAGGCTGCCCAGGAAGGTGTCCATGAGAGCTCCATCCGCAGGCTTTACACTATACAGGCCCGCGTAGAAGTCCCTGGCCACCTCCCGGACCTCCGCCTCTTCAGATACCACCGCCCCCCTGCTGTTATAGAGGGAAGAGATGTTATTACTTTTTGACCATGCCCTGCGGAAGAAGTACCTGGTACATTTCTCATCCTCCTCGAGGCCCTGGAGTTTGGAGCGGAAAGTATATTTTTTCAGCTCCTCCTGATAGAGGGCGGAGAGGCTCTGTTTAGCAAGTGCAATCTCGCTGCTAACCTCCAGACCTCGGGACTGGAGGAGGCTCAGTCTCTGGAGGGCAGTGTTAGCTTATTCGAAAGCTGCCCTCTTTTCCTTTGCATTCCTCCGTCCGACTGCCCGGAAGTAGCCCTGCACTCGCTCTTTTACCATCTCCCACCACTCTATCGAGGAGTCAAAAAGGTGTTTCAGACTCACCCACTCCAGGTACCGCCTCGAGAAGGAGAGACGTACTTTGGGGTCCTGGAGATAGCTGGTGTTCATTCTCCAGAGACCCCTACCAACTGTTGTGGACTTCTCCCATACTTCTCCCATACCAGGGACACGGTCACCATGTGGTCTGAGAAGTGCACTGCCCGGATGGAATAAGCGTGCACTCTCAGGCCTGGGGAGAGCAGGAACATGTCAATGCGGGAGGAGGATATTCCAGAGGAGCTCACCCATGTGTGTTGTGGGGGAGAGGCGCCCCCGGCATCGTGAAGGGAGAAATCCTCTATGATGGACCGCAGCTTGTTGCTCGACCGGTCTCTCCTCGGTCTGCTGCGGTCCTCATCCCTGAGGGCACAGTTGAAATCCCCCCCCCACGACAACCGATGTGTTGTGGTGAATGA
Source organism: Ilyophis sp. 1 JC-2022 (assembly GCA_022702515.1). Lineage (NCBI taxonomy): Eukaryota > Metazoa > Chordata > Actinopteri > Anguilliformes > Synaphobranchidae > Ilyophis > Ilyophis sp. 1 JC-2022. Next base: position 73,168,084 of record CM040403.1, on the reverse strand, counting down.
TAGTTCTAAGTTTCTGAAAAAGGGAGACTCTCTCAGCAACGCTGGTTGGGCCGTACACATTGACCACTCTAAGTGGGGAACCCCCGACACTAAAGTCTGTGACGAGGATTCGCCCACTTTCCAGAATGTTGTTTCCCGTGATTTTATCGAGCGACGTTAGAGCCGGACCAGAGAGTGTCCCCCATTCTCCACTCTTCCCTCAGAGTGTCATCCAGAGGAATTCCGCACTCCTGAAGAAGGATGACATCCGAGGGAGATTGTTGTAGAGTGGAGAAAACTGTGTGTCTTTTGGTGGGATCTTTAATGCTACGAGAATTGGAGGTCGTGAGTGTAAATGTAAATTACATTTTTATGGTTGTTGTTTATGTTTGTCATTTGAACCAGGTTTATTGTTTGCTATGTCACAGTATATTTTATTGAGGCGCCTACTCACCCCCTGACTCGGTCCGCCCACAGCTCTCCCCTCCATACTGCCTGGCTGGTTCCGTCCTGGAGAGGTGGGACATGATGGCTTCGCCCCAGGGGCCCCCCTTGCTTCGGAGGGTCCCTGAGAGGTGAGCTGGTGGATGCTCTTGGCGTGTTGGGGATCAGGGCCAGGGAGCGACCGATCATTGATAGACCTGTTCTGAAAAGTGATGGGTCGTGAGAGGGTTTCTTTTGATGTGTGTGCGGTGGGGATGATTTACTAGGGCGTGGTGGAGGTTCTGGCCTGCTTTGAGGGTTGATAATTTGGCTGGGGTTGGTGTTTATTGTTGGAGTTTTCCGTGTTAGTTGTTGATTCTGGCAAGCTATTGCTGGGTTTGGGGGTTGACCAGGTTTTTCTGTTTGGCTTGTGTTGTTACTTTTGCCCCTGCGTTTTCTTTTCGCCATTTGCCACGGTGTTGGTGTATCTGGTTCTGTGTCTGTGCTCAAGAAGTCTGACTCCTCCACCGTGATGGGGGTGTCAGAGTCAGGCTCTTTAACAGTGGTGACTGTTTGTGGGGGTAGTGTATTTTCTGAGGGATCTGTGGGTGGGGGAGGTCTAGTATGGGTAGTGCTCAGAGGGGTTTGTGCGGTGTCTAATGTGACTGTGATGTTTGTTCCAGGCTGTGGAGGGGTTGTGACAGGTGTTCTAATTCTGGGTGCTGGGGTCGGGGGTTGGGTAGGGGGGGGGGGGGGCAGTAGATGGTGCAGGGGGTGTGGTGCCTCTAGCCCTGTTTGCATAGGAGAGTGGGCAGTCACAAAAGAAATGCCCACTCTCCCCGCAGAGGATACAAGGCTTTGGGTCCCGACATGCCCTGGTCTCGTGCTCGCCACCACACGTCTTGCACTTGACCACTGTGCAGGCTGCGGCTAAGTGGCCTAACTCGCCGCAATTCCTGCACAGCTTGGGCATGCCGTTGTAAAACACCACACCCCTATTCCTCCCCACTGTGATCGTACTGGGGATATGACATCCCCCCACCCCCCCCACCCCACTACAAAGGGGTCGTGTCTTAGTTGGACCAGCCACTTCCTGGCCCCGGTCCACACACCATCCTCATCAAGGATCCTCCTGGCGTCAGATTTAACCTCGCCGTACCTGCCCAACCACGTCGAAACATTGTGGTCCTGCACAGTCTCATTGTAAAACTGCACAGTGACCACTTTGTTCTCCGTGTTAGACAGGGGCTCGACGGCAAAGCTTACGTCATTCTGTTTGAAAAGTTTCTGAATTCGCTTCGTTTCAATATCGTACCAAAATAATATGAAGGAGGTATTAATATTATTGTATTATAATGCTTTGTGAAGGGTATCCTTGTCTTAAAGATGGTAAGCAACCTTCGATTTTATACTCATTTCAATTTAGACTCAAAACACGGAACTGGCGAGGGGTATGTTAGACGCAAATCCATAGCTACTTTTCTTATGGTACGATCGCATTATGCTAAAATATAGCCCAGCTATAATTACAAAATTAGCTGGAATTTTACTGGGGTTAGCCTGTGTGTAGATACTCGTAGCTGGGGAAATAACAGCTTCCTTATCCAGCAGATCAGCTCGACTGAAAATTAAATGTGATCCACGGTTAGCATATGCAAGTCATATAGCTAAACTATACTGGATACTTGGCAGGACCCCAACGATCACCGTCAAGTATTTCTTTAAATGTTTTCTTGCAGCTAAATGAATGCAAATAAAAATGTATCCCCGATATATCACTGACTATTGCATGCTTTGACCCTCCAGACACACCGCGGTCATATATATTTTCCTCAAATGTATGTCATATCATGCTGGACAAGGGGGTGCATATTCCGGCAGGGCTGGATTTCCGCTTGCCGTGAAATGCACCCCCTGCTAACTTTGGCTAGGAAGGTCTCACATCCATGAAACTCACAGTGGTAACTCATTTTCACTCCATATGAATGCCCTAAAAAGCATTTGATGCTGGGGTCACCAGAAAAATAATTACAAGGGGGTGCATATTCCGGCAGGGCTGGATTTCCGCTTGCCGTGAAATGCACCCCCTGCTAACTTTGGCTAGGAAGGTCTCACATCCATGAAACTCACAGTGGTAACTCATTTTCACTCCATATGAATGCCCTAAAAAGCATTTGATGCTGGGGTCACCAGAAAAATAATTACAAGGGGGTGCATATTCCGGCAGGGCTGGATTTCCGCTTGCCGTGAAATGCACCCCCTGCTAACTTTGGCTATGAAGGTCTCACATCCATGAAACTCACAGTGGTAACTCATTTTGGCTCCATATGAATGCCCTAAAAAGCATTTGATGCTGGGGTCACCAGAAAAATAATTACAAGGGGGTGCATATTCCGGCAGGGCTGGATTTCCGCTTGCCGTGAAATGCACCCCCTGCTAACTTTGGCTAGGAAGGTCTCACATCCATGAAACTCACAGTGGTAACTCATTTTCACTCCATATGAATGCCCTAAAAAGCATTTGATGCTGGGGTCACCAGAAAAATAATTACAAGGGGGTGCATATTCCGGCAGGGCTGGATTTCCGCTTGCCGTGAAATGCACCCCCTCCTAACTTTGGCTATGAAGGTCTCACATACATGAAACTCACAGTGGTAACTCATTTTGGCTCCATATGAATGCCCTAAAAAGCATTTGATGCTGGGGTCACCAGACACATGATTAGAAGGGGGTGCATATTCCGGCAGGGCTGGATTTCCGCTTGCCGTGAAATGCACCCCCTGCTAACTTTGGCTAGGAAGGTCTCACATCCATGAAACTCACAGTGGTAACTCATTTTCACTCCATATGAATGCCCTAAAAAGCATTTGATGCTGGGGTCACCAGAAAAATAATTACAAGGGGGTGCATATTCCGGCAGGGCTGGATTTCCGCTTGCCGTGAAATGCACCCCCTGCTAACTTTGGCTATGAAGGTCTCACATCCATGAAACTCACAGTGGTAACTTATTTTGGCTCCATATGAATGCCCTAAAAAGCATTTGATGCTGGGGTCACCAGAAAAATAATTACAAGGGGGTGCATTTTCAGGCAGGGCTGGATTTCCGCTTGCCGTGAAATGCACCCCCTGCTAACTTTGGCTAGGAAGGTCTCACATCCATGAAACTCACAGTGGTAACTCATTTTCACTCCATATGAATGCCCTAAAAAGCATTTGATGCTGGGGTCACCAGAAAAATTATTACAAGGGGGTGCATATTCCGGCAGGGCTGGATTTCCGCTTGCCGTGAAATGCACCCCCTCCTAACCTTGGCTATGAAGGTCTCACATACATGAAACTCACAGTGGTAACTCATTTTGGCTCCATATGAATGCCCTAAAAAGCATTTGATGCTGGGGTCACCAGAAAAATAATTACAAGGGGGTGCATATTCCGGCAGGGCTGGATTTCCGCTTGCCGTGAAATGCACCCCCTCCTAACTTTGGCTATGAAGGTCTCACATCCATGAAACTCACAGTGGTAACTCATTTTGGCTCCATATGAATGCCCTAAAAAGCATTTGATGCTGGGGTCACCAGAAAAATAATTACAAGGGGGTGCATTTTCAGGCAGGGCTGGATTTCCGCTTGCCGTGAAATGCACCCCCTGCTAACTTTGGCTAGGAAGGTCTCACATCCATGAAACTCACAGTGGTAACTCATTTTCACTCCATATGAATGCCCTAAAAAGCATTTGATGCTGGGGTCACCAGAAAAATAATTACAAGGGGGTGCATATTCCGGCAGGGCTGGATTTCCGCTTGCCGTGAAATGCACCCCCTGCTAACTTTGGCTATGAAGGTCTCACATACATGAAACTCACAGTGGTAACTCATTTTGGCTCCATATGAATGCCCTAAAAAGTATTTGATGCTGGGGTCACCAGACACATGATTAGAAGGGGGTGCATATTCCGGCAGGGCTGGATTTCCGCTTGCCGTGAAATGCACCCCCTGCTAACTTTGGCTAGGAAGGTCTCACATCCATGAAACTCACAGTGGTAACTCATTTTCACTCCATATGAATGCCCTAAAAAGCATTTGATGCTGGGGTCACCAGAAAAATAATTACAAGGGGGTGCATATTCCGGCAGGGCTGGATTTCCGCTTGCCGTGAAATGCACCCCCTGCTAACTTTGGCTATGAAGGTCTCACATCCATGAAACTCACAGTGGTAACTTATTTTGGCTCCATATGAATGCCCTAAAAAGCATTTGATGCTGGGGTCACCAGAAAAATAATTACAAGGGGGTGCATTTTCAGGCAGGGCTGGATTTCCGCTTGCCGTGAAATGCACCCCCTGCTAACTTTGGCTAGGAAGGTCTCACATCCATGAAACTCACAGTGGTAACTCATTTTCACTCCATATGAATGCCCTAAAAAGCATTTGATGCTGGGGTCACCAGAAAAATTATTACAAGGGGGTGCATATTCCGGCAGGGCTGGATTTCCGCTTGCCGTGAAATGCACCCCCTCCTAACCTTGGCTATGAAGGTCTCACATACATGAAACTCACAGTGGTAACTCATTTTGGCTCCATATGAATGCCCTAAAAAGTATTTGATGCTGGGGTCACCAGACACATGATTAGAAGGGGGTGCATATTCCGGCAGGGCTGGATTTCCGCTTGCCGTGAAATGCACCCCCTGCTAACTTTGGCTAGGAAGGTCTCACATCCATGAAACTCACAGTGGTAACTCATTTTCACTCCATATGAATGCCCTAAAAAGCATTTGATGCTGGGGTCACCAGAAAAATAATTACAAGGGGGTGCATATTCCGGCAGGGCTGGATTTCCGCTTGCCGTGAAATGCACCCCCTGCTAACTTTGGCTATGAAGGTCTCACATCCATGAAACTCACAGTGGTAACTTATTTTGGCTCCATATGAATGCCCTAAAAAGCATTTGATGCTGGGGTCACCAGAAAAATAATTACAAGGGGGTGCATTTTCAGGCAGGGCTGGATTTCCGCTTGCCGTGAAATGCACCCCCTGCTAACTTTGGCTAGGAAGGTCTCACATCCATGAAACTCACAGTGGTAACTCATTTTCACTCCATATGAATGCCCTAAAAAGCATTTGATGCTGGGGTCACCAGAAAAATTATTACAAGGGGGTGCATATTCCGGCAGGGCTGGATTTCCGCTTGCCGTGAAATGCACCCCCTCCTAACCTTGGCTATGAAGGTCTCACATACATGAAACTCACAGTGGTAACTCATTTTGGCTCCATATGAATGCCCTAAAAAGTATTTGATGCTGGGGTCACCAGACACATGATTAGAAGGGGGTGCATATTCCGGCAGGGCTGGATTTCCGCTTGCCGTGAAATGCACCCCCTGCTAACTTTGGCTAGGAAGGTCTCACATCCATGAAACTCACAGTGGTAACTCATTTTCACTCCATATGAATGCCCTAAAAAGCATTTGATGCTGGGGTCACCAGAAAAATAATTACAAGGGGGTGCATATTCCGGCAGGGCTGGATTTCCGCTTGCCGTGAAATGCACCCCCTGCTAACTTTGGCTATGAAGGTCTCACATCCATGAAACTCACAGTGGTAACTTATTTTGGCTCCATATGAATGCCCTAAAAAGCATTTGATGCTGGGGTCACCAGAAAAATAATTACAAGGGGGTGCATTTTCAGGCAGGGCTGGATTTCCGCTTGCCGTGAAATGCACCCCCTGCTAACTTTGGCTAGGAAGGTCTCACATCCATGAAACTCACAGTGGTAACTCATTTTCACTCCATATGAATGCCCTAAAAAGCATTTGATGCTGGGGTCACCAGAAAAATTATTACAAGGGGGTGCATATTCCGGCAGGGCTGGATTTCCGCTTGCCGTGAAATGCACCCCCTCCTAACCTTGGCTATGAAGGTCTCACATACATGAAACTCACAGTGGTAACTCATTTTGGCTCCATATGAATGCCCTAAAAAGTATTTGATGCTGGGGTCACCAGACACATGATTAGAAGGGGGTGCATATTCCGGCAGGGCTGGATTTCCGCTTGCCGTGAAATGCACCCCCTGCTAACTTTGGCTAGGAAGGTCTCACATCCATGAAACTCACAGTGGTAACTCATTTTCACTCCATATGAATGCCCTAAAAAGCATTTGATGCTGGGGTCACCAGAAAAATAATTACAAGGGGGTGCATATTCCGGCAGGGCTGGATTTCCGCTTGCCGTGAAATGCACCCCCTGCTAACTTTGGCTATGAAGGTCTCACATCCATGAAACTCACAGTGGTAACTTATTTTGGCTCCATATGAATGCCCTAAAAAGCATTTGATGCTGGGGTCACCAGAAAAATAATTACAAGGGGGTGCATTTTCAGGCAGGGCTGGATTTCCGCTTGCCGTGAAATGCACCCCCTGCTAACTTTGGCTAGGAAGGTCTCACATCCATGAAACTCACAGTGGTAACTCATTTTCACTCCATATGAATGCCCTAAAAAGCATTTGATGCTGGGGTCACCAGAAAAATTATTACAAGGGGGTGCATATTCCGGCAGGGCTGGATTTCCGCTTGCCGTGAAATGCACCCCCTCCTAACCTTGGCTATGAAGGTCTCACATACATGAAACTCACAGTGGTAACTCATTTTGGCTCCATATGAATGCCCTAAAAAGTATTTGATGCTGGGGTCACCAGACACATGATTAGAAGGGGGTGCATATTCCGGCAGGGCTGGATTTCCGCTTGCCGTGAAATGCACCCCCTGCTAACTTTGGCTAGGAAGGTCTCACATCCATGAAACTCACAGTGGTAACTCATTTTCACTCCATATGAATGCCCTAAAAAGCATTTGATGCTGGGGTCACCAGAAAAATAATTACAAGGGGGTGCATATTCCGGCAGGGCTGGATTTCCGCTTGCCGTGAAATGCACCCCCTGCTAACTTTGGCTATGAAGGTCTCACATCCATGAAACTCACAGTGGTAACTTATTTTGGCTCCATATGAATGCCCTAAAAAGCATTTGATGCTGGGGTCACCAGAAAAATAATTACAAGGGGGTGCATTTTCAGGCAGGGCTGGATTTCCGCTTGCCGTGAAATGCACCCCCTGCTAACTTTGGCTAGGAAGGTCTCACATCCATGAAACTCACAGTGGTAACTCATTTTCACTCCATATGAATGCCCTAAAAAGCATTTGATGCTGGGGTCACCAGAAAAATTATTACAAGGGGGTGCATATTCCGGCAGGGCTGGATTTCCGCTTGCCGTGAAATGCACCCCCTCCTAACCTTGGCTATGAAGGTCTCACATACATGAAACTCACAGTGGTAACTCATTTTGGCTCCATATGAATGCCCTAAAAAGTATTTGATGCTGGGGTCACCAGACACATGATTAGAAGGGGGTGCATATTCCGGCAGGGCTGGATTTCCGCTTGCCGTGAAATGCACCCCCTGCTAACTTTGGCTAGGAAGGTCTCACATCCATGAAACTCACAGTGGTAACTCATTTTCACTCCATATGAATGCCCTAAAAAGCATTTGATGCTGGGGTCACCAGAAAAATAATTACAAGGGGGTGCATATTCCGGCAGGGCTGGATTTCCGCTTGCCGTGAAATGCACCCCCTGCTAACTTTGGCTATGAAGGTCTCACATCCATGAAACTCACAGTGGTAACTTATTTTGGCTCCATATGAATGCCCTAAAAAGCATTTGATGCTGGGGTCACCAGAAAAATAATTACAAGGGGGTGCATTTTCAGGCAGGGCTGGATTTCCGCTTGCCGTGAAATGCACCCCCTGCTAACTTTGGCTAGGAAGGTCTCACATCCATGAAACTCACAGTGGTAACTCATTTTCACTCCATATGAATGCCCTAAAAAGCATTTGATGCTGGGGTCACCAGAAAAATTATTACAAGGGGGTGCATATTCCGGCAGGGCTGGATTTCCGCTTGCCGTGAAATGCACCCCCTCCTAACCTTGGCTATGAAGGTCTCACATACATGAAACTCACAGTGGTAACTCATTTTGGCTCCATATGAATGCCCTAAAAAGTATTTGATGCTGGGGTCACCAGACACATGATTAGAAGGGGGTGCATATTCCGGCAGGGCTGGATTTCCGCTTGCCGTGAAATGCACCCCCTGCTAACTTTGGCTAGGAAGGTCTCACATCCATGAAACTCACAGTGGTAACTCATTTTCACTCCATATGAATGCCCTAAAAAGCATTTGATGCTGGGGTCACCAGAAAAATAATTACAAGGGGGTGCATATTCCGGCAGGGCTGGATTTCCGCTTGCCGTGAAATGCACCCCCTGCTAACTTTGGCTATGAAGGTCTCACATCCATGAAACTCACAGTGGTAACTCATTTTGGCTCCATATGAATGCCCTAAAAAGCATTTGATGCTGGGGTCACCAGAAAAATAATTACAAGGGGGTGCATATTCCGGCAGGGCTGGATTTCCGCTTGCCGTGAAATGCACCCCCTGCTAACTTTGGCTATGAAGGTCTCACATCCATGAAACTCACAGTGGTAACTCATTTTGGCTCCATATGAATGCCCTAAAAAGCATTTGATGCTGGGGTCACCAGAAAAATGATTACAAGGGGGTGCATATTCCGGCAGGGCTGGATTTCCGCTTGCCGTGAAATGCACCCCCTGCTAACTTTGGCTAGGAAGGTCTCACATCCATGAAACACAGTGCTAACTCATTTTCACTCCATATGAATGCCCTAAAAAGCATTTGATGCTGGAGTCACCAGAAAAATTATTACAAGGGGGTGCATATTCCGGCAGGGCTGGATTTCCGCTTGCCGTGAAATGCAACCCCTCCTAACCTTGGCTATGAAGGTCTCACATACATGAAACTCACAGTGGTAACTCATTTTGGCTCCATATGAATGCCCTAAAAAGCATTTGATGCTGGGGTCACCAGACACATGATTAGAAGGGGGTGCATATTCCGGCAGGGCTGGATTTCCGCTTGCCGTGAAATGCACCCCCTGCTAACTTTGGCTAGGAAGGTCTCACATCCATGAAACTCACAGTGGTAACTCATTTTCACTCCATATGAATGCCCTAAAAAGCATTTGATGCTGGGGTCACCAGAAAAATAATTACAAGGGGGTGCATATTCCGGCAGGGCTGGATTTCCGCTTGCCGTGAAATGCACCCCCTGCTAACTTTGGCTATGAAGGTCTCACATCCATGAAACTCACAGTGGTAACTTATTTTGGCTCCATATGAATGCCCTAAAAAGCATTTGATGCTGGGGTCACCAGAAAAATAATTACAAGGGGGTGCATTTTCAGGCAGGGCTGGATTTCCGCTTGCCGTGAAATGCACCCCCTGCTAACTTTGGCTAGGAAGGTCTCACATCCATGAAACACAGTGCTAACTCATTTTCACTCCATATGAATGCCCTAAAAAGCATTTGATGCTGGAGTCACCAGAAAAATTATTACAAGGGGGTGCATATTCCGGCAGGGCTGGATTTCCGCTTGCCGTGAAATGCAACCCCTCCTAACCTTGGCTATGAAGGTCTCACATACATGAAACTCACAGTGGTAACTCATTTTGGCTCCATATGAATGCCCTAAAAAGTATTTGATGCTGGGGTCACCAGACACATGATTAGAAGGGGGTGCATATTCCGGCAGGGCTGGATTTCCGCTTGCCGTGAAATGCACCCCCTGCTAACTTTGGCTAGGAAGGTACTACATACATGAAACTCACAGTGGTAACTCATTTTCACTCCATATGAATGCCCTAAAAAGCATTTGATGCTGGGGTCACCAGAAAAATAATTACAAGGGGGTGCATATTCCGGCAGGGCTGGATTTCCGCTTGCCGTGAAATGCACCCCCTGCTAACTTTGGCTATGAAGGTCTCACATCCATGAAACTCACAGTGGTAACTTATTTTGGCTCCATATGAATGCCCTAAAAAGCATTTGATGCTGGGGTCACCAGAAAAATAATTACAAGGGGGTGCATTTTCAGGCAGGGCTGGATTTCCGCTTGCCGTGAAATGCACCCCCTGCTAACTTTGGCTAGGAAGGTCTCACATCCATGAAACTCACAGTGGTAACTCATTTTCACTCCATATGAATGCCCTAAAAAGCATTTGATGCTGGGGTCACCAGAAAAATAATTACAAGGGGGTGCATATTCCGGCAGGGCTGGATTTCCGCTTGCCGTGAAATGCACCCCCTGCTAACTTTGGCTAGGAAGGTCTCACATCCATGAAACTCACAGTGGTAACTCATTTTCACTCCATATGAATGCCCTAAAAAGCATTTGATGCTGGGGTCACCAGAAAAATAATTACAAGGGGGTGCATATTCCGGCAGGGCTGGATTTCCGCTTGCCGTGAAATGCACCCCCTGCTAACTTTGGCTATGAAGGTCTCACATCCATGAAACTCACAGTGGTAACTCATTTTGGCTCCATATGAATGCCCTAAAAAGCATTTGATGCTGGGGTCACCAGAAAAATAATTACAAGGGGGTGCATATTCCGGCAGGGCTGGATTTCCGCTTGCCGTGAAATGCACCCCCTGCTAACTTTGGCTAGGAAGGTCTCACATCCATGAAACTCACAGTGGTAACTCATTTTCACTCCATATGAATGCCCTAAAAAGCATTTGATGCTGGGGTCACCAGAAAAATTATTACAAGGGGGTGCATATTCCGGCAGGGCTGGATTTCCGCTTGCCGTGAAATGCACCCCCTCCTAACCTTGGCTATGAAGGTCTCACATACATGAAACTCACAGTGGTAACTCATTTTGGCTCCATATGAATGCCCTAAAAAGTATTTGATGCTGGGGTCACCAGACACATGATTAGAAGGGGGTGCATATTCCGGCAGGGCTGGATTTCCGCTTGCCGTGAAATGCACCCCCTGCTAACTTTGGCTAGGAAGGTCTCACATCCATGAAACTCACAGTGGTAACTCATTTTCACTCCATATGAATGCCCTAAAAAGCATTTGATGCTGGGGTCACCAGAAAAATAATTACAAGGGGGTGCATATTCCGGCAGGGCTGGATTTCCGCTTGCCGTGAAATGCACCCCCTGCTAACTTTGGCTATGAAGGTCTCACATCCATGAAACTCACAGTGGTAACTTATTTTGGCTCCATATGAATGCCCTAAAAAGCATTTGATGCTGGGGTCACCAGAAAAATAATTACAAGGGGGTGCATTTTCAGGCAGGGCTGGATTTCCGCTTGCCGTGAAATGCACCCCCTGCTAACTTTGGCTAGGAAGGTCTCACATCCATGAAACACAGTGCTAACTCATTTTCACTCCATATGAATGCCCTAAAAAGCATTTGATGCTGGAGTCACCAGAAAAATTATTACAAGGGGGTGCATATTCCGGCAGGGCTGGATTTCCGCTTGCCGTGAAATGCAACCCCTCCTAACCTTGGCTATGAAGGTCTCACATACATGAAACTCACAGTGGTAACTCATTTTGGCTCCATATGAATGCCCTAAAAAGTATTTGATGCTGGGGTCACCAGACACATGATTAGAAGGGGGTGCATATTCCGGCAGGGCTGGATTTCCGCTTGCCGTGAAATGCACCCCCTGCTAACTTTGGCTAGGAAGGTACTACATACATGAAACTCACAGTGGTAACTCATTTTCACTCCATATGAATGCCCTAAAAAGCATTTGATGCTGGGGTCACCAGAAAAATAATTACAAGGGGGTGCATATTCCGGCAGGGCTGGATTTCCGCTTGCCGTGAAATGCACCCCCTGCTAACTTTGGCTATGAAGGTCTCACATCCATGAAACTCACAGTGGTAACTTATTTTGGCTCCATATGAATGCCCTAAAAAGCATTTGATGCTGGGGTCACCAGAAAAATAATTACAAGGGGGTGCATTTTCAGGCAGGGCTGGATTTCCGCTTGCCGTGAAATGCACCCCCTGCTAACTTTGGCTAGGAAGGTCTCACATCCATGAAACTCACAGTGGTAACTCATTTTCACTCCATATGAATGCCCTAAAAAGCATTTGATGCTGGGGTCACCAGAAAAATTATTACAAGGGGGTGCATATTCCGGCAGGGCTGGATTTCCGCTTGCCGTGAAATGCACCCCCTCCTAACCTTGGCTATGAAGGTCTCACATACATGAAACTCACAGTGGTAACTCATTTTGGCTCCATATGAATGCCCTAAAAAGTATTTGATGCTGGGGTCACCAGACACATGATTAGAAGGGGGTGCATATTCCGGCAGGGCTGGATTTCCGCTTGCCGTGAAATGCACCCCCTGCTAACTTTGGCTAGGAAGGTCTCACATCCATGAAACTCACAGTGGTAACTCATTTTCACTCCATATGAATGCCCTAAAAAGCATTTGATGCTGGGGTCACCAGAAAAATAATTACAAGGGGGTGCATATTCCGGCAGGGCTGGATTTCCGCTTGCCGTGAAATGCACCCCCTGCTAACTTTGGCTATGAAGGTCTCACATCCATGAAACTCACAGTGGTAACTTATTTTGGCTCCATATGAATGCCCTAAAAAGCATTTGATGCTGGGGTCACCAGAAAAATAATTACAAGGGGGTGCATATTCCGGCAGGGCTGGATTTCCGCTTGCCGTGAAATGCACCCCCTGCTAACTTTGGCTATGAAGGTCTCACATACATGAAACTCACAGTGGTAACTCATTTTGGCTCCATATGAATGCCCTAAAAAGTATTTGATGCTGGGGTCACCAGACACATGATTAGAAGGGGGTGCATATTCCGGCAGGGCTGGATTTCCGCTTGCCGTGAAATGCACCCCCTGCTAACTTTGGCTAGGAAGGTCTCACATCCATGAAACTCACAGTGGTAACTCATTTTCACTCCATATGAATGCCCTAAAAAGCATTTGATGCTGGGGTCACCAGAAAAATAATTACAAGGGGGTGCATATTCCGGCAGGGCTGGATTTCCGCTTGCCGTGAAATGCACCCCCTGCTAACTTTGGCTATGAAGGTCTCACATCCATGAAACTCACAGTGGTAACTTATTTTGGCTCCATATGAATGCCCTAAAAAGCATTTGATGCTGGGGTCACCAGAAAAATTATTACAAGGGGGTGCATATTCCGGCAGGGCTGGATTTCCGCTTGCCGTGAAATGCACCCCCTCCTAACCTTGGCTATGAAGGTCTCACATACATGAAACTCACAGTGGTAACTCATTTTGGCTCCATATGAATGCCCTAAAAAGTATTTGATGCTGGGGTCACCAGACACATGATTAGAAGGGGGTGCATATTCCGGCAGGGCTGGATTTCCGCTTGCCGTGAAATGCACCCCCTGCTAACTTTGGCTAGGAAGGTACTACATACATGAAACTCACAGTGGTAACTCATTTTCACTCCATATGAATGCCCTAAAAAGCATTTGATGCTGGGGTCACCAGAAAAATAATTACAAGGGGGTGCATATTCCGGCAGGGCTGGATTTCCGCTTGCCGTGAAATGCACCCCCTGCTAACTTTGGCTATGAAGGTCTCACATCCATGAAACTCACAGTGGTAACTTATTTTGGCTCCATATGAATGCCCTAAAAAGCATTTGATGCTGGGGTCACCAGAAAAATAATTACAAGGGGGTGCATTTTCAGGCAGGGCTGGATTTCCGCTTGCCGTGAAATGCACCCCCTGCTAACTTTGGCTAGGAAGGTCTCACATCCATGAAACTCACAGTGGTAACTCATTTTCACTCCATATGAATGCCCTAAAAAGCATTTGATGCTGGGGTCACCAGAAAAATTATTACAAGGGGGTGCATATTCCGGCAGGGCTGGATTTCCGCTTGCCGTGAAATGCACCCCCTCCTAACCTTGGCTATGAAGGTCTCACATACATGAAACTCACAGTGGTAACTCATTTTGGCTCCATATGAATGCCCTAAAAAGTATTTGATGCTGGGGTCACCAGACACATGATTAGAAGGGGGTGCATATTCCGGCAGGGCTGGATTTCCGCTTGCCGTGAAATGCACCCCCTGCTAACTTTGGCTAGGAAGGTCTCACATCCATGAAACTCACAGTGGTAACTTATTTTGGCTCCATATGAATGCCCTAAAAAGCATTTGATGCTGGGGTCACCAGAAAAATAATTACAAGGGGGTGCATATTCCGGCAGGGCTGGATTTCCGCTTGCCGTGAAATGCACCCCCTGCTAACTTTGGCTAGGAAGGTCTCACATCCATGAAACTCACAGTGGTAACTCATTTTCACTCCATATGAATGCCCTAAAAAGCATTTGATGCTGGGGTCACCAGAAAAATAATTACAAGGGGGTGCATTTTCAGGCAGGGCTGGATTTCCGCTTGCCGTGAAATGCACCCCCTGCTAACTTTGGCTAGGAAGGTCTCACATCCATGAAACTCACAGTGGTAACTCATTTTCACTCCATATGAATGCCCTAAAAAGCATTTGATGCTGGGGTCACCAGAAAAATAATTACAAGGGGGTGCATTTTCAGGCAGGGCTGGATTTCCGCTTGCCGTGAAATGCACCCCCTGCTAACTTTGGCTAGGAAGGTCTCACATCCATGAAACTCACAGTGGTAACTCATTTTCACTCCATATGAATGCCCTAAAAAGCATTTGATGCTGGGGTCACCAGAAAAATAATTACAAGGGGGTGCATATTCCGGCAGGGCTGGATTTCCGCTTGCCGTGAAATGCACCCCCTGCTAACTTTGGCTAGGAAGGTCTCACATCCATGAAACTCACAGTGGTAACTCATTTTCACTCCATATGAATGCCCTAAAAAGCATTTGATGCTGGGGTCACCAGAAAAATAATTACAAGGGGGTGCATATTCCGGCAGGGCTGGATTTCCGCTTGCCGTGAAATGCACCCCCTGCTAACTTTGGCTATGAAGGTCTCACATCCATGAAACTCACAGTGGTAACTCATTTTGGCTCCATATGAATGCCCTAAAAAGCATTTGATGCTGGGGTCACCAGAAAAATTATTACAAGGGGGTGCATATTCCGGCAGGGCTGGATTTCCGCTTGCCGTGAAATGCAACCCCTCCTAACCTTGGCTATGAAGGTCTCACATACATGAAACTCACAGTGGTAACTCATTTTGGCTCCATATGAATGCCCTAAAAAGTATTTGATGCTGGGGTCACCAGACACATGATTAGAAGGGGGTGCATATTCCGGCAGGGCTGGATTTCCGCTTGCCGTGAAATGCACCCCCTGCTAACTTTGGCTAGGAAGGTACTACATACATGAAACTCACAGTGGTAACTCATTTTCACTCCATATGAATGCCCTAAAAAGCATTTGATGCTGGGGTCACCAGAAAAATAATTACAAGGGGGTGCATATTCCGGCAGGGCTGGATTTCCGCTTGCCGTGAAATGCACCCCCTCCTAACTTTGGCTATGAAGGTCTCACATCCATGAAACTCACAGTGGTAACTCATTTTGGCTCCATATGAATGCCCTAAAAAGCATTTGATGCTGGGGTCACCAGAAAAATAATTACAAGGGGGTGCATTTTCAGGCAGGGCTGGATTTCCGCTTGCCGTGAAATGCACCCCCTGCTAACTTTGGCTAGGAAGGTCTCACATCCATGAAACTCACAGTGGTAACTCATTTTCACTCCATATGAATGCCCTAAAAAGCATTTGATGCTGGGGTCACCAGAAAAATAATTACAAGGGGGTGCATATTCCGGCAGGGCTGGATTTCCGCTTGCCGTGAAATGCACCCCCTGCTAACTTTGGCTAGGAAGGTCTCACATCCATGAAACTCACAGTGGTAACTCATTTTCACTCCATATGAATGCCCTAAAAAGCATTTGATGCTGGGGTCACCAGAAAAATAATTACAAGGGGGTGCATATTCCGGCAGGGCTGGATTTCCGCTTGCCGTGAAATGCACCCCCTGCTAACTTTGGCTATGAAGGTCTCACATCCATGAAACTCACAGTGGTAACTCATTTTGGCTCCATATGAATGCCCTAAAAAGCATTTGATGCTGGGGTCACCAGAAAAATTATTACAAGGGGGTGCATATTCCGGCAGGGCTGGATTTCCGCTTGCCGTGAAATGCAACCCCTCCTAACCTTGGCTATGAAGGTCTCACATACATGAAACTCACAGTGGTAACTCATTTTGGCTCCATATGAATGCCCTAAAAAGTATTTGATGCTGGGGTCACCAGACACATGATTAGAAGGGGGTGCATATTCCGGCAGGGCTGGATTTCCGCTTGCCGTGAAATGCACCCCCTGCTAACTTTGGCTAGGAAGGTACTACATACATGAAACTCACAGTGGTAACTCATTTTCACTCCATATGAATGCCCTAAAAAGCATTTGATGCTGGGGTCACCAGAAAAATAATTACAAGGGGGTGCATATTCCGGCAGGGCTGGATTTCCGCTTGCCGTGAAATGCACCCCCTGCTAACTTTGGCTATGAAGGTCTCACATCCATGAAACTCACAGTGGTAACTTATTTTGGCTCCATATGAATGCCCTAAAAAGCATTTGATGCTGGGGTCACCAGAAAAATAATTACAAGGGGGTGCATTTTCAGGCAGGGCTGGATTTCCGCTTGCCGTGAAATGCACCCCCTGCTAACTTTGGCTAGGAAGGTCTCACATCCATGAAACTCACAGTGGTAACTCATTTTCACTCCATATGAATGCCCTAAAAAGCATTTGATGCTGGGGTCACCAGAAAAATTATTACAAGGGGGTGCATATTCCGGCAGGGCTGGATTTCCGCTTGCCGTGAAATGCACCCCCTCCTAACCTTGGCTATGAAGGTCTCACATACATGAAACTCACAGTGGTAACTCATTTTGGCTCCATATGAATGCCCTAAAAAGTATTTGATGCTGGGGTCACCAGACACATGATTAGAAGGGGGTGCATATTCCGGCAGGGCTGGATTTCCGCTTGCCGTGAAATGCACCCCCTGCTAACTTTGGCTAGGAAGGTCTCACATCCATGAAACTCACAGTGGTAACTCATTTTCACTCCATATGAATGCCCTAAAAAGCATTTGATGCTGGGGTCACCAGAAAAATAATTACAAGGGGGTGCATTTTCAGGCAGGGCTGGATTTCCGCTTGCCGTGAAATGCACCCCCTGCTAACTTTGGCTAGGAAGGTCTCACATCCATGAAACTCACAGTGGTAACTCATTTTCACTCCATATGAATGCCCTAAAAAGCATTTGATGCTGGGGTCACCAGAAAAATAATTACAAGGGGGTGCATTTTCAGGCAGGGCTGGATTTCCGCTTGCCGTGAAATGCACCCCCTGCTAACTTTGGCTAGGAAGGTCTCACATCCATGAAACTCACAGTGGTAACTCATTTTCACTCCATATGAATGCCCTAAAAAGCATTTGATGCTGGGGTCACCAGAAAAATAATTACAAGGGGGTGCATTTTCAGGCAGGGCTGGATTTCCGCTTGCCGTGAAATGCACCCCCTGCTAACTTTGGCTAGGAAGGTCTCACATCCATGAAACTCACAGTGGTAACTCATTTTCACTCCATATGAATGCCCTAAAAAGCATTTGATGCTGGGGTCACCAGAAAAATTATTACAAGGGGGTGCATATTCCGGCAGGGCTGGATTTCCGCTTGCCGTGAAATGCACCCCCTGCTAACTTTGGCTATGAAGGTCTCACATCCATGAAACTCACAGTGGTAACTTATTTTGGCTCCATATGAATGCCCTAAAAAGCATTTGATGCTGGGGTCACCAGAAAAATTATTACAAGGGGGTGCATATTCCGGCAGGGCTGGATTTCCGCTTGCCGTGAAATGCACCCCCTGCTAACTTTGGCTATGAAGGTCTCACATCCATGAAACTCACAGTGGTAACTCATTTTGGCTCCATATGAATGCCCTAAAAAGCATTTGATGCTGGGGTCACCAGAAAAATGATTACAAGGGGGTGCATATTCCGGCAGGGCTGGATTTCCGCTTGCCGTGAAATGCACCCCCTCCTAACCTTGGCTATGAAGGTCTCACATACATGAAACTCACAGTGGTAACTCATTTTGGCTCCATATGAATGCCCTAAAAAGTATTTGATGCTGGGGTCACCAGACACATGATTAGAAGGGGGTGCATATTCCGGCAGGGCTGGATTTCCGCTTGCCGTGAAATGCACCCCCTGCTAACTTTGGCTAGGAAGGTCTCACATCCATGAAACTCACAGTGGTAACTCATTTTCACTCCATATGAATGCCCTAAAAAGCATTTGATGCTGGGGTCACCAGAAAAATAATTACAAGGGGGTGCATATTCCGGCAGGGCTGGATTTCCGCTTGCCGTGAAATGCACCCCCTGCTAACTTTGGCTATGAAGGTCTCACATCCATGAAACTCACAGTGGTAACTTATTTTGGCTCCATATGAATGCCCTAAAAAGCATTTGATGCTGGGGTCACCAGAAAAATAATTACAAGGGGGTGCATATTCCGGCAGGGCTGGATTTCCGCTTGCCGTGAAATGCACCCCCTGCTAACTTTGGCTAGGAAGGTCTCACATCCATGAAACTCACAGTGGTAACTCATTTTCACTCCATATGAATGCCCTAAAAAGCATTTGATGCTGGGGTCACCAGAAAAATAATTACAAGGGGGTGCATTTTCAGGCAGGGCTGGATTTCCGCTTGCCATGAAATGCACCCCCTGCTAACTTTGGCTAGGAACGTCTCACATCCATGAAACTCACAGTGGTAACTCATTTTGACTCCATATGAATGCCCTAAAAAGCATTTGATGCTGGGGTCACCAGAAAACTTATTACAAGGGGGTGCATATTCCGGCAGGGCTGGATTTCCGCTTGCCGTGAAATGCACCCCCTGCTAACTTTGGCTATGAAGGTCTCACATCCATGAAACTCACAGTGGTAACTTATTTTGGCTCCATATGAATGCCCTAAAAAGTATTTGATGCTGGGGTCACCAGAAAAATTATTACAAGGGGGTGCATATTCCGGCAGGGCTGGATTTCCGCTTGCCGTGAAATGCACCCCCTGCTAACTTTGGCTATGAAGGTCTCACATCCATGAAACTCACAGTGGTAACTTATTTTGGCTCCATATGAATGCCCTAAAAAGTATTTGATGCTGGGGTCACCAGACACATGATTAGAAGGGGGTGCATATTCCGGCAGGGCTGGATTTCCGCTTGCCGTGAAATGCACCCCCTCCTAACCTTGGCTATGAAGGTCTCACATACATGAAACTCACAGTGGTAACTCATTTTGGCTCCATATGAATGCCCTAAAAAGTATTTGATGCTGGGGTCACCAGACACATGATTAGAAGGGGGTGCATATTCCGGCAGGGCTGGATTTCCGCTTGCCGTGAAATGCACCCCCTGCTAACTTTGGCTAGGAAGGTCTCACATCCATGAAACTCACAGTGGTAACTCATTTTCACTCCATATGAATGCCCTAAAAAGCATTTGATGCTGGGGTCACCAGAAAAATAATTACAAGGGGGTGCATATTCCGGCAGGGCTGGATTTCCGCTTGCCGTGAAATGCACCCCCTGCTAACTTTGGCTATGAAGGTCTCACATCCATGAAACTCACAGTGGTAACTCATTTTGGCTCCATATGAATGCCCTAAAAAGCATTTGATGCTGGGGTCACCAGAAAAATAATTACAAGGGGGTGCATATTCCGGCAGGGCTGGATTTCCGCTTGCCGTGAAATGCACCCCCTGCTAACTTTGGCTATGAAGGTCTCACATCCATGAAACTCACAGTGGTAACTCATTTTGGCTCCATATGAATGCCCTAAAAAGCATTTGATGCTGGGGTCACCAGAAACATAATTACAAGGGGGTGCATATTCCGGCAGGGCTGGATTTCCGCTTGCCGTGAAATGCACCCCCTGCTAACTTTGGCTATGAAGGTCTCACATCCATGAAACTCACAGTGGTAACTCATTTTGGCTCCATATGAATGCCCTAAAAAGCATTTGATGCTGGGGTCACCAGAAAAATTATTACAAGGGGGTGCATATTCCGGCAGGGCTGGATTTCCGCTTGCCGTGAAATGCACCCCCTGCTAACTTTGGCTATGAAGGTCTCACATCCATGAAACTCACAGTGGTAACTCATTTTGGCTCCATATGAATGCCCTAAAAAGCATTTGATGCTGGGGTCACCAGAAACATAATTACAAGGGGGTGCATATTCCGGCAGGGCTGGATTTCCGCTTGCCGTGAAATGCACCCCCTGCTAACTTTGGCTATGAAGGTCTCACATACATGAAACTCACAGTGGTAACTCATTTTGGCTCCATATGAATGCCCTAAAAAGCATTTGATGCTGGGGTCACCAGAAACATTATTACAAGGGGGTGCATATTCCGGCAGGGCTGGATTTCCGCTTGCCGTGAAATGCACCCCCTGCTAACTTTGGCTAGGAAGGTCTCACATCCATGAAACTCACAGTGGTAACTCATTTTCACTCCATATGAATGCCCTAAAAAGCATTTGATGCTGGGGTCACCAGAAAAATAATTACAAGGGGGTGCATATTCCGGCAGGGCTGGATTTCCGCTTGCCGTGAAATGCACCCCCTGCTAACTTTGGCTATGAAGGTCTCACATCCATGAAACTCACAGTGGTAACTTATTTTGGCTCCATATGAATGCCCTAAAAAGTATTTGATGCTGGGGTCACCAGAAAAATTATTACAAGGGGGTGCATATTCCGGCAGGGCTGGATTTCCGCTTGCCGTGAAATGCACCCCCTGCTAACTTTGGCTATGAAGGTCTCACATCCATGAAACTCACAGTGGTAACTTATTTTGGCTCCATATGAATGCCCTAAAAAGTATTTGATGCTGGGGTCACCAGACACATGATTAGAAGGGGGTGCATATTCCGGCAGGGCTGGATTTCCGCTTGCCGTGAAATGCACCCCCTCCTAACCTTGGCTATGAAGGTCTCACATACATGAAACTCACAGTGGTAACTCATTTTGGCTCCATATGAATGCCCCAATAATATTGAAGATACTATAACCTTTCTGTATTGGATCTGTATGGAAATTTGGTCTAGATTTAGCTGTAAATTATGCTGGAACAGTATGGAATACACGTTTGGCGAAATGGCTGTAAGTCATCAAGGGTCTGAGGTATCAAACGAGCCTCAAACCATCACTCTGCTGCCAGATATGCAGTAGATATGGATGGATCACTTTAAGGGTTGTTTCTCCTGGCAAATGTTCCTATTGAACTCTATGGAAAAATAAGTCAGGAGAAGAAACCCTTCAAGTTATCCATCCATATCTACTGCATATCTGGCAGCAGAGTGATGGTTTGAGGCTCGTTTGATACATCAGACCCTTGATGACTTGGAGCCATAACTTGAAGGGTTTCTTCTCCTGACTTATTTTTCCATAGAGTTCAAGAGGAAAATTTGTCAGGAGAAACAACTCTTAAAGTGGCGCAGTTTCCAGCTCGCCAGAGTCTACAGCCTATTGTCAGAAGCATTTAGTGAAAATTAAGTTTTAAATTAAGATTTGTTCAGTAATACTCATTTGAGCATCTCGGGGCAAAACAAAAGATCCGCCTGTACGTTTTTGTTTTATTTTTTCCTCACGATACATAATTGAGCTCATTAAAAGACAGCTATTTCCCCATAGAGCAGCTGAGACGAACCCAACCTACTAATGTCACGACCGCAGTTGGTCCAAAATGGCTGCGGCCCAGTGGAAAAACAGCAAACTTTAACTTCTTTTTCCAGCAAATAGAAGTCGATTTGAGATTTGAACACACACCCACATCTCATTTAAGGTAAAAATGTAGCAACAAATGTAACAAACCAGACCCAGAGTGCTTCATGTCCCCTTTAATGTTAATATAGGCTACATATAGTAAGCATTTTCTCTGTTTACTATATAAATAAAACTATAACATTCTATGACATATAAAATTTTCTGCTGTAACATAGGATCGGATAACCTGCACCGGATTTGTTTCTTGCATACTAATACTACATACTTTTTAGTGCACTTGGAAGTACATACTTACAAGTACACAAGTATGCAATTTCAGAGACAGCCTTAATTAAATTTTTTAATTATTTTATATTGGATTTATATACATTTTCATAAAATGTTCTAAACTGCTAATTTATTGCATTATTATTTCTAATTAATTTGGGATTTTGCATTAATTATTTTAGTTAGAGAACATAATTGTTTCCCCAATTTATTAGCTCCTATATAGTATAACTTATTTGAATTTAGTTTATAAGTATTAGTTTTTTGTAGTAATAAAATTTAAGATCTAATTTAGCTTTATTCAATTTTTTTTGTTATCCGTTTCTTTTAAGAATGTTTTATGAATTTTGTGTAGATATAATTCCCAGCGTGCTGATGCAGTGGTTCTGGATCCTGCACGGAAGTAGGGTGAGGAGGCGGAACTTCCTGGTGTGGGGATCAAAGGTAAGGATATAATTGTGTAGATACAAAGTATAATTGTGTATATACAAAGTGTAGATATAATTCTTTCCTTTTCTAAGATATTTTTTTCCAATTCTGATCATTGTTTCATTGTGTAGGATTATCATTGCTCTGATATATGCTTTAAAGGTATCCCATATGATCAATGCATTAGGTTTATCTTTAACTTCTATATCAACATTTGTCTTCTAAATAATCCAATCTCCGCATTCATGTAATTGACGAAGTTAGAATCTTGTAAATATTTCCTATCAAATCTTCATATTTTATGTGATGATTTATTTACTGATGGTATAATACTGTTGTATAATATGTTACTGGAGCCTGATCAGATATTATAATTCCATGAATATTTGCAGTAAGAATATTTTCTGAATTATTACAGACATAAAAATATAATCAATTCTTGAATAGCTCTTTTGGGAGTGTGAATAAAAATGATAATTTCTGTGAGTTTCTCATTTTTGAATAGGAGATTTATCACGGTTTACAAAGGGCAATCTACTTGCCCCATTGGAACATGTTAAAACACACTGAGCTGCAGTTATAAGGTAAATTTCTCGATAATAAAGATATCAATGAGGTTGTGCTATGCTGGATTATAAATTATGGGACACAACATTTCAGTAGGGACTTACTTGCAAATACATGTACATGCAAGTGTTACACCTTTTTTTCACAAACTGATTGTAGTTTAGCGATCAGTAAACTCTCCTGTGTTTGTGAAAGAAAAAAAATATTTTTTTAATCGTTCATCAAAGTCACGAACAAATATTGATTGAATCCGGGCCTGAATCTTGAAAATAATTGATTTGGTAAAATAAGTCATACTTGTTTATTTTGTTTATATGGTAAATTCCACAGGGCTGTAGGGATTCTCATTGACCCACAGCCCGGATTTTCTCAGTGTGAATGATGGTGAATTGATATCACTACCATTCACATCAATGAGTGTGGTAACAGTAAAAATTCTGATTATGTACAAAAAGTGACATGAATAATAACGTGGCTGTTGGTGGCTGTCGTTTGGGTATATCATACCAAATCAGAGTGATGAAGCAGCATGATTTTTATAAGGGTAGCTAAAAATGCATAGGATATGTTGTCTAAAACATTGTGGCCAGCATTAGGGAAATCCCTGGAAATGAGGAGCCCAAATGGGGAACAAGCTAGCTTGGGGTTTGGTGCTACAACAGGGGCCTGTATCACAAAGCAGGATTACGGAGCTAGCTGGACTGAGTAAAACCAGGTAAAATTTACTACAATTCCGGGTCCAATTATCCAGCTAACTCCGTAATCCTGCTTCGTGATACAGGCCCCAGGTCTATTTTTCTTCTATTTGTATTTTCCATCCTCAGTGGCGCACTGCTTGCTTACCTTCTCAGTACCATGTATGATACAACATTATCTGGTGTGACCATAATCAAACATATTGTTGTTTGTAGTCTTATGTTGTTTTCATTCTCAGTGTGACTGATGTGACTGATATGACTGAGTAGTGTGTCATAACAATGTATGTGGCGGTGGTATAGACACTGCCACTGAAGTGATTCATTATAGCAATATGTGTGTGGGTGTGTGTGTGGTGGAAGTCTCCTGATTGAGTCTTAGAGATATCTGCCATGTCAATGTGTGCGGTAAGCTGGCACTAACACTGGCACAGTAACAAAATCTGGCATCTGAGAGTCATGTATTTCTGTCCACTTCCTCACAGAGCAAATGGTAAACAGCACATGCACACACACACACACACACACACACACACACACACAGTAATTCAGGAATTTAGCACAAAATCAGGACAAAATGCCATGAAGTACAGCGCACATTTTCTCTGCTTTCTCTTCAATGCCCACCAGCCAAACCCCCTGAATGCAGGGCCCCAAGCCAGCTGCTATTCATGGAGGATGAGTTGTATAATTCACAAGGCTCTCGCCTGACAGCTCTCCTGCCCTCTATCACAGAGCAGCTTAAATAGACCACATGCATATGGGCAAAAGTGTTCATCTCTCACTCACCAAGCTTTCTGTACCCCAAAAAAGACTCCTGTCCCAGCAGCCAAACTTATGCATTGACTTATGCACCCTTTTGTTCTACCCCCCTGTACTCTTGCCTCCCCTCCACCCCCCTCCAACATGCCTCATAGTAACCCGGGCTTGCACAGATCCAGGTTCTGCAATCCTCCCCTCTGACTAAGCGTCCTATTTCTTGGGTGGTGAGTTCAGATTCACCAATACTGCTAAGCCCCCCGGTGCTAATCCGATCGTTGGCGATACTCCCGGGAGTGGAAGGAAAGGGTAGCACAGTTATGCTCTCCCCCCGCAAGCCCCCTTACACTTCTCTGGAGGGATCTGTGCGATGAAAGAGTAGGCATACCTCATTCTGCTGGATCAAACAGGGGGATGGGTCACGGGATGGATCCCTGCCTCTGCCAGGCTCATAATATCACCGGTGAGATGTTTTGAAGCTGCTGGGCTAGTGTCTCTCCACCCCACCTCTCTCTTTCTCTCTCTCTCTCTCTCTCTGATTAACCCCTGCTGTCATCCCGCTAATGCGTCAGATGCCTCAGGGCGGCAACAGGGTCGACATCACAGGAGCAGCAGCTCCTTTCTGTCACAGCACATTGATCTTCCTACTGCCACAAGATGAGCTACTTCTTGGTGCTAAGCGAGACCCATGGGGGAAGCGTCCTGTCACGGTACCAGCGGTTGCGCTTGGAGGGTCGCCTTTGTGACGTGGTGCTGGTGGCGGGAGGCGGTACCCGCTTC
The DNA here is from genome assembly GCA_022702515.1 of Ilyophis sp. 1 JC-2022. Taxonomy (NCBI): domain Eukaryota; kingdom Metazoa; phylum Chordata; class Actinopteri; order Anguilliformes; family Synaphobranchidae; genus Ilyophis; species Ilyophis sp. 1 JC-2022. The sequence continues at coordinate 73,142,431 of CM040403.1, read as the reverse complement.
CCTGCCCACCGCAGCCTGCTGGCCTCTTCTGGCGACTACTTCTGGTCCCTCTTCCAGGAGCACACTTATGAATTCCAGACCTCAACCCTCCATCTGTCCGTGCTGTCTGACACGGGTCTGCGCCACATCCTGGACTTCATCTACACTTCCTGGCTCTCGCTGTCCCCCTCCACCCTGGAGGATGTGCTGGAGGCTGCCTGCTACCTACAGGTGACCTGCGCCATCCAGCTCTGCAGCAGCTACATCGCTGACAACCTCTCGTCTGAGAACTGCTGCTTTTTCGCCAATGTCGCAGCCCGCTATGGCATGGCAGACGCCCTCTCCGCAGCCAACAGCTTCATTGCACAAAAGATGGGGGAGTTCCTGCAGCCCGGGTATGGGGACTGGGAGGGGCTCCTGGCACTGAATGCGGACTCCCTGCAGATGGTGCTGAGTGCTGAGGAGATGCCCTGGGTGTGGGAGCTGGCCCTGCTCACCATGCTGCTGGACTGGCTGGACCACCACAAGCTGACCAGCCTGAGGAGCAACTTGTTGCTTAGCAACATCCGCTTCGGCCTGGTGCCACCAGAGGAGCTGACCCAGCTGTGCACCGCCCACCCTGCACTGCAGACACCCTTTATAAAGAGCCTGGTCCTAAAGGCGCTGGAGTACCACCGGCAGGGGGCGCGCCAACCACTGCTTCAGACTTCACACAGCACCCTGCGGACCCACGTCCCCAAGGTGCTGCTGGTGGGCGGGGGCCCAGAGGCTGACCGCCCCGAGAGGGAGGTCCTTACCTTTGATCCCCACACCAGGAAGTTCCGCCCTCTCACCCTACTTCCGTGCAGGATCCAGAACCACTGCATCAGCACGCTGGGAAATTTCCTGTTTGTCCTGGGCGGGGAGGTGGTGGAGGTGGATGAGAGTGAGAAGGTTATTGGCAGGGCTGTTACTGGCCAGGTGTGGCGTTATGATCCCAGGTTCCAGCACTGGGAGGTGCTTGCACCGATGGGAGAGAGGCGGGCGTGGTTCTCCTGCTGCATGGTGGACAGGGTGATACAGGTCATCGGGGGGCGTGGCAGCAGGGGAGAAGAAGACGTTGTGCTAGACACGGTGGAGGCATACGATATGCAGGCAGACTGCTGGCGGAGGGGCGTGGCCCTCCCACTGCCTATGCACGGCCAGGCCTGTGCCACACAGGGGGGCACCGTCTACATCTCTGGAGGTATCCATGGTGACCAGCACCAGAGCAGCCGGGAGGTCTACAGCCTGGAGCTCTGTGGGAGCCGGTGGGAGAAGCGGGCCCCCATGTCCACCGCCCGCTACGGCCACCAGATGGCAGTGGTTGGGGACAGGATCTACACCTTCCTAGGGATGTACGAGCCCTTCTGCGACATTGAGTGCTACAACCCAGCGCACGATGAGTGGACCCGCCTCCGTCCCCTGCTGAACGACCGCTTCTGCTATGGCCTGGTGCCGCTGCCTCCGCCACACGAGACACATGTGCTGCTGATCGGGGGGCGGAAGTGGCGAGACTCACATGAAGTGGCCACGCCCAACGTGCTGGTGTACGACACAGAAAGCGATAGCTGGAGGGAAGTGTGCAAGCTGCCCAAGCCACTGAGCGGGACACAGTGCACCCTGATGCACATTCCTGACCTCACCGAGACGTAGATATGCCCCTCATGGTACACTCCTCACGTGAGCACGCACACCCTCGCATGGCTTTGTCTGCCGCTAAGAGAGTGGATAATGTCTCAGTGGCTATCCCTGGTAACAAAAACTCCTGTGGGTAGAATCTTGACAAGAGGGGCCTAAAGCTGGGGACAGATTACACAAGTTTTTAGCCAAATTTGGCAACGATTTGAGATCGGGCAGAGTCTGGGTAGTCGTGCTGTATAGTCGCAGCTGTAATTCTTATGCGTGTGGCAGTGAAATCTTTTTAATCCTGTGGTTTGTGCTCGTCAAAGACTGAATCACAATTATCAATAGCCTAGGAAGCAGGGGGAAAATACGGAAATAAACACAAGATCCAATGTGCGCGATGAGCCGAATAAACATGTTTTCTGGAGTGCTAAAAATGAGCGACTTTCAAGCTGTATGGGCTCCATGTTTGTTTTGGTTTCAAAATATTGGGAGAATAAAATTCTTGCGAGTGCAGGTGTACCACGGAAAATCCTGTTGTTGCGAGAGAACTGCGTCCATCTATTCTCCATCTTTATGTTTGTGCTCCTCAAAGACAGCCGTCATTATGTGTGTGCAACAGAAGAGACTGAAAATCCGCATATGACAATTGTTAAATGTGTGGTGCTCATTCCATACATTTTTACAATTGGAAAAATCATGTATTGTGTCCCCAGATTAAGGGGACAGTCCACGATCACTGGAGAGAGCTCAGTATTCTGCCAGGGGTGTCAGCAGACCATAGGCAGTAATGTGGTAGGCAGGCAGGCGGGGGGGTATATTTCATGGTGGTGAAAGCTGATCAATGCAAGGGGTGCTGGGATTGTGTTGGGGTCAGTGGGTGAAGGGAGGACAGGGATACATCCATTGAGAGAAAGGAGAGCTTGAAAGGAGTGATAGAGAAAGACAGAAAAAGAGAAAGGTAGAAATTTGCACATGAGCCACAGCACTACACTCTGTTCATTCTACATACAGCGCCAAGGACAGCGAAAGAGAAAAGAAAGGTCAGGCTTCTTCCACTGAATGAGTAATGGAGAGAGTGTGAGCTGGGGAGTGGGCGTAAAGAGAGACTGGTGGAGAAAGAACATTAAAAACGGTATTGAGTAGTTGAACATTATTACATGGAGAATACCAGTTTCTAAATATTTATAATTGAGAAGTATTTTGCCAGCATTAATGTGTGGATAAAATCCAATGTTTACCAATGGAAACTGCATAAGAATCTAGCATAGCTGCAACCTAGCTTTCCGGTTTGTACCTGGAACTGCCAAACAGATAGAGGATTTGCTATGCATGTCATATACTTTAATAACATATATTTGTTTTTTGGCATCACACACCTGTAATTGTAAACTGTAAATGATACAGACTGAAATAGAATTAGCCATTTGTCTGCATTTTGACATTGAAGGACCACACCTTTCAATTGAAACTGCTGGGTTCATACCGATAACGGAGTACAGCAAGTGAGTAAGTGTATTAATTAATCTCTTTAATCCACAGCCACTAGCATTTGTGTGAAGATCTGACATGGTGGTCACTTAGGAGTAATCCTCGTTCTGTGGTGTGCTCAGAATAATGTTTAAAGAGTGATCTATAAAAAACCATAAGCTATGACCCCAGGGGGTAACAAGGGTGTGATATTTGCCACTGACATGGGTAGAGGGTCATTAAAGGAGTGATCATTAGCAGCAGTTGGTCCGAGACAGACCCCAGGGAGGGAGGTTTGCTGAAAGAGGAGGGGCATATCATTATCTCCGCAGATTCCTCCAGATCCCATCTGCCAATCTGACCATTTCATGAAAGCCATCAACAATTAGAAGCAGTTTAGTACTGCATGTCTATCTCGAAGATTTCTTTATAAATACATTTTCACAATATATTATTTTAAAAATCCACAAAAATATCCTCAATGTAAAATAAGCCAAGTTACATATAAAAGTTTGTTTACACACCTCTAATCTTTAATTTATGCACTTTCTAAAATTAGTGTGCATACCAAATTATTTTTAGAAAACTGACTGATTCACAGCAAGCACAAGGCTGAAGTAGGCTGCAACATACACACAGACCTATACGTCTCACCAAAAGTATAGAATCACTATTCCAAAGCAATGCTACCCCATGTTTCCTACATATGTGCCTTAATTTTGTCAACTTAAGAGAACATGCTTTCTGAAGCATTATGTTGTGGAATAAATTTGTGAAATTGTGCATTGTGCCAGCAGATGGTATTATGCGACTGCTGTGTAATATATCGTTGCTGGTAATGTCCAGATAGAAGTTGTTTCAGGATGTTAAACCACAATTTGCCCTTGTTTCAGAGAAAACATTAATGTTAGGCTTATGGCTTCTGAAAGCACAATGTATGCGTAAACCTATCACATTAATAGATAAAAGCTGGCTTGTTGTCGGATTTGGCTGGCTATCTCTCCTATACAGCCATCCATCCACAACATTTTCAGTAGGCTACTGGATTCGAAAGAATCAACCGAACGGCTCTACTGTATTAACCGGAAGTACCAAAAACTTGCAACTCCGACTCCGACTCGGAGCCGACTCTTCAAACCGAACGGTACAGAAAGAGCCGACTCAAAAAAAAGAGCCGAACTGCCCATCACTATTTTCAACAGTATTACACATAATCGCACATGAATCTTCCCGTTGCACTCATATTCGAATATCTAAGATTTAACTTTTATCGTCTTGCTGCTATTGTACTTTTTGTGAACTATGCGCGCCCCCATTGAAATGCATTGAGGACTCAATTAAAGAGAATGGCAATTAAATGCCAGTGGCAGTTAAAATTTGAATTAATAGTAGTCAGGCGCAGTGAGGTGAAAAAATGGTCAGGTCACATAAAAAACATAAATTACCCTCATACACTTCCACTGGGAGAAACGCGCACACTTATGGAAGGTGTCAATGAACTCAGTACAGACTTCTACTTTCATTGGACTTCATTCACCACGCCCCAATTATTAAGCCACACCCCTGTCATATTTCATAAACCGTTTGTCCTAGACTTATGGGAGGTGTCAATGAACTCAGTACAGACTTCTACTTTCATTGGACTACATTAACCACGCCCCCATTGTTAAGCCATGCCCCCTTTCAGACTGCTAAGCTGTATAGGCGGCACCCACAATCTCACAATTTCAGCAGGAATTGTCTAGTTATTATTATTATTTTTATTATTTTTTTTTTTCTCCAGGGAAAACGCTTATATTTCCCAGACGGTATGGTGAAAACTATTTAAACTTGCTACACATATTTAGGATGTTTGACATTGCAAACGGTTAGAATATGGCACCAATTGACCTCGTGGTGGCGCTATAGAGCACGTTCAAAAATTTCAAACTTTGCCACTTCACAACTTGTGAACCATTTCACCTAGAGACATGCAACCAACACTTTTACATGCCCCTCGTCACAAGGAACAAATACTATTTGTTGGGCCAACAAAATGCGCCTGACTACATTTCCACCATTTTGAATTTACTGAAAAACACACAAAAATCTTCTTCTCATGAAACGGACATCCAGTTTTTGTCAGATTCGGAGTGAATCATCTTTGTACTGGTCTCCACTTAAATTGCGAAGCAATAGTTGATATGTCAACAATTGCCAGAATGACAAGCAAATAAATATGCCCAATTTGGGCGTGTCCATTAAAATCACATAAATTCTTCCAGACATGGTCTTGTACCATTTTCTGAATCGAAGCACACATTTGAATGGTCTCAATAGTTCGAAAAACATGCCCGCTATAAAAACATATCCTTTTTAGCATTCTTTGTCATTATTGCATGCAAAAAAGTGATACTTAAACTTGTTGGTATAAAGCAAGATGTCAGTCGACATGACCTTTTGCGCCTGACTAATTTGTTCAGCTGCCTACTTAAAACTTAAAAGGAGATGTTTCTACATTCAAAGCCGGTGACATGACAGCCAAACATATTTCAGTTCATGAAAATTAGCATACGATGCTAGGGAACAGCGCTAGTTCTTAGTCTATTGTGTTGAAAGATATTCTGAATTCATGGGCCCATCATTCTGAACAAGGAAAAACCTGAATGGTGTCAATATAATTGTTGAACAAACTGTTGTTGGCGTGAAGAATTTATACTCTGCAGAAGCTGCTGGAACCCTATTGTATTTCTACATATTATTACGCTTTCTTCTACCGTTTTTTCCAGTTCTGGCATAACCACCTGGTCGGTTTTTACTAAACTTTGCAGATTGATAGAGGGGTACCCCAAACGGGGAAAACCAAAATTTTAACAGTGAATTGAAATTGCAATCTTTAAACACTCATAACTCTTGAACCGTTACTCCAATTGACACAAAATCAACGTCCACAGATCCAGCGCCACTGTCTGAAGAACTTTGCCATTTGGACCAATGAAGTCCGCCATATTAGATTTTCCGCCATTTAGAATTTTAAAAAAAACTGTTAAAATCTCCTCCTAGACACATTCACCGATTTTCACAAACTTTGGAATTTAGCATCTACTCTTGAATATCTAAAAAAGTTATATAAATGAAGTTGCTACGGTTAAAATTGTGCCTGCAACAAGCCAATGAATTTGCATGTGGGCGTGGCTTTTTACCAAAAAGCTCATAAATCCAACAGTTTTATAGAATACGATGAAACTTGGTAGGTTTATTCAGAACTGTGACTTGAGAACAGCACCAGAGGTTTGGCTCGATGAACCCATAGGGTGCTATAGAGCACAATGATTTTTCATAATTGAAACATTTACTAAAAATCACTGTTTTATTATAGAGATTTGAAATGGGTAAGAGGGACTAAACCCCTCAGTCCAAACATAAACATGTATGTTTCGACCACTGCCACCCTGAATTGGCGACCATTTTAGATTGTGTTGGTTCATTTGCTACTTGTCCCACTTTCACCGAGTTGATTGGAATCAAACTGACAGAAGTTATGTCCCAAACACCATTGACCAAATTTGGTGCCGATTAGCCTTAAGGCGGTTTCTTGGGAATTAAATAATAAAAATTTAATTCCCAAGAATTTAAAATTGAGTCCTGCTGCATTTGATTCAGGGACCTCAGCCTCATGTCAAAACATCCCATTTTGAACAAAGAATAAAAATACCTTAAGGACCTATTAACCTACCATTATGGATTTACTGCCATTCTAAACAAATTTAAACACACGTAAAACTAATCTCCTTCTAGATGCTTTAATAGATTTACACCAAATTTTCAGCATGTGAGACTTGGTAGGTTCATTGATAATGCAGTCCTAAAACAATCACAGAGAATTGGCCTCAGAGTTGGTGGTTGTGTGAGCTAGGTATGACTTCTGAAACCCTAGGCCCTACAAAGCTTCATCATAAGAGGCTTTGTCAATGAAAAGCATTACGTGTGCACATTGTTCATTTTCCCCATGTATCCTGCAATTGGTTACATTTAGCTTTTCTTTTTTTGTGTTTGTTAAATTGTGGTAGTTTGCTTTAACACGAACTACACAAGTACATATTTTAAGATTTTACAGAAGTATCTACATTTTTAAGCTGAAAATAGAATGTTTTAATGAATTACCTTAATTTCTTACACTAATTGACAAACACTGGCCTTGTAATGGAATTTATTTCATTTCTGATCATTTGTTGTCAGTATATACTATTTGTTATTTATAGTGTTTAATCATTATGAGCAGTTTCTGATACAAACAGGCATGTGGACACTGCAATGGTGACAGTTGTTGCTTTATCTATTAAATAAACAGTGAGTGCAGATTTCATTGGTATATTTCTTTGTGTGTGGTGTCTACGAATGATATGAATGTTAACTTACATGTTGAATTTCATACAGAGTTTTAATGAATTAACTTTATTTTTTATACAGTGAATTGAATTGAATTGAATTTATTGAGGATAGCCCCTTGAGATGAACCATCTCATTTTCGAGGGGGTCCCAAAACACAAACATACAAACAACATGTTACATACAATACAAAACTTATAATAACACACAGATACAAACACAGCTCGTCCACTCCCACCTACCCAAACCCTCCACATCCCAAAACCACCAATATTGTTCAGGAGACTAAACGTCAGTGACCAGGAGAAGTGAAACAATAATAATAATGATATGGATCATCATCATAATAGTAATAATAACAATAAGAAAAGAAAAATAAGAAAAATAACAACAAATAATAAAGAAAAAAGAATAATAAAAACAAATCAAGTAGAATACACCATTGTAGAAATTCAAATTAAATTAAAAGCATGCACAGGTTGTTTTGAGCTGAGAAAGTAAAGATGACCTAAAGCAGCGGTAGGAAGTAATGGACCTAAGGGAGCGGGGGAGGTTATTCCAGTCAGAAGGGGCTTTATATGCAAATGACCTACGACCTACTTCTGTAAAGATTCTAGGGACATTGAAACAGGGATCTTGCAAACGCCTAAATGAATAGGAAGATCTACGTGGGACCAAGTACTGTTTCAGGTATGAGGGATAATTAAAATTAATACATTTAAAAATGAATTGAACCCAATGAAATTGTCTTCTAGCTTTAAGTGGCAGCCAATCGAGTGAGTCATACATAAGACAGTGGTGCGTTCTATAGGGACATCTAAGGACAAATCGACATAGGGAATTAAACACTACATTAAGAGGCCTAAGATAAGTAACAGTGGTATTTTGATAAACTATATCAACATAATCTATAATAGGTAGAATGAGTTGAGAAATTATTCTTTTCCTAATCTCAAAAGTGAAGCAATTAATCGAGCGATACAGTGAGCCAAGACAACCATATACTCTTTTTATAGTAAAGTCAATATGGGGTTTAAAGGAGAGTTCAGGATCAATCCAGAGTCCAAGATATTTAAACTGCTCCACCTTCTCGAGGGGTAAACCATTATCATAGACAATATTTAAATCTAGGAGATGTGGGCGCATATGCCTTGAACCAAACACCATGCTACAAGACTTCTTCTTGTTCAATACAAGTTTGTTATTATGAAACCAGTTTTGGACTGAATAAAAGTCTGACTGTAAGGAATTCTGAATTTGTGCTATGTCAGTATCAGAAGTGCATATGGCAGTGTCATCAGCATAGAGATGAACAAGACAATTGGAGCATGCTAGGGGAAGGTCATTGATAAAAATAGAAAAAAGAAGTGGTCCAAGAGTGGAACCTTGAGGAACCCCCCTTTCAACAATTAAATAATCAGACTGAGAACCCTGAATAACAACACATTGACGGCGATTATGAAGATATGCATTAAACCAAAAAAGAGCATTTTGAGAAAAACCAATGGAGTAAAGCTTATCAAGGAGGAAGTAGTGATCAACCATATCAAAAGCTTTGGAAAGATCAATAAAAATGGCACCAGTGAGTTGGCCTTTCTCAAAGGATGAAAACACATCGCTAGTAAATTTTTGAAGAGCAGTAGTAGTTGAGAAGTTTGGTCTAAACCCAGATTGGGATGATGATAAAATATTATGTACATTAATATAATGAGACAGTTGGTCAAAAATCAATTTCTCAAAAATTTTCGCAATAAAGCAAATAATTGAAATAGGTCGATAATTATTCATATCTGATGAGTTTCCACCTTTGAGAATAGGGGTAACTCGGGCACATTTCCATATAGAGGGAATTGAACAAGTAGACAAAGATAAATTAAATAAGTCTGCAAGGGGATACATCAATACATGTGCTGCTAGTTTAACAAATTTAGCTTCCATACCATCTGGACCTGCACTACTAGCTTTAAGCTCACACAACACATTATAAACATCCATAGGCATGATTTTTTGTAAAGAAAATAAACTATTACAAGTAGTGAAGTTTGAGGAGTCAGCCATACCATAAGAATTAGCATCATGGGAACCACAGATAGAAGTGAAATGCTCATTAAAAGCTTGGGAAATGAGTAAGGGATCAGAAATAATTTCATTGTTAAATTGTATCCGGTTTATGAGGCTTTTGTTAGTTTTATTGAGAACACGGTTCAACTGATTCCAAAACTGTCTAGGATTATTAAAATCGTGGGAAAGGCTATTTTTGTAATAATTCGATTTTGCATTCCTTGTTTTAGTCTTGCATACGTTTCTTAAACATCTGTAGGTTTCCCAATCAACAGGATCTTTAGACAGGCGATATTTGTCCCAGGCTTTGTCCCGTTGTTTAAAAAGGTTGATGAGATCTGAACTGATCCAGGGTAAGTGTCTGCCTTTAACTCTAATAGACTTCATAGGAGCATGCTTATTAATAATGTTAGTGATCTCAGATTGAAAGAAGTTCCAAGCATCCTCAGGATAAGGAATTAACTGAAACCTATCCCAATTGATAGCAGTGACATCATCAATAAAACAATCAACGTTCATTTTTTTACATTGTCTCAATCTAATACATTTAGGAGGAGAATTTAGAATTCTGATTTTCCAAACACAAAATATAACGGAATGATCGCTAAAACAGTCAGACATAACACCAGATGTGGTTATTCTTTCTGGGTTAGTAACCAGAATCCAATCTATTAGAGATGAAGATCGACAATCAACTCTAGTTGGCTCAGTAATTAGCTGAGTGAGGTTTACACTATTAAATAAATTCCTCTCATTGGCAGAGGAACTATCTAGCCAGTTGTTATTAAAATCACCCAAGATGATCATTTCATTATGCCTCTCTAAAGAATTGATGGTGGATAGAATACAATTTGCAGAGTCAGATGGAGCAGAAGGTGGTCTATAGACATTCCCAATAGTTAAGTGTTTGTTATCATAAAAGATAATATTAATAAAGATACACTCAAAATTAACTGGGTCCACAGTAGGAGGGGCACACTCAGAAACCAGATTATCAGAGACATAGGTGGCCACCCCACCACCTCTAGACGCCCTGTCAGATCTATACAAAACATAATTATCAATTTTGATTTCATCATCGGTTATTCTGTTATGAAGCCATGTTTCAGATATTGTGATAATGTTGGGTTTGTAAAGAATAACCCAGGCTCTGAGAAGATCGATTTTAGGAACAAGGCTCCGGATATTGATATGAATAACTTTTAAACCTTTAACTGACTCAATAATAGGCTACCTATAAAAAGACAGAGATAGTTGGTCACTGACTTGTGAGATTAGGAGGTGAAGGAGGCGAGGAGCGAGAGCAACAAACAGGACAAAGACAGACACCACAAACACACACAGACACACACAGAGACAATACAGAAAAAATACAAAGACAAAATCAAGCTGCATCATTAAAAAGAAAGAAAAAAAAAGAAAAACTAACTGCTCAGTCTGCAAGGCCCTTGAATAAATGAATAAATCAGTCGAACAGTCCCATGTTCATAGTAATGCATGGCCTACATCCGGCATTGAAAACGTTATTTCCAAAATAAACTTTGTTATCAACCATGTAATTCATTTCCATTTTAATTATCCAAGTCATCAAACCGAAATAAAGCAAAAGTTACGCATTACTGTTCATTCCTTCTCAGTTTGTTAGTCAGTTTACATTTACATTACAAAATTATATTTTGCGACAGCTGCAACTCCTTGAGTTAAGTTTACGACACCGTTTACGGCAAACAGAAGTGCTGCAGCACCGATATGACAGCTGGGTTACCGGTGTCCTGCTAGCTTGTAAACAATAGCCATCAATTGCAGAAACAAAACCTAAATGCTGTCATTGAGAATAACTACATAACGGAACAGTCAATATTTCAAAAAGTCCAAGAAGTAGGCTACGAAGGACAAAAATAGAAGAGCACAAAAAGCAAAGTTCATCGCTAGACCATGTAGGCTAACGTAACGTTGTTATGGAGACTCAATGGAGAACTCGGCAAGGAAAGCCTCGGCCTCACCAGGGGAGCGAAAGAGTTTAGTCTTACCACCGTGGACCACTCTCAACGTGCAAGGGAAGATCATGGAGTAGGACAAGCCAAGGACTCGTAGCCTCTTTTTGTGTGGGTCAAACTGCCGACGTTTCTGGACCAGCTCACTACTGAAATCAGGGAAGATATGAACCCGTGTAGTGCCATACACAAGCTCCTTCTCTTCTCTGGCGAGCTTCAGGATCTTTAGCTTGTCCTGAAAATAGAGAAGTTTAACCAGGATCGGTCTTGGTCTGGTTCCGGAGTTGGACTTGAGGACAGTTGGAGAACGATGACAGCGCTCGATGACTGGACGAATAGGAAAGTTCGCTTCACCAAGAAGCTGAGGAATGAGCCGATTCATGAAACCAAGGATATCATTACCCTCGGCTTTCTCTGGTACAGAAATGAAGCGCAAGTTGGAAGCCCGACTTCGATTCTCAGCGTCGGCAGCCCGTTCCTTCAGGTAAAGATTATCCGTATCAAGTGTTTTAACACGTTGAATCAAGTCCTGTATGTCATTCTCATTGGTGCCAGTTCTCTGCTCGAGCTCGATGACTTGATCTCCAAGTGTGGAAAGTGAGCGCTCTATTATTTTAAGGCTGGCATCAATAGTTCCCAGTTTAGAATCAATATGTGAAATCATTTCAAGCTTCATTTGCTGCATGCCCTCCCAAATAGTTTGAAGAGAGATTGAGCCTTGATCCATAGTGAGGCCTGCTAATTTCTGACTCACAATGAGAAGAAATATTTGGTCCAAAAAAAAATAAAAAAATAAAAAAATAACGATTTGCTACAAAATGTTACTACTGCTTCTATATTCCAATACCACAGGTCACTTTGATTGACTTCAGCATATGAAGTAGCACATCTATTTTATTATTGGACTATAGAAAACAATTGTTTGAGCCAGCAGACTAGAGCTAGTTACACACCCTCACACCACAGCAGCCATCTTGCCAGATGTCAGTCCACACAAATGCAAGACTCAGAGACGGCTCATACCATTGGTTTTACAGATAGAGGTATGTGACAAACAGTAGCCTTGTAATGGAATGTATTTAAGTTTTTATGTTAGATGTTCACCTTGTGACCATTTTGTGTAACTGCACTGTTCATGAAATAAAGGTTTTTGTTGTGTTGTAAGTATGTAGTATTTGTTATTTACAGTGTTTAATCATCATGGAAACTTTCTGATACAAATAAACCTAGTTAACTGGTATTTGGACACTGAAATGGTGACAGTAGGTGCTTTATCTATTAAACATACAGTGAGTGTACATTTCACTGGCATATTTCTGTATTGTGTGTGGGATGTTGTGTCTGTGTGTGTTTTTCTTTCTCTCTACCAGTGACATGAATGCTAATTGATATGTTGAATTGCATATGGATTGTCATATGTGCTTATTCAAATGTCTGATGAATCGCTCACGGCCATACCACACTGAAAACGCCCGAACTCGTCTGATCTCGGAAGCTAAGCAGTGTCGGGCCTGGTTAGTACTTGGATGGGAGACCGCCTGGGAATACCAGGTGCTGTAAGCTTTCGGGCGGCAGTGTGGTATAATGGTTAAGGAACTGGGTTTGTAACCGAAAGGTTGCAGGTTCGATTCCCAGGTTGGACACTGCCGTTGTACCCTTGAGCAAGGTACTTCACCTGCATTGCTTCAGTATATATCCAGCTGTATCAATGGATACTATGTATAAATGCAAAAGAAATGCTGTGTAAGTCGCTCTGGATAAGAGCGTCTGCTAAATGCCTATAATGTAATGTAATATGTTGTAGTCATATTGTACTTTAAAGAACACCAATGTACTGGCAAACAAATTGCATTGTGGTCGTTAGCAACTAAACCCACGTATGTTGATAAGTACACATTTTAAGATTTTCTTTCTAGTGGTGTTCAAATAAATAGCAGTGCATTAAAAAAAGTGAATAAAGTGCAAATATTTTTAAATAGCTTTTAGTTCCATATTTCAAATGTAGTGGAAACATTACACATTCAATTCCAAATCATTAACACATTTTTATCAAGTCTGCAAAGAAAAGGAATATTAATCTGCTAAAAAAATAGCAGCGTCGACATTTTTCTCTTCAAACTCAAACACTTACTGTATAAACTGAAGAAATGTTTCAAGATTTAACTTCACTTTAAATTACTAAAATACGTACATTTAAAAAATAACCATTTTTGATAACTGCTGCGCATCTGCGTTGCATCGAGTCAACCAACTTCTGGCACCTAGAAACAGGTATTTCAGCCCAGGATGAACGAACTACATTCCACAGTTACTGTGAATTTTTGGGTTTTGTTTCAGAAACTGCATTTTTTATGTCACCCCACAAGTTTTCAATGGGGTTGAGGTCAGGGGATTGAGCTGGCCACTCCATTACCTCAATCCTTTTTGTCTGGAACCAAGATGTTGCTCGCTTACTCGTGTCGTTGTCTTGTTGAAACACCCATATCAGGGGCATTTCCTCTTCGGCATACGGCAACATAATCTCTTCAAGTATTCTGTTGTATTCAAACTGATCCATGATCCCTGGTATACGATAAATAGGCCCAACACCGTAGTGTCCCCAAACCATGATTTTTGCGCCACCATGCTTCACTGTCTTCACAGTGTACTGTGGCTTGAATTCAGTACCTGGGGGTCGTCTGACGTACTGTCGATGACCGCTAGACCCGAAAAGAACAATTTTACTTTCATCAGTCAACAAAATGTTACGCCATTTCTCTTTGGGCCAATCGATGTGTTCCTTGTATTTTCTTCCGTGTGTTTTGGGTTTTTGTTGCCATTTTAAAGCATTTGAAATCTTTTTAGCTCAGCATCCTATAATTTGCTGCACTTCTTTATACGTTTTCCCCTCTCCAATCAACTTTTTAATCAAATTACGTTGTTCCTCCGAACAATGTTTGGAACGGCCCATTTTACTTAGCAATTCAGAAGGAAATATATTTTATAACAATGTGTGAAACATTTGCTTCCCTTCTTCCTTAATAAAGGACAATTAATGACACCTGTTTTTTCACAGAATGAATAAATTCTATAATTAAACTCCACACTGCTATTATTTTGAACACACCCCTTTCAATGAATGAGTCAATTACTCAGCACAAGCAGCATGCATCATGACAGTTGGGTTTGTTGTTTTTCTATTACATTACTACATCTACAAGTAAATTATTTGCCATGTAGAAATATCACTACTACTAATAACAGTGGTTCACCAGGTTACTGATGTTGTACTGCTATTTTTTTAACACAACTGTATGTTATCCTGTTGCGGTTTAGCGGGCAAGATTTCTTGATTCATTTGCAACAAAAAGGATGTGCACTTCAGCTCTGTTCGGGTTACAGTTTTCACATGTAGCAGAATGTCACCATAAAAATTAAATAGGCTACTAGGAAAATGAAGAGTATACGATAATATGTAAGCCCTTCCAGGATCGGGTTTAGATACCATCAACAATGGCAAAAGCCCTGATTAGAAACAAATATTAGATTTTTTGTATTATATTATAATAACTATTGGAATAGTTACTAGTAACTAAAGAATAAGTACTAGTATCTAATGAAAAGTTACTAGTAAAACTGAAATAGATACTAGTAACTATTGGAATAGTTACTAGTAACTAAAGAATAAGTACGAGTATCTAATGAATAGTTACTAGTAAGTCTCGAGGAATAAATGTTAAAACGGCTTGCGATAAACGACACAATGAAAACACACACAGCACGTTATTTACAATTATGTACACATCGACCGGGTAGAGGCTCACTACCAGTTGACAATCCCCAGGCCGCCACATTATCAATGTTGGTGAAAACAGCCAATATTAACGTTATTAAAATAAAGGTGATTTTAAAACATGAATTACATTGCTAGTAACTATTGTTAACGTTAACTGTGTAGCTATACAGACATTAGCCTACATAAAGAAGGAATGGGCATAGCCTACCAGTAGCCTACGTTAACTAAGTTAACCAGCCGGGTTTGCTGGGCAGATAACAAATAGCTAACGTTAGCCAACCATATAACGTTAATGTTCATTAAAAGCTATCAATACCGGAGTGTTTGTGTGTGGTCCTTAACGTAAACTCAAACTTACTCGCACATCCACTCGAAGATGAAATTGACAGGCAGCATGACACTTCAACTTTACAATCTTTTACAGGTTCCAGTTTCAGTGCCCATAACAATGGGATTAGCCTATTGCAGGCATTTTTTGTGGCGCATAAACGGCACAGGGAGCAGAACATTGACATTATTTAACATTATTTGTCATACCCGATCCAACTCCGTGTTTTCCCATTCTCATTAATGTACGACGTGGTTGCGCGACTTGGACGTGCGAGATAGAGAGACTATCGCAGTTTACAGAGCCCTTTGAGGACAACGCTGGAATGTGTTAGCCTACTTAAGGCTTTATAACTCCAGGTGTGTGCATCACATAAACTTGGTAAATGGCTTAAATGAAACAAACCCGGTGTACCATTTTTTGTACAAACTTCGATTTGTTTATTTTCATAATTTAAGTCAAAATAAAGTGCCGGAAATGCAAGCAAAACTTTGCACAAAATTCAACAAAATATATATTTCTTCAAAATACTGAGAGCTACATAAATGAAACAGGTAAAACTACACATTTCCTGGATCATAAACTCCTTGTCCACAAGCATTCAATAATCGCAGGGTGATATACAAAACTACAAAAGATCTATGACACAAAATGTAAGCAGTGTAGCCTGATGTACCCAGGGTCTCCAAACCTATCCAAATTGGCTAAAATGTGAATAGCTGTAAATCTTAAACTAATCATACATTTCAGTGCAAATCAACCGTTTTGACTCATTTAACTCACCTTTTTATCATTTTCATGTGGGAATTATTTTGGATCAGTACAGGGGGGTGGATATCTAGGTGTCCAATAACCTACCCAAAACCTCTCCGAGAAATTATTAAAAAGCCTTTTGTCCTTTATAAAGCATATACATTTTCCCTTACGATCACTTAATGGATGAAAACATTGATATTGCACAGTTTCAGTTCAGTGTTTGATGCCAAGTGTGCCATTTTTTCACCATTATCCTTCATATACTGCTTCATCCTGTGCGGTGCCTTCGTGGCCAACATGCACTCATCAATGGCACGGTCATGAGTATGATGTAAGGATCTTGTCCTGCAGTGGCTTCACTCTGAACAGTAGAGGGCACTGCTGGAGTGGCAGAGGTGGAGGGTCAAGCATGTTATAGGAACAAATTACATAATGCAGAAGCATTATAACACTGTGGTACACACAGCTAAATATGAAATCATTCACTCTTGTACTTCAGTAAACACTTTCTTCTGTATGCTACATTATGTTATATTTTGTTGCATGCTCTAGGATGGCATTACTCTGTAGTGTGTTTCACAACTGTTGCTTATTTATTTAATTTATTTATTTAACATTCATCTTGCACACATCTGGACACAGTAAATTTGAATACATATTTTCCATTCCCTAAGTGAAAAGCATCACCCATGGATATACTAATACCCCATAGAGTACATTATGCACAAATAAATTACAATACAATAAAATAATATCGGAAAACACTGCCAATGTTCTAGCTTCACGGCAAATCGAGGCATAAAATATAACGTACGACTGAGCAACCAAACAGAACAGCGCTAAAATACTCAATTTCATTGTGAATGCTATGAATTCTAACAAAGCAGGCCACCACGAGCCACTACGCGAACGGCACGAACACATAGTATCAATACATTACAGTTATTTGGCAGACGCGTTTATCCAAAGCGACGTACAATAAGTGCATATTGAAGGTCATAGACACAATCTACGAAGCAAAGTCAAGAAAGCGCTACTTTCTCACAACGTAGGAGCTATCGCTAGTCATCAGTCATCAACCGAATACAGTCAGCTATACATTCTAAGTCACGAAAGCGCTACTTTCTCACAACGTAGGAGCTATCGCTAGTCATCAGTCATCAACCGAATACAGTCAGCTATACATTCTAAGTCACGAAAGCGCTACTTTCTCACAACGTAGGAGCTATCGCTAGTCATCAGTCATCAACCGAATACAGTCAGCTATACATTCTAAGTCACGAAAGCGCTACTTTCTCACAACGTAGGAGCTATCGCTAGTCATCAGTCATCAACCGAATACAGTCAGCTATACATTCTAAGTCACGAAAGCGCTACTTTCTCACAACGTAGGAGCTATCGCTAGTCATCAACCGAATAGTCAGCTATACATTCTAAGCTATGAGATAGCTAAACCAAATAGAAAATAAAAAATAAACGGAAAGAACGTACTATATAATTGGCCTTATACATGTAGTTATTCAAGGTGGAGTCTGAAAAAGTGTGTTTTCAAATATGTTCAGCATTATTAGCAGGCTAACAGTGGTCTATTACGACCGATGCAAATACAAAAATAACGAAAATATAGCACGCAGTGGAAAAACGAATGTATATAATCAAAATATTACAAGCAGTAATACTTACATGTTGAGGAGGATATCTTCCCCATATTGATAGGCACCTCTTCCACAGAATCTATGCTACAGGGATTAGAAGAATCTCTGTTGCTGTCCTCTTCTAACCGACTTCGGGCGAAAATTGCTAAAAAGTCACTTCAAAGGTGCGCGCAGTTTTATCGCGTAATACCAAATGCGTCATACCAAATGCGTCAAACCAAATGCGTCATCTGCGCATGCCTGCGTAAAATTGTCGTGATATAACAAGTATTGCAGTTACGCTCGCCCTTAAATAGTTAATCCAAGCTTTCAATTACACATGTAAATTACTTTTGGGGAAGTTTATCGTGCCTTCTATTGGATAAAACCATCGTCGATCAAACCAGAATAAAATTGATAGCGTCACAAAGGAGCAATCAGGAAGTGGGTTTTACGCAGAGCTAGTTTAGGTTGTGTAATCGTGTTCAAATGCGCTGTGTATTTTTCAAACGGATTGTCCAAGACAATAAATGACCACGGAATCTTGAAAGGGACATATCTACGCTTAAATCCATGGTAGGATTGCACATGAATTCCATATTTAATCGCAGATATTGATAGTAGAATGGCATTGTATGATTAGAGAATGATTCCACTTGTTTATGTAGGTATTGATTGAGCAGCGATTTGCACCGCTGTTTTTGCATAAGGTGGGTTTATCTGGTTGCTATGACGGTATTCTAATATTATATGATGAATACATATATTTATGAACTCCAACATAGACGCTATTGCCCACTATGTCACGCATGGGTAGGTATAGGCTGGGTGGGGAGTGCTTGTTAAATGGACTTGCTACGGAAAGATAGTGACACTTAGAAACTACGCATTGGCCAGAAATCATCGCGAATCGTCTACCAATAAAGTTAAAATACCGCGTTTGGGTTTTCCACTAATAGTTTGGCTGCAGGAGCAACACGTGTCTCAGTTGCGTAAAACGGTTTCGCAGGCGCGACTATCTAGACTATCTGAACTAAGGGGTTAAACAGAGTACCCCCAAGATTGACCAAATATGCCATTTGCGCCAAGAGGTTAAGTAACAGTTTTTCCCATCAAAAAACATCCAAATACTTTGAAATAAATGAATGAATTATCATTTTGTGGTCCTACCTTAATGTTATATATGCTCACACCAAATGTTCTGGAGTGGACACTTTTTTTTTGGACAACAGTCCAATTAGGATTTTACATTTAAAACAGTTGCAAAATCAAACCACTCCTTATAATAAAATTTAAATCTTTACTTTTCTATAGAATATGGTATAATTACAAATATTGTTGAATAAGGTATTGAATAAAACATTAATTTACCTAAATTTGGACAGGCCTTTTTTTGTTATTATTTCTTCATACACTTTTTTGTTTCAGTCAACAGACTTTATATAGGCCGACTGTTAGAGGTAAATTTTTTCCTAATTTATCTCAAGGCAGATGAATTACAGAAGCAGTCAAGAATGAGAATTGGCAACTTTTTGCTAAACGTTTGATTGTGTAGCATTACCAATATTGTACTTTTCACATTCATATAGGCTTAACGTTACTTCAAGAAAGTACACGTACGGTACAGTATATAATAACCAGAGTAGTGACCTTATGTTACTCAATCCCACACTCTCAAAACACATTTATTTATTATTTGCACGAATAAAAAACAAATGCAAGTACACAACGTATTTAACAGAAATATGCTAGAGAGGTTGGAAACCCTACAGGGCTTATACTAGAAGCCCACTTTACGTAACACACAAATCACATTAATTGAAGAACAATAAAGGATTGTATTATATTTAAAAATATTTTAAAATATAGCAATAAAAAAACTGAATAAATACTCATTGTGGATTTACAAAAGAGAACAGATAAGGGAAAGAGGAAAATACTGCTATTACATTGTAGGATTTAATAAATAACCCTTATACCTGTGTTTGAACAATTAGGGAGGGGTAAATTTAATTTAGATTTTTTTTTTTGAGAGTAGAATCAATACGCCGAGATAGGTGGCGATATTGTGAAATTATCCGCGTTTGTCGTGAGAAAACACCATTCTCTCTGCGCTCGCTCTAAACAATTCTGTCGTTGGTTTGTTTGAAGAAGCGGGGATGTTGTTGAAGGCGCCCGAGAGCTGCTGCACTGCTTAACCTTCGGCCATCTAGGACAGTTTCCGATGCAGGCCGACGCAGATATGACGTACATCGGCTCTAGCCGAACACGCCCATATTCACATCCTTATGTGGATATAAAAAAGTATTATGTAATGCACATTGTTCATTGTGGCTTTGAATCATGCAGTTGTCTAAGACTACTTTGTTATTGGTTGATGAGATGTCGTTATTGGATGATCAGAGGGATGTACTACGAAGCGAGATTAAGGGGATAGATTAAGCTTCAACCCAGGGTTTTCTGTATCACGAAGCCTACTCACTTTTAATCGCGGTATATTGCCACAGCAATTTACTCTGCACGGCTAACCTGCTCAGGGGTAGGTTATGTTCAAAGATATCAGATTGAAACATATAAGCACCGCCCTTTGACCAATCAACTGCTTTCGAAAATGGCGTCTCCATTCCTGGATGATCCCGTAGAGCTAGCTGCGCGGATAGTCCTTTCACAGCACCAATGTTCAGATAGCTTATAGGATAGCGCTCAATTTTTTATTTTTTTTATTTCACATGTGCATATTGCATGTGGGTACACTAAAGTTTTGTAATTGTGTTGCAGATGCATGCAAGTACTACATCCCCATCTATGCAGCCTTGTGGGAGGATGAGGATTGGGTACAATTTGTCAGTTGATTTATTGCACATGTGCACATTGCATGCAGGTACACTAAAGCTTTGTAAGTGTTGCAAAGTATACACATTATCTGGCACAGAGAGAAATATTCACACATAGCAGACTGTTACAGGACCCCATCGCTTCACCATTCATTAGCACACTAATTGACCTGAAATGATTTTGCAGATGACTTGTGACCATCAGCTCATGGTCACAAGCTTAGACACAGGCTGTGTTCATGATTCCTGCATTTTTCGTGAGTCTGCACTGAGCCACTGGTTTGAGCACGGTATGGCAACTATACACCATCTCATTCTATAGCTTGTTTTATTGTGACACTGATCAAGCATTATTCCCGGCCTTTGATTAAAGGAGGTTTTGATGGCATTCTGCTCGGAGACAGGGGGTATGCTTGTATGCAGTATTTAATGACCCCCTATCCTGACCCAAAAACAAGGCCACTAAATTGCCTTTTGGAGAGGACCCCTCCTGTGCCCTTTCTGCCCCCTGATATTGTGGACCCCATCACCCTTGATCACCCCACTGGCAGAGCTGTACAACAGGCCATTAGAGCAATTGACAAAATAAAACTGGCCAAAATAAGACAATTCACACCATGCCTTGTTGCAATTCCTTTACTGATTGTGCCTTTACTAGGAATATAACATGAGAAAAGGTTGTACAGACTGTCAATCATGGTTAAAAAAGGAAATCCAAATGACTGAAATACCTTCTTGTCATACTCCAGTTGCTCAATCTCCAGCTTCAGTTTTTTGATTTGGAGCTGCTTCTTTTCGCAGTCCAATTCTAGTGTACACTTGTACAGGGCCCTCACAGTGTCTGCTCCAACCTGCATAAACACAGCAGTGTACACTTGTACAGGGCCCTCACAGTGTCTGCTCCAACCTGCATAAACACAGCAGTGTCTGCTCCAACCTGCATAAACACAGCATTTATGATGTAACATTGAGGTATTCATTAAGCAACATCAAGACCTAAAATTAGATGGGCTTTTAAGTAATATTGGTGTTGTATCGTCTCGCTTTTAGCATGATGCCTTCTTGTTAAGGCTTACTTAATAAAAGATGCACATCTCAGTATGACTATCCTGCTTACATGAAATTTGAAAACTTTACCATTTGTGTTCTCCTTGATGGCCTAGCGGTGGAGGTCCCTGCCTGTGGAATGTGGGGGATTTTCCTCTTCCTGTGAACGAAAACATCATAGCAAGGGAGGACATTGCTTCATATTACTTCATGACTTGAAACAGTTAGGCCTGTGTGCAGTTTACAAGTCTGTCATTGAGACATTAGCCAATGCCTTGCAGTTATGTGTGTAGCCCACAATATTACCATTAAGTAGAAAATTGTACATTTACCCACAACAGTGCCTGAGGACAGTGAGTGTCATCGTCGCGGATGTCCACCTGAGGGACAATTTAAGTGAAATGCATAACGTATATTCAATGCAGTATCAGCAAACACTTCTGACTGTACAGTACGTGAAAACTTGCTTTGAGTTACCTTTGCATGGGGGTCAGCAATAGTGCATGCTGGCGGCTCCAACAAAAGGATAGTATCACCTTGAACTTTAATTAAGATCAAGACACGTCACAGCGCATTGCCACAACTGAAATATGCACATACAAGTGCAACCTAGTACTTTGTCATCAACCCATTTATACATGCCCTGTACAAACATTGTTTGGTTGGAGCTGCCAGCACTGGGGTCAGAACTGACACACCCTTGGACCCCCTCCATTTTTGGCTGACCCTCATTGTTAGAGAGGGCCTGTTCCTCAGCCAAAGTGCAATCTGGCGGGAGTGGGCCCCCTCCAGTCTTCTTCCTCTCATTTTTTTTTTTTCGGTTTTCTGCAGGCAATACAAGCACTTCAAAAGACACAGCATATCATCCACATGGTTAAAGAATGATGGCAGTAGCCTACTGCAACTACATACCACTTTGGATTATATTTTTATACTTGGTCTTTATTTGCTGCCAAATTCGTTTCACACTACTGGGATTGCAACCACAAGAACAATGATAGAATAGAATAACTTATATTTGCATACTCTGTCACACATGACAATCTTTTTTTTAAAGCACATCATATTTTGTGAAGAAATTAATAATTTCCACTTATTCCTTAATTATGGGATAGTGATATGCCTGAGTCCCATAATTCCTCAGTTTATTAATAAACTGTAGGACAATAATGAGGGTGCACAGTTGTTCATTATGAGAGGTAAGGTAAATTACGTAGGCTATTAATTTACCCGGTTAGCGATGTTATGCCAACACACATGGCCTTGTTGGCTGCAACAGTGTTACTTTTTGCGGTAATTACGGCCTTGTATTGCTCATACTGTTCAATAATTATGAATTCCTCCTCACACGTAAAATAAGCCGCCCGATTACGATCCATGTTGTTCTGCTATAGGCTCATTGCTGGAGACACCGCCCCTTTTATGGGAGCGCGCACGTACCTTGATTAATAAAGCCCGTGTTCACTTAGCAAGTTGATAACCACGTTCGTAGTACCGGTTAAGCCAGATTGCGGTGTTTCGGCTTTCTGAAGCCAGCTAATGCAAAGAAACCCTGGCTATGTTAAACCTCCTTCGTAATGTACCCCCCGGATGTTGTTATCCAATGGGGATAATTATTATTTGTGTGCAAGCAGCATTTGTGATGACAAATTCTGCAGGAAAAATGAGAATTGTAAGATGTGGGGATGTTTTTCAGCAGCGGGAACGGGGCGACTAGTCCTGATAGAGGGAAAGATGAATGCAGTTAAGTACACCGAGATCCTTGAAGAAAACCTGCTCCAGAGCGCTCTGGACCTCAGACTGGGGCGAAGTTTTACCTTCCAACATGACAACGACCCGAAGCACACAGCCAAGAGAACAAAGGAGTGGCTTCGGAGAAAGTCTGTGCATGTCCTCGAGTGGCCCAGCCAGAGCCCAGACTTGAATCCAATTGAACATCTGTGGAAACAGCTGAAAATGGCTGTGTACCGACGCTCCCCATCCAACCTGACAGAGCTTGCAAGGATATGCCAAGAGGAATGAGCAAAAATGTCCAGAAACAAGTGTGCCAAGCTCGTAGCTTATTTCCCAAAACGCCTTGAAGCTGTAATCTCTGCCAAAGGTGCAGCAACCAAGTATTAGGCTAAGGGTGTGTACAGATATGTAACCCCTAAATAACCTATTTTTGTCAGTAAAATAAAATTGCATATTTTCTAAAAACCAGTTTTCACTTCGTCATTATTGGCTATTGTGTGTAGATGTTTGAGGTAAAAAATGAACTCAATCTATTGTAGTAAGTCTGTATCGTAATAAAATGTGGAGGTGAAAGGGGTGTGCAGACTTTCCGGCTTGACTGTATATGTGTCAGTGTTATGGAATGCTTATCAGCCAAAATAAATTCATAGATGTTTATTCTTTTGATCAAACTATTGTTTGTCGTTCATGTTATTCAATACGGTGTGCTTTGGAATTCTCATGGATAATTCCAACACCAAATTCTATCCTGACGTTTTTATGTATACAGTGACATCACAGAATAGTTGGTTTAAAGTCATTGAGAAGCCATGAAAAAGTCATGGCATAGGTGATGAATGGTAGACCAGCTTAATACTAATAATAGCCTAATATAATAATAATACAAATCCCAATTCCAAAAAAGTTCGGACAGTATGTAAAATAAACATAAAAGCAGAAAGCAGTGATTTGTAAATTCTTTTACATATATTTAATTGAAAACAGTACAAAGAAAAGATATTTCATGTTTTACCTTGTAAACTTTATTGATTTTTGAAAATATTCACTAATTCCAAATTTGATGCCTGCAACACATTCCAAAAAAGTTGAGACAGGGGCAAAAAAAACAAAAAACTGAGAAGTTAAAAAAACACTTGTTTGGAACATTCTACAGGTTAACAGGTGATGCTATCATGACTGGGTATAAAAGAATATGAAAAGACTCTTGATATCTTATTTTCAGGTACTCTTACAAGCGATACTATAATCTCTCTGCATTTGAATGGATCTCTATGGGAATTGGGGGGTGGGACTAGATTAAGCTGTAAATTACACGGGAATAGTATGGAACCCATGGTTGGCTAAATGGCTGCAAGTCATCAAGGGTCTGAGGTATCAAACGAGCCGCAAAACATCACACTGGATGGACCACTTTAAGGGTTGTTTCTCCTCATTTACTTTTCCATAAAGTTTAATAGCAAAATAAATCAGGAGGAACAACTCTATATACCCGTAGTGCTATCTATCGATCCAGATAGTTTCGCTGAGATTTCACTTGTTTTATAGATATCCACTACAGCTCACCGTGATATCAACCTGATACAATGGACCTCAACGGGTCCAATGTTTGTGGCACTCAAAGCGCCAAAAATGTACATTTGAAAAAATCTACTCTTTCCAAATACAATGACATGGTTACTCATGTACATCCACAGACCTTGTTGGCAATGTCTCCTTCCAAATATAATAACATGGTTACTCATGTACATCCACAAACCTTGTTGGAGTGAAAACTATTTTCTACCAAAGTACACCAACTGTGTACACCAACTGCGCAAAGTCTCAACCAAAGCACGCCAGTATTCTGGGGAGGACTGTGTTGACACTAAGCTCCAGAATATCGGACTGCTTGGGTTGAGACTTTGCACGGATATACAGTGAGCACCATAATTCATTGGACAGTGACACATTTTTTGTTATTTTGGTTCTGTACTCTAGCACTTTGAGCTTGAAAGGATACAATGACAATGAGTGCAGACTGTCAGCTTTAATTTGAGGGTATTGTCATCCATATCGGATCAACTGTTTAGAAATTATAGAACCTTTTGTACAGTCATTTCCGGGCATCAAAAAATATTGGACAGTTTAACATAATGTAGAATAAGTAATCACTTTTAATATTTGGTCGAATATCCTTTGCATGCCATGACTTCCTGATGTCTGTGACCCAACAATATCCAAAGACTCTTGATATCTTATTTTCTGGTACTCTTACAAGCGATACTATAACTTCTCTGCATCTGAATAGATCTGGGAATTGATGATGGGAATTGAGGGGACTAGATTTAGCTGTAAATTATGCTGGAACAGTATGGAATACATGGTTGGTGAAATGGGTGTAAGTCATCAAGGGTCTGAGGTATCAAACGAGCCTCAAACCATCACTCTGCTGCCAGATATGCAGTAGATATGGATGGATCACTGAGGGTTGTTTCTCCTGGCAAATTTTCCTATTGAACTCTATGGAAAAATAAGTCAGGACAAGAAACTCTTCAAGTTATCCATCAATATCTACTGCATATCTGGCAGCAAAGGGATGGTTTAAGGCCTTTCAAACTCAAAGTGCTAGAGTACAGAACAAAAATAACAAAAAATGTGTCACTGTCCAATTAATTATTGTGCTCACTGTTGGCGTATGTCGGTAGAAAGCACTTTTCAAAAAGAAAAAGGGCACAACAATGTCTGTGGATGTCCGTAAGTAACAATTGTATTTGGAAAGGGATGTTGCTGTTGAATTTTTAGAATGTTAATTTTTGGCGCTTTGAACGCCACAAATAATTGACCCGTTGAGATCCGCTGTATCAGGGTGATATCAAGGTGAACTGTAGTGGATATCTATAAAACTAGTGAAATCTCAGCAAAACCATCTGGATGGTTAGATAGCACTCCGGGTATATAGAAACATAACTTAATTTCATTTTTGGGTGAACTGCCCCTTTAAAGGAGATCTGCTCTATGTGTGACTAATGAAACAGAAAAATCTAGTCACACCAATATCTTGAGTCCTAATCACAGACACTGTGGTGTGTGACATTGCATTCACCTTGTACTTGTGCTGCGTGTATGAGTCCATGCAACTGTCAATGTGTGTGTGTGTGTGTGTGTGTGTGCATTTCTTGTGAACAGTCCACGTAACAATAAAAATAAAATAAAACATCTTAAAGTCAGTTGTTATTGCTTTTCCAGGTCCTCCCACAATTCAGACTGGGGGTTTCGAGATAGAGGAAACACTGTGCAGGCAAACACAAGATCAGTGGAGCCTACTGGTATTCTTAACGGGGCCTGCTGGTAGTTGCTGACATAGGCCCCTCCTGTGGTTACTCTCCAGTGCCTGCTGGGAGCTGTAGCAATAGACCAAATACATGGTCTCGTGGAGGAAGCGGGCCATATAATCAGTTGCAAGCCCCAGGTGGGACCAAGAATATACAATGGCTGGCAGAGGATTCTGGGATTTGTAATCCGTGCTGTGATCTGAAGCCACTGGGGAGAGACAGTGCTTGCTACGTTCCCCCGGGCTCCCCCCAAAGTCTAGCAGGGCCTGGCTCTGCCCACTCTGAGTTACCGCGCAGTGATCATCCACAGTCCCAGGGCTACGTTAGCAGCTAGCAGGGTGCTGCCTCCAAGCAAGATGAAGAAGCCCAGCAGTTCACGGTTGTTCTTCTCCGTCACCAGCGAGCTCAGCGTGGCCTCCAGGAAAGACGCGAGTATCCACTGCCCATCCAGCGCAAAGCAAGGTACTGCATTCACCACAGCCAGGGCTCCTGAGAGGGATACCAGGTACCTGAAAACATCCTTGTCAAGGATAACAAATATGCCTGCAGATAATAGGTGTCAGTGACACAAAAACAAGCTACAAGTTTAACACTTCGAAGACGGGACTCACGAACTACCTAGAACGACGGCTTGCAGTCAAATGACCGCTGCTCTAATTTCAACGAGAAAATGGGAGTAAAATGCATTATATGGACCAACTGTAAATAGGGATACGTTATTATTCTTACCCATAACATTTTTGTGTGTATTTGAGTCAAATGTATGTTTATAAATGGTTATTTATAGAACTTCGTGATCAGACTTTGAATAATACAATAATCAGTATATTTTCAGCAGTCTATCATGTCATCCATGTTAATTTAACTTTGATGTATGTCTGCAATAAGTATACAGTAAAATAGTTTTTAATTTAGAATTTCTAATCGAGATGAATTGGCCATGAATCTTGTCTCTCCTGTCAGCGCATAGTTAGGTGTCGTTGTGAAACCACACCTTTTGTTATTCACCATCTCCTCCTACACCATTCACACCATCAACACTATTCATACCTCATATTATACCTTGATACACCCTGTAGGTTGCTATTACTTTTTACCTTTCTACCATACACACTTTTTCAGATAATTTACCTTTTATCGCCAAAAAAATGAATGGGAGTCAATGGGAACATTTTAAAAACAACACAATGCCTTCCTCTACAACACTGTTATGACCTAACAATACTATCACAGATGATTTAACATGACCTTTTTGTGCTTTCATCACAATTCATTACTTCTTTGTATCACTTCCAGGTTCTTTAGACTACTTACCACAAAATACATGACCACATTTCAACACTTTCACCTTCTTTAGATCCCTTTATACCGCATTACCACGGCATACCATTTCCACCTTTTATTTACCACCTCACACTATACCATATGATATTACCATCTTTCTATACCATTTTCAGCAATTGATACCACTGCGAAGCAACCACACCTACAATTTTTTTAGAAATTGTTAATCTAGTTTTATTTATCCTTGTTATCCATTTAAACCCACTGAGTCTCTTCCCCAGGGGTGCCCTGTGTTTACAATAAAACATAAAGAAGCAATATATGTATAAACACATGGCTACAGTGCAACAAAAAATTATAATAATAACAATAATAATGACAAACAAATGTGTAACATTGAGAAAAACTAAAATAATGGTATTTAACACAAAAGGACTTTTAAGACGTAATTACAGTGGAAACCACACATAGTGATCGCGGTTACAGTGATCAACCGATATATGGTTAAAAAAACATGGGACGGAATCAATCCTATACAAACGTTGTTTAAATAATTTGGTTATTGTTATCAAGTAGTCCGCTTAAAGGGATTATTTTGGGTCTTTTCATACATGTGAAATAGTGGTGCACACCATTGAAATGAGTGGGACTGGAGTCATTTTCTCTTAATGGAAAATGTAGTCTCCTTGAAGCTTATGACAAACTGCCAAAAACAAGCCAACAAGATGCTGCAGTGAAACTGAATGTTCTTCAGGCTACCCTGTGTAGTCTACTCAAACAACGAGAAACAATCATGGCTAGCGATGGAGACAGAAAACGTAAGTGCACGGGGAAAGCACCTGTGGTTTAAGCGGCTCTCACCAAGTGGATTGACAATGCCTGGTCACGTAATGCCCCTTTGAGCGGGCCCTTAGTTAGGGAAAAGGCAGAGGAATTGGCGGCAGGCCTGGGAGTGGGCAATTTCAATGCTTTCATAGGGTGGTTCGAACGATTTAAAAAAAGAGAGAATATTTTTTTTAGTTTTTATCATTGGTAAAAGTCTCTTTGCGGAGTGGCTGGGATTGCAAATTGGGCCAAGAGAGGAAGAATATTCTGTTGCTTGTTGACAACTGTATAGCCCATGTGATGAAAAACACACTGAGGAATATCAGACTTGAGTTCCTGCCAAAGAACACAACCTCCATACTCCGGCCGTGTGACCAGGGGATCATCAAAACGGCTAAGGCTTACTTTCGCAAGGAGATGGCCCGCACAGTATTGCGCCAAATTAATGGAGCACAAGAGCTACTGCTGTGGACATCGCCAAGAAAATCAGCCTGCTGGATGCTATTCTCATGCTACGGGATGCCTGGGCTGATGTGGAGGTCTCCAGAATAAGAAATTGCTGGAGAAAAGGAGGACTGGTCATGTCACCAGTGGAGGAACCAACAGCGTTTGGTTTCAGCAGTGGGTTGACATTGATGACAGCACCCCTGTATCGGGGCCTGTCACGGATGAGGACATCGTTGCGGAGGTAAAAGAGCGCTTTGGGATGGGCACCGATGCTGCTGACAACGAGGAGGAGGAGGAAGAGGAGACAGCTGTGCCATCCTTGGCGGAGATGAAGAATGCAACTCGAATTTTAAAGACTGGTCTGCTACACTGGGGTTTCAGCAACTTTGATCTTTTACATCGCTTTGACAAAGAAGTGAACTTGGTTTTGGATAGTACCATGGTCCAGGGATCAATTGACAATTTAGTGAAATGACTGTCATATTCCAGGTAGCGCAGAGCCAAAACAAAGCAGAGGCAATGTTCTTTGATGTTGACTAAGATCAGAACATTTTATGAATAAGTTTGAAACTCTCTGCTACCAGTTCGGCATTGATAGCCTACAGTCGCCGTTTATTCCAATACGTCGGCCTACAGTAGGCTAATGCCGCTACATTGTTGCCCCTGTTTGTTACACAGCACTGTAGCTACAGTTGTCATGGTTTGTGGGTTTTTATTTTATTTTCTGTTGCGGTTCTCGTCCTTATTTCCCAATTGAGAATCTATCTTTGCTTTCCCTCGTCATTGTTTTCACCTGTGCCTCTACCTGCGGGGTATTTAAGTTCCTCACTTCCACTTCCCCGGTGCTTCTTTGTCATTCAACATTGCATTGAGCCAGGTATAGCCAGGTACTAACGACCTTGTGATATTAAACGCTGTTTATGTTCACGGGGGACTTGCTATTAGCTTTTAGTGCAGGTATAGGTATTATTCCGCCTGTTAGTGTTCTGTGCTATTTATTTTATTCTTTGCTGTTCTCTCTGAGACAGTTTTCTTTGTTTGTTTCATTTGTTTTACACTCTTCCGGCCGTCCGAACTTATGTGCCGAAGGTGTTCTTTTCTTTGCTAAGTTTGCCGTTTTGGCACCAATATTGAGCTCGGGAAATTTAGTTTGTGTTTCACTCGTTATTCGAGTTCGCCCTATTTTAGTGGGTTGATTTTCATTTGGCTGTTTAGCCACAAGGAATTTGTTTCCTGTCTTTTCTTTCTTTGCATTTATTTTGTTATTCCCTTTATTGGTCCTCACTGCATGAGTGACTTGTTTCTGATCCCCCTACCTTCGCGTTTGATTATGGGCCACTAAAATCCGCCACCATTACAACAGTAAGCTACTTTGTTTAATTTTCATGTTGAATTGACCAGTCGAAAGTGACAGGCTTAGCCTACTTTCATTTTCAGGCCTACTGTTAAAATGCACTTAAGCCACCGCTAATCGATGTTACTGTATAGCCTATTTTTATACAGTATTCCTGTTTGAAGCGTTTGAAACAGCTGATATTTTGTACAACAGCTGAAGCTACTGTCTTTCAGTAAATAAAATGCAGTAAAATAGAGAAGCTGTCCATTTCATTATATTATATTCATGTAATAAATGTACAAATGTCAATTAGATGGTCATCCGCCAAAAAAAAAAAACCTTCGGATATACGAATCCTCCACTTATACTAATCATTTCGGCCTGGACGGACGTGATCACTATAAGCTGTTTCCACTGGATATTGATTAGTCCACAATTGGAAACCAGGGTACCATGTCAATTAAGTTCAGCATTTACATGTATTCACCATCTCCAATACTTCAATAACTAGATTTTTAAAATGTTCGATAGACACTAGGGAGGTAAGCTTAATTGAATCTTGAAATTCATGTAAGGGGCAGAAACACCAAAATACTAAAAGCAGTTTTACCCAGTTCAGTCCTAAATAGTGGTATATCAAGTCTAATCCAAGCCTGGGACCTTTAATTTGAGAACTTAATTGAAAGAAGCTTGGTCAAGTAGATAGGGAGTTTAGCAAGCATAGCCTTATAAATAGTTCCAAATTTATTGAATACAATCGAATAGGCAAATACTTTAAACATTCATGTAAAAACCCCATAGAAACAAATATGGATGGATCAGTTGAAGGTTGGTTTCTCCTGACTCATTTTCCTATTGAACTCTATGAAAAAATAAGTCAGGAGAAATTACCCTTAAAGTGATCCATCCATATCTACTGCACATCTGGCAGTGATGGTTTGAGGCTCGTTTGATACCTCAGACCCTTGATGACTTACAGCTGCTTAGCCAACCATGTGTTCCATACTATTCCCATTTAAGTTGCAGCTTAATTTGTTGATATTGTTTGGAAGTCATGGCGTGCAAAGAATATGCAACCAAATATGAAATATGATGACTTTTTTTAAATTTATGTTGATTACCAAAAAATGGGGGGGGACTATGTGTAAAAATGGCTACAATTGCGAAAGTAGAAATAGAATAAAATAGAAATAGTAGTTTGCAACATTATCAATGTCTTGACTGTATTTTTTAATCAATTTAATGCTACCTTGGTGGTTAAAAGTATCAATTTCTTTCAAAAACAAGGACATTTCTAAGTAACACCAAACTTTTGAACAGTACTGTACATAGGTAAGTTTAGTTTCCAAAGCATTTGCCCACTTGGCACTATCTTCTCTTCGAGGGCGAATAATATATATATAAATAAATTGTGTTGTTTTCTGTTCACATGACAAATACATTTAGATTATATTTAGTTCTGTTTATAGGCTACAAACAATATAGTCATAAATCCAACAATGTGACAGGGGCTGGTAAAACGGTCCACAAGTAGCACAGGTTCATTTTTCTGTTTTTTATAGTTTATGAAAGTACAAATCATGAGCTTTCAAATGATGTATCATACACTGCAATATGCAAATATTTGAAGAAGATATGCTTCTTTCAATGTTGGTACACCTTAAAACAATTTACTGAGAAAACGGCTCTCAAACATTCACACCTCAGGCTGGCAAACTTAATGGGTGTGAACAGTAGCTGGCCAACCCCACCCCCAACCCCAACCACTCCCCCACTAGAGTATTATGTCGGTATCCGTCACTGGCTGTCATCTGTAGTTAAGGCAGCATCCAACCACAATTGCAACCACAATCGTTCCAAACACAACTGCAATCCAATACTTTTTTCTATATTAGGAACTTTTCATGGTTAGAGGGATCATTTATCCTCTTAAGCCACATTATGTCAGAAATAGCTATGTATGCCATGTTCACATTGTGCTATATTACAAACAATTACATGAAGAGGTAGCAAACGTGTTTTAACTGATCAAAATAAAGACTGAGGTGAATCAATAGACACCTAATTGGTAGAATTGTGAACACATGGCCACTGAAATAATTAAAGGATAATGCAAGTGACAACATTAAAATAAAACATAAACTATAATAGTGTATTTAAAGTCCAAAGCCTAGTTTAAAGTGTGCAATAGCAGGGTCCTGCTCTGGTCAGATGGGCATTAGCACAGTGTTCAATTGTCAGGTCTATAATGTCCAATGCATCTGGTGAGATGCAGTCGAAGTGAATCTACAAACAGAGAGTTTTGTTCCGAGCTGTTGTGGACTTTGATTACCATGAGCAAACCTGGGTGGTATTTCACAAAGCAGGATTACTCAGTTAGCCAGACTATCCAGCTAACTGAGTAGGCTAATCCTGCTATGTGAAATACCCCCCACGCCTTTGTAGCCAAGCTAGCTGATTATATGGACATGCGGTTAGCTAGATAGCTTAGTCAGCAAAGGCTTGGTTTGAGTTAAACAAAGATAGACTGATGCTATATCACAACAAACATGCTTGAAAATGATACATTGTTTGGACACGCGGCTGGCTAGATGGCTAACTGTTAGCTTAGTCAACAAAGGCTTTGTTTGTGCTAAACAAAGGCTGTGCCCGAATCAACACCAAATCTAGAGCCTACTATTGAGTATGCTAGATAAGTAGCCTACAGTGGATGAGAAAGTTGTTAAGTAGGTGAAATGTTCTCTAAATGTAGTGTACTTTAAATCCCTGGATGCTATACTTATTTCCAGGTTTCCACTGATAATAATATTGAGGATTGGGATGGCAGTTACGGCTTGGAGGGGCATGCCCCATACCTATACAGCACAGAGAGTTTGACACTTTTTAGGGTTTCCTACAGAAGTAACCACAATGATCACAATGACCACAATGATCAGCCCTTAAAAATTAACTTCTGTACGTTCTGACCTCATGTAACCACACAGCATTGAGACACAACTTCACACATCCACACAATAAAGCCCAAAACTTGGTTTTTCTCCTTCTGCTTCTTCTTCCCATATTTCCTGCCGTACCCTCAAAAAATAATTCTCCCCATTGGATAACAACATCGCATACCTGCTATCCCAATCTTATCGACCAATAAAAACGATTCAAATGAATGTGGACACATCACAGAATCAGACAAAACCGCTATATGGCTTCATGTTTTCCATGAAGCTACTGTGGCCTACTGGTTGGAGTTGCTTCCTCTTGCACAGAGAATTGGGGGTTTGAGCCCAACAGGGCGCAAGTTTATTTTCTACAAAAACAATGTGCAACTGTTATACTTTTCATTTATTAGACTGTTATTTTCACATTAACAAACATATTTTTATTGTAAAGGCAAAAGACGTTTACAATATTAACTGTTCAATGTTTCACTTGTACTACAGCAAAATGGTGAAAGACAGATGACACCACTTCAGGTAATGTTATGGAAGTATGGAAACAAAATGTTCCATTTGCCATAGACACTGACAAATGGCCTATAGCCTATATCACGTGACTGTCCAGTGTGCACATGTTCTGGTTTTCTCATACAAGAATGTTTTTTATTGCAAAGGCAAAGACATGTTTACAATATTAACTGTTCACTTGTAGCCTGTTAGTTAAACAATTCAGTTATGCAATAGCGAACGTTATGGGAACAGGTATCCCATGGCTATTTGTCAAGCAAAAAAAAAGTTTTAATGCAGAATATCATCTGGTTAACATCGTGTTGTTGCATTAATTAAAAAATAAATAAATAAATAACTGTGCCATTGGCTACATGTTTTAATCTCACACAAATGCAGACACAAAAATGTGTCTGTGTGGAGCCTTATGCTGTGCTCTTACGGTCAGTCATTACTAGGCTACGTCTACTGCGTAGGCAATACAACCCTTTAACCTTATTTACTTTGGCCCTCCAGAGGCAATTTTCATGTAAACTCCTCAAAAAAAGTTTGGAAACGTTATTTCGGTCGATTATTCCTCCCCTTTAATAATACCAATTGGTATTGTATTTTATATCGTTGGAAAGCCTGATTAGTCACCTTTACAACGAGGTACAACTTGTAAGGATCATGCATTCGTGGAATGAGCAACACAGCTAACCGTGTGGGTAGCGGCCCAAAAAAATTTGCCAAAATCCCCTGCAATATTCTTCTGTTGGTATTCACTCTCGTTTTGAGCTTCAAGTGCTGGCAGGTGTATGCCAGTGGGATGGAATGGGATGCCATCCCACAGCAGTGTGTGACCAGGCTGGTGACCAGCATGAGGAGGAGGTGCCAAGCTGTTGTGGCTGCGTATGGATCTTCCACACGCTACTGAGGTCCCTGACAGTGTAAAATGAATAAAGTGTAAAAATGGCCAATATGTGTTGTTTTTTCCTTATTACTGTGGGAGAGTGCAATCATCCAGTCCACCAAGCAACTCAAAACGAGAGTGAATACTAACAGAAGAATATTGCAGGGGATTTTGGCACATTTTTTTGGGCCGCTACCCACACGGTTAGCTGTGCTGCTCATTCCACGAATGCACGATCCTTACAAGTTGTACCTCGTTGTAAAGGTGACTAATCAGGCTTTCCAACGATATAAAATACAATACCAATTGGTATTATTAAAGGGGAGGAATAATCGACCGAAATAACGTTTCCGAACTTTTTTTGAGGAGTTTAGTTTGTAGGCTAGGCTACTAGTTTTATTTAAATGTCAATATCTCAAAAAATATTCCATGCACATCCATGGTTTGCAGTTCGAATTGAAGAAAAAGCTGTATTCAGAAATTTGCAACAAAATACATTATTTGAAAATGGTCACTAGTAGCTATATACATAATAACCATAACATAAGTAGCCTAATGTATTTAAATACGTTTTTTTAAAAACGTACAAAAGCAAGTTTCTACACAATAACTGCAATGTATTTTAGCTCTAAGTGCGATAGATGGTCGCTGTGGAAGTGTCAACTGCACAGGACTTTGGCGAAATGTAACAAGATAAACTCTTCAGGGTTAATCAGAAAACAGATGTAGCTGAATATGCTACAATATATGCCAAAATGCCTCTTAAAACAAGGAAAAATCTGGCAACCAAAACTCCACAGAAGAAATCCAAAAGAATCCATGAGGAAAACAGAAAACAACCAACTCAAAACCACCTCAGACCTGAAGCCAAACAGTCCACAAACGGGTCCTCTTCAACCCCTTTGCGCAGATGCCTAGTGACCAGGATGCCGGCGCCAACATTTTGCCCAACTGCTCCTCGGTCATTATTGCTTAAATAAATATCTGCTACTAAATATGAAATAAATATGCAATCCTACCATTGAGTTTTATGCATTGAGATGTCCCTTTCAAAATTCAGTGGTCATTATTGTTTTGGACAATCTGTTTGTGAAAAACACACCAGTTTAGCTCATTATTACACAACATTGAATGTCTGCTCGCAATACCCCATACTGTACCTGCAGCTCTGAAGTATTTCACGCGATTCCGGTTTTATTCACAACAGTTTTATCCGATGACAGTATATCCTTTTCAATGGTGTTTGTCATTTTTTCTGGGATGCTTTGAACAATAATTTGCAGCCCAGCATAACACCATTTCTAATCTTGTCAATGTACTATAACGTAAACAGCTACAGAGAACACATTCGCTGACTGGGTTTTTATTCCGCAATATGAAAAAAGTACTGCTTGTAATTTGCGGTTCTTCTCTCTGGCTACATAAGTACGTTTGTTTTTCCACTCGATCACCGTCTTGTCCAGTAGGCTATGTTATGGTTATTTTCACATTTTGAGTGCATTTCACACACTGTAGAGAGAACATTCATTGCTCAGTCGTTTTCTGTTTGATTTACCGACGTTCATTGAAGCTAGAACATTTGGCAGCATTTTACTGTTGGTGGAATATGATTTTATTGTAGTGGTATCGTACATAATATAGGCTATAGGCTTATCTTCCTGGGCTATACTTGTCACTTAGGGCATGGAAAATACTCATTCCAATTTACTGTGCGCTCATATATACAGTGCCCTCCACTATTATTGGCACCCCTGGTAATGATGAGTAAAAAGGGTTATAAAAAATTCACTGTTTAGTGAATTAGCTTAATCTCACACTGAAAATTATTTAAAAATCCAACCTTTAATTGAAGTAAATCTATTATGAGAAAACAAATGTATTAAAAAATCTAGATTTAGCTGTAAATTACACTGGAACAGTATGGAACACATGGTTGGCTAAATGGCCTAATCAGTTAGCTGGATAGTCTGGCTAACTCAGTAATCCTGCTTTGTGAAATATCACCCAGGTTTGCTCATGGTATTCAAAGTCCACAACAGCTCAGAACAAGACTCTCCATTTGTAGATTTGTAGATTCACTTCGACTGCATCTCACCAAAGTCATCAAGGGTCTGACGTATCAAACAAGCCTTAAACCATCACTCTGCTGCCAGAAATACAGTAGATATGGATGGATAACTTGAAGGGTTTCTTCTCCTGGTTTATTTTTCCATAGAGTTCAATAGGAAAATTTGTCAGGAGAAACAACCCTTAAAGTGATCCATTTAGCTGTTAACAAAAAAAAATTCTGGGGGGGGGGGGGCATACTCCCGTACCCCCCTAGACAGTTCAGGGAACCAGAACACAAATACTTAAATCCTGGAACTCTGACCTGTCGGAGGCCTCACTTAAATTATCTGGTACTATAAACACACAGCTTTCCTGACTTATGGAATGAAGGGCTTACATCCTTCATTGTGGGTATAACTACCAACAGAAACATGAAAAATGTAATTCTATGGAAAACAGCCATGTTCCTCCTTATGACAGTGTCAGGCCATCCTGGGTCCGCTCTATCAAACAGGACATGTTGGATTGTTCAGTGCTTGCAGTACCCCGCACAAATTGCACATTTTACACATTCAGGACACTCCACAGCCCACAAATGGTATTCATACCAAACCCAGACCATGCAACACTACAGATATACATACTTTTGTACACTCACAGGCATGCACACATGCATGCAGGTTGTTGCTTCTGTAAGGATACTTGCAAAACGTCTCTATGGCCACAGGCAGATCAAAGTGCAGGAATCCAAACCGTGGGATGAAGTTTGTGAGACTTGCTGAAAGCAAACAGACAGACAGACAGGGGGGAGGGGCAAAGAGAGCTGAGACTCACTAGACAGAAACAGACAAGTAAGATGAAACTAGTAATTTATCCACATGTATTTCAAAAAGAGACTTAAATCCTGTCACAAAACAACTTAAACATTTTATAGCATACTCGCTGACAGGTAACAGGTAATTCAAGGCTGTGTCCAAATCAGAGCCATATCTACTGCGCCCTGTCTCCTGCGTACAGTGCACTGGCAGAAGTGTGCTGTTTAATGTGCAAAAAATATCTGCCATACTATTTTCCAACCGCACTGTGGAAGTGTCGTAAGCAGATCATAAGACGTCCCAACAGTGTTGCCATATCCGCGGTTTTACAGCTAAATTGGGATACTTTCAAAGTGCAAAAAATATGATTATCTCTATTTCAAGTCCATTGGTGTCGGTTAAAAATATATTTGAGGCTAGTTTTGAGTCGCCATTTGGCTGGAAAGTCTTGCAAAATCTGGCAACCCTGCGCCCCACCCTTGCGCTGCCATGGCACGTGTTGTTTTTGTTGTATTTGAAGGTAAACGTCAGCGAAGCTGGGCCTCATTTTTTAAAAACGAAGTTTCATGTCATATTTATAAGACCAAAATGTTCATGTACTTCTTGAAGTGTGCTCCCTAATGTACTCAGCGAAACCCCGGAAGTAAGTGTATCATCCGGGTGTTTGAAGTATAATGCAATTTGAATATTTTTTGCATACTCTACAACTTTCTCGCTCTATCACCAAGGCTACTCAACAGTGTGGAAGAGTGCTGATTCGGACACTGCCCAAGACAATCTTATGCAACCTATTTTTATCATTACTATTTATTTGGCAGATGTTCTTGTCCAAAGAAACTTAAATGGCCATTTGATTAAGAGGTGCAGAAATAAGGGTATGGCGGCGCATTGCGGCCACGGTGAAAAAATATTTTCCGCTCAGTATCTCATTATAAGAAGAAACCTTTCTGATTATAATGAAAAATCTTTCTTGTTATAACTAGAACCTTTTCTCATTGTAACAAGATCCCTTTCATACATAAAGAAAACTTTATATCATATATTTTAGAGAAACTTTATGTCGATATGAGAAAATATATTGTTATAACAAGAAAAGTATACTTTCATATTTCCTTATAATGAGATACTTTTATCTTGTTATAACTAGAAAAAAGCCTATCGAAAATGATACACAGAATTAATTTTAAATTTTTTAATTTTGCTTGTTTCACGTTTACTTCACGTGCTTCATCTGTGCAGCGAATCAGGTTAACCCACCCATGACCCGCATCAAACAAAAAGTTCGGAAATTTGTGTTTGGTAGATTATTTCTCTGTTGTAACAATGCTTCTTGGCAATACATTTTATACCGTTGGAAAGCCTGTTTATTTCCCTTTTAAATGGTGCCCCATTTGCAAATTTTTCATGGGCGCAACCCACATACTCAGCTGTGCTGCTCATCCCACAAATGCATGTTCCTTACAAATGGGGCACCATTTAAAAGGGAAATAAACAGGCTTTCCAACGGTATAAAATGTATTGCCAAAAAGCATTGTTACAATAGAGAAATAATCTACCAAACACAAATTTCCGAACTTTTTGTTCGATGTTTATATATATATTATCATATTAGTATATTATAGTAGTAAGATCAAGGGATCTAGTCATATTTAATTAAATTGCGGGTAATTAATATCATTTAATTAATATAACAATAAACATAGGCCTACACACTGCACTAAATTAAAAAAATTTAACCCGGAAGTATAAGTGAACGAAGAGCCACATGAGAACCAAACGAACGGTTCTTTTCAGTGAACGGAGCCAAAAGATCCGGTTCCCTCGAAAAGACTTGGAATGCCCATCACTAATTTCTTTGGAGAACTGATTTGGACACGGACTGGCACTATTTATCGTATTAATCAGGTGAATGCATATTGTCCTATAACCCAGTGTTTTTCAACCTTTTTTGAGCCAAGGCACATTTTTTACATTAAAAAAAATCCTGAGTCACACCACCAACCAAAAGTGTTACTAATTAAGTGAAGTTAATAGGATAAGATAATTTCCCACGGCACACCTGACGATCTCTCACGGCACACTAGCATACCTGCAAACTCATAAGGGTTGAAAAAGGTGACAAACTAAACCGTTGTAGGGGGGTCTGGGGGCATCCCCCCCCAGCCAAATTTAGCTATTTTAACATGTAAATTAAGCATTCTGGTGTACTCCCAGAAGAAAATAAAGGGAAAAGACAACATTTTCTTATGGTAAAAATGGCACAAAGAACGAACCACTCGCTGACGACTGAGCAGTCCACTCCAGGACTGGAACGATGGGGGGAAAAACGTGCGCTGTGGTTTATCTTGATTACGATTGGTGGTCGTGGAACGTGGAGTCATTTGTATGGCGTTTATTTAGTTCCATAAATAGCGCGCACGCGGAATTGTGAAGCGAGCGCGCAGAACAGTGTCTGCGCGAGTGGAGCTATGAAGCGTGCGAGGCCTGAAATGCAGTTCCAATTTCGGAAACTAATTAATACATTGCCATAACGGCATTAATCGGCTGAGAACATGGACTGCCTATTTGCTATAGTTTAAAAAATATATATATATAAATGCATTGCAAGATCTGAAATGACCTATGTCCTATTTTCCATGTTAACCTAGTACTGGACGAGGTGGAAAGCGATAATGCCAACTTATTCTGTAGATTCAAAGGCGCCTTTCTAAAAAAGTTTCAGTTCTCGCCAAGTTCATTTTTGAGACTTTTGGGGCGGGGATGGCATGCATAGTGGCTGATGTCTCCACTTCTTTGATTGGTCACTAGCCTATACATATATAATACCTTTTTTTTGGTAGCTACTGGCAAAACTTTTCAGAATGTTGGAGGCGAATGAAGTGCGTAAACTACCGAGATTATGTTTCATTACACACTTGCTACAACTGAGTTATGTATTACGAAAATAGGATATATTTTGGTAATGGCGACTGCAGCCTATTATACACAATGCATTTAGCTTAAAATTTCTACTTAGAAAATGTAATGTGTTGGCTACTGACTGACTGGTCACATGTAGCTAATGTTAGCAATAGCAAATAGCCTAAGGCAAAGTTAGTTAGCTAGCTAGGTAACGTTTTTATCCAGGCGTAATCTATCCACTCGTTAATTTCTCGTGTTAAGTCAAATTGGTATTGCTTTTTAAA
This sequence comes from Ilyophis sp. 1 JC-2022, assembly GCA_022702515.1. Lineage (NCBI taxonomy): Eukaryota > Metazoa > Chordata > Actinopteri > Anguilliformes > Synaphobranchidae > Ilyophis > Ilyophis sp. 1 JC-2022. The sequence continues at coordinate 73,101,226 of CM040403.1, read as the reverse complement.
ATAGACGACAGTAGTATGCCAACTGCTATCATTTAAATTATAGGCCTACTGTTGAAATGTTTTGTGGATTGCTTTATGATAGGGAGAGTTGCATGATGCTGCACGGCGGGTGGTGTCTCTGTTGCAGAATGCCCTGGCCGAGACAGTGAGGATTGAAGTGTTTTTCACTTTTTACGAGCTAAAAGCAACCCTTATTTACCGTTGTGTCAAGACTTGTATATCTCGAGTTCTTGGTGAGGGGGGGAAATGCCATAAATAATCCAATAAAAAAAACTTGTTTCATGTGACTGTTGATTTAAGGCACCAAATTGTATGTACTTTATATGTTTAAAATTGCAATCGGCATAAGAACGGGTAATATGTTTATTGTTCCGTTGTGTTTGAAATATTAACATTACATTACATTCATTTAGCAGACGCTTTTATCCAAAGCGACGTACAGTAAGTGCATACAGAAAGGTCATCGAAGTAACTACAGAACAGATAAGAAAGCACATTCTTCCCATACAGTAGCAGCTATCCCTAGTAATGAACACAATGCAGTTCACAGTGAACTGGGTAAATCAGCTCTAATACAATTATATTCTAACTATTATAAACTTGACTATCTTGAGTACACAGTTCAACAAGAGCACAAACCATGAGGTCCTAGATAAGTATTAGTCCAGGTGGAGTCTGAAAAGGTGCGTTTTCAGGCCACGACGGAAAGTAGGCAGGGTTGGCATGGAACGTAGGGGAATGGGAAGTTCGTTCCACCACTGGGGAGCTAGGGTGGAAAAGCTCCGCTTAAGGAGTTGTCTCTGCAGATTTAGAAAACCAGAGCCAAGCAGTTCCACAGCAGACACAGCACCAGAGGCAGACTTCTGGCCAAGCAGTTAATTCAAGAAAATGAAACTGTCTGGATGTGTCTATATTTGGATAGCTTTTAATTAAAATTAATTAAATTAAAAATAAAAAGTATCTGGATTTGACTGCATTTGAACAGCTTTTAATTGAAGAAAAGAACAAATGCCACAAATTATTAAATAAGTCGTCTAATGACAGTCACATCGGCTATATTTCAACTTGCTTTCGTGAGGTTTGGGACTACGATCACGAAATTGATTAGAAGGGGTCTGGCATAGGCTAGATATTATGCACAAAAGGTAGCCTATTGTTATTATTAAGTTATTAGAAGGTAGGTTATATTGCCTACACAATAATTATCAACAACATAATTATTCATTAGCGTTTAATTCCAGGCTTGCTGTTTATTTTTACTAAATTATTGTCTGCACATTGATGTTCTCACATCGGATCAATCAATGCTGGCACATATGGGCTATCGTGCTATTTTGTATTGTGCATAATAAATGCCGAGCCGTGGCTAATTACAACGCGGAGACAACGTACTTTATCTGTGTTCAATTGGTGAAACTATTGGTCAGTTTCGCTATAGCCTTAGTTGAAGTAATTGCACAATTGTATGAACAGCACTTAATAGGCTACAGTGTAGGCCTACTACTGCGTGAATGTGTAACTAAAAACATAATTTGAACAATTTTGTTAACGTTAACGTCATATTGCGTTACACTGCACTGCCCCTATAACATCAGAAGGAGGCTCACTTGGCCTATTATACTAGCCTACATAGCCTATTGCACCAGACAATATGCTACATAGACACATATGATTTTAGAATTATTCCAATTCATACCAATTTTATAATATAGCCTAAGGTTAACCCAATCGCATGCCAATATGACAACCCTAAGGACTAGCCTTTTTAAAAAGGCATAGCTAGTTAGATTATAACGAGCACATTAAAGATAAGTTTAATAGTAGCCTATGCTATTGGTGATTTCAGGGACTGCCGATCAAGTCACATGAAGGAAAATCGGCCGATACGATCGACTCCATCCCAAACACCGGCGTAAAAATAGTAGGCTGACAATTAGCTAGTGAGCGCTGTTCTTCATTTTTTAAATATGTAGAACAAAACGTAGAAGGTTTACGAATATGATTATTTTGACGTTATATTGATTGTTCATAATGTATCACAGATCCATATTCATCAAAGATTAGCCTAGCTACATCAATAGCATCACTATTCCCAGGCCTAGGCTATCATGTTAAATTCAATTTGGTAATAGGCTAATACAAAATTGACAAACCCATATTCTGTCAGAGAAATTAGCACAGTTTAGAACATATTAGCTAACGTTAAATCCACATTTGCATGACAACTATACTGAAGCGTGTCAAGCCATTAAATAGGCTAAAGAAGTGTGTACGACATCGTCAAAGTAACAGGTTTTTAGTAACGTTAGGTTAGCCATCTAGTTAACGGAAATTAGTGGCAAACTTGGTGGCTTCTGTAAGATATCAAATGCTTATCCATGACATATTATGCGACACCAGCAAGTAAACTAAACTCATATTTAACTTCTTCATCATGATCAGCCATGTTCTTCGTCGCAGAATGGACTACGTGAGATCAAATGGCCAATCACATAAGTCAAGGTCGGTACCTAGTGACCAATCAAAGAAGTGGAGACATCAGCCACTATGCATGCCATCCCCGCCCCCAAAGTCTCAAAAATGAACTTGGCGAGCGAGCGAGCGTAAAACAACTTCGAGCGAGAGCAAAACAAGTTCGCACGCCCACAGCTCCGTGCTCGCGCGATGGTTCTCTGCTCGTTCGCGTCACAGGTCCACGCTCGCAGATGGGCTTTGTGCTCGCGCGGATGGTTTTCTGCTCGCTCGCTTCACAGCTCCACGCTTGCACATGGTTCTGTGCTCGCTCGCTTCATAGCTCCACTCGCGCAGACACTGTTCTGCGCGCTCGCTTCACAATTCCGCACGCGCGCTATTTATGGAACTAAATAAACGCCATACATTTGGCCAAAGATTTTTTTATTGTGAAGATAGCAAACTTGTTTCTCGCTCATTATACAGTCGGTTATTATACAGTCTATGGTTGGTTGATTGGTTGGTCGGTCAGTCGTCGTTTCTTCCCCCCCCCCCCTAAAAAAAACTCTTCGGATCTACACGATTCACGTAAATGACCTATTTTGAGTTGAAAACGGCGAATTTCGCCGAAAGGTGACTAGTTTGCAGGTATGACTAGTGTGCCGCGGCACAGTGGTTGAAAATCACTGCTATAACCTATGCATGGCGCTCTGGACAATGACTAAATGGACGTAACGTTAGCTATGGGTAACTTTAGCTGTCAATAACTTAGGCTTCTACCGAGTAGCCAGATGTTCCATTTGTTTCTTATTGTAATATGATGAAATATGTAGCTGCCAGGTTAGCCAGAGAAGACTGGAGGTGAATATTTCACAATTGATGTCGGCTGCTTGTCAGGAAACAGGTCGATATGCTAAATTGTAAATTGTCTTTTCTACCCGCGGCGGTCCAGTTTAACTTAGGTTTTGATGTCAATACAATTTAAATGTATAGGCTAATGAGACAGGGGTAACATGCTGTCCTTTCTCTTAGTGTGTGTTCACATACCACCTGGGCCCTATTCGGATTTCCGAATAGAATTCGCTGCGTTCTCACAGCGAGCAACTGGTCGCTGAGTCGGTCAATTCTACGAGGCTGGGGGCGGGGCAAGAGCTTCCCGTTGTGTCATCCAAGTCAGTTCGTGCAGCTACAATTATTTGATAAAGAGAAACAACGGCAGAAGCCTACGTAGAACAAAGACATATTTGCGATGCATCCTATTCTTTATAGTTATGTCATGACACTGATAATTATGTGTTCTCGCTAGCTAGCGATAGGCTAGCTTACAGGTGCAGCTCAAAAAATTAGAATATCGTGAAAAAGTTCAATATTTTTTGTCACTCATTTCAGAAAGTGAAACTCATATATAGATTCATTACACATAGTGTGAAATATTTCAAGCCTTTATTTCTTGTAATTTTGATGATTATGGCTTACAGCTAATGAAACCCAAAATTCAGTGTCTCAGAAAATTAGAATATTTTGCTTTAACATATTTTTAAAGTATCATATTTAATATTTGGTCGCATATCCTTTGCATGCCGTTACTTCCTGAAGTCTGTGACCAATCAACATCAAAAGACTCTCGATATCTTATTTTCAGGTACTGTTACAAGCGATACTATAACCTCTCTGCATTTGAACTGATCTCTATGGGAATTTGGGGGTGAGACTAGATTCAGCTGTAAATTACACTGGTACAGTATGGAACACATGGCTGGCTAAATGGCTGTAAGTCATCAAGGGTCTGAGCTATCGAACGAGCCCCAAACCATCACTCTGTTGCCAGATATGGAGTAGATGCGGATGGATCACTGCAAGGGTTATTTCTCCTGACTCATTTTCCTATAGAACTCTATGGGTTAAAAAAGTCAGGAGAAACAACCCTTAAAGGGATCCATCCACATCTACTCCATATCTGGCCGCAGAGTGATGGTTTGGGGCTCGTTTGATAACTTAGACCCTTGATGACGTACAGCCATTTCGCCAGTCATGTGTTCCATACTTTTTTGAGCTGCACCTGTATATCTATCTTCGTCGCGAGCTAGCGATTTTTATCTATCTAGATACATAAATAGATTTATGTATAAAACTCAACATGTAGTTTGGGCTCAATGTGATATTGGTAGAACAGCTACATATATCCTTTAAGGTTATGTTATACATTGAACAGGACGTGGTAAGCTTGGACCATTATTATTAGCTGCTCTTCAATTGCTGCAATTTGAGTGAAATAGGGCGGAACAATTATTCACAAAATGGTTTCGTATCGGTTGGAGAAATATAAAGCGCGGAACTCTGATTGGCTGTTACGGCCGATGTCGGCGAAAAAGTTGAATTGCGGGCAACATTTATCGGCCGATTTTGGTCGCTCAGTTTCCTAGTCACTCAGGTCGCTGACCGTCGCTCAGCTTCATAGAGAACGAATGGACTTCCGGCTACTGAAGTTGCTGGATGTGAGAACGCAGGGTTAGAGGCTTACGCTGTATTCACACAGCGATCGACTGGTCGCTGAGTCGGTCAATTCTACTAGGCTGGGGGCGGGGCAAGAGCTTCCCGTTGTGTCATCCAAGTCAGTTCGTGCTGCTACAATTTTTTGATACAGATAAACGGCAGTAGCCTACGTATAACAAAGACATATTTGCGATGCATCCTATTCTTTATAGTTATGCCATGACACTGATAATTATGTGTTCTCGCTAGCTAGCGATAGGCTAGCCTATATCTATTTTCGTCGCGACCTAGTGATCTTTATCTATCTATATAGATACATAGATAGATATATGTATAAAACTCAACATGTAGTTTGGGCTCAATGTGATATTGGTAGAACTGCCACATATATCCTTTAAGGTTATGTTATGACACTGATAATTATACAATGATAATATATAAATTATTTACTGTTGTTACCGCTGCTAACCCTATTTCGCCTAGCTTAGTTTGATAGGCAATATTACATAGATTACGTTCATGAAATTATATTAAACTTCCAATTAGATTCTTTCCCTCCTTTATTTGAACATTTTGGAGGGATATTTTTTACTATAAATTGAATCTTCAGCTTCATGATTACCACTTTGGAAAATGAACCGGAAAAAAAAACTGCTAGCTGTCGCCATAATTTATTTACGCCGGAGGAAGCGCCGGAGGCTCTGGGTGCATAGCACCGTACAACGCCGCCGGCAGCTCAGAGAATTTCACCGGCTGGTGCAGGAACTCCGCCTGGACGGGGACCGCTTCCAGCGTTATTTTCGGCTGGATTGTAAGCAGTTCCACCGGCTGCTGGCAACAGTGGGACCCCTTTTCACGAAATGGTTTCGTATCGGTTGGAGAAATATGAAGCGCGGAACTCTGATTGGCTGTTACGGCCGATGGTCGCTCAAAAGTTAAGTTTCGGGCAACATTTATCGGCCGATTTTGGTCGCTCAGTTTTCTAGTCGCTCACGCTGTGTTCACACTGCGAGCAACTGGCCGCTGAGTCGGTCAATTCTACGAGGCTGGGGGCGGGGCAAGAGCTTCCCGTTGTGTCATCCAAGTCAGTTCGTGCAGCTACAATTATTTGATACAGATAAACAACGGCAGTAGCCTACGTATAACAAAGACATATTTGCGATGCATCCAGGCTGGTAGATCCAATATGATATTGGAACCCGAGTGCTTTAACTGCCTACACATAACACACACAACTAAACAGCATTCCTGACAATACAGTAGGCTCTAGAAGTGTCATGACGTTACATTAGCCTATCTGTGAACAGTAAATCATACCTTTTCGCCGTTTTGGCTTCCAATAGCCTAGCCTACATGATATGCTAACGTTAGCTAAACATAGCATTTATCTAGTGTTGTGTGAACGTTTAATTCACACAATAAAATAACAAAGACCTTACCATCAGTACCAACATTAAACAGGACGTGGTAGGCTTGGACCATTATTATTAGCTGCTACTCTATTGCAGCAATTTGAGTGAAATCGGGCGGAACAATTATTCACGAAATGGTTTCGTGTCGGTTGGGGAAATATGAAGTGTGGAACTCTGATTGACTGTTACGGCCGATGGTCGCTCAGTTTTCTAGTCGCTCAGGTCGCTGACCGTCGCTCAGCTTCATAGAGAATGAATGGACTTCCGGCGACTGGGCGACCGAAGTTGCTGGATGTGTGAACGCAGCGTCAGGTCGCTGACCGTCGCTCAGCTTCATAGAGAATGAATGGACTTTCCGGCGACTGTGTGAACGCAGCGTTAATCACTAAATTAATACGCCATCTATCTGCTGCCAGAGCCAATAAGTCGCCTCTTTTATGAATGGTAACCATAGCAACACCAACAGCTGATTAATAAAGCCGGTAAATAACGCTAAATCTGCAGATTAAAAAGTTTGTATTCGCCAAATATCGCAATTCAACTCAATGCAATTTCCTTAGCCTAAATTAGGCTGTTTAAAAATGTCTAGGCTACACTGACTGCGTGACCAAACTATTTTTAAAACGCAAGACAGAAAGAGGGAGGTAAATTGAGTTGCGGTTTCATACAACTTGCTTAAATAATGTAACTAATGACAAAGATAACCAAAATTGGTGCCATTTGTAGGGTATAAAAATGAGAAGGAACTATTTCCCTTATATAATTAATTGTTTTCAGAACTAACGACGAGAGGTTTTTGCATAACAACGGACTAAATAGAACTAGTAACCAGAAATAGAATTAGCGACGAGTTTTTCGGTCCAAATAGACCAGAGATTTTGCTTGACAACGACAAAACAATACGCCCAAAGCGCCATGGAAGAATATTTCAATTTCAACTGATTAATTTGATAAAATCAATAAATATTAAAGTATCTAATATATCATCGTTGTTGGTAACCGTGGTATAAGCGGAATAAACCATTCCGGGCTGTCCCGTTATAGGAAAATAATGTACTTCCGGCGTGGTAAGCATCACCCGTCAAATTAAAACATATTGACATGGGATTTTTTTGTACTCCTGTACAATTTTCTATAATGTGAAAATTAAATAAAGTATTTAGATATCTTCAGGATTATATTAAAAATAAAAAACTTTACATAAGTATTCACAACCTTTGCTTTAACATATTTAGTACATCTATCATATTTAATATTTGGTCGCATATCCTTTGCATGCTGTTACTTCCTGAAGTCTGTGACCCGTCAACATCAAAAGACTCTCGATATCTTATTGTCTGTTCATGTTAACCCCCCCCTCTTTTTATATCAATTAAAAACACAAACATTTAATGTTGTCTTGTCATATTATATGCCTCCTTAATGTTATGCAATGCTCTGTGTGTGTGAGAGAGAGAGAGTTTTTAACCTGACTCATCATCACTTGAGGATGGAGATGGGGAGACGAGTAGGGCTAGCCGTCTGTGGGTCAGGGACAGGGTTTAAGTTCGTGAAATGTGGCTTAAGAGGGTAAATAATCCCTCTGAACATGAAAAGCACATAATTAGAAAAAAATTACATCTTGTTAAAGTTCTGGGATTGCGATTGTGGTTGGAACGAAAACCAGCATACACAGGGAGGTCCCAGGACAGAGTTTGGGAACCACTGAGCTAGCTATCTGCAACCTAGAATATATTAAAATATACCATGTTCCAACGTTGCTGTTCAGCAGATAAAATAAGTAGCAGTTTAACGGTAGCTGAAAATGGATGAAAAATTTTTTTTATTCTAATTGGCAACCGTAGTCGAACCATGGAAATGCAAACGAAGTCATCCAGTCGCATGCACTTTGATGCCGAATCTCGCGAACGTTTTTCATTTATTTTCTGAACTATCTTAAATCGTGGCATTGTTCTGAAAAGGTGATAGTGCAGTGTTCGAAAGCCAGATAATAAAACAGGCTATTTAGCTTAGGTAAAAAGTAAGAACCAGACAAGTGCTAATCGGATTCTAACTAGCAAGCTAGTTGAAGTCAACTTGAATTTACGTTAACGTTAAGTGGTTTTTAAAACAGAGGATTGATTCAGTTTAGCACTAAATAAGTCAGCTATCTCTATCGATAACTAGCTAGTTTGCTTGCCGTCTGTTCTTTTTTTCTTCCTTTTTAAGGTTTCCCGTCTGCTTTAAGTTTCGCTTCTTGCGTTTTCTTCACAGAACTAACGTTAGCTATACAATTATAGCTGCAAGAACTGCTGCAGTTATACAAGATCACTGACTGACGAGATTTTGACAGTAGCAGGGCACAAATGCAATGTTGGCTGTATTTTTCGGGGCATCAAGGCCAGAGCGAGGGGCAGGCTGTCGTGTATGGTAGGCCGAACAGTTGAAAAGCTGACGCAAACTAGACACCACATATCCAGTTGGACAGCGTGCACCGCCCATTTGGACAGCCTGCGCCACCCAGTTGGATAGCGCAAAGATACCCAATTTGATGTCGCTGATTGGACAGGAATTCACGAATCTCTCACATGTAATTTACGTAAAACCTAAGTTTGTAGGGTCATTTGAATCATAACGATAATCAAAGTTTTTCGTTGTTTGTCATTTAAATTTTCACACTGTAATTCCAAAGACATTTGGAATAACTCAACCGATAACTGTTTAGTTTAGGAATATGGGAAACAGTCATTGAACATGAACAGAGACTGATATGAATGCAGACATGAAGGAGCAAACACTATTGTTTTAAATAAAATAAGTGTAATTAATCACATTCATAAAATGAAAAGCCTAGTTAGTTAAAAGTGCCATTTTCTGGTATTTTTAAACAAATTAGGAATATTAGTTGGAATACAACAGCAAAAATTAAACAACAGGCTAAATATGCAATTTATTTAAAAGAATAATCCCTGTTCTTTCATATATATTTTGCTAGCTTCCACTTGTGTTCTCTAGCCTGTGTTGTCCAAGCCTGAAATGGGTGGGCTACTCAATGTCAACCCATAGCTACGGTTTGCCCATATAAAATATGGGTTTTCACCTTTTCGAAGGTTTGCGGGCGTATAAGGTTATGATACGTGAAATGTAGTCTATATTTTGTTTTTAAACGTTTTCCAACATAATTCATTCAAACGCAGCAATCACATTTTATTTCTCCCTCTCTCTGCTATAGCTAGCCTATACTCAGAAGATGCAGTAGCCCACAAGACACCTATAACAATCTAAGGTTAATTAACCAAGTGAACACTTAAATGGTTATGACTGGACAATGTCAATGTTCATGCAATTTTGATAATTAGATAATGTTCCATGACGTATTCATGTGGTGGATGACTCAATTTAATGAAGCTACTACAAGTTTAATTGTAAAATAACCCGTCTAACTTAATGTTAACTGTTACTAGAAAATTATTCAAATTGCCTACTTAGGCTATCAAAGCTGTTATGTAGGCTATTAAAATGGCAAAACTGCATTAAAAGTGCAGAACAACACAACTATTGCATAATTTAGGAAATTAAAAAAGTGTGCGGTCATTTTGGGGTGTCTGTTTACCTGTTTTAAAATGAGAACCTTAATGAATATGTAGCTACACAGTATGTGAAAAGTTAAATCCAGGAATATATTAAATAAACTTGAATCTGACAAATAACTGTTGTGGTTAGTGATTTTAATAAATAATCGATAGATAATGTTCTATACGGTTTTTGGTGAATTTATACAGTTTTGTAGGCATGAAAAATAAGGGCTCTTTTTCCAGAGGTTGACACCTATGCATGAATAAAATAATATTGTAGCGACCGCATCTAAAGACAGACCAGGCAGATTCACTCGTTGCTTTTATTGCAAGCCAATGTTCTCAGTACACATAGGATTACACTGACTTACACGCACAGACGTCAAGCATTTTTATACTGGACTTGCGATAATACTGCAAACTGTCATAAACATATTGCATGACCTATAGCTCTACTGTGGCTATATAGCTACACTACCTACTGTAAACAAAACACACGTAGGCCTACGCACTTTATACACACAATAACACTTAGCTAGCCCTGGTGACCAGCCAGCTCCGCAAGCCAGCGTAACAAACAACATAACTAAACATTTGACCAACGAGTAAATAGTCTCTATGATATAATGGTGTCCCATAAATTTTGGTCGACTTTTTTTTAGATTAGACAAATTCTTGCAACCTTTGTTTGTTTAACAATTAATAAACACAGCCTAACAAGATACACATATCCTGTAGCCTAACTCTAGAGAGATATCCAGCTGGATAGCGCGTCACTACCTAATTTGACATCTTGCGCTACGCAACTGGACATCCCGCACGACCCAGTTGAATAGCGCAGAGCTACCCAGTTCGACATACCGCGCCATCCAGTTGAATAGCGCAGAGCTACCCAGTTTGACATCTGGCGCAGTCCAGTTGGACATCGCAGAGCTACCCAGTTGGATCGCTCACGCTACCCGACTGGATACGTGGAGATGTCCACAGCATATTTCGCGATGTCCACTGGGTGGCGCAGGATGACTGTATAGGTGGTGTGTTGTTAACTGGATATATCTCGCTTAAAAACTGGGTAGCACACAGCAACTGGATATACGGTGTCTCGTTTGCGTCGGCTTTTGAACTGTTCGGCCGACCATAGTTGTGGCTGCCGTGAAATACCTACCCTGACTAGCGCTATCCAAAACGGGGCTAATGAATGAATGACATTAGCAAGAAGCTATCGTTTAGCTGCCTAGAGCACAATCACTACTGTCTAATCTTTCGTACATCCTTTGTTTTGCGATCAGTAGCCTAGGTACCATCCCCGATTCCAAGCTGTTCTGCAATCTATCTTTAAACTCTGAATGGCTGTATTCTTTACTTTGTTTTTTGTAAAGTGCTTTGTACTGGCAGACGTGGTGAATCAGGTCGGAGTCGGTGTGTAAACATGCTAGACACAACGTGAGTTCGTATTTATTTTTAAACAAGCGACAATTTCGGATGAAAAATCTGGACTTGGTGTGCAAAGGCCTAAAGGGTCATAAAACTGAAACAGATAAGACTGAAGAATTCCAGTCTGTCTGCCCCACTTCTTCATTTTCGCATCGTGCTGCAACACAGCTGCACAAGAGGCAGCACTCCATTTTGTCTTCAAATGAGGATCTCCATTCTTTCTCCATTGCACCAGCAATACCGCTGCAGCAGCATCAGAAAGGCAGAGGAGAGAGACGCAAGGAACGTGTTTGGCAACTTGCCATAGAACTGAATTAACGCAACTCCGACCAGGTGTGTTCCAGCCACGAACAAAGACGCAGGCGATAACCAGACGACGTCGGACAAAAAAAGCAACCCAGGAGAAATTCTAAAGGAGACGCCCTGGCCATCCACCTCACGGACAAGCCAACTGCAATCAACTCAGCGCAGACATCAGTAAGACTGATCAAAAATCCCAGGCACATTTTAGGATTTTAGTCTAAATTGTGTAGCGGTAATTTGATTGTATCTCGACTTTTTGCGATAGCTGTATAAACTTGTTCCACTGGTTAGCAAGCTAGCTAGCTGGCCTATCGTTTTATAGCTAATGTGGCAGTACTGTTAACTAACCAAAGCAGCCCGCACGGTTGGCTCCTCTTTTCTTTAACACGTATTAACATTCGCGTGATATGGTCTCAATTCAACTCACTGTAGATAAATACGTTATTTCGTGAAAGAAGTGCATGAAATTATTTAAAGTAACGTTAGATTTGAGATCAATAACCACCCTCGTGCTGCGACAGTTGGCTTACTCCATATGATTCCTTTGTTCCCTGAACGCATGTGGCATAGGCCTACACATGCACACACCCATATGTGCATACCCACACACAAATGCTACAATACGCAAACAACATGTCTGTTTAGTAGAATGTAATATTCATGTTTTTCCTTGTTTAATAAATCTATTTTTATTAAACCTGGTGTCTGTTTTGATGTCATGTGAACATGAGGGCTGAGTCAACCTAATCATTAGAACGTAATATTTTCAACCCTTATTAGTTATTAGTGCTTTGATGGTAAATTGAAGTAGTAGTAATTATAATCCATAATAATCAAATGAGACTGGTTTAATTTTAACCTAATTTAAAAATAATAAGGGTAAACCTCATTATTCCATAGTTATTGCCTATATTTCCGACATCCCATGTAAGAGGGATATATACTGCTCAAAAAAATTAAAGGAACACTTTATCATCACAGTATAACACCAAGTCAATTAAACCAAACCGGTCATGCTGGATGATGTTGCAGGCAGCATAACATTCGCCACGGCGTCGCCAGACTCTTTCACATCTGTCACGTGCTCAGTGTAAACCTGTTCTCATCTGTGAAGAGAACGGGGTGCCAATGGCGAACCTGCCAATTCTGGTGATCTTTGGCAAATGCCAGTCGAGCTGCACGGTGCTGGGCTGTGAGCACAGGTCCCACTACAGGATGTCGGGCCCTCATGCCACCCTCATGGAGTCTGTTTCTGACAGTTTGGTCAGAAACATGCACACAAGTAGCCCGCTGGAGGTCATTTTGTAGGGTTCTGGCAGTGCTCCTCTTGTTTCTCCTCGCACAAAGGAGCAGGTACCGGTCCTGCCGCTGGGTTGTTGCCCTTCTACGGCCCTGTCCAGCTCTCCTTGTGTAATGGCTCGTCTCCTGGTATCTCCTCCACGCTGGTTTTGGTATTGCTGGTTACTGGTTCTATTTTGTCCATTGTTATTAAAAAAACTTATCGTTGTTACTTCCTCCATCCTCATAACTACATTACAACAGTTTTTTATCCCCTGTGAGATCGATTAGTATTCATAATTTTGTGATATTTAGGGATGGGAATCATTAGATTTTATTGATACGGATTCTTTATCAATTCCTTTATCGATTCCTTAAATATGATTAAAAGACCAACTATTACAAGAGACTCCCATTTGTACTTTTCTACTGAAAAACTATTTATTATTGCATATTAATAATATTTCAATTTATTTCAGTTATTATTTCAGATAATTTGGGTGTTAAAAAACATGAATTTGTAGTTTTCTGTTAATGACTAAGAATGTCATTATGTCATATGATCACATAAATGCCTACTTTATTTAATCTTGACCTTGGCGCATCATTACTAGGCTACTCACTGCACGCCACAAGATGCTCGCCAAAATGCTGATAACAGTTGCCCTTGATGCTCTTTGTTACAAGCTAGCTAAGTACTTGTTTATTACAACATAAGATAGTTAACGGCTTCAGCCATAATCATGTTTTTTGTGCTTTTGACATCAAACAAAAAAAAAAAAAAGTGGCTAATAGGCTACATCCCAGCAAAGTGAGACACACTGACAATGAGTGTAACATTAATGAGAATAAATGCCTTGATTTTATCCTACGGTTGTCTGTCTGGCAGCATTGTACACTTTCCCCTGACTATGCTACATTGATAAAGCCTACTGCCCGATTCACACTGGACTAGTATTACCTGGGGACGTGTCATTTGTAATAATTGCAGAGGTCGTCTGTGATCTTAACCTTAATTACTTTGGCCCTACAGAGGCAATTTCCACCTAGTTTCTACTACTTTTATTTAAATGTCAATATCTCAAATAATATTTTTTACATGGGCGCAACCCACATACTCAGCTGTGCTGCTCATCCCACAAATGCATGTTCCTTACAAATGGGGCACCATTTAAAAGGGAAATAAACAGGCTTTCCAACGGTATAAAATGTATTGCCAAGAAGCATTGTTACAACAGAGAAATAATCTACCAAACACAAATTTCCTAACTTTTTGTTCAATGTTTATTTGTATACAATTCTTATACAATCTCTCAATGTTTTTTATAGAGAGTACCATGTATGTTAGGGAACTATTTAATTTCAGTCTGAAATGTATTTGCTAGTTCTCTGCCACATATTTATTTTATAAGTTTTGCACATGGCATATGTGATTTTTACAGACATTTTGCATAATGAAGGTAATACTAGTGAATAGAGCATAAAATTCTGTTAATTTCACAGACATTTTTTGTGATTAATAGCCTGCTAATTTCAGTAACTTTGTCCCTAATTTCAGTAACATATCTGGCAGCAGATAGATGGTTTAATGCTGTTTCAGATCAATACAGTGTGTTTTTTAATGTTATAGCATGCAATGCGCTTACTAATTTTAAAAGAAAATAAACATTTTCTTGACTCTGAAGGGGCTGATAATTTTATTATCTACCATCTTCATGTGAAGAACTCGCTAATAATTTTTGTTTGAAACTAAGGACAACAATTCACTCCGTGGCTCCACTCAAAATTAAAAATATTGCAAGTAAGCCAAGAACTCCCTGGAAAAACTAGGAGATGGCCAAACTCAAAAGGATTTGTCGTAGGACTGAACGAAAGTGGAGGAAAACTAAATTGGAGATCCACTATGACATCTTAAAAGATAGTCTTACCAACTACAATAAGAGTACCAAAGCTGCTAGACAAGTATATTTCTCCACACTGATTGCTAACAATCGGGACAATCCAAGATTTCTATTCTCAACAATAGATCGACTGATTAATCCTATTGCTCTTGTAGATAGTGAGATTGTCTCCCCAGTTAAATTACCTGAATTTGCCATGTACTTCAGAGACAAGATAACAAACATTAGGACTGGCATATCTTCAAAAATGATCTGCACTGACACTGCCTCTCCACCAAATGTCTCATCCACCAAATAATTTGCCACAATTGATGAGAATCTCCTTTTAAAATTGTGAAAAAGCTCAACTGTTCAACTTGTACTCTTGATCCTATCCCTACCTTTAAAAAAAAAAGTATTCACCTGTTTGTCTGGGGAGGTGCTGAACCATTTCAATTGTTCGCTACAAACTGGCTTTTTTCGATCTGTTCTTAAAACTGCTGTTGTACGACCCCTACTGAAAAAAATCTCATGTAGACACTTCTATTCTTGACAATTATAGACCAATTTCCAATTTAATGTTTCTCAGCAAAATACTTGAGAAACTGGTTTTTACACAGCTGATTGAATTTATAAACACTGGGTGCGTTTACATGCACTCAATATTCCGATCATATTCGGAATATGGCTGTTATCGGATTATTCAAATTGTCATGTAAACGCAATATTCCGAAAAGCTTTTTCGGAAAAAAGCAGTTATCGGAATATGAGAAATCCGATAACTACACCTGGATTTCTGCCGTGTTTTTCGTTTTATTGGTTGCATGTAAACGCTTATTCCGATCTCGGTCATATTTTTAAATCTGCGCATATGCGTGTTTGACAGCAACAGCCATTCCGGATATTGTTAGTAACATAACGCTAACGTCAAAACAGTTGAGAGGTCAGAGAGAGATGTCAACCAACGGGAGAAGTCATTTCTGGAGCGAGGAGGAAACCCTCCTGATGTTATCCGAAATAATAAAGAGGAATATACTTCATCTCATAGATGGGAAAAAAGTTAGAAACGCGGAAATAATGAGCACATGCACATGCACTCAATAATGCTCTTATGGGTTTCGTCGTCATATGGTAAATTAATTCACCGATTCAGAATGGAGAGGCAACTTCAGTATGGCTCGGAGATCATTTATAAAACTTTGTGGTTTGGTACAGAACATAATGAGCCCTGACGAAGTGACAGTGCGTCCAGCTGTACCTCTTCAAATGCGAGTCGCAATAGCGCTGTACAAAGTCGGTAGCTGCGGGGAGTACAGGCTGATAGCGAACTAGTTTGGTGTCCACAAGTCTACGGTCTGAATTGGTGAATTAATTTAGCACCACTCTCTCCCACCAGTCTTTGCTCTTAACGCGCATCCAGCACGACCGGGTCCTTAACAGTGCTGGAGGAAGGCCTATTCTGGGTCCAATAATCAGCGCTTGTTGTAACGTTAAAGCTCTTCGTCGTCTTCTGCTCATAACACAGAACGCTTGAAAGACAGTGTTAGTTGCCAACCGCAACCATAACATCTGCCATATGACGACGAAACCCATAAGAGCATTCCTGTCTAACGTTGCCATGTTTAACGTTACTTTCTTATACGTTATTGGCTACTGTTCTTTCTTATGTAACTAACGTTAGGCTATAGTTAACGTGTTTACTAACTTACGGTTACGCATACCAACCCGCGTGCTGTTTCTAGCAACCCAACAGGAAGTATAGATATGTAATTTATAATATATAACGTTAGGCTAATATATTTTTCTAATTTACGTTTGAGTTACACATCGCGTTCAGGGAAAGAAATCGGAATATTGACAGAATCATGTAAACCTGGATTTTTCCCATTATCGCATGACTTAAGTGCATGTAAACGCATTTATCGTATTATTGCCATGTTCGGAATACTCCCAGTTATCGGAATATTGAGTGCATGTAAACGTGCTCACACACTATTTTTGAGAAGTTACAGTCCGGTTTTTGTGCTATGCATAGTACTGAAACGGCATTGGTTAAAGTCCTTACCGACATTAGAGTGAATCTTGACTCAAAGAAACCCTCAATTTTGTTGCTTCTTGACCTTAGTGTAGCATTCGACTGTAGACTACTAGATCCTTTTAAACAGACTCCATACATCGTTTGGCATCTCTGGCACAGTTTTAAATTGGTTTAGGTCCTACCTCACAAACCGTGATTCCCTGGTCTGTCTCGGCGAGCATTCATCACAGAAAGTCACATTTACTTGTGGAGTTCCTTGAGGTTCAATATTAGGCCCCATCTTGTTTATTATGGTTTAACCTTCAGTTAAACCATAATAAAACTGAAATATTGGTATTTGGACCCAAGACAATAATGACAAAATTAAGCCCATTATCCCAGAACATGAAAACTGAGGTAAAAACCTAGGTGTTTTCTTTGACAGTGATTTGAGCTTTGAGCCACATATACGGAATGTAATAAAAACTGCCTACTACCATTTGAGAAATGTTGCTAAAGTCAGACCTGTTCTCAGACACACAGAAAAACGAATGCACGTATTTATTATGAGCAGGCTCGACTATTGTAATGCATTATTCTCTGGGCTTCCTAAAAAGGCAATAGCTCACTTGCAACCACTTCAGAATGCTGCTGATAGGGTCTTAACTAAAACCAGGAAGAGAGCACACATTACTCCCATTTTAAAGTCCCTACACTTGTTACCTGTAAATTTTTGAATTAATTTTTAAATAATTTTACTCATTTTTAAATCAGTCCACGGACTTGCACCGGGTTATAATGCAGACTTACTTCCTAAATATGTTCCTAGCAGAGCCCTCAGATCCACTGACTCACTTTTAAAAAATAATTCTGAAATCACAGACTAAAACATATGGCGAGGCTGCTTTCAGCTCATATGGTCCCCGCCTCTGGAATAATCTCCCACCCGCTTTAAGGGCAGTTGAAAATGTAGACATTTTTAAATGTCAACTGAAGACACACCTTTTTAGTATCGCTTTTACCTAGGGATATTCATGGACAATTTTCCCTTTTTTATTTTATGTTTGTATTGCTTATTTATTTATTTATTTATTGTTTTTATAGTTTTTAATTTATTTTGATTGTTTTATTGTTTTTATAGACTATAGACTATGTATATTGATTATTGATTTTATTTTTGATTGACTTTTAATAATGTAAAGTGCATTGCATTGCATTAAATTGTACGAAATGAGCTATACAAATAAAGATTGATTTATTTACCCCTGGCTATCAACCGCGGAGAACCAGAGAAGAGACCGGAGGCAACGCGAGTAGGAGGCAACGTGAGTAGCGGTGGTCAATGAAGAATCACTAAGAGGGCCAAGCAGAGCAATTCCTGTAAATCCTGCAAGGCATGTGGCGTGCACAAGGATTTATTTTGGGAGAGATGAGGCGACCAGTTTCCCTTATCGAAATCTACGAACCCCACCCTGTGAATTGGGAATCCGACGAAGGAAACAATTCAAGGGACTCAAGTAAGGCTGTAACACTGGGCATAGCATATCAGTTAGCAACCGCAACATGTTTGTGACTGGATGTATGTAACTGCTATTGAATGTTTATTGTAAAAGCTTTGTGTTAGCATTTTCTTTTGGACGGGTCTAAGCCATCCACCGTGCTGCTAGTTTTAATATACATCACGCGCAGAAAATATCTTGCATGCGATCTATCTTAAACACTAACTGGTCATAACACTGCATGCTGATCTCGACGCACACGGACCGATTAAACCGACAGATTATGGTTATCCCTTATTTGTTTGGTACGGTTCATGCGCCATTGTTAACTAGCTCCTGCTAGTTTCAAA
The DNA here is from genome assembly GCA_022702515.1 of Ilyophis sp. 1 JC-2022. Lineage (NCBI taxonomy): Eukaryota > Metazoa > Chordata > Actinopteri > Anguilliformes > Synaphobranchidae > Ilyophis > Ilyophis sp. 1 JC-2022. The sequence goes on along the minus strand of CM040403.1, from coordinate 73,082,555 downwards.
TCTCTCTCCATGTTAGTTTCTTTGTTCTCTCTAAGGCAAGTTGTGCCACCCCCCCACGCACAGGAGAACATGGAAAAACCCCCACATGCTTACGCGCACATGCGCCCAAGGCACACACACACTCGCACATAGTTTGTTGTACATTATAGTAATGAATCGTGCTTTGCTCGTTTTGGTACTTTGTGTTCAATAAACTTTATTACATTTTCCAAGATTTTGCCCATTTCTAGTTAACGTATTCTCTTTTGAGAATAGTTTATGAAATTTTATGAGACTGATTTATTATACTAAAACTACGCCACCAGTTGTATAAGGATGGTAGAGGCGTGTCCCCTACACCAGTTTTATCATTTAAAATTACGTAACGTATTTAAAAAAAAAATTATTAAATGGCCCTTTCGGCTTTTTTCTTATTTTATTTGGAACATAGATCCGGTAGGTAATTCTTGCGCCAGATACCACTCATTGGTCCAAATTTCCATGGAAGCAAGCGTTTTTGGTAGTATATATCTATGGTAAACAAACCGACCTGCCAAGATTTTGCTAGTCTTTTCTGGTAGCTTGCTAACAACATAATTAAAAAAAAACTTCTATTAATATTTTTTTAAAATACGTACGAGGACTGGTTATTGTTTGTACTGACAGAATCCACTTAGTTCTAGTTCATATACGTGCTAGAAGTGTCATTTTGAGACCATTTTAGCTGCCCTATAGAAGTGAATGGAGAGCGACAAATACCCTATTTCAGATTCTCACCCCAGGGGAGCACAGAGCAACTAACAAACATATTTAGTCAACATTTGGATTCATATCATGGCCAGGTAACTACACAACCCAAAGTTCTACCAAAGTTCAGTTGTGCTTTAACATGGCTTTTTACAGGGGGGTGGGGGGTGCTTCCCTTTTGGAATTTTTTAGGGCACCCCCAGGTAAAAAAGTAAGCCCGGCGCCCATGAGTCTGACGCTCTTGAAGTGTTATTACTCATTGGCCAGCTAAAAGGGCATGGTAGGTTGCATAGTGACCGGGATCATGGAAGTGTTTGTGTAATTTCCAGCTATTCTCGTTATATCGAGAAATACTTTTTTCTTGCAATGAGAAAATATTCAAGTTTCAAGATCTTTTCTTGTTATTATGAGAAAAAAATATTGTTATAACGAGATACTAAATGTAAAAAAAATTATCTCACTGTGGCAACAATAAACTGCCACACAAGGACATAATCAAGTAACAAATAAGAGGTAAAATATCAAGAAAACAAAAAGTGGGTGTATGGGTGTGCGGGTGGGTTTTGGCAGGGTCTTACCTGCCATTTGTAGGTGCGGGGGGTAGCCCAGGAACAGCATGTTGGACTGGGGTGGGTGGCGGACACGGATTAAACGGGTCTGATTCTCCAGGGACGGCACCACACACAAGCTGGATGTGAAGTCCGTTTGGCAGTCTGTATTCAACCTGCATGTTTGGCTTGACTCCATGGTCTTACGGGCTGGCAAACAGGCGTACTGAAGGGGGGGGGTGGGGGGTGGGGGGTCAGGCACTATTCCCACTCAGTCCAGATCGGTCATCTCCATGATGTTTTCAGTGTTTTAAATGATAAATGCGAATGTAATTTAGTGACATATTTTTCTGGAGCTTCAATGAAATTGGACCCATACTCTGCTATCGAGAGGAGGGAAGACATTATTATAATTGAGCAGTAGGACTTGTACCCGCTTTTAAAGTATCACGCAAGTGTGGCAACAAACAGCAAATAAACATTGCAGTGGGAAGTTTGTTGTTCTCCAACAATGTACAAATTAATCGCAGCTCATCTTTCCTGCTAAATGGCTTATCTATGTTCTCGGTTGATTGCCATCTGAGTGGTAAATTATGGTAAGTGGTCATTTCAACCAGCCCACTTCTGTCTGTGCTGCAGTTCACTATATAACTACTACCAGTCGTCAACTGCGGCTATTCATACAGACAAGGCCATTCTCATTTGCATATTCACTGGACTAAGTGCTTTCACTACCTGCTTATAGCAGGACAAACTCATGTTGTTGTCGCTCCATTCCGAAAAGAGGACTCACCACTGCATTTAGCATTAGTGTGAATCTTACCTTAACCTTGTTGCTATGATGGAATAAGACATTTTTGTGGTGAAATAATTATTTTTATGAACTCACAGATAAGACGCTATTGTCCACTGGGTCACACATGGGTAGGTGTAGTTGCAGGTGAGACTGAGTGGGGGGTTGCTTGTTAAATAGACTAGCTACGTGACAATAGTGACACATAACTCCATATTTGGTATTGTTGTAACAAAGCGTATACTAATAAAGCCAGAACACAGTTAGTTTTTCCCTCTTATAGTTTGGTTGCAGAAGCAATGAATGTCTTAGTTGAGCAAGCTCATGGCCCATAGGGGGTCTGCACGAAGGTGTTAAATAAAATGTGTGTGAGTGCATCTCAAATTATCTTCAGGCCCCCAGGCTCCAGAGGAAAAAGCCAACACACAGGCCTACAGTGGCAGAGCAGTAACAGCCTGTGGCCACGGGGGGTGCTGTGACTTACAAGCCTACTCTCCAGGTTATTACTGTAGGAAAAGCAGAGATCCGTCAGGCTGCCATTGCTGCAGCACTCCATCGTACCATCAAGACGCCTGTACGCTGGAAAGAGAGAAAGAAAGATAGAGGGACAGAGCGAGGGAGAGAAAAGGAGAAAGATTGAATTGTGGTTCGGTTCTATGACACTGCTGAGTTGTAATTGCCTCTGCTTGTTGAATAAACCTTTATGTGTGCCCTTTTGTAAGTCGCTCTGGCTAGAAGTGTTTACTGTTTGCGTACGTGTAAATGGGACTTTATTAGGTAGTACAGGCCCACGGAGAATGTTGAAGGAGTGCGGCTCCTGTACCTTGTCCGGTAGCTAAGGTGAGCTGCATGCTGGTGCTGTGGACACAGTAGCCTGTCTGCGCGGACTGGGACAGCTTTCTGATGCAGGAGTGCCAGTCCTCCACCCCCTGCACAGGGCAGTCCTCCAGCTGAGTCACCAGGTCACCAACAAACAGGCCTCGTGGCCCACTGGCAGCTGAACCCTGGGTAAAGGTGGTTACAGGTCTGCTAAAAAAAATACAGCACACCTGTCTAGCCTAAAGGATCCTAGGATGAATTCTCACACCACTGAAACTGAATGTCAGAAGTCGACAAACAAATTTCATAAGTGCCAAGGACGACTTATGTCAACCAAAACGTGCAAACAGTGAAAACATAAAAAAATCCAATCAAAATGCTGTTACTAGCTAAATAAACCATGACATGCTGCCCAAACATTATCTGTACAGCTCTATGAGTGCTCCCGAGCTCATAGCAGAATATTTATTTGACTCGGCAGATGCGTGACCTGTCGAGAGTGATGAATAAATAAATAATCAGCTGTCCAATTCAAAGCATTTACTCATGTCCGTCTAACAGTACTTTGACAAGTTTAAAACACAAGATACAAACACAACTACATGCCTAAACTGCACATTATTCAAGGTCACGTGTGGGCTGACTATTAATGAGGAGTGATGTCTGAATGAACATTATGTATCAAACTCAACTGATTGCTACAGCTCTGATTTGAAGAACACAGTTTTGTGATAGTCAAGATTTAAATGAGTATACCTCACTTTATATTTGGACTAGAAAGATACGATATTGCCAGAAAGCTGAGACTCTTTTAAAAGTATAAAACTCAAAATGTGATTCTGGGTCAAAATGATGGAGCGGGGTCATATGTATTTATTACGTTTATTGTTTATCCAACTACTCAAATAATACAACACACTTATGGTGTGTCAAAATAGAAACTGTCAATCTGTCCAGCTGTGTCCAACTATAATCTCTCAAGCAAGAATTGATTTTGATGGAAAAATGTTTTCACTATTACATATTACCAATAAAGCTAATTCTGTTCAATAGGTAAAATAATGTGTTTTATTAGATGTTTGAACATTGACAGGATCAATCTAAAAATGTATAATATGGGCAGCCATATTTACTTGGCACTGGAGAGATTCTAGTGTTCTGGAACGCTCTGGCATTGCATGAGTTAATAATATATGCTCAAGTAATTTTTAAATTCACATCTGTCAGTTAAGAAACAACATAATTATTAACTATCATTAACTGGGAAAAATGGAAATGTCCTGCATGACGTTGACAGGAGAAGTATGTGCGCAATCAACTTGCAAGACAACACTAACTCTTGTACTGCAGGGCTGCCAATCCTGTTCCTGAAGATCTACCGTCCTACAGGTTCTCATTTCAACCCTAATTTGGCACACTTGATTCTACTAATTAGCAGCTCAACAAGATCTGCAGCTGTTGAATGAGGTGTGCTTTGTTCGGGTTGGAGTGAAAACCTGACGTTTCTGAGCAATCATTCACAACTCATGGTACAGTAAAAACAAAACTGTTTTTTTTATTACAAATTTTAGGCATCTCAAATATGAAAAGAAAAACCACATGCATTTATTGTTTATTGTGATAGCTTGTGTCCATTATAAGTTAACTGCATGCTAGTGAAACAAAAAACAGAAACACTCGTTTTGGCTAGTAAAATCTCAACAAAAAACACGTTCAACATACAAAAATGCAAAGTTACTCACGCATAGCCTACAAAGCTCTGTTAGTCATTAAGTCATTAATTAATACTTGCAAAAATTAGACTTGCCATTAAAAGTATTGAAATGAAAATGAGGCCAAGTTACAGAGATATACACCACAAAAGTGGAAAAATCCGCACCGGGGAAGGAATACCAAAAGAAAAAAATGGGAATAAAAACTTCCCGGCACAAGTCAAATCAAAACAACCACAAAGGGGGGCAAACTCGAAAATAGCGAGTATAAACAACAAAAGAACCTCATGCTGTAAATCAAAGAGCGTAGACGAGAGGTTGAAAAAACTAAAGAAAAACCAGAGTAAAATGGGTGATGGAATGAAACAGAAAATCAAACCTGTACCTAAAGCTCTAGTAGCAAAAGGTACACAAAAGGTAACAGGTCGAGGGAATACAGGATAAAGAGAAAGATTGGATAGAAAAGACTAAACCAACCTTATCCTATTTCTAACTGGAATTGCTGCGTTTCTTATTTGAAACAACCAGAAATGCAGTGACCGAATTCCTATATCTTACCGACTTCGTTGTCAAAAATAGCAAAGACAATATCGAAGTGCCGGAAGGCAGAAGTCCTGGGCTACTTATAACTGGCAGGAAACCCAAAACAGGTGTGAGGAATAATAGCCGAGCGAGATCCAAACACCGGAACGGAGGCGGTGTATAACGACCGCAGAAACCACCGAGGCTGCCAATAACCATGACACTAACAATATTGCCTATCGTAGCTCACACTAATTAAACTAGCTGTATTCCAAAGTAATACGACCCAATCTTTCGACATTATTTCATGTAACTTGGCCCTGTGTTTTTTCAGCTTATCATCTGAAGAGAATGTGGTTAATGAAATTTGATGTGTGCTGCATCAAAGTGTCAAATAAGAAAGTGTCAAATAACAATCATTTATAGTGGGAATAATCTGCGATTCAGATGTGTTACACTTAGAAATTAAAAAGAAAAATGACTAGACTATTGGCTATGTTTGAACAATTGTCTGCATGCAGTGCTTTGGGTCTATGAAAAGCACAGCATAAATAAAATGCATAATAATAATAATAATAATAATAAATGTCATTATTTATTTATTTATTTGTTTATTTATTTATATGTGTAATATTTGTACTTGAACAGAAACCGGTGAGGTCCTACAGAGCCTGGACATTGTGTTCACAAAATTGTATTCACAAATAACATTTGTTGTTATATGACATGTTCAAAGAATTAGTACTATTTTACTCGCTTGGTGTCATCTGACCCACAAACATACAGTAGGCTACATTAGTGGGGCAAACATACAGACGGGTGACAAATTAAAGAAAAAACCAACCAAGTCTGTTTGGACTTCCGGTTTGACTAATGGTGAAGTAGGTCGCAAACCGGGAGAGCACTATTTAAATCTTGTCTAAAATGTAATTATATACGCTTTATCACCACATTTAACCTGTGCAAGCGCATGCTAAAGGCTTATAAACATGGAAAAGTCCACTAAAAAACAAAGCCAACCGGCAGACGAGCAGTCTGACGACAATAGTCAAGATGACGAAACGCAAACTAGACAAAATGTACAGCAAGCAGCTAGCAATGTGCCACTGACCCTGGCGGACATGGAAAAGCTGCTGAAGTCAATGGAGGACCACATTATAGCAAAACTATCCATCCAACTCTCTGCTAACTGAGCGACCATCGACCGGCACGAACAAACAATTCAAGAAGTAGAAACATCTCTTAACGATATGGAGACCAGACTGGTAGCCCTGGAATCCACCTGTTTGGGAAACGATGTTTAGGATGTTCTTCCCTGCCAAGCTCCAAGTCACCAAGACAAGAATGGACAGAAATGGACTTTTCTTTCACCCGGAGAAGTCTCCTCCTTTCTTGCAAACAGCCTGCCAGGCATATCTCACACTGACTATTTCATAAAATATAAACTGTGAAAACTACTCAGGTGGTGGTGAGCAACTACACTGAAAGATATTTACCAAGAGCCGTTATGCTCCTTTATACTCCCATATGGATGCACATGTGGACAAGTTATTGTTCCACATGAGTAAATTGTTTTGTATGCAGTACAGCAGGGTGTGCAGGTAAACGAATGAGCAATTTATGCATGATGTAACATCAGTGAGAGATAACATGATAAGAAGAGGATTAGTTTGTTGTTGATTATTATGCAGGGGTGTTTTTATTTAATCTAGGAAACTGGTGGACATTTGATTTTATATCCCATTTGCATATACCTGGACTCATTTTTGGCTAATAGGGCTCTGGTGGAATACAAGATTCACTGTGCTGCCACATGTGTTTGGAGAGCTTTTTGCGGACCATGGGTAGGCTAGTTAGTTGTGTAATATGAAACACACCAAAAACACATCTAAAAACAAACCTTTATTGACAAATTATCTACTTTTATTGTAAAACATAAAAAAGAAATCATATAGAACTTTTCTGGAACCTTGCCATTTTGCACAATTTGTGCCAACTTTGGTAACCAAAATGGTTCACCTGAAAAAAAGCTCTGTAGAAGGTTTAGCAGAGATAAGCAGCATGGGGGAATCACAAAGAGGAGTTATTTCCTCCATAGTTTTTGCAGCTCTTCAGTTAAAAAATCTGAAAGTACCTGTTTTTTTTTGTTTTTTCATAATTTCTGGACATAAATTGTTGTAATTAAGTAGCAGGATGTGTATGTATATAAATTCTGACTGCTTAGTCATAATTGTGCAGTTCTCTGTTTTCATAAAAGCTATGAACCATATTTGTAGCCTTTACAGTTTTTCAGATAAACAGCTTTGTTTGTCACTAGTGAAAACAGGCGAAAATTGGCATATATTGCCCTTGGTAGGAAGAGGTTAAGGCCTATCTTCGTGGGCAAATAATTAAATACTCCTCCAGGGCAAAAAAAGCAAGAGATATCAAACTTAATGACATCTCTCGATCCATCGCAAAGATTGATAGCCACTACTCCTCCTCTCCCTCCCCAACACTTTTTAAAAAGAGACTACGACTACAGACAGAATATAACTTACTTTCCACAGACAAAGCCACATAATTATGAAAGCTCGATATAATGTTTACGATTCAGGTGATAAGGCCAGCAAGCTACTAGCCCAGCAAGCTCGTCAAGCTCAATCCTCGTCTTATTCCCAAGATGTGTAGTGCAACAGGTGAAATAGTTACAGACCACATGGAAATCAACAACACCTTCAAGCAGTACTACAGCAACTTATATAGTTCTCAATGTGATGATAATTTCTCACAACCTTGATAACCTAACTTTTCCTACTGTTCCAGCTGAACAAAACTCTTTATTGGGAGGTGGGATCTCGAGTGCAGAGATTCTAGAAGCTATCAAATCCTTAAAATGTAACAAAGCACCTGGACCGGATGGTTATACCTCAGAATTCTATAAACAAATTTGCACTTAAGCTATGCCCGCTGCTCCAAGCCATGTTTAATGAATATCTGTCTTCTGGTCTTCTTCCACCAACCTTACGACAAGCTGCAATAACACTCCTACCAAACCATTGCGACTCCTATCGCCCAATTTCTCTACTGAATGTGGACTACAAAATTTTATCCAAGGTTCTCGCAATGAGACAGGAGAAGATTATACCACACATCATTTTGCCAGACCAAACAGGCTTCATCTTAAATAGGCACTCCAGCTCAAACCTTAGAAGGCTTTTCAACATTCTTTATTCCCCTCTTCCCCTTCCCCCGAAACAGTAATATCGCTTGATGCTGAAAAAGCGTTTGACAGAGTAGAATGGCAATATTTGTTTTTAGCCCTAAAAAAATTCCTGGATAAAACTCCTCTATTCTCACCCTCTAGCCGCAGTAATTACTAATGGACAGCTATCTGAGTACTTCTCTCTTGGCAGAGGCACACGCCAGGGCTGAAATTTATCACCACTACTCTTCGCCGTCGCCATCGAGCCTCTAGCCATTGCTCTTAGACAATCTGAGGATGTAGATGTAGAGCGCTGAATACACAAATTATCATTATATGCAGACAACCTACTTTTATGTTTCAGACCCCTTAAACTATATTCCCTTCATTCTCAATATCCTAGATCAATTTGGAAAATTCTCAGGCTATAAAATCAAAAAAGTGAAATGTTTCCTCTTAATCAGACAGCCACTCTAATCCCCACATTTCGTTTTCCATTTAGAATTGTCAGCAAAAGCTTTAAATATCTTGGGGTTGAGATCACTCGTGCTTTTTCATCCCTCTTCATTAAGAACTTTGGCATTTTATTTGGAAAATGTTAAAAATATATGGCTAGACGGATGAACCTCCCAAGTCCATAGTTGGCCGAATTAACCTAATTAAAATGATCATGTTACCAAAATTTCTTTACCTTTTTCAAAACATTCCCATCCTGATCAAAAAAACATTCTTTAATTAATTGGAGAGGAGCATAACGTTGTTTATTTGGAATGGTAAACCACATAGAATTAAAAAGAACACACTTCCAAGACCTAAAAAGCTTGCTAGCCTGACCCGACCTAATTTTATTTATTATTATTGGGCATGTAATATTAAGAAAATGTTACACTGGATTGAAGGAGACCTACCTGGTAAATGTGTAGCCTGGGTGCAAATGGAGTATGACTGTAGTCAATTTAATCTAGGTTCTTTAATATAGGTACACTTCCATTCCCAGTATATGCTGCAAACAAATGTATGTTGGTTTAATTGAAAATCAATAAAAATTGCTAAGAAAAAAAAAATGTCTGTTTGTAAATTCGAAAAAAAGATTTCTAGCAGTATCGAACATTTAAAAAAAAATTCTAAAGTAAACTTGACAACCAAGTATAAACATATCCTTTCTGGAATGTAATTTTTGTCAACTGTTTATAACATTCATTGAAAGGATTGTCATGGTTTCGCAGGTTGCCGCTATCTTTCTGTGGAAGTAGTTTTGCAGCTTCGGTCCGACTTCCACGCCAAGCCTACACCTGTTCTGGTGTTTCCGCCGGCTATTTAAGCTCTGCGCCTTCCGGTCTCAGCGATTCTGTGTTATCATTATACACAGCCACAAAGCCGGTATCGGTTGTTAGAGACTGAGGTGACCGCTCTGCTTTGGAGTAATGCGGGATTTGCCTATTTGTGTTTCCTAATAAGATTTATTTTTCTCTTCTGCTTTCTCTTCTTTCTGTTCCCCGTTCTTTCTTTACCATTTTTGCCACCTCTCTCTATAGTTCCCTCTCGTATTGAGGGCAAGAGGTTGTCTCACTTGTTATTTCTACCAATCCAGTCTTCTGGTTTTTTTCCGCCCTACTTTCAGGATCGCTATTATTTTATTTCGGTTTTTCTTACCTCTGTTTAGTTCTCTCTCTTATTGAGAGTCGGAGGCATTTTACATGGAAGCCAAATATGGAGCGACCAGCGACACTGCAGGGATACAGACAAACGCTGGCCAACCAGAGTTCTGCCTCCATTCTTGCCCTCCAGGCCAGGCAGCAGGCCATGCACGTTCAGCAGGGGCAGCTGATAGATCAGCTGCGCTACCAGGTAGACTGCCAGTGGGATTTGGCGGACAGTCTCCGCATGCTGACTATTGCAAATTCCCTGCCTGTCACACAAACACCTGAGAGCCCTGCCCCTTTGCCCACTCCACTCACTACCAGAGAGCCAAAGCTCAAATTACCACTCTGGTATAGTGGTGAGCCAGGTTAGGGGTTTCCTAACCCAATAAAATGGGCTAGAGAAGCAAAAATCCCCATAAACCCTCTCAATCGGTTCCGCCTTGTTACCGCCCTCGATAGCCGCCTGCTGGACCATTAAGGAGATCATGGGTGACTTACGCATGCGCACTTCACACCAGTGACATGTAGAACCCATTCGGTTCTTTTTAGTACATTCTCCAGCGTATTCTCTGGTTCTGGGCCATTCTTGGCTGGTGCAGCACAGCTCCCATATAAAGTGGGGAGAAGACAGAACTGTTATCCTCCAGTGGGGACCCCAGTGCAGGTCCCACTGCTGTTCACCTGTCTTCCTCACTTCGGAGGGGCATAGCGACCAGTCCAGACATAGTTCCGACAGTGAACTAGAGGAGACTGATTCACTCCCTGACCAAGACAGCGTGGCTTTTCTCTCTGAGAACAGAGAGGAGAGCCTGGCCTGGGACGCGTTTGCGGACGATAACCCTAGTTGGGACGAGAAGTTCTCGGATTCCGACATCAGGTGGGAATCGCCACTTGATTCCTCTTTTAACTTGGAGAATGCTAGAGTGGGAGGGGCGCTTGAGTTTTGTTTGCCGGCTAATGTACCTGTGGGGTACGCAGACCTTGCAGAGGTCTTTAGTAAACAATGCGCCACCACTTTGCCTCCCCATAGGCTTTACGACTGCGCTATAGAGCTTTACCCGGGCACGGTTTCTCCCTTGGCTGCGTCCCAATTCGCCCTAAGGTCCTCCTTCGGGACTGCACTTTGGTGACATGAGAGGGTGTGCACTCAAGGTGTGCAAGTGTACGAGGACGGTGCATGGGTTTAAAAGGAAAGAATTGGGACACACACTGCATGAAAAAGCTTGGTAAAAAATCCTGTTGTTCAATAAAGTTATGGGTGAAAAAAAAGTTAAAAACAGGGATCCTCAATCTTATCCAGAAACTACCGGTGTTTGTGCACGCTTTTGTTCAAAACCAAGCAGTTACACACAGGAGTTATACTAATCAAACAGTGGTTAAATCCAGTGAAAAGCCTTGATATAAGGTTATCAGCCACATACACTGCCCCTTAGCCAAAGCTAGACAATAGCCCAGTTTCGTGAACCGCTGTGTAATCAAAATGATTGGTTTTATTTAATTGTTCATTATTCTCCAGAAAAACTTGGCAACGACTTCAATTCCTCTGTGATTGGTTAGAAACAAAAACATCACGATTTTGCAGGGGATTTGGGGTAATACCCCTTTGAAAAGTGCGGTCTGATGCAGACTTGCTAGAGATGCGCATCAAGGGCTCATGGTGGCGCTCGAGAGAACCCTTGCGAAACACGAAATAAGAAATGGGACACACTAAGCCCCTGGAGGTTCTCGCGGGCACCCGCATTTGAAGTGCACGTGCTCAAGTGTGAGTATTGGGACGCAGCCTCTGTCGGGTCCTGAGAGTGCGGCCATGAGGGAGTATATCGAGGAGGCCTTAGCTAATGAGTTTATTAGACCTTCCACCTCGCCGGCAGGGGCGGGCTTCTTTTTTGTTAAGAAGAAAGAAGAAGGGTGAAGACCATGCATTGACTATAGGGGTCTTAATGACATCACTATAAAGAACCATTACCCGCTTCCGGTCATGAACTCTTTTTTGAGAGACTCCAGGGGGCTTCGGTTTTTTCTGGTGCGCATGCACGAGAGAGCTGAGTGGACACTAACGGACACTATGAGTACCAAGTCATGATGTTCGGGCTCACTAGTGCCCCCTCCGTCTTTTAGGCAGTGGTCAATGATGTGCTCAGAGAGATGCTAGAGTAATTCATATTTGTTTATCTTGACGATATTCTGATTTTCTCTTCAATACTTTCTGAGCATATCACTCACGTCAGACAGGTTCTTAAGAGCCTTTTGTAAGCCAAATTATTTGTGAAGGCAGAGAAATGCCTGTTCCACGGCAGCTCAGTTTCCTTTCTGGGGTTTATTATTGCTGAGGGAAAGGTCCAGATGGATTTTAAGAAGGTTTCCGCTGTAAAGAACTGGCCCATTTCCCTCCCCTAGGCTTTGCAAATTTTTATCGATAGTTCATCCATAATTTTAGTGTTGTAGCTGTACCCATCACAGCTCTCACTAAAAAAACATCACCGTCACATATGCTTTTGCATGTTTATGACCCGCGTCCAGAACCTGTCGTACCCGCTGCGCAAATTCTAGCCCTGGTTATGAGGGAGATCGAGGCAACCGTACAGAAGGCGTTGCACTCAGATCTGTGCCCGGAGGGGGACCCGTCTCACTGTTTGTTTGTCCCTCCCCGTATTAGATCTCAGGCTCTCCAATGGGGAGACTTGTCTCAGCTGGCGGCTCATCCAGGTGTTCACCGGACGAAGGATTTTTTATCTCTGCGGCTATGGTGGCCGAACATGGAGAGAGATGTGCGGGAGTTTGTTTCCCCGTTCAATTTGCGCCCGCAGCAAAGGCTCACGACTCCCACCCTCAGGGCTTCTGTGCCCCCTGCCCGTTACCAGCTGTCCTTGGAGCCATGTCGCCTTCAACTTTATCATCGGGTTGCCCGTGGAGTACGCCCATAACATGCTGCGCAATGCCTCCACAGGTCTCTCTCCTTTTGAGACTCAGCTGGGGTATCAACCTCCGTTGTTTCCTGAGTTGGAGAGGGAGGTGGAAGTACCATTCGCTGGTTCTTTCGTGCAGAGGTGTCAATTTGTTTGGAGGCGTGTGCGTGCATCCCTCTTGCGCGCCAAGGCTGAACAAAAGGTTGCAACTGACAGGCCCAGCTCCTTCCTACCGGGTAGGGCAATGAGTGTGGCTAGCGACGCGGGACCTGCCGTTGCAAGTGGAGTCCCGCAAACTTGCGCCACGATTCGTGGGGCCTTTTAAGATCATCCGGAGAATAAACCCGGTCAATGTGCGGTTGCAGCTCCTGCGCATCCATCCCGCGCATCCATCTCACCTTCCATGTCTCCCTGCTAAAGCCGGTGCTGGTGAGTGCTCTTGCTCCGGCGGACAAGCCACCACCCCCTACTCAGTTTGTGGAGGGATTCGTTTTTGGTTGATTGGGAGGGCTATGGCCTGAGGAACGTTGCTGGGTTCCCTCCAGGAACATCATGGACCCGGAACTGATCAGGGCCTTCCGCAGCAACAATGCTGAGGGATCGTCTGGGGTCGTCCCTTAGATCGTCTGGGTTCGTGACTTATAGAGAGTGCTTTGTAGGCTTTGTGTGAGCAACTTGCCATTTTTAAAGTTGAAAATGTTTTTTTTATTGAGATCATTTATTTTTGTACTGTGTTTGCGAACTGATGATGATGATGATAATGCATATGAAGATAATGACATTGAGAGAGAGACATGCATACAGAATGCATGCAAAAACTCATGTATTCTAGCTGGATTCTGTTCTTTACCATAACTCAAAATAAATTATTATTATTATTTGCAGTATTTTTAAATGCTTGATGGTACATATTTTAAAGGGTTGTATATATGGTATATACGGTAGCCACAGCCTAGCGCTGTCAGTAGATTATATAATAGAAAACTTCAGGTTTGCGAGTAGCTAACTGCAGGCTAGTTAAAGCAACGTGAGTTAATAGCAGCAGAAACGCAGCAGTCGTTGTCACTTTGAGAAAATCTATAAATCTGTCATAATGAAAACCATATACCCTTTGTGACTTGCATGTGATATAATGTGAGTATCAATTTTGAATAAGGAAAAGTTAAACACTTATTTAAATGGCCATGAATGGTGAAATTGTCCAACATACATCTTGGCAGTATGGTCTGATCATGCGTGAAACATGTAACGTTGTTACGAAAACAGGCGCACTGGCATAGACTATGTGCTTGTGTTGCCGTGTAAATGTAATTGTTATTACAGTTACAGCTATATTGCTGTATGACTTATACTAGCCGTCCAGCTAACATTAAGGATTATCATTGATCCCGCATATGCCAGTGATGGCTAGCCAGCAACACTTAACACTTCACGCAGATGGCAAATTTGGTAAATTTTCACATATTTAGGGGGTGCTCTGTTTCAGGCTTTATAACTCCAGATGTGAGCATCACAGGAACTTGGCAAATTGTTTAAATGACACAAGACAGATTTACCTTTTACAAAACAAACTTTGTATTTGTTTATTTTTTAAGTCAAAACAAAGTGTCACAAATGCAAAGAAACTTTGGAAAAATGCAAAAAACAAAACAAAAAAAAAGATTATTTCGTTTGCAGTGAAATACAGAGCTACATATTGTGAAACAGGTAAATCTATAAAAACTCTGTGACACAAGTGTGCAAAATCTGAGGATGATATGCAGAACTACTAAAGATCTATGATGCTAAATATAGGCAGTGTACCCCGTTGTCCATTAGCGTCTCCAAATCTATCCAAATGGCTAAATTGTGCACTGCTCTAAATCATAAAATAATGATATATTCAACTACAAATCAAATGTTTTGAATAATTTCAAAATCAAATCACTTTAGCATCATTTTAAGTGTGAATTACTATATTTTCATCAGTATAGGGGGGCAGATATCTATGGGTCCAAAACCCTATCCAATACATGTCATGAAATTAATAAAATTAGTTTTGTCCATTATAAAGCATATGTGTTGTGATAGCCCTTGTGATGTTTTAAGATGAAAACATTGATATCACACTCTTACACACACATACATATGTAGCCTAATCATTAACTCTTGTACCTCAATAAAACATCAGTTTCCCCTGTACTCTACAGTATGTATTTTTTTGCCATGGGATGGCATTTCTCTATAGTTAAAAAAGTACCCATTCATAATGACTCCAAGAACAATTCATATATATATATCAGCGCAAAGTAAATTGGAATGCGTATTTTCCATGCCCTAAGTGACAAGTATAGCCCAGGAAGATAAGCCTATAGCCTATATTATGTAGGATAACACGACAATAAAATTATATTCCACCAACAGGAAAATGCTGCCAAATGTTCTAGCTTCAATGAAAGTCGTACATCAACCAGAAAACACGACTGAGCAATTAATGTTTGCACTAGTGTGTGAAATGCACTCAAAATGCGAAAATAACCATATCTAACATAGCCTACTGTGATCGAGTGGAAAAACGAATGTACATATGTAGCCAGCGAGAAGAACCACAAATTACAAGCAGTACTTTTTTCATATCATGGGTGAGCGAAAGCATTTTTTGTAGCTGTTTGCGTCATATACATTGACTAGATTAAAAATTGTGTTACGCTGGGCTGCAAATTATTGGTCAAAGCTTGAGAAAAAATTACAAACACTGTTGAAAAGGATATACTGTCCTCTATCGGATAAAACAGTTGTGAATAAAACCGGAATCACGTGAAATACTTCAGAGCTGCAGGGACAGCATATGGGGTGTTGCGCACAGACATTCTATGAAGTGTAATAACGTTCTAAGCTGGTGTCTATTCAGTCCCACCAGGATCTCACAGAGTTTTTTGTGATTGTTGCGGCCTAAAATGCTTGATTTTGCGGCAACTTTTCTTAAAATTTGCGATGCAAAGTGCGATGTTTTGTGTGTGTTTGTTGCGATGAAGTTGCGGTAATTAGTGAAAGTTGCAAATAAAAATTGCGATTTCAAAAATATATATGTAATTCAATAAAAACAATCATATGTAATATAAGTGCAGTGAGAATGAAACAGTATTGTATAACACAGTAACACTGGAAATATTGTTGAGCTTGTGTTCTGAGTAACCATACAAAAAAGACTCAATGTAACAAAAATGTTTTGTTTTATTTGTAAATTGAAATGTGAAACAAATTTTTTTTGGACATGAAAATCACAGTTAAGGTGGAGTAATTCTTGGAGTAGCCTAATTCTGTTTGTGCTTGTGTGATACCTGCAAGTAGCATATGCGTAAACACAGAGACTTGCGACAGCAGAACCCAAACGCGTTTTTATTATGAAACCATTTTTACGCTCAGTAATGATGGGGAAACTCATTATGCTTTATGAGACTCGCTACAATGGAGGAGATATTTAAATAAAAACAACAACAAAAAGTTGCCTCTTTGTGTTTGAAATCATTTGTGTTCTTCGAGCCACGGTCGTAACACAACGATTTGACCATTTTTCACGGGAAAGTTGTGGTGATTGGAAAAAGCTCTTTGCATTAATAGTTGCGATCGCAACATCGCAAAATCCAGGAGGGACTGTCTATTTCTCAAACAGATTGTTCAAGACTATAAATGACCACTGAATTTTGAAAGGAACATCTCTACGTATAAAACCAATGGTAGGATTGTATATTTATTTCATATTTAGTAGCAGATATTGATAGCAGAATGATGTGATATAATTACAAAATAATTTCACATGTTTATTTTGCACTTGAGTAAGCAGGGCTTTTCACTTCTTTTTTAGCATACAATCGGGCTATTGTTGGGTTTATATTGTTTCTATGATGGAATACAAATTTTAGATTAATAAATATATTTATGAACTCACACAAAGACGCTATTGTCCACTATGTAACGCATGGGTAGGTATAGACTTGGTGGGGGGTTGCTAGTTAAATGGACTTGCTACGGGAAAATAGTGACACTTAGAAACTCCGTATTCTGCAAAGTTGTCACAAATCGTGTACTAATAAAGATAAAACAGAGTTTGAGGTTTCTATTAATAGTTTGGCTGCAGGAGCAACAAATGTCTCAGTTGAGCAAAATCCAGGTGCCAGCATCCTGGTCCTGAGAAATTCTGTCAGAGGTTTTCATATGGTCACGTTCTTGTGTGAAAACAATGTGCACATAATTCACAAATGGGGGAAAAAATTCAAATTAATTTGTGGGGGCGGGTTTTCAAACATGGGTCTCCAGCGTCAGTGTCCGCAACGCTAGCCACGAGGCTATAACGCCGCTACGTAAGGATTTAAGTCAGAGGGACAATATAGAGTGAAGTGGAATTGGATATTAGTGCTAGCGGACCATTTTGGCTTACTGACATCTGATTATTAAGTATAATTTAAACAGTCAGCAGTTAATATTGTTAAATTTCTTAGCTCATGTGAAAAAAACATTCTTATATGTGACAAGCATAACATGTGCATATTGTTTTTGTTGAAAATAAATGCAACTTCAGTGAACTGGCGAGGCTCGAACTTCGAACCGTTGCTATAACCACCAAGCTATGGGTGCTTTCACAGTTTGTTGGATAGTTAGACAACCTCTTAAGGATGTAGCGATAGTGTACTTTGAGATGAGACTAATTTGATCAGACATTCTCATTGGCAGATCAGATGTTGTTATCTAATGGGAAGAATTATTCTTTGAGAGGATGGAGCATTTCCGATGACAAATTTGGCAGGAAAAAGAAGGGGGAAAAATGCTAAAATAACCTAATTTTGGGGCTTTATTATGTGGATGTGTGAAGTACTGGAATTATGTGTGGCTACATGGGGTAAGAACTTACAGAAGCTAATGTTTTTAAGGGCTGAGATTCTATGGTCAATGTGGTTACTGTAGGAAACCCTGAAAAGTGGCAAACTCTCTGTGCTATATAGGTATGGGGCATGCCCTGCCAAGCCATAACTTTGTGGATGGAATACCTGCTGTCCCAATAGGACAGTTGATCTCTAGGAAAAGGAGTGGGCAGCCCTGGTGTAACAATTATGTTGCAATTTACCTAGCAGTGAAGATAGTGATACAGTGGATGTGATACAGTGGAGTGTGTGTGATGAAATGAGCACTATGTGTAATAATACAGCCCCCACCCCCCCCCCACTCACCTCCACCACCTCTGTGACAAGTGCCCCTGTTCCAGTGGAGTACAGAGGGAACAGGAAGAGAGGTAGTAACAACAGGGAGCTCAGAGCAACCACACACAGCATGAAGTTATGCCACACCCCTGTAGAAACATACAGAGTAACACACCATGTAGTTATACCACACCCCTACAGAAACACAAAAACCTACTGTAACATATTGCATGTAGTTATGCCAAACACTTACAGAAACACACATACAAGTTCACAAGGATTTCACTGGCTACACAAGATACATTTTTATTCAACAGACCAGCTAAATTACTCAGGTCTGACCTTTACTGCAATCATCTGGTAATTTCACTGAACTGCAGAATATCAAGAGCTGTGTAACAGAATATGCATAGCAATATGACGTACTCTACCTGGACAGAATATGCACAGCTGTGTAATACACCTGCAAGAATATATGCAGCCATGTAACATACTTGCACAGAATATCCAGCTATGTGACACCCCTGCACAGAATATGCGCAGCCATGTGACATACCTGCATAGAGTATGTGCAGCCAGGTGAAGTACCTGCATAGAGTATGTGCAGCCAGGTGAAGTACCTGCATAGCGTATGTGCAGCCAGGTGAAGTACCTGCACAGAATATGCGCAGCCATGTGACATACCTGCATAGAGTATGTGCAGCCAGGTGAAGTACCTGCATCGCGTATGTGCAGTCAGGTGAAGTACCTGCATAGAGTATGTGCAGCCAGGTGAAGTACCTGCATAGAGTATGTGCAGCCAGGTGAAGTACCTGCATAGCGTATGTGCAGCCAGGTGAAGTACCTGCACAGAATATGCGCAGCCATGTGACATACCTGCATAGAGTATGTGCAGCCAGGTGAAGTACCTGCATAGCGTATGTGCAGCCAGGTGAAGTACCTGCATAGAGTATGTGCAGCCAGGTGAAGTACCTGCATAGCGTATGTGCAGCCAGGTGAAGTACCTGCATAGCGTATGTGCAGCCAGGTGAAGTACCTGCATAGAGTATGTGCAGCCAGGTGAAGTACCTGCACAGAATATGTGCACCCAGTTGAAGTACCAGCACACAAAATGCACAGCAGTGTGAAAAACCTGCACACAATATGTGTAGCCTTGTGACGTACCCTTATCAAATATTTGCAGCTGTGTGACGTACCTGCACAGAATATGCGCAGCTGCTGGATGGGGGAGATGAGCTGCAGGTGTGTGGTAAATAGATCCACAAAGGCCCCGGGGTAGATCACAAACACGAACATCCCGAAACCGTTGAATCTTACCTGCTCCCTGCAAACACCATTACCATAAATTATCACCAGCATCATCTTCGTATTCATCACCGTCATTGTCATCATCACCATTCAGTCTCCTCACCTAAGTGCTGCCACTCCATGGCCAAACTCATGAATGACCCCGCTGATCAGGATGGCAATGAAGAAATAGGCCAGCTGACTCACGGGAAGGTTCACACCAGGGACCTGGTGATGTCACCACAGCAACAGAAGAACAGAAGCAATCACAAATCAGTAAGAGTAATGATATTTCACATCCAGCACCCCACTGTTATTTCTCTCCTCTTGTCCACTGCCAACCAATGACAAGCCACCTTACTGGTTACTGTGGAACCTATCAGTCAATAGCTACTTTAGTGGTTCTGTGGCCCATTTCAGGTACAGCATGAGAAACTGATCTCTATAACAGATGACTGATCCTGCTCACCTGCTGTCGAGACACAAAACAAATTGCAGAAAAGGCATTTTAGAGCTTACCACAACCTGGAGCACCTGCTCGTTGATCCCCTCTGGGCTCTCAGACATCATCTGGGCAAGAGTCTGCAGCAGTGTGCGGCTCAGTAAAACCACTGACCCAAACATGGCTACCACTCCAAAAACCAGCCCTGCACTGAACCTGTAAAAATATACACACCTTAACACCACAAGCGCACACACAGATCTTAAAGGAACAGTTCACTCTGCAGTTTTTTTTTAAACAGATTATTTCAGTTTTTAATTGGTCCAGACCGTTTTTTGTACAATGTACAGCAGGTTATTTTAGATATTAAAAAAGGGTTATGATGACCTGCCATCTTTACAATTCTTAGTATTGGGCCATTCACAATTATACAAGTCTTCCTTCAAGTATCTCCATTCACATTGTGCATTGATGGTATGTCTCCAGATTCCTGCGTCACATTCCCACACATTATTTCACTGAGGTTGCTAACCTAAAAGTTGGATTTTAATAATTTACAACAGCAAATGCAAAATGATAATTATGGATAATTTGAATATTTTCAATAATTAAACTGATGATGAATAGGGTCAGCAGTTTATCGAGGGCAGGAATTAAAATCTAAATTATTTCAACTTGCATTACCGTATAAATCCCCATGGGGTCACTGGAGGACTGGATTGACAGTCATTTTACCAATTACAGTTAGGGCCGGATTCAGAGATTATGGCAAGCCAGGGCTGTATGTTAACTTTTTTTGCACATAGCACTGGTGCTACAGAGGTTGATAGTTTTGTAGCACAGGCCAAAAACTTGTAGCACGAGTATGAAACGTCTCTAAAATCTCTAAAAACAACCAGTAATGCAGTTCATCACTTAAACATGTATGTGACTGGCAGATTACATGAATGTTGCATACAGGGCACACAAAATCCAAATCTTAACAAGAAATGCTTTCAGACAAACATTTTTTCTTTATTTGCCCATAATGGTAAATTGCAGGGACATAACAACTGAATGACAACAAGACATCAATATGTTACGCTTCAAATTAGCAGTGCAAATCTCAGTTTAAATTCATATCATCATCCAATATTTTTTTATTTTAAATTGAGAAAGTGTGTAAATCACTAATAAGAGAACAAAAACAACAAACTGTGTGTGTGTGTGTGTGTGTAATTTGATCCCCGTGTGTGCATCTGTCTGTCTGTCTGTGTGTCACACATGTATGTACCAGAGCCCACCACCAGAGGGGCGCTATTACAATACATTTCCCCATAGGCAAGTACATTTTGCTTTGTACATAAAAACTATGCTTGATGTCTCCGCACAGTGGCATTTCTACTCAGCAGACCATCGACTTTCTAAATCCAGAGTTCAGAGCTTAAGGTGTTTCGTAAGCTATTTGTGGAAAATGTAGAATGTATATGCATTTTCCCATTAAAAATATACTATTTAGTTTCAGAACACCAGATGGCGATATAGAGGACGTAGGAGATCACGGTCACTCTGATCAAGCTGTCCTAAATGAATAAATGTCGTAAGTTAGTTAACAGAGGCTAATCTGTAACGTTAGCTACATCAATTCTCACACACACACACACGTTAATGTGATGGTTATATAAGACAAAGATTTTCTGGTTTCCCTAGAATTGTCCACCATCAATATGTTAATGAATTAAATAGAGGTGGCCATCAGGTATATTGTGATACAAACGTTCAAGAGAAATGGTAATGACTAAGTTAATTGTAAAAAAACGAAAAATACAAACATACTCGTTATGCTAGCCAGCTCGTGTTCCCAAATAAACGTTAAGCTTGTTTGATTGCCGTTATTTGAGTGCCAGCAAGCTAGCTAAATCCTTTTTCCACTCTGGATTGTACCTTTAAATCTTCTTTCTTGTTTCGCCCTTTTCATTTAGTAGTGATTCCTCGCAGGCTCGTTTGGGGGTTTGGTTTTGCACTTCTCCTTCTTTACTTTGATTTAAGACTTGAAAATACCTCTTTGTTTTGTCGTCATCCCGGTGTCCCAGATAGATAAGTAGCTCGCTCGACTCGGTGAGAAAAAGGGGATTGTTCGCTAGGAATTGTGGGATTTGGTGTTGGATGTATGGACTCTATGCAGACATGGTTTTTAATCGCACAACTACCAAATAGAATAGCGAGGCGCATCAATTCACTTCAGACGCAAAAGAAAAAATATATATATTACACAGGCTATCGCACGGGTGCTACTGCAGTAAATTAATTTATCGCACAGACCGATTTTCTCGTAGCACGTGCACACTGTACAGTCCTGCAAGCCATTTTAACATTTATTTGACTTCTATAGCTAGCTACCTTAGTTGTCCTAACTAGCTGCCCAATTCCCTAGCTAGCTGCCGTTTGTGCCAACTAGCAAGCAATAAAAACTAGCTAGCTGCAGTAAAAAGCTAGCTAGCTAGCTGTCCTCAGAACACAGCTAATTGCCACAAATACACAGCTAATTAAACTAGCTAGGTCATAAGTGCAGCTAGTTTAACTAACTAACTAATTATCGTGCAGCTAGCTAAACTAATTGGTTCTTTTGATGCAAATCTCTCACTTCAGAAAATTTAGCCCGAGCCCATCTTTGATGAACAAACAAGTGAATAAATGCTCGGCTAGCTGTGAGCAATGTTGCCAGATTTTTATAATAATTCCCCCAATAATTTTTCCCCCAAGAAAAAAAGAAAGTTTTGTGAATGTGATGCAATTGGTCATCATTTAGCTATCAGTGACACTAACAATTTATTTGCGCGAGAGGTTTATACTCCGTCGATACGTAGTGCGGGTAAGTTAGCTACAAGCTAGTTTTCATCAGCGTAGCTAACATGGCTAAACAAACAGCCTATCAATCACTTCATAAAAAATTAAAAATTAAAAATTAAAAATAAACCCGACGCTTGGGTGAGATTCGGACATGCAGCTTGGATCAGACCACAGAGCACTGCATCAGACTCGGGCCGCCGACCTTTGCAAAATCAAGGAGCTTGCGCGCAAGATAATACCAGGAGGTGAAGTAGCCTAACCTAGCCTACAGTAAAGCTAGTCGGGATGCAGCGTAACGACTAATTACTGTAAAGTCTCCAGACACTTTCAGGAAGTGCATAGAGTTCGTGGAAGTATTTTAGACTTGTTCAAAACACAAGAACAGCAAATAGCATTGTGTAGCACTTGCTAAATCAGAGCGCAGTTTTCCCAGTGAACAGTTTTGTGCTGAAATGTCGGTGAAACGCCGTCTCACATTCAACATTTAATTTAAAAGTATTATTTACATCGTAATGTTAATGACATGTGCAAAGCAGGATATTACACTCCATGGGCACAGGGAAACGGAGATGGCTATTAACAAAGGGAACTTTTTAGAAATATAATTTTTGAACAATGATGACATTATAACCATAGCCTTTCCAAAACCATGCCCTGCCGTAGGCTACTGCCTATTGACATGAAGAAAACATCACACACCGATTCAAATCCATCAAAGGTAGGTCTAAGTTTGTGTTTATATATATATATATATATTTAATTATTTGTGTGCCCACCATGGTGTAGTTATGCGGTCAACTTCAAGTGGCTGTTGAAAGTTTGGCCATAGCCAATAATCTCGTAGCTGTTTGCATGCTGAGCTTTAACGTAAATCTTCCTTGCCTCTCCACTGGAGGTTAAGTATTAGATTCCAATCCGTTAGGCATTTTTCTTTCCTAAATGACTTTTTTTGTCTCACAACTTTGTCTGATCATATTAGGATCACATAGCCTGGTTTATAGACGAGCCTACTATAGATTTTGTTTGTTGTACAGAAAAAAGTGTTTGATTATTCTGTATGGAGTCAACATTGTTGTAGGAGTTTTCCCATGCGAACCATTGATTTACAGTTGACTGTCTGTTGGGAGTTAGTGATGGGCAGTTCGGCGCTTTTTTTTTTGAGTCGGCTCTTTCTGTACCATTCGGTTTGAAGAGTCGGTTCCGAGTCGTAGTTGCAAGTTTTTGGCACTTCCGGTTAATACAGTAGAGCCGTTCGTTTGGTTGATTCTTTCGAACTACCCAAGCCGCATCTTTTTCTCCCAGCGGCGCGAGCTGGAATTTGAAGCTGTTTCAGACAGCAGAGTCTAGCTGGTGTGGTAGCAAATTAAGTTAGTAAACTAGCTTTGATATTTTATTCAGACCTAAATCACCTGATTGATGCACATTTTTAATAGCCTATGCTCAATGTTTTCTATTCACTCCCCCTTTTCAAGCTAGCTTGCAATCGCATCCAGTTTACATTTATTTACGACTTTCCCATCTCCATTATTCTAGCAGAAGTGTAAAATATCACTGTAGGCCATTGATTGTAACGTTAGATATTATGTAAGAAAGACATTGAATGGTTAGGCTATATTTGCATAGGCTATAGCTATTTTATTAGTCTATGCAAATATAAATCTTATTTTTTATCAGATCCTAGAATCTAGTAGCCTACTGTGTGGATGGATGGCTATATATAGGAGAGATAGCCAGCCAAATCCGACAAACAAGCCAGCCCTTGATGCATGTGTGTGTGTGTGTACAGGAGCCCGTTTTGTTTATTAGTTTTAAATAGTATTGGTAAAGATTTATTTGGACACCATATAGTATGTTATTTGAACCATTAGGCTATTTAATTAGCCTATTCTATTATACAAAATTTTATTTATCTGTTCACAAGTTCTAAAATAAAAATGCCACCACTTTAAATAAGAAGTAGCCAATTTGCTGAACACAATCGCATATTAATTCTGTTTTATACTGCAATTCGGTTGCAACTTAAATAAAAAGTAGGCGTCTCAGACTATCATTAGATGTAACAGAATACTTTTGTCAAGGTTTCTGGTTGATTCGACGCTGAGCAGGCTAAACCCGATTATTAATCGTGTAGGCTACAGCATTTGCTCTCTGTTAAAACTCGAAAGGACTTTGGTTTGTGTCACGGCTCTGGAGCCGTGGGATATTGCCGCGGTTCACGTCTCTGAGTCGAGTTGATTTAGTGCTGATCAGAGTTTGGTAGGAGGCGACTTTAGGTACACCTTTTAACCATTAGCAGTAGCCTAGTAATAATCACTTTGGAACGAGCTGGGGCGATTATCTAATTCACAAAAATGTGTGCGATATTGTTAGATCAAATTAAAATGTATTTTTAAATGATTATAAAACAGATTTGTGTAACCTATTTTGTTGGGTGCATCACTACTGCTGCTCCACCTAGGTTACAACTAGTGACACGGCTCCCGGTTGTAGTAGAAAGTATAAAGAAACTCAAACTGTCAAGTCGACTCAGCATAAAGAGTCGTTCAAAAATACCGATTCGTTCACGAACCGCACATCACTATTGGGAGTGCGTATTTGATCAAATTCTGCGTGTGGACGTCAGATAACGGAGGCTAAGCTACTGCAGCCAAATCGGATAGAATCTCTGAATTTATTATAGAACGCTTTGGATCTGATCGCACAGTCTGACTACAACAAAGACAATAAATTATCGTGGCTGCATCGCACAGTCTGACATGCAACAATCGCAAAGGACGGTAGAAATCGCACAGTGTATACCGGACTTAAGTTAGCTGACGAAGCACATAGGTTATGAGTTTTAAGTATTTGTTCTACCCTACATAGCATAATGCATGTGTATGAACCACCAAACTATATAGTTTGGTGGTATGAACTAGGTAATAATGTTTATTTACAGACTAATTGAACAAATAACGTTACGTTACTATAATTTAAAATGATCAAACCACTTATACATTGCTGGCTAGCATAGAGCGTATATCGACACAGTTCAGTGCTAGTCAAGAAACGGACCAGGAAAAAATTTATTGTATTTTTACGTGACTAAAATAACGGAGATCCTCCGGTAATAATCAGGCTACATTAGCTAGCTAACGTTATTTAACTTGGCTAAAATAATCATTTTCGTTGCATTGTACCGAAAATAACTGGGGCTATTAACTGAGCTAACGTTAACGTTATACTGGCTAAAAATGTAATCTTAAACTATCACTTTTCAACTGTTGTGTTGGTAGGATTTTATTTAACCCTATTTACTTCAGCCCTCCGGAGGCAATTTCCATCTGGTTTCTACTAGTTTTATCTAAATGTCAATATCTCAAAAAATATTCCTTGCACATCCAAGTTCAAATTGAAGAAGCTGTATCATTCAGAAATTTGCAACAGAATACATTTATTTCAGAATAGTCACATACAGCATATACAGGTGCAGCTCAAAAAATTTGAATATCGTGAAAAAGTTCAATATTTTTTGTCACTCATGTCAGAAAGTGAAACTCATATATTATATAGATTCATTACACATAGAGTGGAATATTTCATTTTTGATGATTATGGCTTACAGCTAATGAAAACACAAATTCAGTGTCTCAGAAAATTAGAATATTACATAAGATCAATAAAAAAGGATACTTTAAACAGAAATGTCAGCCTTCTGAAAAGTATGTTCATTTATATGCACTCAATACTTGGTTGGGGCTCCTTTTGCATGAATTACTGCATCAATGCGGCGTGGCATGAGGGCGATCAGCCTGTGGCACTGCTGAGGTGTAATGGAAGCCCAGGTTGCTTTGATAGCAGCCTTCAGGTCGTCTGCATTGTTGGGTCTGGTGTCTCTCATCTTCCTCTTGACAATACCCCATAGATTCTCTATGGGGTTCAGGTCAGGCGAGTTTGCTGGCCAATCAAGCACAGTAATACCATGGTCATTAGAGGGTGGATACCCGACCCGAACCCGACGGGGCCCGACGGGTCGGGCCGGGCTCGGACTAAACTTTTTAAATGATGTTCGGGCTCGGGTCGGGCTCGGTCACGGCGGCTGAACAACTAGCGAACATTTTACTTTTGAACTACAAATTAGGATGGGTTAGCCTACTTCACATGGTGCTTCAAGTTGTTTTTGGTGAAAATATAGTGTGAAATATATAAAAATGATACCGAATATTGTGTGTGTCACTACACACGCAGTGAAAACAGAGAGAAATTATCATGCCACGTTATCAGTACGGTCAGTCATGCTAGGCTCATTCGTAACTTCAGGCAGAGAAAACACATTTTCTCCAGCTAAATCATTACCGAAAATAAAAGACACGGCATTAATCGGCAACTGAGAACAAAAAGCTACTTTCACAAGTCCAGAAACAATCTCCAAATGCAATTAAACAATGTGCAAAGGAACTTTCACAATGGCCAGCAGAGGCGGGTAGAGTACCAAAAAACTGTATTCAAGTAAAAGTATGATTACCAACAGAAAAATAGTTCAATGTACACGTGTCTCTCCAATAGAGGTGCAGGTTGCAGCAAGAGTATGTCCAAAAAAAGAGAAGTGGCACACTGAGCTTTGTCCAATAATTGATGGTTCAGTGTAAACCGCACACTCAACACAAGAACAACCTTATTATAAATATATTATTTTATTTTTTGACGGTCATTTAGGTGCCCAGTGTCCACTAAACAGGGAAGCTGTAACCATGGTAACAACAACTGCGTGACAGGGAAACACTATGTCAGCGCTTCAGTGCCTTACATTAACTGTCGGGCTCAGGTCGGGTTCGGACATAAAAAGCAGAATTCCTGTCGGGTTCGGGTCGGGCTTGGTTACTACTATCTCGGACTCGGTCGGGTTCGGACAGAAATATGCGGTCCGATCCGCACTCTAATGGTCATTGAACCAGCCTTTGCTACTTTTGGCAGTGTGGGCAGGTGCCAAGTCCTGCTGGAAAATGAAATCAGCATCTCCATAAAGCTTGTCAGCAGAAGGAAGCATGAAGTGCTCTAAAATTTCCTGGTAGATGGCTGCATTGACTGTGGACTTCAGAAAACACAGTGGACCAACACCAGCAGATGACATGGCACCCCAAATCATCACTGACTGTGGAAACTTTACACTGGACTTCAAGCAACGTGGATTCTGTGCCTCTCCACTCTTCCTCCAGACTCTGGGACCTTGATTTGCGAAATTTACTTTCATCTGAAAAGAGGACTTTGACCACTGAGCAACAGTCCAGTTCTTTTTCTCCTTAGCCCAGGTAAGACGCTTCTGACGTTGTCTCTGGTTCAGGAGTGGCTTGACACGAGGAATGCGACATTTGTAGCCCATGTCCTGGATTCGTCTGTGCGTGGTGGCTCTTGATGCACTGACTCCAGCCTCAGTCCACTCCTTGTGAAGCTCCCCCAAATTCTTGAATGGATTCTGCTTGACAATCCTCTCAAGGCTGCGGTTATCCCTGTTGCTTGTGCACCTTTTCCTACCACACTTTTTCCTTCCACTCAACTTTCTATGAATATGCTTGGATACAGCACTCTGTGAACAACCAGCTTCTTTAGCAATGACCTTTTGTGGCTTACCCACCTTGTGGATGACTGTCTTCTGGACATCTGTCAAGTCAGCAGTCTTTCCCATGATTGTGTAGCCTACTGAACCAGACTGAGAGACCATTTAAAGGCTCAGGAAACCTTTGCAGGTGTTTTGAGTTAATTAGCTGATTAGAGTGTGACACCATGAGTTTCCAATATTGAACTTTTTCACAATATTCTAATTTTCTGAGACACTGAATTTGGGTTTTCATTAGCTGTAAGCCATAATCATCAAAATTACAAGAAATAAAGGCTTGAAATATTTCACTCTATGTGTAATGAATCTATATAATATATGAGTTTCACTTTCTGAAATGAGTGACAAAAAATATTGAACTTTTTCACGATTTTTTGAGCTGCACCTGTATATAATAACCATAACATATGTCGCCGAATGTATTTAAATAAGTTTTTTTTAAAACGTACAAAAGCGTGCATGTATTTACACAAGAACAGCAACATATTTTAGCCATAAGTGCGACGGGTGGTCGCTGTGGAAATGTTTATACTGTACAGGACTTTATACTGCAACAAGATAAACTCTTTAGGGTTAATCATAAAACAGCTGTAGCTGAATATACTGGTAAATTTATGTTTCCAAAACATAGTTATACGAGAGATTTGAGAAAAAAATTAGGTGCCTTCTAAACCGAAAGTGCATCAGGTACTGTATATAGTACAGTAAGCAAAGGAAAACAGCGTATGCTCATTTGTACTTTAAAAAAAAAAATTTTTTGTTTCTATACGTGGACATGATTTTCTTAGCGTGTGGTACATTTTACGCATTTTACAGTCTGTGGCTGTGGCGAGAGGAGGGTCGTAAGTGCTTGGGCTATTGATAACACCCTCCTATTTTATGGCACTGCAGTGTAACTGGAAGAAGCGGAGGTTTTCGCAAGCTGCTACCCTTTTTAAAAATACTGCGTCAAAATTTATGGAATTTTCATAAAGCTGTAGTGTATAACTGCAGACAAACATGAATACTGTAGTTGAGACGGATACGTCTCAATCACTAGGGGAAAAGTTCTTCTTCTGACCCACTCCCAAAATCCATGTAAGGAGGCGAGGAGTTTCTCTTGCCATGCTGACGAGTTAGTAAATTCGTAAAAACTTGTGAAAATAACAGGAAACTACCCAACTAGCTAACAGATCTGGGCCGATTCCGGCTGAGTGTCGGCACCGTCAGCAGAGTGTCGGCCTCAGCGACAGCTATCTGGGCCAATTCCGGCTAGCCTTAGGCAGAGTTGCCTGATTGAAAGATGCAGCCATGCTATGGCTAGCCGCACTCGGGCCGATTCTGGCTACTGCTCGGCATGTTTTGAAAACGGGCAACGATTACAAATAAATATATGTCCGATTAAACATTTGTGTATGGGCTTTTCTATGTTTGATCAATCTTCCCATCAATCAGTAGCCAAATTATCTTAGTTATGTAACCTATTTTTTATTTATTTAAGAAATGCAAAGCTATCTTATCCTTAAATGGCCATACTTTTAATCTGTTATTTTCTTCTTTTGGAGCATTGATAAAAATTTCAAAGGAATTGAATATGTGCACTCGCATAATGGAAATTAATTAATTTCAGGCCTGAGGTGCATCGACAGCACAACTTCAGCAGACACACTTGGGTCATAATTGTAAAGGTAAACAAATACATAAATTACAGTTATAAACATGCCATTCTGTAACCGGTTGCGAGGATAACTGCACGAGAAACAATCTTTCAGTCTCACTTTGACAGAATAAAGCGTACAGCTGGGTGAGTATTGACTAAGTTTATTTTATTCAACGTTAACGAAACACATTTTAATGTTACATTTTATAGTCAATTTAAGATACATACAATTTAGCTACATAGCTAATCACGTTTATTTTCTGGTTGTCTGTTGATGTTCACCAAATTTAGGAAAACATTAGCTAACATTATCTCTTTCTTTTTCATAAATGGTCTTGACCGTTAATTACCTGGATCTGAGGTAACGTTAAATTAGAGGAAGCCACAGCTAACGTTAACTCAGCTTGCTAAGTTATTTTTCTAAGGTTAAGATATTAATTAAAAATAAAGTTAACGGTAAAGTGGCTGCAAGGATAGCTAACGTGAGTGAAATATATTCCCAGTCAACTATTCATTCTCGCCTCTCATTTCTTTAGTTACTTGGTCGTTACAGTGTCAGTTGCTATCACATAGCTACATGCTGACAACAGCTCTCGGTAATGTTGGTATAAAAGTTTAAAACTCCATCACTGCGGATTCAATTCTTTTGAAGAACGCACCATTAGTATTGCAGGAAGATAATGTGATTGCCATTAAGGTTTAGGTCAGTGTGATTCAAGGTAATTGGTTTCCTAAAATTATTTGAGTAAACTGAATTTAGCAGTTTTTCAGTGTAGCCTACATGGTAACCTAGGCCTACTTATATTTTATGTCAAAGCATAAAACACTGATTTGTCCATAGTGGAGTTCAAATTGAAATGGTAACAATCATTTTCATTGATTTAATGACAACACATCCATTTCTCTTATAGACCAAGAGAAGAAGGACCGATCAGTGATTATTAGCTGGCAACTACTGGACATTGGCTGGTAATGTTTTAAGTTCGCAAATGAAAATAAATTAAATAAAAAGTCTATTTTATTTCTTTATTTCGCCAAATAAAAATTCTAAATTATCCTTCTGTCTGTAATTTTTAAATTAAACTAGACTACGGATAGCTTACGCTAGCAATCTACACATTGCCAAAATGCCTTTTGTCAAGATGCCAAGCAGCACTAATGCAAATAGCAAAATGCAGGCCAGTAGGCCTATAACTGAAGTCTGGGAGTCAAGCACAAAACTAGCCTACATTTTCGTTTGAATAATACTGGAAAGCAAATACTTTGCTATGCAATAGCCTATGTCATTCATTCCGTTTTTGATTGTTGTAAATTCAGATTTTATAGAGATGGGCTATTCATTTAAAATCCAAAACACGGATTATATGGCAACATGTTACAGTCGGACCAGTTCTGGCTCAGGTTTGGTCCAAGTATGGCACATTAGTGATGGGCATTCCGAGTGATACCCAATGCTGAAGTTGCAATAAACATCTCAATCATTAGAATCAATTTATATGATAACAATACCCAATAAGCAAAGGGATTTCATTCAACTGAGGGGGCTGGGGGGGGGAATGGCTTTAAATAAGGCACTGTTGCAATAAAAGATAGCTAATGTTCATTGAGTTTCTTTTGAAAGTTTTCTTCAGTGTTATTTCTGTGCAGTGCTAATGCAACTACATAGCTAATGTTGTCTTCGTAGTATGGTAACAGTTAGGCTACTATTTAACCAATTATTTGTCTGTATAAGTTGGTGTTTTTAAGTTAGTTTGTTGCCTAACTTTACTAAACGGGCTAGCTAGCAAGCTACATGAACGTGACTGTTATTCAACACCAAAAGCTAACGTTGAGTCTCGTAGCTGATTAGCAAACGTTACTTGAATGCGATACGTATGGATGATATCAGTAGGTGGCCTATATTGGAAATAATATTAGGATACGTTATTTGGATATTTCCACCCAGTTAGCAAGTCGAAAATTTTAACCTGCATGGTGCATGGGGAATCTCCAACTGAACTTTAGGTATGATATTTTCACTTGCTTTCTTGCACTTTTTGGAGTAAAAAAAATTTGTTTCAATGGGTTTTAAATGAATGATTTAAATATTTGCCTATCCGATTGTATTTGATAAATTAGAAACTATGCGCTTACAGGAGAGACACGACTCACGGGCAATTTATCTCAAATAAATAATTTGTTAAAAACAATTTTACTGTATACTTATTGCAGACATACAGTCAAACCGGAAAGTCTGCCCACCCCTTTCACCTTCTTCATGTTTTATTACATTACAGGCATATTCTACAATAGATTGAGTTAATCTTTTGTCGCAAAATTCTACACAAAATAGCCCATAATGACAAAGTGACAAATGTTTTGAGAAATCTTTGCAAATGTATTAAAAATCTAAAACTGAAATCTCTCATTTACATAAGTATTCATACCCTTTGCTTTAACATATTTTTAAAGTATCATATTTAATATTTGGTCACATATCCTTTGCATGCTGTTACTTCCTGAAGTCTGTGACCAATCAACATCAAAAGACTCTATCTTATTTTCAGGTACTGTTACAAGCGATACTATAACCTCTCTGCATTTGAACTGATCTCTATGAGAATTGGGGGGTGAGACTAGATTCAGCTGTAAATTACGCTGCTACAGTATGGAACACATGACTGGCGAAATGGCTGTAAGTCATCAAGGGTCTAAGGTATCAAACGAGCCCCAAACCATCACTCTGCGGCCAGATATGGAGTAGATGTGGATGGATCCCTTTAAGGGTTGTTTCTCCTGACTTTTCCCCCCCATAGAGTTCTATAGGAAAATGAGTCAGGAGAAATAACCCTTGCAGTGTGTATTTATGTCTGTAATAAATTGTATTTATTCTTTTACAAAAAGCAAAGAAAAGGAATATTAATCTGTTAAAAAAAAAACAGTGTCGACATTTTTCTCTTCAAACTAAAACTCTTACTGTATAAACTGAAGACATTTTTCAAGATTTAACTTCTCTTTAAATTACTGAACTAATATTTAGTTGCATAACCATTGTTTTTGATAACTGCTGCGCATCTGCGTTGCATCGAGTCAACCAACTTCTGGCACCTAGAAACAGGTATTTCAGCCCAGGATGAACAAACTACATTCCACAGTTCCTGTGAATTTTTGGGTTTTGCTTCAGAAAAACTGCATTTTTAATGTCACCCCACAAGTTTTGAATGGGGTTGAGGTTGGGGGATTGAGCTGGCCACTCCATTACCTCAATCCTTTTTGTCTGGAACCAAGATGTTGCTCGCTTACTCGTGTGTTTGGGGTCGTTGTCTTGTTGAAACACCCATTTCAGGGGCATTTCCTCTTCGGCATACGGGCAACATAAGTATTTTGATGTATCCAAACTGATCCATGATCCCTGGTATACGATAAATAGGCCCAACACTGTAGTATGGAAAACATCCCCATAACATGATTTTTGCGCCACCATGCTTCACTGTCTTCACAGTGTACTGTGGCTTGAATTCAGTACCCGGGGGTTGTCTGACGTACTGTCGACGACCACTAGACCCGAGAAGAACAATTTTACTCTCATCAGTCCACAGAATGTTACGCCATTTCTCTTTTGGGCCAATCGATGTGTTCCTTGGCAAATTTTAACCGATTCTGCACATGCCATTTTTTCAACAATGGTGCTTTACGGGGGCTTCTTGCTGATAGCGTAGCTTCGATCAAACGTCTTCTGACTGTAACAGCACTTACAGGTAATTTTAGATCATCTTTGATCTTTCTGGAGGTGATGATTGGCTGAATCTTTGCCATTCTGACTATTCTTCGATCTGTTTTAACAGTAGTTGCTCATTTTCTTCCGCGTGTTTCGGATTTTTGTTGCCATTTTAAAGCATTTGAGATCTTTTTAGCTGAGCATCCTATAATTTGCTGCACTTCTTTATACGTTTTCCCCTCTCCAATCAACTTTTTAATCAAATTACGTTGTTCCTCCAAACAATGTTTGGAACGGCCCATTTTACTTCGCAATTCAGAAGGAAATATATTTTATAACAATTTGTGAAACATTTGCTTCCCTTCTTCCTTAATAAAGGACAATTAATGACACCTGTTTTTTCACAGAATTAATGAATTCTCTAATTAAACTCCACACTGCTATTATTTTGAACACGCCCCTTTCAATGAATGAGTCAATTACTCAGAACAAGCAGTGTGCATGTCATGACAGTTGGGTCTGTTGTTTTTCTATTACACTACTACATCTACAAGTAAATTATTGGCCATGCAGAAATATCACTACTACTAATAACAGTGGTTCATCAAGTTACTGATGTTGTACTGCTATTTATTTTTAACACAACTGTATATATACAAAACATTATTTGTACAGATTCAAACAAAAATTTATACGATGTTGACGTAAAAAATTGCCTACTTCTTACATTTTTGCCCCTTTGAAAACCTTATCCGTCATTGACCCATAAATAGTAGATACATACAGATACCTGTGTAATAATGCTGACCCACTGCCAATATATATGGGAGATGGCACTGGGCATAAAAGTCACTGTCCAGAGTTGGAATGGGTGAGCAGAGCAATATTTATTTCCAGCCATAAAGTTAAGGGAGAATTTACATGTGAAAAAGAAACACAAGGCACAAAATATCAAACTATAAGCAAATAGGAATGGTACATACATCAGATTAATCTCTCCCAATGCCATTACACAAAACTTTAAAAAACACACAAAAAACTGTAGAATCTAACCCGTGGTTTTATAAGGGAGACCACATAATGAAAAAGATATTTCTGTTAACCCAAACTGCACGCTCTGACAGCTATACATATTGTATCCAGATCTCGACCTCCACCATGCACACTAAGAACCTACACCTATTTACATATATGAAACACAGAGAGCCAGTGAGAGACAGAAACACCATACAGGTGTTATAGGTGCATGGCAGGGCTCACTCTACAAGAGAATCAGGGAAATCTGGGGCCACACCTACTGGTTAACCCCTTCACGCAGATGTCAAATTTGGTCAATTCTCATCTATTTAACTCCAGGTGTGAGCATCGCTGAAACATGGAAAATGGCTTAAATGAAACACCATTTAAAATACTAACTTTTCATGATTTAGGTAAAAATAAAGTGCCACAAATGCAAAGAAATCTTGGCAAAAATACAATGTTGCAATGAAATACTGAGATCTACATATCAGTGATTCTTGAGAATTTGGCTAAAACAGGTTTTTAAAAAAAAATTTTTTTACTTTAAATATTAAGAAATCTAAACTTATATGATTATAGAACAAGGTCTCAGCAATCCAGAAATATGTTGTGGCCACCTCCTGATATTGTATTTTTTTCAGAAAACTTTTTTTCCTGTCATTGCTTAGTTTTTTTCAACACCGTCAGACACAATACAAAGCTAATTATCCCTATTTGTTTAGTCTTATATAGATTTGGAGCTTTTTAATCATTGTGTCTACACTATAGGTACACATATATGCTGTTAAATGTTGAATATTCACATTTGTTCATTTTTTATACTGTTTCATGTCTCATCCTTCAAAAACTCTTACATCATGCAACTTTTATCATTAGCATTAAATATATGAAATAACAATTTTGGACATCCAAAACACAGTCTTCATTGTAAAGACACATCTTACTGTAATAAATCAACTGCATTGGAGGAACAGATTCTAAGCATATTCATTTAAAACAAATAACGTTCCATCTGACGGTGCTGACAGAAATCTGACGGTGTTGACAGAAATCTGACGTTGGTGGCAATGGCCTAATTACAACAAATATTTTCAACTTTTTACCACATTTGACACCTAATGATACTGCCAATATGACACTACAAATATGTAGGCTTCACAATTAAAATTGGTCTTTGTGTTATACTGCTGCTGTTTGTCTCACTTGAGAATGAGACCCAGTATCTCAATGAGATTACCTATCTAAATGAAGGCTATATAAATAAAAACTCAAGGCAATGCTTCTTTAACAACTGTATTGAACAATTTTATAAAACAAATGCCATTCTGTTAACAAATAACATTTTATCCTTCTGTAAATATATTCTTCTGTAAACGTATCTAAAAGATTAGAAGAATTCTAGAATAACAAAAGACTGAATGACCAAGTTGAATTTCTGAACATCAGAAAACACACCAGGAACAAACAAAAAATCCATCAATTTCTGGGGTTGAACGAAAGCGTTCAGTCTTTTTTATCGGGAAGTAGACGGTTAATATGCTCCTCCTCTATGAAGTCCATGACTTCAGCAGACAGGTGGTAGATCTCCCTTGTCCTGCTTGCACGACCAGGTGATGATGGCTCCATCAGTTTGACGAGAACATCTTCAACTGGTACAAAGCATGTATCCTTTCCACCTGCTTTTGGATGGAAGCGCGTGTTGGGGCCATGAGGGTGGAAAAACTCCACTTGAACATCTTGATGATGAGCCTCCACAGTGACAGCCTTTGCCAACCACCAGTTTTGGTCATAGATGACTGCAAGCCAATCTCCAGACTTAATGACACCAGCATATATATCTGTTGTAGTCCCATCAGGACCCCTCTGGGGTTCCTGCCCCATTTCTTCCATCAGCATTGGCCAAAGGCCAAAGGCCCTCTTTCATTTCCCATTGTGATAGGGCCATCATTCTCCTCAGCCTGTACCCTGGCATTTGTGTTAACACTCAACTGGCATGTTGTTGGGCTAAAGCACTGGCACATCTGTGGCTCAATGCAGAAACATGACAATGATCTGCAATGGATGCCGTTTCTATAAGGTGTGACCTGATGGATTTTCCTCGTTCCTGGTACAGGTTTTAGTGTTTGAGAAAGGAGTGCATCATATGTCTGCATGTCACCTTCAGCAATATGATAGAGCTGAGTACTGCAAAGGCTTCTCCCAACCATCTCATGGAAGATCTTACCATCCACAATGTCATTCCCCCGTAGTACAAGGCTGTCTGCAGCAACGCCCAACGCCATTCCCCCAACGCCATCTGGAGCTCCCTTCCCATGTGAAGTGGGGAAGTAGTTCCAGGTTGTTCTCTGGAAACCTAGTGTTGGAGGGACTTGGCAGAGAAGAGAGAAGTTCTTCTTGTTTTTGTACTGCTTGCTGGGGCCATCTGACCAAAAGTGAATGGTATCAACTTTTGGGAATTTCAAACGAATATCTCTGAGGACTGGTTCCATGTGAGTCCAAATGGCAGAGGCATCCTGTCGCTTGGATTCTGATACTGTACAAAATGCTTCTTTCTCTTCTTTTGTGTAGTACATGCCAGTGTGCAGGTTGAGCAGTGGAAGGTTCTGACCAAAATGGCATGACTGTACCTCAGAACTATATTTGCATTTCCATGCCTCAGAAAAGTCCACATGCACAATAACAGTGCTTTCATCACAGTCCTGTATCATGATCCTGTATTCCCGGGACTGGTTCTGAACCAAGCACACATGTGTTGTTGTTTCACTCTTTAGTTTGTCCTCATACAGTTTGATGAGCTCTGCCAGTGTGCCATTATGCTTCACAAGTCTTGTATGGTAGAAACTTCCATCTGCTGTTTGGTCCTGAACGCGTTCCCATTGCTGCCATTCAACTTCGGTCAACTCTTGCTGTGAGGTGGGAAGTGTTTGCTTGTGGAGACACCGGGTGCAGGTGCGCAGAAGACATGCCACGCTTATCTGAGAACAACACACAAGTTCAAAACTATCCTCCAGTTTGCTAGACTTGACAGTGCCATATGCTTTTAGGACCTCAAACATCAGCTTTGCATTTTCGTGGTATTGGCATTGGCATGTCATTCGATCTGATGCCTTTGGTGGTGTGACGTAGAAAGGACGTAAAGCACAGAAGGATGAATAACTTAGTTTTACAGTTGGTTCCTTTCTGAGGAACTCCATATGGAGGTTGGACATCGTGTCAGACAGGATCATTCTCTGATGCTTTGCTTTCTTCCGTGTTATCGTGTCCTTTTTGTCAGTTGTCATCCGTGCCGAGTTATGGTAGAAATCCTGAACCATCTTGGTCATTGTTTGAATGTAAGTGGGTTTTTTGTCAGCTGTCTTCCTCTTTCGCAGTGTGCTGTATGTGAGGCCGAACTGCTTTGTCTGGCCTATTAGGCGATATTTCTTCAGAACCCTGCCTGACAGAATCAAATACTTTGAATTCTGAGCTGACTTGTTTTGCTTAAATTCTTGAATGAGAGAGTTGTGGAAGAGGAGGGTTTTCCTGATGGAGGGGTTTCTGAGTTTGCTTTTATTTATGGTTGTAGTCATTGGGGATACATATAGCAAGGAAATATTGTAGGCCTTCACGTGGGAAAAATAAATGGGGAATTACGTAATTAAAAATAAATAGTGAAATATTATAAGCCATACTAGTATTTATTGTGATCATAAATTATATTCAAGCCTCCATTGAGGTGGCTTGAATATGATTTACAGGTTTTTGTCAACACCGTCAGACACTGTGTCAACACCGTCCGACAGAAAATCTGACGGTGTTGACATCTGACGGTGTTGACAAAAACACACTTTTTTACATGGCATGCATGCACTGTATACAGGAGGCATCTTGTTTTCTGTCTGTTGCTAGCTATCCCTAGCCTCTACTTAAAACTCATACTTTTATGTCATAATTTTAAATAATTCTTTCTATACAAAAGAGACGGTGTTGACTCATCATGGTTGTCACAGTAACAACATCAAGAAATATGTAAGATTTTTTGAAAAAACAACGAACTTACAGGACCTTCTGACACCTTGCCGCATGTAGCTGAAGTGGGGGGAGGAAAGGGGGTCCTCAGGAACATAGTTGCCCATGTGTTTCCCTGATTTTATTGCTTTTTTATAGAGATCTGACGGTGTTGACAAAAACGCGGGACACATTTTGAACAATTACAAAATAGGAGTAAATATTGTTGAAAATTCACTTTGTTTAGTTTTAAAGTGACTTTCCACTCTACTCTCATCTGGCATAAATAATTTTTATTTTTTTTTTAAAGAGTTTTTCATTGTTTTTTATCAAATTGAAATTATAACCTCTTGTGTGGGGACAGCTGATTTTGTGGGTACTGGGCTATCGTATAATCATATAAATCATTAAATTAAAAACAAACATATGAAAATTTTTTACATTTGTGCAAAATACACTTAGATGAGCAACCCTGATATAAGTTATTAATGAAAATCATATTCATTTTCAACAGAATAGCACTTTTAGTAGTGGGACATGTTTTAGCCAAATTCTCAAGAATCACTGATATCTAAAACAGGTAATACTATACATTTCCTGGATCACAGACCACAAGTCTAAGAAATCTGAGGGTGATATGCATAACTACTAAAGATCTATGTTGCAAAATGTAGGCAGTGTATGTACCCTGTTGTCCCTTCGTGTCTCCAAATCTATCCAAATGGATAAATTGTGCACTGCTGTAAATCATAAAATAATCATATATTTAACTACAAATCATCTGTTCTGGCTCAAGAAACTCACTTTTGCATAATTTTCAAGTGGGAATGAATTACATGTTATTCAGTATAGGGGGATAGATATATATGGGTCCAAGAACCTATCCAAAGCCTGTCATAAAATTAATAACATTTTTTTTTTTTTGTCCATTATTTTTTTTGTCCATTATTTTTTTTGTCCATTATAAAGCACATTCATACTCACTCCAAGGAACATTTTACATTCATCGAGCACTGACCAGTCAGGTCAGTATTTGGACAGTGACACAATATTTGTTCTTTTGGCTCTGTACTCCAGCACATTGGATTTTAAATTGTTATGAAACAATTCTGTCTGTTCTGTATTTTTATTTTTCATTCATGTATTTATTGTTCTCCATATTATCATTGCATCCCCCTCTGTTCGTGGGTTGTCCGAGTCTCATCTGTCTGTCTTTGTTACGTGTTCCCCGAGATTCCACTCCCTGTCTTTGTCAGTGCACTATTCGGGTGATTTTGGTACATTAGGGTTTCCTCTGTATTTCGTATCTCGTTTTCTTCCTTCCGACTTAATTCATATTTATATATTATACTAACATATTAATCGTACTAACTGTTAGTACGTTAGTATTAAATCTAATCTAACAAACTAACATTTACATAATACTAAACAACTAACTTACTAACATTAGAGATTTAGAATCTTCAACGAACATTACTAATTCCTAATTTATCTTGAGTTTCTACCTGCAGCTGTCATTCTCCCTCGTTATCCTATCCCTGTATCTATCTGATTTCGCATTCTTTGCACGTGTCCACTTCCACGCTCCTCCCCTTCGAGCTGTGCACGTTACCTGTTAACTCTTGTTATCATTGTGTTTACGTGAGATCCAGTCCGTGTTTTACATCTACCCTCATTATTGTTTTATTTGTCCTTGTTACCCTCATTGTTCTCACCTGTGAGCTATCTCCCCTCCCCGCCTCTGCACACCTTATTCCCATTATGTCTGTCTCCCTCTGTGTATTTAACCCAGTCATCCAAGTCATTCTTTGCGAGTTCCTCACCTTTGATAGCCACGTTGTTTTTTGCCTCTTTGTCTTCGAGTCATTTTCTGAGTATCTGTTTTTTCCCCCGAGTAATCTGTTCCGAGTTTCTGTTAGTTTTGTATTTGTTCCTCGTTGTTTATTTTTGTTTACTTGAGATATACCTGGTTTTGATTTCTGCCTGTGTTCTCGGGACCCTGAGTTTGGACTTGTATGGAATAGTATGGAATACATGGTTGGTTAAATGGCTGTGAGTCACCAAGGGCCTGAGGTATCAAATTAGCCTCAAACCATCACTCTGCTGCCAGATATGCAGTAGACATGGATGGATCACTTTAAGGGTTGTTTCTCCTGACTAATCCATTTTAGATGACCACCCCATAGTAATAGTAATTGTCCTTTAATAAATAATATTTAAGAAATCGATAAAGAATCGGATCAATAAGCATCTAACGATTCCCATCCCTTGTCACAGCTTCATACCGTTTTACTGAAACTTTACAATCCGTGTTTTATTGGAACTGAGTGAAAGTTCTGTGTTTGTTTATTGGATCTCAGGGGCAGTTCCATGTTATTTTTTATTGTAACTCACTGAGAGTTTTGTGTTCTTTTTGATAAAGAAATCTATGAAAAATAATAAACAAACCCAGTGGTCTCACTTTTATGGTAACAGAAAAATTCAATATTATTAAAAGTACCCAAACCTCAGTACTCTGTCTGGAAAAAAATGGTATCGGTATATCCCTGCAAAGCAGCAAAGATTTGGCTATTGACCTTGCCTTAAGAGTATGGGTACACTCACACTATACCTGGAAAATTGGGGGACCATTAGAGAACCAAAATAATTAATTGTTCGAAATGTTTCCCATTATTTTATTAATAACTATTTCACATAATGAGATGTTAGCAATTACTTTTGATTCTGGCAGAATTTACAATGCAACAAAGCTGGCTTTCACTAACTCATCCATGTTATATGAATGTATTTGCAATAGCATATTGTATTCCCTTTATTAACTTTATTAACTCGAGTTAAAGGGGAATTCCACCCAAAAACAACAATAACCTTATTGAACAGATCAAGGCTGTCAGGAACCGTTCAGAGACCCAAACGCAGACCAGGATGTAGCAAAAGAGAACGTTCCAGTCCAAAATCGAAAGCCAGGTAATCAGAGGTTGAGACAGATCTAGATCAACAGGCAATAAGTAACCAGAAAATCACAGGCGAAGATTCAGGAGCAGCTGGCAAAGGCAAAGTCACAAAAACAAGCAAACAAAAACAAAAATAACACAAGCAAACAAAATAGAATCGGCAGGCAGGAATCAAAGTCGTACGAAAAGTGTCTCAGGAATCTCAACAAATCTCTGGCTTTACAAAAACAGGCTCAGAAAAAGTGATCAACATTGTGACGAGGAACAGTCTGAAATGCATGGTTTAAATACAAAGGGAGTGACGAGATACAATGGGGATTATGTGTGTGGAAACAGGGAAGGGAAATGACAGGTGAGCGTAATGAAACAATGAGGGAAGCTGATAATTCACTAACAAGGTAACACGTAATACGCAGACCGGATTCGCACATAACACATAGACTTGAACATGAACTGGGTAGTAAAAGACAAGTGCATACAATTAGAGAAGGGAAAGCGAAAACAAGAGTCAGCCGTAGCAAAAGAGAAAATCAAAGAAAGATGATCAGTGTAGAACAGGTAGAAAGAGAAAAGGTAGAAAGAGAGACAGCTGCAGATAGAAACTAAGATTACGTTAGTGAGTTAGTTAATTAGTACAAAACCTAAATCTAAGCTGTTAGTAGTAGTTAGTTAATTTAGTATTATATGCAATGAGATAATTAGTAAAGAAGGAAGTGCATGACAGAGGAAATACAGAGAAAAACCACAATCACAAAAGGCTCCAGAAAAGTGTGACGAAGACAGGGGAGTGACGGCAATGCAAACAAGGAACAGTAAAACCATAAATGAAACTGAATGCATGATGAGAAAATAATAAATGAGAACATAATCAGAAACATAAATACACAGATAAACAAACAAAATACTGAATCCTGACAGTACCAGCCCCCCAGCCCTAACGAACACCTCTTGGCATTTTAGTAGGTGGCACAGGACGGGTAGCATGAAAGTCTCTACTGAGAGTAGGGTCCAAAATAAAATGGGAGGGGATCCAGCTCCCCTCCTCCGGACTGTAGCCCCCAAAAGTTTACAAAAAGACTTCCAAAACTTGGACAAACTGGGGCCCTCGGTCAGACACAATATCAGTGGGAAGACCATGTAGACGAAAAACGTTTTGAATCATGATGTTAGCACTTTCTTTGGCAGAGGGACGTTTGGTGAGGGGAATGAAGTGGGCTGCCTTGGAAAAGCTATCCACTACTGTGAGAATTGTGGTATTGCCATGAGAAGGGGGTAATCTGGTTATGAAATCCAGAGAGATGTGGGCCCAGGGTCGTTTAGGGACAGGTAGAGTTTGAAGATGACCTGTCTTGTTTTGAGCACAAGCGGAGATTAAATCTTGAATATCATGGATCATGGAGGGCCACCAGAAATGTCTTTGGATTAAGGCTTTAGTTCTACGGATTCTGGGATGACATGATAATTGTGATGAGTGCCCCCACTGGAGAAGCTGGGATCTTGCAGAGTCAGGAACGAACAGAAGGTTAGTGGGACCAGCATTGCCAGCTTGAGCAGTGCGTACCAGTCTTAATACTCAGTTGTTCAGTGGCAATAAAACAGTGACGGGGTATGATGGTTTCAGGTTCAGGAGTGTTGGTGGTGGGGATGAATTTATGTGAAAATGCATCGGGTTAAGTGTTCTTTGAACCAGGATGGTAGGAGAAAATTAAGTGGAATCTTGAAAAGAAGAGTGACCAGCGGGCTTGATGAGAGTTCAGTCTTTTAGAGGTTTGCAGATATTCGAGATTCTTGTGATCAGTCCAGACAATAAACGGAACTTTAGCACCCTCTAGCCAATGTCGCCATTCTTACAGCGCAAGTTTAACTGCCAGCAGTTCCCTATTTCCGATGTCATAATTATGTTCTGTGGGTGACAGGCAATGAGAATAGAAGGCACACGGATGCACTTTATTGTCCTTGGTGACATGTTTGATAGGACTGCCCCTACTCCGAAGTTGGATGTGTCGACTTCGACAATGAACTGCACCTCAGGATCAGAATAAAGCAGGATAGGAGCAGACGTGAACTGGGTCTTGAGTGCTTTGAACACCTCAGCCTTAGACGTTCAAGTGAAGTGTGCCTTGGAAGAAGTAAGGGTGGTCAATGGTGCAGCCAAAGTGCTGTAATTGCAAATAAATCGCTGGTAAAAGTTTGCAAATCCCAAGAAACGTTGTAATTCTTTGCGATTCTCTGGTTGAGGCCAGTCCACCACAGCCTTGATCACCACTGCGGATCCATCTGAATACTTCTGTCCGATATGATGTATCCCAAAAAGACGTAGACTTGCAGTGGAACTCGCATTTCTCTGCTTTCACATAAAGTTGGTTTTCAAGGAGGTGTTGTAACACTTTACGGACGTGTGTGACATGCTCAGATAAGTCCTTAGAATTTTTTAAAATTACTGTCAAGATATACAAAACCTAAGCGATTCCGCGATTCCTGTTCAGACAACCTCACATTCACATTACCATGGAATTCCTTGAATTCATTTAGAGCGAGATTGAATGCTTCAATGCACTTGTTTACATCCAATCGTTGACATTAGCTCAGTCTCTGCTGCAGCCGCAGCAGTCTGGCTAACTTGGCTCAAGTTTTCAGTCATTGTTACTTAGATTAACTAATTATTGTATTTAAACAATTAATGACGATCGTCTTACTTATTCACATAAATCGTTTTATCAAGACGCTTCACGCGGCAATGTTGCGCTGGCTGCATGCATAAAGACTTCATTCAAACGTCCAAACTCCGCGAGTCCATCCATATAACGTTAATCATTCCACATCAATTTGTTTGGTCATGGTCAACAAACAAAGCTCAGAAGGTGCGTTTTTACGCAAATCAAATCCTTTCAAATTAACTATTTAAATTCCTAGACAAATACATAGGAATGCATGTTCATTCATTAAAGCTTAAACGTCAATGGAGTTTGTCCAAATTGCAAGAAGGTTTTGTTTTTCAACTTATTGTCATGGCTTCAAAACAATATTTTGGCCACTGTCCCAGCATGAGTGAAATATTGTAGCATCAACGCACCTGTTTTTCTTTGCTTGTAACGCCGATGTAGATACACAGGCTCCTGAACTGAGTAACAAAAGCAAGCAACAAAAAATATCCGGATGGCTGTGTAGTCAAAATAAATATACCTCAAAACTCAGGTATAGGTCAAAACTATAACTCAAAAAAAGGAAGTTTGATAATAACTTAAATGATTTGGCTCCAACAATGTCTCTTAAAACGTCATTAACTAATGCCTGGAAAACAGCGGGGGCGTTATTGAGCCCGAACGGTATACTCAGGTACTCATAATGTCCAGATGGGGTATTAAATG
The DNA here is from genome assembly GCA_022702515.1 of Ilyophis sp. 1 JC-2022. Taxonomy (NCBI): domain Eukaryota; kingdom Metazoa; phylum Chordata; class Actinopteri; order Anguilliformes; family Synaphobranchidae; genus Ilyophis; species Ilyophis sp. 1 JC-2022. The sequence continues at coordinate 73,037,712 of CM040403.1, read as the reverse complement.
CAGTTTTCCACTCATCGCCCTCTCGGATACGCACCACATGGTAAGCATTACGAAGATTCAACTTAGAGAAGATGGTCACTACGTCGTTGTTTGAATGCGGAAGTCATCAGGAGAAGAGGGTAACGGTTCTTGACGGTTATGTTATTAAGAGCTCTGTAGTCTATGCATGGGCGTAGCGAACCATACTTTTTTCCCACAAAAAGAAAACACCGCCCCTGCCGGAGATGAGGAAACGCAGATGATTCCTGCTGCCAATGACTCCTGGATGTATTTGGTCATTTATTACAGACATAAATACACACTGCAAGGATTATTTCTCCTGACTCATTTTCCGACAGAACTCTATGGGGAAAAAAGTCTGGAGAAACAACCCTTAAAGGGATCCATCCACATCTACTCCATATCTGGCCGCAGAGTGATGGTTTGGGGCTCGTTTGATACCTTAGACCCTTGAGGACGTACAGTCATTTCACCAGTCATGTGTTCCATACTGTACCAGCGTAATTTACAGCTGAATCTAGTTTCACCCCCCAATTCTCATAGAGATCAGTTCAAATGCAGAGAAGTTAAAGTATCGCTTGTAACAGTACCTGAAAATAAGATATCGAGAGTCTTTTGATGTTGATTGGTCACAGACTTCAGGAAGTAACAGCATGCAAAGGATATGCGACCAAATATTAAATATGATACTTTAAAAATATGTTAAAGCAAAGGGTATGAAGACTGCAAAAATTTCTAAAAACATGTTTTCACTGTCATTATGGGCTATTTTGTGTAGAATTTTGTGACAAAAAATGAACTCAATCTATTGTAGAATATGTCTGTCACGTAATAAAATGTGGAGAAGGTGAAAGGGGTGGGCAGACTTTCCGGCTTGACTGTATATCCTAAGTGAAATTAACATGAATGATAGACTGTGATCAAAATCGACTGAATATTGTTTATTTTCTAAGTTTCAAAGTGTGATCATGAAGTTCTATGCATAACCATTTAAAAACGTAAATTTGACTCAAATACACACAAATATGTTATGGATAAGAATAATAACCTATTCCTATTTTTAGCTGGTCCGCATAATGTATTTTACTCCCATTTTCTCGTTGAAATTAGAGCAGCGGTCATTTGACCGCAAGCCATGTTTCTAGGTAGTTCGGGAGTTCAGTGTTAACTGAATAGCCACCAGTTCCTCAAATATTTATTTTCACTCTGCCGTGTGTTCCATAGGGACCAGTTCTGCTTTGATGCAGCTGATGTTGGAGGGATATGAAGACTAATTGAAGCAACGGGACATGGTTTCACAGAGTCCTTTCCACCCGACCAAACAATTTCCCATTTCCCATAAATATAATAACGGGAAAACAGGAGCTTACTCCAGTGCTGTTACTTTACAAAATATATGCGGTTTAATTTCGTTAACGCCTGCAACAGCTGAGGATATAAGCTATCAGAACTTGGCTTCTGTCTCATCTTAGAAAAAGGCAAATTAGCCTGCTTGTTTAACAAATTTTGTTTGATTATACAGTGAAGCATTGTCAAACATCAATTCCATGAGGCTGTTCTCACAGCAGACAGATCACAGGCAATGAATTTCGGCTAGCGACATTCAGGCTTCATCCAAAGTTCATATTACGTGCATTATAATATTGATTCATAGCATAAATAGCGTTTTTTGCCTTAATGATGACTAAATACGCTAAAGCTGTCAGATTGGGAACCCATAGGTTTATGCATATTTTCCCTTAATTTATGTTAATTTGTTTTTACCATTAACATTGCCTTAAAACAAGCCCACTTTGCCGCAATTCCAGGGACAACGTCCGTCTATACCGGGAGAGAAAATGTTTTATTTTATGGAAAAATATTACTCTCCATTTCACAATGTAATCTTGAAATTTTGTATGCATGTTTGTGCGCACCCCTGTGTGTGTAACAGACAGGAGGGTGTATGTGCGTTGTGTACATGCCTATGTAGACGCATATTACTATCTTAATATTGCAGTTAAACAAACATTGAAACAACTGCAACATTTCTTTGTTTGTGGTGGTTTTAGCGCAAGCTGGCAAGCTTAGCAATATGCCAAAAAATATCCTGGCCACACCTCAACCCACCCAGTTCACTTGTTATTTAAACAACGTAAACGCTGGATGCTTAAATGACACCTGCGCCGGTCTGAAACTAAAAAAGACACTTGCGTTTGGGTTATAGCCGCTTAGCGCCGGGTGTATGATAGGGCCCCTTGTGTTTTATTAGCTTTCTTTAAGCATGACATTTAAAATTCCCAAAATTACAGTGAGTGGTCATTTTCAATGGAAAACTACTGAAAGTTGCCTGGAAAATTCCTTCCCTTTGCAACCCTACTCAGGATTGAGGTTTCATGTAACACAAAAAACTAAACCGGGTAGAACAGGCAGTGCTTATTACAGCAGTCTGTCGGGAGTACTAGAGTCCAGGCAGAAGGTTTCAGGTTTCTGTCTGGCCAGAAGAGGTCACAACAAGGGCAGTTCCCAACTCTTTGTCCTGACCTGAAACTGCACTTCCCAGGATTTTGTTCCAATTACTTAAAATTATGATCAGACACACCATGGAGTGAAGTATAATCTGATCTGAGTAAAATGGTCAGTATTTACACTTTGAACATGTGAGAAGCAAAGCAATGCAAGAGCAGAAAAAACAGCCTTGATCAAAAACATGCCTTACAGACTTACCACAGGAACAGGAACTGAGGGTTGAGACGCGCACACCTAGCAAACAGCTGGTTGAAGAGCCCAGTCTGCCAGCGGATGTGGAAGGGGGAAAGGGCCAGCCCTTTGGAGGACAGCCAGCTCTCATAACCAATCTTCAGACGGCTGGAGGACTATGGGATAGTGCAGAAGTTGGCAAAAATTAGCTCAGCACATTATTCAAAGCCAAATTTAACAGATTTTTGACCTTTTTTTTTGGCATAGCTCAGTTTAAGACTACTGTAATTTCATCATATAATCCACATGCACACAACTCTCATTTACAAAACTCCCATATTAGCTATTTGGCTTGTTATCTGTTCAATCTAAACTCAGAAGATTAACAAGGATTGTCAAATTCAACATATAGGGGTCGATTTACTAAGAACCCAAATCCGTTATTTTGCGGGCGCAGCCGAAGTATTTGCACGCGCTATCATTTCACACTTTATGGGTAATCAACTAAGAGTCATGATTTGAATTACACCAGTCGCAAACAGCCATATGTAAATGAGTGATTTTGCATGTTTGGAATGGTTATACTGTAAGAAAACAGTGAAAAGACTGGCAGAAATATTGCCTACATAAAATCACATTTCTATTTGATCATGGGTTCCATTTTTATAAAGTTTTGATTTGCTTGTTATTCACTTTATAATAGACGTTGTATTGTTGATTCATATACTAGTTACTCTTGTATTCTGTAGACTAGGGCTGCCCCAAAATAGTCGACTAAACCATTAGTTGATCAAAAAAACTTGGTAGATCAAAATTTGAATGGGTTGAAACGTCGCAGTGTGAAAAACGCGAGAGCGGAACTATTCATTCCGGACGTGTGCCTTGTAACGAACAATTGGTGTCTATTAATTAAAGAATAGATCAGCTGCATAGAATCTCTGAGAAAAAATCAAAAGTATGTGAGCATTTTGAGCGTCTAAAAGATGACCCCAAAAAACTCTGCAAGCTAATGCTAATATAGATTATAGCCTAATTAATCTTTCGTTTGGCCTATTGTTAATATTTCTCTTTTAAGTGTTTGTTTGCTGTGTTTTTTATTTATTTGTTTGTTTATATAATTTAGGCTATAGCCTATTTATTTGCATTTAAAAAATAAAACGTTTTGATAACCATGAAGTTAAATTAGCTACATTGTTTTTGCTCTTTCGTATCACCGGACAAAAGGCTGCTTTTTTATTTAGTTATTCACAATTTTTAAGTTGTGTGTCGTTTCAAGAGTGGAAATAAAAATAACAATGTTAAATGTCTCAATGCTTGTTGTTCCGACACATTCATTTACTGCTTTGTTAATCCAGCGCTGGCCATAAGCAAACCGATGCCGTTAATAGCCAGCGCAGGCCAAATCGCAGCCTGTGCTTGTAGCTATAATTGATATTTTAAATGCTCATAATGACGGTTTTGTATTTCTCTGTAATATAGTAAACTTACGATAAATCAGATGGAAGTCGAACTTTCTGCAAAAATACATATTTAAATAATTAAACCATTAGTCGACTATGGGTTTGAACTGATGACTACAAGTTGACTAAGCCAATCTTTGGGGCAGCCCGAATGTAGACTATCCATGAATTATCTTGGGCAAACCGGAGGTTTGGAATGTAGACAGCAGAAAACTTTTTTTAAATTATTATTATTATTATTATTATTTTTTACTTCACTGCAGTCAGCCTTTATTGATCACCGTATGAGGCAGAATGATGAAGCTAGCAGAAGCCAAAAGCACTAACCCATAAAAAGTTTACTTGACGTGAGCCTACTTGTTCAATCGGATGGTAAAAGTGAAATGTTCGATTGTGGTCCACGGCACAATGAATAATTAGCCCCCATTGTTGCGCAATCATTCAGAACATTCAGTTATGGATATTCCAAACACACCCGTACTGTCTTGCTACAATGACAGCCATCATTGTATCGATTCCGTGTCTTTTAATACCCGTAGTCCATCTGTACTAAAATGCACCCGCAAATACATTTCTCAAATTTCCTTTCGGGTATAGTAAATCACTTTACACGTGCTAAAGTATTCTATTTGCAAGACCACCTCCGACTATTTCACAAAATAACATAGGGACTCCCATTTTTGCAAATTCATCCAGGCTAACCCGCAAAAATGAGAAATGTACGTATCTTTCCATTTTAGCACACGCAATCCTCTTAACACCTCGTTAGTTGATCACCTTGGACAATTTTTTGGTGGTAACAGTTTTACACATGTTTTTGTACACACAAACATTTAGTAAATCAACACCAAAGTTGGAAATAAAAACCCCAATTCCAAAAAGTTTGGCACAGTGTATAAAATCTAAATAAAAACAGAAAAAACAAAAAGCAATGATTTTTTGACCTGTATTCAATTGAAAATGGTACAAAGATAAGATATTTAATGTTTTAACTTATAAACTTTATTGTTTTTTTGTACATATACGCTGATTCAAATTTTGATGCTTCCAACACGTCTCAAAAAAGTTGGGACAGGGGCATGTTTACCACTGTGTTACATCACCTTTCTTTTTAACAACACTATTTTGGGAACTGAGGACACTAATTGTTGTAGTTTTGAAAGGGGAATTTTTTCCTATTCTTGCTTGATATAAGACTTCAATGGTCCGGGGTCTCGATTTCGTATTACGCACTTCATAAAGCACAATGGGAGACAGGTCTGGACTGCAGGCAGGCCAGTCTAGCACCCACACTCTGACTACGAAGCCACGCTGTAGTAACGTGCAGAATGTGGCTTGGCATTGTCTTGCTGAAATAAACAGGGACGTCCCTGAAAAAGATATAATCTAGATGGCAACATAAGCTGCTCCAAAATGCATATGTACCCTTCAGCGTTAATGGTGCCTTCACAGATTACCCATAGCATGAGAGACGCTGGCTTTTGAACTTGCGTTGGTAACAATAGGGATGGTCCTTTTCCTCTTGGGCCCGGAGAACATGACGTCCATTATTTCCAAACACAATTTGAAAGGTGGACTCGTCAGACCACTGCGCACGTTTCCACTTTGTGTCAGTCCATCTCAGATGAGCTTGAGCCCAGAGAAGTCAGCGTTTCTGGATGTTGTTAAAATATGGCTTACGTTTTGCGTAGCAGTCTTAACTTACATTTGTAGATGCAGCGACAAACTGTTTACTGACAATGGTGTTCCAAAGTATTCCCAAACCCATGTGGTTATATTCATGACAGAAGCATGTCAGCTTTTAATGCAGTGCCGTCTGAGGGATCGAAGGTCACAGGCATTCAATATTGGTTTTCGGCCTTGCCCTGTACGCAGAGATTTCTCCAGATTCTCTGAATCATTTAATAATATTATGGGATTGTTGATGGTGAAATCCCTAAATTCCAGGCAATCGTGCATTGAGAAGCGTTGTTCTTAAACTGTAGGACTATTCACTCACGCAGTTTTTCACAAAGTAGCTAACCTCGACCCATCCTTGCTCGTAAACGCCTGAACCTTGGTGGATGCTCCTTTTATACCCAGTCATGATAGCGTCACTTGTTACCTGTTCACCTTTTGTGTTTTTTGAACATTCCACAACCTTCCCAGTCTTATGTGGAACGTGTTACAGGCATCAAATTCGGAATTAGCGTATATTTACATAAATAAATACAGTTGATAAGGTAAAACATTACATATCTTTACTTTGAACTTCAATTAAATATATGCAAAAGAGAATTTACAAATCACTGCTTTCTGCTTTTATTAGCATTTTACATACTGTCCCAATGTTTTTGGAATTGAGGTTTGTACATACAGACAGTTTTGTTGTTTTGGCTCTGTACTCCAGCACATTGAACTTGAAATAAAACAATGAATATGAGATTAAAGTGCAGACTTTCAGCATTCATTTGAGGGTATTTACATAGGCTACCTACTGGGTGAACCGAGTACGAAAATATAAAATTATTTATTTACTGTAGATTTGAATAAAAAATGAAAGCGAAAGGAAACCCTATCTTAAATCTTGTAATATTCATGTTATGCTAAAGGTGTGTGTTCCATCAGCTATGTAACATGAGCAAAAAAACCATCATCTGCAACATTTCTGACAGCCCTGTCTCTGATCCAAGCCTGGTTCACAGGATGGCATTCCAATGATATGCAAATGATTTTAAAGACGTCACATAACAAAGGCTGTGGTTGCCGATTCCACACTGCACTTATTTTCAGCCAATGTAGCTATTTATCATGGTGGAAAGTGGTGCAGGTAATATTTTATGGTGAGGCTATATACAGTGCCCTCCACAGGACTGTACAGTGCGACATATATGTCGCACGTGCTATGAAAAAATCGGTCTGTGCGATAAATTAATTTACTGCAGTCGCACCCGTGCGATAGTCTGTGTGAGAAAAAATAAAAAAATGATTTCACGTGTGAAGTGAATCGATGCGCCTCGCTATTCTATTTGGTAGTTGTAGTCTATCGTGTGATTACAAACCATGTCTGCAGAGAGTCCATACATCCAACACCAAATCTCACAATTCCTAGTGAACAATCCCCCTTTCCTCATCGAGTCCAGCGAGCTAGCTATCTATCTGGGACACCGGGATGACGACAAAACGAAGAGGTATTTTCAAGTCTTAAATCAAAGTAAAGAAGGAGAAGTGCAAAACCAAACCCCCAAACGAGCCTGTGAGGAATCACTGCCAAATGCCCCTGAAATGGGTGTTTCAACAAGACAACGACCCCAAACACACGAGTAAGCGAGCAACATCTTGGTTCCAGACAAAAAAGATTGAGGTAATGGAGTGGCCAGCTCAATCCCCTGACCTCAACCCCATTGAAAACTTGTGGGGTGACATTAAAAATGCAGTTTCTGAAGCAAAACCCAAAAATTCACAAGAACTGTGGAATGTAGTTTGTTCATCCTGGGCTGAAATACCTGTTTCTAGGTGCCAGAAGTTGGTTGACTTGATGCAACACAGATGCGCAGCAGTTATCAAAAACAATGGTTATGCAACTAAATATTAGTTCAGTAATTTAAAGTGAAGTTAAATCTTGAAAAATGTATTCAGTGTATACAGTAAGTGTTTGAGTTTGAAGAGAAAAATGTCGACACTGCTATTTTTTTTAACAGATTCATATTCCTTTTCTTTGCTTCCTGTAAAAGAATAACGCAGACTTGATAAAATTTGTTAATGCTTTGATTTGGAATTGAATGTGTAATGTTTCCACTACATTTGAAAGATGGAACTAAAAGCTATTTTAAAATATTCACATTTATTCACATTTTTCACATTTATTCACAATATATAATTCACATTTTTTAACGCACTGCTATTTATTTGAACACCACTGTATGTTTCAATCACCACCATCTTGAATTGGGGACCATTTTAGATTTTGTTGGTTCATATGCTACTTTTCCCACTTTAATCTGGTTTATTCAAATTAAACTGGGCACACTTGAAGGACGGTAGTGTCCAAGCATAACTGACCGAATTTGCTGCCGATTGGCCTTATCTTGGTGCAACAGCAGTCTTTAGAATTAGATAATTTAATACATTTAGCTGCGTTTGACTCAGCGTCAAAAGATCCCGTTTTGCACAGAAAATAAACATGGCTTAAGGATTAATTAGCCTGCTATTCTGAATTTGCCAGCATTTTGCATAAATTACAAAACAGTTAAAATCTATCTGGTCCAAGATGCTTTGACCAATTTGCACCGAATTTAGCATTTACGCACTAGTAAATTATTTTTAAAGAGCTTACTAAAAATCACTTTTTTGATGAAATTTGAAACTAGCTAGGCTGACTAAGCAATTCATTATGAACATGCATTTGTATGTTTTTTGCATTCGCGTATGTATTTGTTGCTTTGTGCGCTTGGCCCCCTTAATTGCTGCCTGCAGCTATATTTACATTACATTACATTATAGACATTTAGCAGACGCTCTTATCCAGAGCGACGTACATAGTGCATTTTCAAACTTGGAACAAGAGCGTTAAAAACAACCCTAAAAAAGCAAATACAAAACTAAGTACTAGGCACAGTCAGTATGATATTTTTTTTTGGGGGGGGGGGGGGGGGGGTAATTACACAACATTAATAACAAAAGTCACAGGGGGGTGGGGAGGGGTGGGGAGAGGTGCAGCTTGAAGAGGTGAGTCTTCAATCTGCGCTTGAAGGCGGTCAGACTTTCTGCTGTTCTGACCTCCACAGGGAGCTCATTCCACCACCGTGGGGCCAGGACAGACAGACGTCGAGACCGGGTACTAGTATGAAGGGGGGGGGGTACCAGTCGTTCTGAGGAGGCAGAACGCAGGGATCTGGCAGGTGTGTAGGGTCTGATTAGTTTTTGGAGGTATGGAGGGGTAGATCCTCGGACTGCCTGGAAGGCGAGCACCAATGTTTTGAATTTGATGCGAGCCATCACCGGTAGCCAGTGGAGGTCAATGAGCAGGGGGGTGACATGGGAGTGTCGGGGGAGGTTGAAGACCAGGCGCGCTGCTGCGTTCTGGATAAGCTGAAGGGGTCTAATGGCCGATGCTGGCAGGCCAGCCAGGAGAGAGTTGCAATAGTCCAGGCGGGACAGCACCATTGCTTGGACCAGGAGCTGGGTTGAGTGGGTGGTGAGGAAGGGGCGGATTCTCCTGATATTTATTAGGGGTGGGACGATTCAATCCCATAATGATTCGATTCGGTTACGATTCTTTAGGCAAAGGTTCGATGCATCATAACATCTTACATTTGACCACGATTCGATACAATTCGGTTCGATTAATTTTGATACTTTAAAAAAATGTAATAGGTATGCTAATGTGATTTGATACCGATATAGTCAGCAGTAATTAAATATTCAATTAGAGTTCACAGTATTATGTTTATTGTTAAGGCATGCCATACATTTTGCAGCTGTCTGCAGCAAATAATGCAGCAATAAACATGACTAACAGTGTATTTTCTAAAGTTGCCCGATTGAGGTTATTGTTTTTCAAACAGTGTCAGACATGGTACCCTAATACCTTTCCTTTATTCACTAAAATGTTTTCTGTATGGTGTATCCAGGTTCCACGACATTCATTAAATGACTAAATCCCTCTACTTCAACTGCACTGTATGGTCTAAGGTCTTTGCAGAAGAACGTGGCTATAGCAGATGTCACCTCTTTTGCCCGTTTAGAACTGTTTTTTAAATTTTATTTTAGTTTTTGTCTGTGTGATATGTACCTCATGTTCATATGATATCAAAACAGACACCAGGTTTAACAAAAATAGATTTATTAAAAAAGGAAAAACAGGAATATCACATTCTACTATTGTGTTGTGTGCGTATTGGAGTATTTGTGTGGGTATGCACATGTGTGTGCGTGCGTAGGTGTGTGTGTGTGTGCCATGTGTGCTCAGAGAACAAAGGAGTGTGGAGTAAACTGGCTGTGTCGCCGTACGATGGTGGTTATTGATCTCAAATCTAACGTTACTATAAATAAGTTGACGCACTTCAGTCAGGAAATACTGTTAATCATCTACAGTAAGCTAACATGAGATCATATCACACAAACGTTAGTCAGTGTTAGGATAGGTGAGCAAACCATGAAGCCTGCTTTGGTTAGTTAGAGTACTACCACAAACGATAGGCCAACCAGCTAGCTTGCTAACCAGTGGAACAGGTTTATACAGGTATTATCGCACAAAGTCGAGATACAATCAAATTACAGATAAACAATTCAGACTAAAATCTAAGCTATGCCTGGGATGTTTATTCAGTCTTATTGAGTCCACGGTGAGCTGATTACAGCAGGCTTGTCCGTGAGGTGGATGGCCAGGGCGTCTCCTTTGGCCTTTCTTATCCCGGTTGGGATTTCTCTTAGCTTAGTTTAGCTGTTGGTTTACTCTTTGGATTTGAGAATGCTTCTAATCGCTTAGATAAGACTCAGCTGAACCCTCCGTTCATATGCCTGCCTCGTTCCAATTTGAAAAGCAAAGCGCGAAATTTTGCGTGAAGCATACATGCAACATGTAACAACCGCAGCTCATATACACTGATAAAACGAACTTTGTGGTAGAGTAAAATATATTCAATTACCTGTCATAATTTCTACATTGTATTATTAAGATTCAGTGAGAACTAGAATTTTGTAAGTAAAAATGTAAATATATACACATTTTATTAATGTAATAAATTAACTGTGTGGGAAGAGTAAGTTTTATTAAAGATTTACTCATACTATTTAAATGTTTTATAGTCACTGCACATAAACCTAAAAATTCTAAGTAAATTTTAATCTAAAATATGATAGCGTGTTTGAATCTGCATGAGCCGATGGACAAGACAAGATACCCGCGATTTTAGTTGGGTTGTAATCCGGTTGGATCTATAGATAGTCTCGCATAGCCAGACCCAAGAGCCAAACCTGGATCAGACGTCGAGCTCATACAACCATGGTCGAACCAGACAAGCATTGCTGAGCTTGATTGATTTCACCAAACAGGGTATAGCTGGGTAAGTAGCTAATGTTTGAGTTATTCATTTTTTTCAATTTCAACAAGATACTCAACACTAGCTGCTATTAGTAGCTAGCCAGCTACGTTTCTAGCTAGCTAACGTTAGCTAGCTAGGCTACTAACTACATTCTACATTCAAGCTAAGCAAGCCAGCCATTTAAGAGGAACTAGCTAGCTACTTCACGTTATCATCCGTCGCTAATGTTTGAGTTATACATTTTTTTAAATTCCAGCAAGATACTCAACACTAGCTGCTATTAGTAGCTGGCCAGCTACGTTTCTAGCTAGCTAACGTTAGCTAGCTAGCCAGCTAAGTTTCTAGCTAAATAACGTTAGCTAGCTAGGCTACTAACTACATTCTACATTCAAGCTAAGCAAGCCATCTATTTAAGAGGAACTAGCCAGCTAGTTAACGTTATCACTACCTAATCACCTACCTTTGCGCTGAACCAAAAATATGTCTTAAATTTCTTTATATTTGGTCTTAAAAAGTATTAAATTGAACTCTGATACCTGCAGACACCCTGGTTAAGTAATTTCTATTACTCAAGTATTGCCAATTACTCCAAGTACTCAACTATTACTCAATTTATTACTTCTTCAGCATCCGCACCCGTCATCAAAAACATTGTCCATAACACATTACTAAACCATAACTGCACTGTTGAAGAATTGGTGATCACAGATTTGGTAAATAGCATTTGCCAGTTAAATCCTCTTAGTGCAGCCTTTAGTGAAGAAGGTCCCCTTGGCACAGCATATACCAATAATGAGTTGGAAATTATGAAGTTCATCTGTAATTTTTTAGTTAAAAAAACAGTCTTAAACATATGTTTCTATCAATAGGAACCAGAACAGTACAGCAGTGAGTTGTGATTGGTCTAACACTGCAACATTAGTCTCATTCAGGCAAGTAGAAATCTATGTATGCATGATATAATATTGCTGTTGTTATTTCCCCCTATTCTTCACTGCGTAATGCAATATGAAATTGTGGCTAAATGTTTTCGATCACTGTTTTAATATTACAAAATTGTGTCTGTTCATTTACAGGGTGACCTTACTCTTAGGACGAGCTAATACAGTGGACAGTTGAGGTCTAGGGAGGAGGACAGATTGACGGGTTCAACGTGGGTGTCATCAGGCAGAAACAGTATGCCTGATTTATGCCC